>OZ030025.1:31169596-31769596 GCA_964023405.1 Apodemus agrarius | reverse complement strand
AGAGAGAGCTGGAGAGAGAGATTGAGAATGAGAGAGGGGGAAGAGATTAAGGGGGAGGAGAGGCAGAGAGGGAGAGGGAGGGGGAGAGGAGAAGGAGAGGGAAGGGGAGGGGGAAAAGGGGAAAGGGAGGACGAAAGGGAGAGGGAGAGGGAGAGGGAGAGGGAGAGGGAGAGGGAGAGGGAGAGGGAGAGGGAGAGGGAGAAGGAGAAGGAATGAATCATTGGATTTTTTTTCTCCTGGATCCAGAGCTGAAGCTGGAAAGGAGAGGTTTTATTCTCCTGGCAGAATAAAACCAGGAGATAGTAAAAGTCATTCAGGCTTTAGAGCCTGTGCTTCCCACCAGCTATTGCTGTAAGACCTTTGCGCATATTATTTTAATGCTTGCAGCAACCCTAAGAAACACCTTTTACTACTTCATCCCGCAGGCACCACGGAATACTTATCTCGCTTGTGTCTCTGCAGAGAGTTAGCATATGTGAACGTAGGGTCTTTGACGTCAGGGGTTTGAGCATAATTACTTACACTTTGCCTCTTTCTTAAGAGGCATTAGATACACTTTGGGGAGATCTTCTAGTTTCACGATACTGAAGGGCAGGTGGGCAGGCAGGTTACAGGGAAATAAAGCATCTGTGGGTTGGATTGAAAATCAAGAGCGAGATAGAGAACTACTAAGACAGAATAGGTAGATCGATCCTGTTAGGCACATGGCGGAATTCTGGTGTGTAAAGATACCGGGCGGAGCTCTCTAACGCACTTCCAGAAGGACAGTGGAATAAAGAGGTGGGGCTTTCCTAATTGCAGGGAGGGAAATATGGGGTTTGTTTTGTTATAAGCAAACAAAACAGAACCGGACGAGTGGCAGTGTGCAATTATAGGGATAAATCACAATGGGATGACTAACAGGCACTCACTGGTGTGGGATAGAGCGGGACAGTCAAGGGCAGAGACTTTCAGCATCTGCAGTCCACCTCAACACTGTGATCCAGAGAAAAGGGTGACTTTTGGACAGGTTTTTACATCTGCAACAGCTCATACCCTATTTAATCTGGTGTGCATTAGACAAGTTATCAGTGTTGTTGGGGCGAAAGGGTCCAATAATAGTAACCATTTACTAGGATAGTTCCATTCATATTTAAGGGCAAGAATGAACTGCTGAGTGTTCAGAGGCACGAGACAGCATGGGGCTGGGTGTCCAACAGTCGTTCTAGATGTGACTTCCGGGACCTTTGCCTGGATCCAGTAGGGTTGATGACCTCTCTGTGTAACAAAAATGGTATTCCAAGCTGCTAAGCACTGTAGCTAGCTTTTATTCTTATCCAGCTCAGTATTTTCTGTGAGGACTGAGTCAGGCACTTTCCCTAGAGTGTGTCACAGAGTCAAAGTCTCTTCTGAAATATTTCCTCGTTTTTCTAATTCCTTTATATATCGTCTCTAGTCCCACATCCCTCCACAACAGAAGCCGCCATTTTAATGTACTTTCCTTTGCTTTGTGTAGGAGATGAGCATCATGGGTAGGTATGTGCTTGTTATAATTTGTGCTTAGGTTTTTATTTCATAGTACTATGATTCCTTCATTTTTAAATCACGGGGGCTTGTTTTTTTTTTTTTTTTAAACATGCATTCATTCCTAGTCCTTTGATTCCAACTGTGGCACAGTATCTCATTGTGTGTTTCCAGCAGGGTGGATGCTGTACTGTAAATTATATATTACGTGAACTTAAAAGGGCTGAATCTCCCAGTCCGCGGCAGGCCCAGAAGAGCTGAGGCTGGGATTACTCTGGAACAGATATCAGGACAAAAACTGCTCACGTGTATCGATTTGGTTGCCTGCTACCTAGATACTCTCCAGAATGGTTATGTTTGCAATTCATGTGTTTGCGGGCTATATAGCTCTTAAGAGTTCTTACTCGTTCCTGGATCTGTTCTAACCAGCTCAATACTGACAAAATGTTTAGTGTTAAGTTTATTGAGTAAATGAGTGGGATCACATAGGCCAAGCCAATTAGTGCAAAAAGTAAATAAGCCTGCTCAAGGAGAAATGAGACCCATGCGGCTTAATTTACCTACGCAGAGACTTTCGGTTTGCCAGGGAGGAAGAGAAAAACACTATTCAAAAGTTGCCAGAGTTTCAGGACTCTGTGTCCTGTCTTTGAACTGCTGTTTCCTCCGAGGAGTGGAAGGGATTTCTATTATACTGAGTAAAAAGGACATGCTCTGTGGAGGCTTCCCATAATTGTTCCAAGAGCAAACTGTACTTCCAACGCCACTTCTCCCAGAAGTCAACACTATTTCCTCTCTCACTCTACCTTCCGGTTCAAAAAAAAAAAAAAAAAAAAAAAAGTAAAGAAAGTTCCTGTTTGTGATGAATAGAGGTCGGGTTCTCCGTGGGAATGTTCACAGAGAACTGACATCCTCTGCAGACAATGTCACAGTGTCATAGGGCACGTTTTGCCTTCCACATTGGCTCGCCATGCGGAATGTGTGAAGCATGGCATATCCATCACTGGATGACAGAGTTATGACAACACTGTGGATCAGTGCCAAGCCAATTGGGAGATGCTCGCGGGTGGCCACGACAAGAGAACGACAAAGGATTCTGGTCTGAAATCAGGGCGGTTGGGGCGAGAGCGGGAGCATTGCAAAAAATAATCCTAAAGTATTTCCAAGCTTAGGTCTAGGATCTAAAGGGAATCCGTGCCAGACTACCTTGATTTTTTTCAATTTCTTATGCCTAAGAGAATTTAAGTGGGAATAAAAGTGGTCCACTTAGTAAAATCTCCAATGTTTAAGCTTTGCACCATGCTTTTAAATATCACGTATAATACTGAAATTTTTAACTATATATTTCAATGTCCTATCGTGGTTTCTGCCAGAGTGATAAAAAGCAACTTTGGAAAGGTGGGTTCCTTGGCTTACACTTCCGCATTCCAGTTTGTCTTCAGCGGAAGTCTGGTGAGGAGCTCTAGGCAAGAACACGGAGATAAGAGCTGAAGTAGCCTGGAGCGGCTACTGCCCTGCTTACAGGTGTCCCACGGCTTGCCCAGCCACCTGTTTTAAACAAGCCAGCACCACCTGCCCAGGCGGATCATCCCACGTCAATCGTTAATTAAGAAAACATCCTCCGGACCTGCCCACGGGCCAATGTGATTGGGGGCGATTCCTCACCTGCAGTCCCTCTTTCTAGATGATTCTAGTTCGTGTCCTTGACAAAAACTAATCAGCACACTTAGTCCCCAAAGTGTGCTTATTAAAGCAGGAAGGGGAAAAAATAATAAAGTAATAATAGCTTGAGATTCAGACAGAAAACTAGCATTAATAAATTGGTGACTTTAGCATTGTTGGGAATACCCGACAGAAACAAATGCAGGGAAGGAAAATTGATTCTGAAATTCCAGTTGGCGTTAAGTTCACACACTTGGGCAAAATGTCTCAGCAGTGGGAGTAAGTGACAGAAGAATTTCTCCATGGATGATAAGAAGTAAGAGAAGAGGTATACAGGAAGGAATTAGGAGAGATGTATACACTTGGTGACCCACCTCCTCCTATTGAGATCCATGTCTTACCTTTCATCTCCTGTCAATAATGCTATTTTTTATTATTATTATTATTATTATTATTATTATTATTATTTTATCTTATCAAGTGATTAACCTAGTGGTTAGGTCAAAGCTCCTTTGACTAGACTATCTCTGGAAATACCAGCAGAGCCACACCCAGAGGTCCTCATCACTAATCGGCTACTGAAGTCAATTGACAGTTTTAGTTGATCATTGAACCTGAGCTTACCTCACAACCTGGGGACCCATGTTCCAGCATTTGTCTTGGTAAGAGGCTGGGTGATATAAGGCTTTGTCTCACAGCACAGGGAGGGTCTGAGTATCTTAAAGCAAATGGAGAATGCTGGACAACACTAAAGTCTGTTGTGAAGTTAGTAAAGCCATGGGAATTTCATTAAATCTTATGAGTTTCCCCTCACAGGGGTTGGGTTAAGCTAAGGAGCTGAGTCAGAGTGTTACATTAGTTTTCAAATTACATTGCTTCACCAGGAAACTTTGTAAAGAAGAGGACAGTTTTTATGTTCCCACAAACTCAGCAGGTGGCATTTCCAAAACAAATATCATGGCACATAGTAAAGGCTGTGACAAACTTGGAGAATCCCCAGTGTAGGGATGGACATGAGTAGGTCACAGATGAAAAATCCTAGTCTCTGCAACTTTGTCTTAATGAAATTTAGTTGAGTGTGTGATCAAAATAGCTGCTAAGGAGAAACACCTTAAATACACCCCCTGAAAATACCCCTTTGTGAGGTTGCAATTGGTCACCACATTAGACATTACAAGGTGGCACCAAAATTTTTATCCCTGATCCAGGACACTGCTGGCCTGGACCACTTTTATGACCCATGTTGTGCAGACACATTAGATGGGCAAGAAGAACAGAAGGACTGGTTACCTGGAGTGTCCATGACTCACTCTCCTGGAGATAGAATTTTCAGCACCCTTGCTAGATGGTGAAGCTTTGTTGAAAATCAATGAATGAAGTGCTAAGTAGCTACTGATGAATAAAACTGGGACCGTACTAGCTTAATGCTTCTAGAGTAACAGTGTGTGTTTTTTCCTAAACATACCTGGCAAACCTTCTTTCAATAGCTACTTCTGTTTTTAAAAAAGAATCTTTTATTTAATAGAAGGAAAAGGAAGGGGAGGAGGAGGAGGAGGAGGAGGAGGAGGAGGAGGAGGAGGAGGAAGGGGAGGAGAAGAAGGAAAAGATGATATTGTAGGAAAGCATCTGTTATGTTTTGCCACCTTGTACCAAATTCCCACAGAGTTTAAATGACATTAACACACTTCTCACATATCTAGAACCTAGAGAGTCCTAAATTAAGGTACCACCAATCCATTTCAATTCTGAGGGATTTTGGCCCTCTTATTGTATATTCACACAAACTTCTTTCTGTCTACATGGAGATAGAGCAGCGATGTCTCTGATTAGTCTTTCACAAGGGTCCCATCTCATCCAGGTTTCTTCATCCTCATGGCCTGCCTCAGCCTTAAAGTGTTCACCAAATGTGTCATCTACAAATACCATTGAGAATGAGGGCATTTACAAAGACATTTTTGGTGCATTGTGGAAAACGATTCTCTGCCCAGTCTCCTGTATTTTTCTACATATTGTCAAAAAGAGAAAAAATATTAGCCTTTTTTTAGGACTGAAAAAGGTAGGCATGGTGGTGTATGTGTTAAATCCCAGCATTCAAAAGGCAGAGGAAGGAGAATTTTTGTGAGTTAGAGGCCAGCCTGGTCACACAGTGAGTTCTAGGCTATCCACATCTACATTATCTACATAATGAGACCTTGTCTCTTCTTCGGCAGAAGGGCCGTATATAAGGACAATGGAAGAATGAAATGGTTGTTCATTCTTTGCCTGCCTGCACTCACTTTGCCAGCACATCTATTGTAGCCTACTTATTCAAGGTCCCAGCTTATACAGAAGACCAGCTGAGATACCCATCCTTTTGGGACTGAGTAACTATTACATTGTTGGGCTATCCATTCCTAGCTGGCCATTGTTGGATTAGTTGGACTGTAGCCTGTAACAAATTCCACATACATAGTTTTACCATCTATCGCAGCAATGGGAAGTGAAACCAGAACAGGCAAGATAAAGATTGCTCTGATAGGATACATTTCAAAGGCAGTTTACTGCACGATTGCTGACAGACCGCTGGCCAAGCACTGGGATGAAACATCCCACTAATGAATGGATGATCCCTGAGGAGTATTGACATTGACTAAGATAAAACTGATGAGAGATGGGAGGTGAGTAGGTTTTCTAAGGAAAATAATAATATTTTTCCCCAATGAAGGTAAAACTGGAGTGGGAACTTTCTAATAGTAAGGAAGGGTTGAGGTAGTATTGTAGTAACTGATCCATGCGTAAACTTAGTGCATTTAAACAGAAACAAGAATTATTTTGTGTGAAGATCAGTAGTACCTCAAGTGAAAGTCCCTGAGGATTAATTTCTGCTTCATTTGGAATCAACTCTCAGGACTCAGAAGCCAGGGAGAGGGATCATCTAGAGTTGTCATTGGGTGATAGTCACCTTATCCATACATGGGGCTGGGCCATCCTTTCACCTGGCCCATTCATGTGTTGCTTGGCTTTCTCAGTAACTCATGGCTGGCCCTCAGGCGTAAGAGAATCAAAAAAAAAAAAATGGAGCTAAGGTGAGTGATGCTTCTCAACCCATTCTTAGGAACAAGATCACACACCTTCACTTCTGTCCCTTTCCATCCTCTAGTGGCACAGTAAGGGGAAAGGATTAAATTCTAATGGTGTGATACATGCATGGCAATAGTTCTGTGTATTTATTAGAATCATGCAATAAATTAGAAATAAATATGGTAATAATTTTTGCCAGTCACATCTGCATACCGTAAAGCAAGAGTTCTTACACTTTTTCTATTTATCACCACTTTTTTTTTTTTTTGGCCTAGGAAACATTTACACAATATTGGGTACATCGATGTATAAAAATTGGAATTCTAATAGCCTGGCACTAGCGTAACTGTCATCTGAGATGCTTCACCCACCAACTGATGGAAACAGATGCAGAAGTCCACAACCAAACATCACATGGAGGTCAGGGAACCTATGATCCTACTACAGAGCCGTGAGATGAAATCGTCTTATCAATGAAGATGCAGAAGCCCAGAGAGAGAAAAACTAAGAATGGCTTAGTCTGAGGAAGGAAACAAGAAACCAACTCCCCAGTCTCAGTTTAGGAATCTAATTACCAGGGAACCTTTTGCTTTCTCAAATAGTCTTCTACCAGAAAGGAGAGCCATTTGCAAATGCTTTACAAGTTTGCTGTTATTGTTGTTTAAGCAACCAAATAAAATTTTATTGAAGTGTTAAAGAAGTATACCCTTGGGTCTGGAGAAATTGCTCAGTGGTTAGGATCAACGGCTGCTTCTCTACAAGACCTGGGTTCAATTTCCAGCACCCACATGGCAGCCCATAAATGTCTGCAACTCCAGTTTTGTGAGATCCATGGCACCAGGCATTTATGGGGTACACACACATATATATATGTGCCTGCAGGAAAATACTCATGAACAGAAAATTAAATAAATCTTTAAAAAACAAACAAACAAACAAACAAACAAACAAACAAAAATATACCCTCAAGGTAAGAAGAGGATGTGAAATGCTAAGCCCTGTGGGTGATTTTTTTTCTTTCTTTCCTTTTAATTTAAAAGGTTTCTCTTTTAGCTAGGAACAATAATTACTGTAGTGCTCTAATTAGAATCAGACTAACAGAAGAGAATACTAATGGATGTTGAACTTTGAGGGAGCACAGTTCTGCTCTGAAGGCAGCTCTGTGTGAAGGACAAAGACATGGAAGGAAAAATAATGGTAGAGTCACAAGCAAGCCCTGTTCTGGGACAAAGGGCCATGAGCTAGTTCTCAGAAATGCTTAGGATGCAGCCTTTCTTCCTACTTGCTGCAAAGGAAAGCCACCTCAATAAGCATTATCAGTCATCTCCGCAGGGCCAAAACCTTCCAAGATTAGGATGAAAATCAGGATGTGTGTTGGTCTCCATGTTTAATAGCCAGTTGGCATATAGCTAGGTAGTAATATTAAACTTGACCCAATAAAAATGCTGAGCAGATGTGCACCAACAATATTGTTTGTCTAGAGGAGTGTAAGATGAAGCCAACCAAATCCAGTTAGCTGCCAACCATCCTCTGATGTGGACAACAAATAGGGACTAGGCAATTGGAGGAGGTGCAGTTCTTATTGTTTGGTGGAAAACCAGGAGGAAACTTCCACAACGCTTCCTTTAAGCTGTTCCTTCTCTTTCCTTCTTTTTGTTTATTTCCTTTCATCTGAGATGGGGTTTGACCATGTGGCCCAGGCTTGCCTGAAGTCTAGAATTATTAGGTAACAAAGCATTAACTAGGCTTCGGATAATAAATACTGAGAGTTTTGTGGCAGTTAATTAAGCTGGTGCATGGCAGACATTTTAAGCAAAAACCCAATTCAAACCAAACCAACATAAGTAAGTTTTGGAAAACAAAATAATAAAGGCACCAGATGTATGCAAAGGGTGCAGTAAGGAAGCTTCTGTCATGACTGCTCTACGGTATGATTAAGGGGAAGGATTTCATTTTAAATAAGAGAGGGAGAAAATATCCAGAGGCATTTAGAAGAGTCCAGAGCAGAAGGGGGAAGAAAAAGACTGGTGATGGCCGACCGTCTGGGCATGGCCAGGACTATGTGTAAGATCGGTAGACTAGCAAGAGGGTAGAGACTAGAGAATGCATAGTGAGAATAGCTGGATTGCAAGAAAGATGAGTAGCTGAGAGGAGGGATTGGCCAGGAGAATGGCATGGGAGCTTTGAAATGGATAACAAATACTTGAGACAAGGGACTGAGGGTCCTGGAGGCTAGCATGGACCATAATATGCTGATAGAAGCCATGGGCATGTTCATTAGAGAGCCATATGTCCCTTTTGCTGGAGGAAAAGGAAATGACTCCTCTTGGTAGATAGAAACACATTAGAAACTTCTTGGGGGGGGGATGCTGGCTCTTATCTGGTTGCCACAAATCCTCCTATAGTTCAGGTTGAGCTCATTTCTGGACATTTGGGCTGACTGTTGGAGTTTGGGACATTGGAGTTTCCTTTGAACCTGACAAGGAGCACCACTATTTTAGTAAAAACAGGAATCTAGTGTAGTCTGATAAAAAATAAAGGAATTAAAACATCAAAGAATATCACATCACCCTTTTGGGTTTTTTTTTTTTTTTTAACTTCCCAGTAAATGTAAATTGCTACATTTTCTGAGATGACGGGGTCTTCCTTGCATGATATGTTCTTCTCTGCTCCTGGTCACAAACAGAAAGTGTGCCTTCTAGTGCAGACCAGACTACTGGTCCTGGCCTCTGCCTGGGCAGGAGACAACATCGATTCACTTTTGGATGTGGTATCATAGTATCTTCAATGAGATTTTGCTAAATTTATGATACATCTGATTCTAGGATCAACACAGTGACTTGTATAAGACTAAAGACACAGAAACTTAGAGGATTCTAGCACTTTCTGCATTTTCCTTTTTTTTAAAAAAAAAAATCTCTTCACCATTTATAGGAGATGATCAATCATACTACCCTTACAAAGGTGATGTAAGCATCATTTGACCGACATGAAAACCCAGCGCACATTTGCTGAACAGTGAAATCGGTGTCTTCCTTTCATTTTCTTACTCAGCAAAGCACTCAGAACATGCAGCAGAGATTTGTTTGCAAAGGGATTTCAAATCCGGCTTCCCTCAGACCTTCCTTACCATTCAACATACAGTAGCTTCGGACTATTGACTGTCATATAGATATAGACAGGTCGATGACTACTCTATCAAGTATCTCCATTGGAAGTGAGTAACATAAATTTAGTCAACCTAAAATGGTGCTTTTTCTTCCATCCTGTACTTCTAATTTTTTTGCATCTGAAAACCAAGTATTTTACATTAGAAGTGCAGCTCGGTTTGAGAAGTTGCCTAGCATGCCTGAGATCCTGCATTTGATCCCTAATGCTGCAAAACAAAAAACATACATTCGATGTATTACTCTCTGCAACCACACAGCTAATTAGGAAAAAATTAAGAACCATGTTTTTTTTTTTTTTTTTAACATTGTCTTATATATTCGATATATCATCTCATAGCAATTTTTCTTAGTTATAGACTACAATTCACTTCTACCCAACCTGCCTCATTTCATCCTTACTACCTGGGCCACACTTGCTGACATCTTTATTTCTCTCTGTATAAAATCATGGGTTTTGATGGCACTCTTATTCCTTAATGGTGCAATTTTTACAGGTCAGATTAATTTCAAAAGCAGATGATACTGTTTTTCAGCTTCACATTTTGCAAAAGCTTTTCATTGCAGTTACAATAAAATTTAAAGATTAACAACTGTCACTTCCCTGATCTTGTCTTATTCACTTCTTTATTTATGCATTATACGGTTTTTGTTCTTGGCATAATCAAGATTTTTTTTTCAGTTCTGTGTCACTGCATGTGCTGTCTGCCCTACACACACAATCCTTTCCTCTTCTCATTGTATAGTCCTGTCTATACCTTTGTCCCAAGTAATAAGTGCTCTCAGAGAGGGGGTTGCTCTTGAAACTGACATCCATCAAGACACCCTCTTATATTTCTTATTTAACACATTGGAAATTATATTGCTAGTTTTTAATTGCTTTACAGAATAACCTATTTTTTGTTTATCACATTACCGTTAGTATCTGTCACTATTTAGGTTACAAGCCACGTGAAACAAATATTTGACAGTAGATCTATTTGGAACCTGAGATGTTTGAGTATGGAGTTCAGAGATGGAAAACCTGATGTGATGGTCCAGGTTATGGAGAAGAATAGCAAGTGGTTGGTGAAAGGGAACTGACGGATATGGGAACTTCAAGACTGAGTGATTAAACGGTCAGTCATTCAGCTTAATGGTGAGTCTTGGATGGGAGAAGAATATCCATTTTCTGTGCTTCCATGTTTGTCTGTCTGTTTTCAAGTTTCAGCAAAGCCCTTTCTTGGGCTGAGATATTGACTAGTCTCACAGACACACAACAGAAATTATCTCTAAATTCTGCCATTATTTTCTCAGACTAAGTTCATGGAGGTTGGGTTGCTATAAACTCAACGGTGAGCTTAGAACAACAGTGTCTCCTTGGAGAAAGAAGCCCTGAATCATGTGTTTGAGGACAGTTTCCATGTGATGAGTGCTCTGATCATGGCAGATTTAAAGCTATAACCATGACGTCAGCTGAAGCACAAAATTCCTAAAAGTTGAACAACAGGTTCCTGTGAGCCTACGAGCTTATTTATACATACTCCTGCATATCTGCCAGCGAGGAGGCTGGCTCTCCTGCTAATCCCCTCTCTCCTGTGGTTTCCAGTTTCCTTCAAAAAATGTCAACTTGACTGAAAGCCATTTATCCTATGCAGTAAATGAGGGGAATAATGGGATTTTCTTTTTTATAATATAACTTTTCTCATTAGAGATCAGAAATGGATTTTTCATGAAACCATTGATTCAACACACACAATTTGCATGAATATTTTAAGAACCTAAAAGATCCTGAAAATTAGAATAATAATTTTTAAAATATTTTTTAATTTTTGTGTAAATATATAAAGGTACTCTAAAGGTTCTAAACTCGGATCTTTGAATGAACTATAAAGATGCCCCCCCCCCTTTTCACTGTTGATACTGCCTCTCAGCCCTGCTCTTTCTCTGTCTCCCTAACACCTTAACTATTGGGTTATGAGAAATCTGTACCAGCAGCTAATATGAAACCCAATCTGTTCCAACAACTGCTTAGAAAAAGGTGTAACATTTTGAACAAGAGGTCAAAATGTTTTACAGTCTAGGGTCAATGACATAAGAGAATCTCTGTGATTTTGCATTATGTGTGTGTGTATTTCTATCTACACACAATTTCAGATGATGTATGTCAAAGGTAATGACCAATACCTTCTAGAAACTCTTAGGTATATGTATCCACATAATTCTCCCTGCAATATTTTAAATAAATGCCATAGACATATGGCAAATGAGGATGGTGACAGCACTGGGTGGGCCAGTCTAGAAGGAGCAAGCATGCAGTTCCATTTCCAACAAAATCAACTGCCTGGATTCCATTCCTAACGTTAGCTAATACATTTTCATCTGTTAGTAATTAGGAGTTATTTTAAAATGTTCCCTGATCCTTTCCTCAGCATTACCTATAAATCAAATTACGGAAAAACAATTTGATTTTGAAATCATTTTGGGAATATTTCCTTCATCATCTGCCTTGTTGGTATGTAGTATTTACAGAGTCAGAAAAAGAAACATGAGGAACACAACCAACTGTGACAAAAAAGGCAAAAAGAGAAATAGAACTCAAAATTAAATAAATAAAGCAAAGTAGAAGCAGAAACATAAATTACAAAGAGACATGCACAAAGTAAAAAAGGATGACTTCCATGGGTTTAAATTTTAGACACAAGAGAGGCGAAGATTAAAAGTTGATTCTCAAATGGTGTGCCTTCATACTTAGCAAAAAGATTGTGGGTTTATTTAGATTAAATGTCTTTATTGAGTTCTTCTTCTTCTTCTTCTTCTTCTTCTTCTTCTTCTTCTTCTTCTTCTTCTTCTTCTTCTTCTTCTTCTTCTTCTCCCTCTCCCTCTCCCTCTCCCTCTCCCTCTCCCTCTCCCTCTCCCTCTCCCTCTCCCTCTCCCTCTCCCTCTCCCTCTCCCTCTCCCTCTCCCTCTCCCTCTCCCTCTCCCTCTCCCTCTCCCTCTCCCTCTCCCTCTCCCTCTCCCTCTCCCTCTCCCTCTCCCTCTCCCTCTCCCTCTCCCTCTCCCTCTCCCTCTCCCTCTCCCTCTCCCTCTCCCTCTCCCTCTCCCTCTCCTCCTCCTCGTCCTCCTCGTCCTCCTCGTCCTCCTCGTCCTCGTCCTCCTCCTCGTCCTCCTCCTCCTCCTCCTCCTCCTCCTCCTCCTCCTCCTCCTTCTTCTTCTTCTTCTTCTTCTTCTTCTTCTTCTTCTTCTTCTTCCTCTTCTTGATTATGTTAAACACAGTTTTATTGAGAAGCCACTCTCAGCTGAGTTCATAGGCCCAAGGACTCAGAGTCCACAGAGTCCAGGGAGTTGCCATGGGAAGAGAGTGGGGGGAGGGGAGAGGGACAGGGACAGGGACAGGGACAGGGAGAGGGAGAGGAAGAAGGAGGAGACAGAAACAGAAGAGTGAACGCCCCATTCTTTAAATGAGATTTGGGCTTACAAGAACCCAAATTTCTTATGGTTGTTGATGAATAATTTCATTTATTAAAGTAAAACAAATGTAGAATATGCGAGACGACTCTTCATCCTTCATGCAGGTCCTGTACACGCTTTTGACTGTCACACTGGTCCAAACTGTCTACAAAGTTCCTTTCATCTCATGCTGAATCTCAAGATTTAGTCCTCTTTCCTGGAGTGCCACTTGGATCTTTCCCCTTTTTACTTAATCTCCCTTCTTGCAATGTACTCTACCCACTGATAACATCTATTATACACTGTTGTATTAAGCTAAATTCTTTTTATCTTTCCTATGGTTTAATCTTCCGTGCCCAGGAGCAGAGGAATAAATATGATGGGAAGATGAAGCTAACTTAATTAAAGATTTTAATTATTCTCATTAATGAAGTTAAATAACAGGTATTTTAAGGAAAAAAAAGAAAAAAACATTATTTAGTTTTAATAAGTTATTTAAATCCTATGGCTGGGTTTTGATTCTAGCTATATCACTACAGACACATGGCTTAAGATCTTAGAATATCCTATTCACCTCTAATAGCTATTAATTAAAAAGTTTCATAGATAGGCAAAAGAAGGGAGACATAAAAAGCTCATGTAAATTTGTGTATTATGTTACCAGTGGTCATTTGATATATTCATAAACTATATATATATACATATATATATACATATACATACATACACATATATTTGTAATATATATGGCAGAGAACAATGCTCTTATTATGTTACATGAGTGAGTATATTGTAAGTAAGACCTATTAAAATGGACATTTTTCATAAATATAAAAAACAAAGCATTAAATGATGCATCAGTATTGGTTTAAATTGTACCTGTCTCATGCAATAATGGCGTTTACAGCCTGGAGAAAGAACAGCTGTCTAAAAGGACTAAAGACCTCTTTAATAGAAAGGAATTCATGTCTGCTACTGAAAACCTAGCCAGATCCCTACTGCTGATGAGGTCATGGACCTTAAGAGAGAATTGACTGCTGCATAGTATATAAATGTGGGGTGGTGGTGTCACATGCCTTCAATCTCAGCATACAGAAGTCAGAGGCAAGCAGTTTTCTGAGATTGAGGGTAGCCTGGTCTATAGAATGGATTCTAGGAAATCCAGAGCTACACAGAGAAACTCTTCCTCAAAGAACCAAACCAATCCAAACCAAGCCAACTAAACAACAACAAACCTGTAGTCACCCCAAGATAACAACACAACAAACAACAATACTGCATACTATATAATAACTGGCTGCATTGTAAATACCTACCCTTATAGTCACAGATAGATATAGCTCTAATGCCCTTATCATAGAAGCTTCTTTTCTGCATCATGTGGAGACCATCACAGCAAGACATAACTCATCAAAATACACAGACCAACTGACCATGGAATCCCCAATATCAATAATAAATCTATAATACAATCCTCATATCTGTGTCTCAGGGAACATTGTAGAATAGGAGGAAAGATTGCTAAAAGCTACAGAACCAGGAGTTCAGCTGTAAGAAAGTGAACTTCAGTATATGCCAAGGAAACTGTCCCCGATGAATCTCAAAACTAAGGTTGCCCAAACAAGACCTGCATAATGACAATGATACTTGAGATTCTGAGGTGGATGGTAGAATCACAAGACCCTGTCCATACATAAAGAGCTTCAGGCAGTAATTAATGGCTGGAGAGGGAGAGAGAATCATTCATTTTTATCAACAAGCTCCCTTGTAGATTACCCAATCCCAAGAAGTTACCCTAAGCATATACATTTAGGAGCAACACCACATGGACTCAATAGACATATATGCCTATATGTACATATGTATGTTATTTCCTATGCATATATATGTATATTTATATAATTAGACAAGAGGTTATGAATTTTGAGAAGAGAGCATATGGGAAAAGTTGAAAAGGAAAAAAGAAAGAATGAAAATGATGAAAATATAGTATTCATATATGACACTCCAAAAACTTTAAAAGTCATCTATCCTTTAAGTTAACAAAACGTACTAAAAAAAATCCAATAGTTTGTCTCTAAGTTTTTGGAAAGAATATTATGTAATTCAACTTTTTTCTGTTTTTTATATTAAATGTTTGCTTTATTTACATTCTGACTGTTAACCCCTTTCCATGTTACCCCCCATGCAATACCCCCTCCCCCTGCTCACCTCCCATCCCAACTTCCTGACTTGCATTCTCCTATTATGGGGAATCGAGCTTTCATAAGACCAATGGCCTCTCCTCTCATTGATGTCTGAAATGGTCATCTTCTGCTACATATGTGGCTGGAGCCATGGGACCCTCCATGTGTACTCTTCGGTTGGTGGTTTAGTCTCTGGGAGCTCTGAGGGGTACTGGTTGGTGCATATTATTGTTACTCCTGTGGAGCTGCAAACCTATTCAGCTCCCTGAGTCTTCTCTCTAGCTGCTCTAGTAGGGACCCTATTCTCATTCTATTGGTTGGCTGTGTTTTGATCGACTTTCCAATAAGGATCAAAGTATCCACACTTTCATCTTCCTTCATCTTGAGCTTCATGTGGTCTGTGAGATGTACCTTGGGTATTCCAAGCTTTTGGGCTAATATCAACTTATGAGTGATTGAATACCATGTGTGTTCTTTTGTGATTGGGTTGCCTCACTCAGGATGATTGTTTCTATCTCCATCCATTTGCCTAAGAATGTAATGAATTCATTGTTTTTAATAGCTGTAATGTAAATGTACCACATTTTCTGTATCCATTCCTCTCTTGAGGGACATCTGGGTTCTTTCCAGCTTTTGGCTATTATAAATAAGGCTGCTATGAACATAGTGGAATATGTGTCCTTATTACATGTTGGAGCATCTTCTGGGTATATGCCCAGGAGTGGTATACCTGGGTCCTCAGGTAGTCCAGTTTTCTGAGGAACTGCCAAACTGATTTCCAGAGTTGTTTTACCAGCTTGCAATCCCACCAGTAATGAAGGGATGTTCCTCTTTCTCCACATCCTCTCCAGCATTTGCTATCCCCTGAGTTTTTGATCTTGGCTATTCTGACTGGTGTGAGGTGGAATCTCAGGGTTGTTTTGATTTAAATTTCCCTGATGACTAAGGATGCTGAACATTTCTTTAGGTGTTTCTGATCCATTCAGTATTCCTCAGTTGAGAATTCTTTGTTTAGCTCTGTACCCCAGTTTTTAGTATGGTTTTGTTAAGATGCTGTCTAAGCTCTACCCCAAGGTTACCTGGCAACAGTTAGGTATGTCTCTCTCCACAGTTACCTACCAGGCAATAGCCAGGTAGACCTGATCTACTATAAAAAGGGCTGCTCAGCCCCTCCTCTCTCTTATCTCTCTTGCCTTTCTTATTCTCTCACTCAGCTTCTCTCGGCAGCCTCTTGGACTCTCTTCCCCTCCTCCTTCTCTCCACATGAGGTAGTATCTGTCTTTGTGCCTGAGGTGAGTTTCTGTATGCAGCAAAATGTTGGGTCCTGCTTATGTATCCAGTCTGTTAGTCTATGTCTTTTTATTGGAGAATTGAGTCCTTTGGTATTAAGAGACATTAAGAAGAAGTGATTGTTGCCTCCTGTTAACTTTTGTTATTAGAAGTGGAGTTATGTTTGTGTGACTCTCTTTTTGTTTTGTTAAAAGACGATTAATTTCTTGCTTTGCCTAGTGTGTAGTTTCCCTGCTTTGGATGGTGTTTCTCATTCATTATTGTTTGGAGGGTTGGATTTGTGGAAAGATACTGTGTAATTTTGTTTTTGTCATAGAATACTTTGGTTTCTCCATTTATGGTAATTGAGAGATTTGCTGGGGATAGCAGCCTGGGTTGGCTTTTGTGTTCCCTTAGTGTCTGTATGACGTCTGCCCAGGATCTTCTGGCTTTCATAACCTCTGGCAAGAAATCTGGTGTAATTCTTATACGTTTTCCTTTATATCTTACTTGACATTTTTCCCTTACTGCTTTTAATATTCTTTCCTTGTTTAGCACATTTGGTGTTTTAATTATTATGTGACAGGACGAATTTCTTTTCTGGTCCAAACTATTTGGAGTTCTGTAGGCGTTTTCTATGTTCATGGGCATCTCTTTGTTTAGGTTAGGGAAGTGTTCTATAATTTTGTTGAAGACATTCACTGGCCCTTTAATTTGGAAATCTTCACTCTCTTCTATACCTATAATCCTTAGGTTTGGTTTTCTCATTTGTTCCTATATTTTCTTGATATTCCAGGTTAGGAGTTTTTGCATTTTGCATTTTCTTTGACTGTTGTTTCAATGCTTTCTACGGTATCTTCTGCATCTGAAATTCTCTCTTCTCTCTCTTTTATTCTGCTGTTGATGCTCGTATCCATGACTCCTGATTTCTTTTCTAGGTTGTCTATGTCCAGAGTTGTTTCACTTTGTGATTTATTTATTGTTTCTACCTCCATTTTTAGATCCTGGATGGTTTTGTTCAATTCCTTCACCTATTTTTTTTTTTTTTGTGCTTTCCTGTAGTTCTTTAAGGGCTTCTCCCTGTTTCCTTGTGTTCTCCTGTATTTCTTTAAGTGAGTTATTTATGTCCTTTTTGAAGCCCTCTATCAGCATCATGAGCTGTGATTTTAAATCCAAACCTTGCTTTTCTGGTGTGGTGGGGTGTCCAGGACTTGCTGTTATGGGAGAATTGGGTTCAGATGTTGCCATGTTGCCTTGATTCCTGTTGATAACGTTCCTATGTTTGCCTTTTGCCATCTGGTTATCTCTGGTTTTAGTTGGTCTTTCTGTCTCTGGCAGGTGCTTGTCCCTCCTGTGGGCCTGCAAGCCTGTCTCAGTACCCCAGGGTGACTGGCTATCCATTGGCACAGAGTGCTGTGGTACTGCCCAGCTCCTGGGTGCAGGTGGAGCCTGGACTGACTCTGTCCCAGCTCCTCTGCCACTCCTGGGTTCCCTGGCTCCTGGCAGTACCTGGATGGTGGTGGCCTTGGTAATTCAACTTTTATCTCTCATTTTAAACATTCAATCTTATCGATGTTGCTTACTAGCTTATAAATGGGAAATTTGATATTGTTTCTTAATTCAGGAATAATATAAGTGAAGCTTGAAATATAAGATAGTATAATGCTATAAAAGCAGTATAACTGGAAATATATATAAAATTATGCTGGGAGAGTATAAAAATCAAATTTTTGCTTCACTCATGAAACAATTCAATGACAAATATGAAGGAGACATTACAGAAAATTTCAAGAGGTTTGTTTTTTTTGATAAGTAGATGCTGCATTTTGTGTTCTCTGGAAACACCAGCTAGATGTAGGCTTTTGGTTTGGTTTGCCATCTGCATGAGTTAGGGTTGGATTGCTGTGAAGAGACATCATGACTAAAGAAAGTCATAAAAGAAAATACTTGATTGGGGCTGGCTTACAGTTTCAGAGGTTCAGTCTATTATCATGGCAGGAAGCATGGCAGGCAGCCTACAGGTAGGAATGATACTGGAGAAGGAGCTGAGAGTTCTACATCTTAATCTCTCAGGAAGCAAGAGGAGACTGTCATCACCACTGGGCAGAGCCTAAGCATAAGAGACTTCAAAGCCCACGTTCACAGTAACACACTTTCTCAAAGCTGCACATACTCCAATATTATACTTCCTAATAGTGCCATTCCCCATGGGCTGACCATTTAAGCACATGAATCTTTGGGGACCAAACCTATTTAAACCACTACACCATCTGTTAATGATCACCACTTTTGAAATAAGGAAGAGAGGACTGCCAGAAAGAAATAACTTGAACTATGGTGCAATTTCACCAAGACAGCACAGCTTGAGGGGATGCTGGGATTCTTTGTGAACTCTTCAACTACTGCTGGGGAGAGCATGCATCGCTAAATTACTAGACGTGGATGAAGCTAAATATTTTACCTATATGACCCCATTAAATTCTAACACGATTTCACAACAGAAGTGTTTTTAGACATGAGTTTGTTTTATCCTTAAGTTTTCCAGAGAGAAGTCTCAGTCTTGGAGAAGATTAATGTACCAAAAGCTCTCAGGTAATAAAGCAAATTCTGGGCAGCCTCACCTTAGAACCATAGTTTAATTTTTGTTGTGAAAGTGGAGTGCTTGGGCTGGGTTATTTATAAAGTTTGTTTAGTACAATGATGTAGAGAATGGAGGGCCATGGCTGGGCTCTTACATCTGACAAGGATTTCATCTTCCACTGGTACCTGGTGGGAACAGGTAAGGCCAAATGGCAAACACAAATGTAGAGGAGTCGCTCCACAAGAGAAAGGCTCATTTCTAACAACCTGCCATGGGAGGCCCAAATCGGTTCCTTAAGAAAGAGGGCACTAACACCTCTTAACAACCAGAACCACCTTCTTTAAACAAATAGTTTAGATTTTTTTATGCATATGAACTTTTTTTTGTCTGTCTGTATGTGTACCATATGCATGCCTGGTGCTCGAGGAGGTCAGGATAGGGTGTTGGGTTACCTACAACTGGGGTTATAAAAGGCTTTGAGCTATGATATGGATTCTGAGAATCTAAGCCAGGTCCTCTGCAAGAACAGCAAGTGCCCTTAACTGCTGAGGCATTTCTCCAGCCCTAGCCTTGTCATTGTTAAAGGAACCCACTTCACAACACTACCACAGTGATGCTCAAAATCCACCGTAAGTTTTGGGAAGAACGCGACATTTTAAAATACCAGTATTTAAGAAGGTTAAAACTATAAAGCCCTATCAGTATTGCCATTCTTGTTGGTTTTATTACTGGTTTTGGATTTTCTGTAGAGGAATCCTTCAAATGACAATGATCATTTTGAGGGGATTGGTGATGAGAGCTAGCAACAAGATTTGTTTTTACATGTAAAATTCTTTGCTTCTCATTCCTATAGTTTGCTCCCCCTACACTGGGAAAAAACTCTGACCCATAAGAATGAAGAAATTAGCACTTCTGTCTTGGTTGCTAGAGAACAAAAAGACTTTAAATTTCACACTAATCATGTTTACTCTCTCCCTCAGACACTACACACCATGATATAATTGAGGATTACTTGATCCCAAATAGGACAAAATTTACTTAGCTCTTCTATTATTTATATTCTCTTAGGAATAAAATTGGAGAAATGAGTAGCTGTGAAGAATCCATAATCTTCACACAATTTAGGTAGCAATAGTGTGCATCAAAAACAAGCTACACTTGGACAGTTGGATGAAGCATCAGAAGGCTTTAGGTTTAGTGATCTACTAAGAGATCTCTGTATGTGTTGTAATATGTCAAATTTTTGAGAAAGGGTGGAAGGAAGCTATTTCTCACTGTGATTTTGGCTGCACTGAGATTGATCCAGCAACTTTAAAGCCAAATCATCACTGACTCATCGATGTCATGAATCAAGACCCTTGAGAGATAGAGCGATCCAGGCATCGACGAGTACTTGGCTGCATGCGAAATTTTCTCTGAAAAAAACAGGAAGTTGGTTGATTTTCTTTTCTCCTCATGATTTCCAATCATTATAATAGTAAGGACAGTTGGTGAAAGACAATTTAGTATGCCAATATTCAGGATCTAAACAGAGTTGAATCATCTGAAAAACATAGATTTATATCTAACATCCAATATCTCAATCCTGTTGTATCTTGAAGTTACAAATAATTAGTTATAAGTAATAAAATGAAACCCTGAATTTAGAGGATATGTTTTCTTTTCCCATTGTTTTTAAATGCATGAATGTGCACATGTATGTGGAGATCCATGGTTGATGGGCCAGAAAATCATCCTTTATCATTCCTTTTATTCACTGAGGCAGGGTCTCTCATTTAAATCCACAGCTCACTGATATGGATGCCACCTTTATCTGGGGCTCCTCTGTCTCTTCATTGTAAGGCTGGAATTATGGCAGCAGGCACATGCCCAGCCATCATTTATATGGGTGCTGAGTATTCACACCCATGTCCTCACATCAGCATGACACCCATTTTTACCACCGAACCATGTCCCCAGTCCTACACTGCATTTTTTCATTTAGTATAAGACCTTTCTTTTTCTCCTAAGTTAATTATTTTACCTATTCATCCCACATCCCGCATGAATCCATAACCTTCAGAAAATACAGGAACAATAGTGTGCATTGAAAACAATTTACATTCACATGATCGGATAAAGCATGGAAACACTACAAACAAGGGGAATGATACTGTAATATGTCTGCATTTTGAAAAAAGTTAGCAGTGGTGTGGAGCCAAAACAAAATTCACTTACAAAGTTCTACAAAGACATTAGAACACATACAAACAAAGGTCAAGCACTGTTACCCAAACTTCTACTGAGGTCAAATCACAACAATTTACATTACTTTATTACATATCTTCTACAGTAACAATATGACCTTGTTTTCATCCACATTTTTGCAAACTGTCTTTTCTGTCTGTTATCTTTCTATGTGCCAAGTTCCCCTCTTCCCACTTATAATTTGTAAATAAAGAAAATAGTCATTGCTTCATGGAATCCCATGACCCTGCAAAATGAGAGGAGTGGTAGCCCAGAAGGAATGGCTGTGTTGCTGCATATATACCACAGGGCTGACATCTAAGCATTTCATTAAACCAGACTTTTACACAGAAATCATAAAGTAGCTAAGATTAAATCCCAGTAGAGGGACCCTTAAGCAATCACAGCAGGAAAACCAGGAATGAGCTATTTTGTTTGTTTGTTTTTAACGAAGGAATTGGGCAAGCACTGTATCAAAACACAAAGATAGCATCAAACAACAATTAGTTTTGGGTATTTTCAGTCTGACCACAAATAAAAAAGCAATCCTCTTGGCAAAACTATACTCACTTCCTCAGGAATAACTCCATGCCCCGGGGATGTGACTCTTGTGACAGAGACTTAGGCATTTGATCTCTTTATGAAGACATTGGCCATCTGAAGACACCACCAAGTGGTGGAGTAGATGAAAGAGAAAAGAAGAGATTTTCTTTATGCTCTACCAAAAATATGCTCTTTTGTCTTTACCAACTCCCCAAAATACTTGTAGATAGCAGTTGGGATGCTCTCGATCAATCCATTAAAAACAATGAATCAAGCAGTCTGGAAGCCTCTGGCAAGAGTCTTCTGGTTTCCACCTCTGGATCGAAAACACCCTCGGCCACAGAGCACCATCTCCAAGCAGGAAGCCAGCTATACACCCAGCAGCCAGAGAGGAAGAGGCAGCCTGCACAGGTGAGTCTAGCCCTGTAGATAGGAGGATCCAGTCCTGAGGCCTCTGGCAAGAGCCTTGCGGTTTCCACCTCTGGATCGGAACACCCTTGGCCACAGTGCACCATCTCCAAGCAGTGCAGGAAACCAGCTATACACCCAGCAGCCAGTGGGGAGGAGACAGCCAGCATAGCCTGCATCCAGAGCTGATCGGGGCCACAGAGGTACATACCCAAATACAACTACAAGAGAATGGGTCTCGGCTGCCATCTTTGCTTCTGTGATTGTGCAACAGATTGGTAGGCAGGTTTCCCCAGAGTAGAGGATCACTTGGGACACACCACATCAGGACTCCACCTGCACCCACGAACTCTGCAGCACCACAGCAATTTGTGCCAGGGGAAAGCAGCTCACCCAGGGTTGCTGAGATAGGCCTGCAGGCACACACACAGGAGGGGCAAGCTCCAGCCAGTGACAGCAGGACCAACTAACACTAGAGATAACCAGATGGCAAAAGGCAAACATGGGAACGTTGCTAACAGAAATCAAGGCAATATGGTACCATCTGAACCCAATTCTCCCACAACAGCAAGTCCAGGATACTACAACACACCAGGAAAGCAAGATTTGGATTTAAAATCACAGGTCATGATGAAAGACAAGAGAACACAAGTAAACAGCAAGAAGCTCTTGAAGAACTAAGGGAAAACACAACAAAACAGGTGAAGGAATTAAACAAAGCCATCCAGGATCTGAAGAAGGAAGTAGAAACAATAATGAAATCACAAAGGGAGACAACTCGGGACATAGAAAACCTAGGCAAGAAGTCAGGAGTCATGGATCCAAGCATCAAAAACAGAATACAAGAGATAGAAGAGAGAATCTCAAATGCAGAAGATACAATAGAAAGCATTGATACAATAGTCAAAGAAAATGAAAAATGCAAAAAGCTCCTGACCCAAAATGTCCAGGAAATACAGGGCAAAATGAGAAGACTAAACCTAAGGATTATAGGCATAAAAGAAAGTGAAGATTTCCAACTTAAAGGGCCAGTAAATGTCTTCAACAAAATTATAGAAGAAAACTTCCCTAACCTAAAGAAAGAGAAGCCCATGAACATACAAGAAGCCTACAAAACTCCAAATAGATTTGACCAGAAAAGAAATTCCTCCTGTCACATAATAATTAAAACACCAAATGTACTAAACAAAGAAAGAATATTAAGTAGTAAGGGAAAAAGGTCAAGTAACATATAAAGGTAGACCTATCAGAATTACACCAATTTCTCACCAGAGACTATGAAAGCCAGAAGAGCCTGGGAAGACATCATGCAGACCCTAAGGGAACACAAATGCCAACCCAAACTGCTATATCCAGCAAATCTCTCAATTACCATCAATGGAGAAACCAAGGTTTTTCATGACAAAAAAACAAATTTAAACAGTATCTTTCCACAAATCCAGCCCTTCAAAGGATAATGAATGAAAAACACCAACAAAGGGAGGGAAGCTACACACAAGAAAAAGCAAGAAAGTAATCTCCTTTCAACAAACCCAAAAGAAGATAACCACACAAACATAAAAATTACATCAAAAACAACAGGAAGCAACAATCACTATTCCTTAATATCTCTTAACATCAATGGACTCAATTCCCCAATAAAAAGACATAGACTAACAGACTGGATTCATAAACAAGACCCAACATTTTGCTGCATACAGGAAATGCATACAGTGTCAAAGACAAACACTACCTAAGAGTAAAAGGCTGGAAAACAGTTCTCCAAGTAAAGGATCCCAGGAAACAAGCTGGAGTAGCCATTCTAATAACAGATAAAATAAACTTTCAACCAAAAGTCATCAAAAAAGATACACAAGGCCACTTTATACTCATCAAAGGAATAATCTACCAGGAAGTACTCTTAATTTTGAACATCTATGCCCCAAATACAAGGGCACCTGCATTTGTAAAGGAAGTCTTACTAAAGCTTAAAGCACACATCGCACCCCACACAATAATTGTGGGGGACTTAAACACCCCACTCTCTTCAATGGACAGATCAGGGAAACACAAATTAAATGGAGTCACAGTGAAACTAACAGATGTTTTGGAACAAATGGACTTAATAGATATCTATAGAACATTTCATCCTAAATCAAAAGAATATACTTTCTTCTCAGCACCTCATGGTACCTTCTCCAAAATTGACCATATAATTGGTCACAAAACAGACCTCAACAGATATAAGATGATCGAGCTAATTCCATGCCTCCTATCAGATCACTATGGAATAAGGGTGGCCTTAAATAGTAACAAAAACAACAAAAAGCCCACAAACACATGGAAGCTGAACAATTCTCTACTCAATGAGACCTTGGTCAAGGAAGAAATAAGGAAAGAAATCAAAGACTTTTTAGAATTTAATGAAAATGAAGGCACAACATACCCAAATTTATGGGACACAATGAAAGCAGTGCTAAGAGGAAAACTCATAGCTGAGTGCCTACAAAAAGAAGCTGCAGAGAGAAAGTTCCACTATTCTACAAAACAGAAACAGAAGGAACATTACCCAACTCACTCTATGAAGCCACAATTTTGCTCATACCAAAACCACACAAAGATCCAACCAAAAAAGAGAACCTTAGACCAAATTTTCTTATGAATATCAATGCAAAAATACTCATTAAAATTCTTTCCAACTGAATCCAAGAACACATCAAAACAATCATTCACCATGATCAAGTAGGCTTTGTCCCAGGGATGCAGGGATGGTTCAATATACGGAATCCACCAATGTAATCCACTACATAAACAAACTCAAATAAAAAACCATATGGTCATCTCATTGGATGCTGAAAAACATTTGATAAATTCAGCATCCTTTCATGTTAAAGGTCTTGGAAAGAACAGGAATTCAAGGCCCATACCTAAACATAATAGAAGCAATATACAGCAAACCAGTAGCCAACATCAAAATAAATGGAGAGAAACTTGAAGCAATTCCACTAAAATCAGGGACTAGACAAGGATGCCCTCTCTCTCCATATTTATTCAATATAGTACTTGAAGTTCTAGCCAGAGCTGTTAGACAATACAAATTGGAAAGGAAGAAGTCAAACTATCACTATTTGCAGATGATATGATAGTATACTTAAGCGACCCAAAAAACTTCACCTGAGAACTTCTACAACTGATAAACAACTTCAGCAAAGTGGCTGGTTATAAAATTAATTCAAGCAAATCAGTAGCCTTCCTATACTCAAAGGATAAACAGGCTGAGAAAGAAATTAGGGAAATGACACCCTTCACAATAGTCACAAACAATATAAAGTATCTTGGTGTGACTCTAACCAAACAAGTGAAAGATCTGTATAACAGGAACTTCAAGTATTTGAAGAAAGAAATCGAAGAAGACCTCAGAAGATGGAAAAATTTTCCATGCTCCTGGATTGGCAGGGTTAATATTGTAAAAATGGCTATCTTGCCAAAAGCAATCTACAGATTCAATGCAATCCCCATCAAAATCCCAAATCAATTCTTCATAGACTTAGAAAGAGAAATTCTCAAATTCATCTAGAATAACAAAAAACCCAGGATAGCTAAAACTATTCTCAACAGTAAAAGAACTTCTGGGGGAATCAGTATCCCAGATCTCAAGCAGTATTACAGAGCAATTGTGTTAAAAACTGCATGGTATTGGTACAGTGACAGGCAAGTAGATCAATGGAATAGAATTGAAGACTCAGAAATGAACCCACAGAATTATGGTCACTTGATCTTTGATAAAGGAACTACAACCATCCAGTGGATAAAAGATAGTCTTTTCAACAAATGGTTCTGGTTCAACTGGAGGTCAACATGCAGAAGAATGTAAATTGATCCATTCTTATCTCCTTGTAATAAGCTCAAGTCCAAGTGGATCAAGAACCTCCACATAAAACCAGACACACTGAAACTAATAGAAAAGAAACTGGGGAAGACCCTTGAGAACATGGGCACAGGGGAAAATTTCCTCAACAGCACACCAATAGCTTATGCTCTAAGATCAAGAATTGACAAATGGAACCTCATAAAACTTCAAAGTTTCTATAAGGTAAAGGAGATTGTCAAAAGGACAAAACGGTAGCCAAGAAATTGGGAAAAGATCTTTACCAACACCACATCCGACAGAGGGCTTATATCCAAGATATACAAAGAACTCAAGAATATAGACTTCAGAGAACCAAATATCCCCCTTAAAAATGGGGTACAGATCTAAACAAAGAATTTTCATCGGAGGAATATCGAATGGCTGAGAAGCACCTAAAGGAAAGTTCAACATCCTTAGACATCAGGGAAATGCAAATCAAAACAACCCTGAGATTTCACCTCATACAAGGTGATGAGAATGGCTAAGATCAAAAGCTCAGGAGAAAACAGGTGTTGGTGAGGATGTGGAGAAAGAGGAACACTCCTCCACTGCTGGTGGGGTTGCAAGTTGGTATAATCACTCTAGAAATCAGTTTGGTGGTTCCTCAGAAAATTGGACATTGTACTACCTGAGGACCCCGCTATACCACTCCTGGGCATGTACCCAGAGGATTCTCCAGCATGTAATAATGACACATGCTCCACTATGTTCATAGCAGCCTTATTTGTAATAGCCAGAAGCTGGAAAGAAGCCAGATGTCCCTCAACAGAGGAATGGATACAGAAAATGTGGTGTATTTGCACAATGAAATACTACTCGTCTATTAAAAACAATGAATTCATGAAATTCTTAGGCAAATGGATGAAACTAGAAACTATCATCCTGAGTGAGATAACCCAATCACAAAAAAAAAAAAAAAAACACATGGTATGCACTCACTGAGAAGTGGATATTAGCCCAGAAGCTTTGAATATCCAAGATACAATTCAAAGGCCAAATGAAACTCAAGCAGAGGATGGCCTTGTTGGTCATCAAAGGGAGGAGAAGCCCTTGGTCCTGATAAGGCGGGATGCCGCAATATAGGGGAATATCAGGGCAGGGTAGAG
The DNA here is from genome assembly GCA_964023405.1 of Apodemus agrarius. NCBI lineage: Eukaryota > Metazoa > Chordata > Mammalia > Rodentia > Muridae > Apodemus > Apodemus agrarius. The sequence goes on along the minus strand of OZ030025.1, from coordinate 31,742,570 downwards.
GGAGCAGGTGGGTTGGTAAGTAGGGGGAGGAGGGATGGGATAGGGCAATTTTTGGAGGGGAAACCAGGAAAGGGGATAACTTTTGAAAGTAAGTAAATAAAATACGTAATTAAAAAAAAAAAAGAAAAGAAAGCACAAAATTACAATAAAAGAATATCTGCTTAGGATCTAAACAATTATATAATTTCAAGAAAATCTAATAGCATTGAAAAAATGTAAATTATTTAGGAAAAATAAAATTAGGTGATTTAATAGTCAATGGATCATAATTAAAAGGGCCTTTTTATAGTTCAAAGTAAAAAAAAAAAAAAGGTTTCTTATGAAAGTCTTTAAAAGCTCAAATCCCAAAGCAAAAGACTGATAGTCTTGCTTTATTCATGTTAAAGTTTTTGCCCCAAACCAGCAGAAGCAATTAGAACAACTAGATAACTGGAACTTTTAATTCCCATAAGAGTATTTTACTACTAGAATTTCTACAAACAAATTACTACAATAAACAACAAAAGAGAAGAAAGACAAGGGGAAAAAAAGGAACAAGATGAAAGGGGAAATCCGAAATTACCAACCATTGCACTATGTCTATGTACTACTCTCTAGGTATCAAAAAAATCAGAGTTTGAAAGGCTTGTGAACATAAAGTGCAGGTTCAGAAAAGAAGAAACAAGCACTGATGATGACAATATCAATAAATTCTTCTAGTCTAAAAAATAACATGAAGCCTGTATGTATATGTATATGTATATGTATATGCATATGTATGCATATATATCAGGTATCCATGTGATTTATGATTTTGCAAGATTACTCATGGGTAGATATTTCAGATAATTCTCAAACTGGTACATATGTGGATGTGTAAGATACAACTCTTTGTACCATTAGGGAAATAGGATTTTCTTGGGAGAGGATTGTTAAGGAAATACACACAGGAAATCCAATAGTTAATCCTATGGAAAGCAGTCTGGGAACAGAGACAATAGACTGAAGTATCATTTTGAGTGAGACTATAAGGTGAGATTTTTTTTAACATCTAATTTATGTAACATGAACACATAAAATAATGCCATATACGTGGCGTCCATGACTGAGCTAAATTTGGACCCACTGTGAATAGGTGTGGACCCACTGTGAATAGGAGCGAGGCTAAAGTACAAAGCAAGACATAAAACACATTTTCCTGGGATGATTTGCTCTGAAACAAGAATGACAATTGTAGATGTTCAAACAAGCAGTCGTCTTTTATGGAAAGGTCATAGTTCATTTAAGAAAAGATTCTAACACCTCTCCAGTCCTCTAGAAACCTCTACGTGAACTTGTTGGCTCTTGTTTTAGCACCATTGTTCTGATCCTTGGTGTCTGGAACATGCCGCACGTTTTTCCTTTCTGAGAATATTTGTTCGTTCAGTTTCCTTTTCATGGAAAGCCACTTCTCATCATTTCTGTCTGCTGAGTTGTCATTTCCTAGGGATATTGTATTAATATGTTTGCTGTGTCTGATAATACAATTCTACCAACTACGTGTGTTTTTACAAGAAGGTTTATCTTGGCTCATGGTTCTGGATTCCAAGGTCAAGAGGCTGCTTTTCTTTGATGACCCTTCCAACTGAGTCCTGTTGTACACAAGAGATCACATAGCAAGAGACAGGGCGTGTATACACGTAGGTCTTCTGGTTTCTCTCTTGTCTTATAATGGTAACAATGCTCAACCTCGGGGCCTCTGCTCTGAAGACATCACCTCTGAAGAACAGTGTTTAATTTAATTTCTATCCACTTGTTACCTTACAGTAAGGAATAAACTCCAACAGGAGTTTGGGAAGGATGATTATAGCTATAATATTTGTTCATCTTTCATATAACTACCATCTACCAATCTGCCACGGGAGTCCCTTGTTCACTCTTTTAAAGATTTTTACTTCCATTCTCCACCAAATTAGGTGTGCAATTCCTTGTTCACTCTAACAACAGCCTGGTATCATTTTTGTGTCTCCTCCTTGCAGAAAAAGTCCACCATAAAAGATTCTGTGCCAGCCCTGTTCATTACTTTAGCCCACAAAGAGCATTCACAACATAGAAGATGAGTGTATAAGTGAACGCAGGTATGAACTATAGATACAGAAGTTCATTTTAATAAAATGTAAGGGATATGTTAATAGGATGTACTAGCAAACATGGGAGGAGTTTTTGTAAAATCTTCCTCTCTCTCTCTCTCTCTCTCTCTCTCTCTCTCTCTCTCTCTCACACACACACACACACACACACACACACACACATATGCACATACAGAATACACACGCATGTGTATGAGTATATACATATATATGCTATTTTTCTATGAAACTTAGAAAATACTTGTTGTTTATTTTCATTAATTATGTACATATGTGTGGGTCTGTGCTTATGTGAGTGCATATGTCCATGTAGGTAAAGCACAGAATAGGGAGGCAGATCTTCCTGGAACTTCATGAGAACTCAGCTCTGGTCATCTGGAAGAGCAACAGGTACTCTTAGCTGCTGAGCTATCCTTTTAGTTTCCACTTGCCATAATTCAATGAATAATTTTATCTTCTAAGCACATACATGTGATATAAAATTAACTATCATACAAAATTAAATTATTTTGAACTGCTTAAAATAGAGTACCAGATACTGAGTAATATAGAGAAAAAAATTTTATTGGCTCAACATTGTGCTGGACAAAAAGCCCAGACGGTTTGGTAATACTTCCTGGGTGTGTCACAGTGTGGCATGAAGTGTAGGAACCAGACACCTGGCATGGAAAGGGTTAAGCAAGACAGAGACAGAGGAATGGCTAGCCTCACCATTTTGTGCCCTCTCTCACAAGATTTAATTCAGTCCTTTAATAAATCATCCATTCAGAGACCAATATTAATTTCTTCCATAAGGCAGTCATGACCTAGAAAATTCTACACTTAATTTTATTTGTACAGTTTCTGAATTGTTGTGCCATGCCCATTTAGTATTCAAAATATCACTATTGTTATCTATTTACAGCACTATGGTGATGAGGTATAATAGATGTTTTTAGCAGTTCTTGGTATAGCACAGATAAGTCACTTTAAAAACAATAACTCAAGTTATGCATGTATATATAGAGGCCTATGGAGACAGAAAGGTCAGTAAAATGTTTGTCTCACAAACATGAGGACCTATAGTCTACCCTGAGAGCCCTTATTGAGGAGGCAAGAAAGGAAAGCTTGCTCTGGGACTTACCGTCAAGCTCTCCCTATTCTCTTCATTCTACTAGGCTGTTGGGAGGCCCTTTCTCAATGCCAGTGGATGTTAATCCTGAAGATAACACTCATTATTATCCTCTGCTCTCCATATGAACCAGCACACAAAAAACAAACAGAAAACCTGAAAGTAATATAACGACAACAACAAAACCTTTAGTTAAAAAAAAATATAAAAAGAAAGAACCACCTTACATGACTGATTTACAAAGAGCAGCAAAATCAAAAACTAAAACTACCTTATGTTTTGCTTTCTGATACTTTAAACGCCTATCCTTGACAGTGGGGGGCGTGTAATACTTCTTCATTCTGCCAGAGCTACTTTTCTTGGAGAAACTGAGTCAGGAGAGTACTGTTTAAGGTCACTGTGTGAGTCAACTCCTTTGCTGGGAATGGAAACCCCGGTGGTGAGTCAGTTCAGTCTAGGTGGTGAGCTCAGGCCACAGCCCGCAGCAGGCATGCCCTGTCAGCCTGAGGTCAGCAGCTCATTTACAGAAATCATAACCATCTTCAATTGCGGCGGACAGAATGTGATCGGCATTGCCATTTGCCCTCCTTAAAAGGGGACGGTAAGCAAATGATCAAAGAGTGCTGAAATGGAAAGGGAGGATTTTTAGCATCCCCATCGACATTGCTTAGACCGTATAAAAAGCCAGCAACCCTCTAAAATATCCATCTACATCATCTACTGGCAAATTCAACATTCCCAGCTTCTGGCCACTAACAACCCCGAGGACCTCTTTATCTTCCTACTCTGCAGCGAATGCTCCGACTCTTTGATTGCAAGTGAGAAAAGGTGCTCAAGAGCTCAAGTGGTCAGCCTTTTTTTTCCTCCCTGTTTGTGTGAGTTGCTCTTCTATTGCTATGATGAAATACCATGGACAAAGTCAACTAGAGAAGGGAACATTTGAGATGACTCAGCTGAAGCATTCTTACTAGCAAGAGGGGCTTGGCAGAGAGTGGCTGGAGGGGGGAAGCTGAGAGATCACACCTTCACCCTGAAAGCACCAAGCAGATAGAGGAGGAGAGGTTTTGAACTCTCAAAGTGTGTCCTTAGCGACTTACCTCCTCCAGCAAGGCTGCATCACCTCTCTGAACAGCGCCACTTTCCAGGCACCAAATACTCGAGCTTATGCGGGCCATTTCTCATTCAAACCACCTCATTATACCAAGGTCAAGTGCACTCATTTGCCTGGCTAGCTATTGAAATATATAAGCAGCGAGTGTGTCAGGCACCATTCAAAGTGATCACACATTCCATCAGCGTTCTCGTTTCTCATTTCTGGGGCCCCTGAGTAGATTAAATCACCCTTGTCCAGGAGATGAGCGTGAAAGAAGAAATCTCATTTTGAAGACACATAAATTGTTTATTATACACATTGAAAGTGAGCTGTTGTTATAGGTATTAAAATATGTGGCTTGTTACTGGTCAGAATGACACGCTCATAAGCATGTAGATATGTACATACCTTGTCAGACTCTTTGGCTAGCCATAATAGAACTAAACTGAGCTGAAAATTGTGATTGCTTATACATAAGTGTGTTATATATGTGCATATTTTGAGATGAGGTAATCCAGACTGGCGTTGAGGTGATGAGTCTTAACCTTCACTTCTCAAGTGCTAGGATTGTAGGTTTGCAATTTCATGCCTGGCTGACTGGAGCATCTTCTCAATCCCCATTGTAGATATGCAGAATCTAGGCAAGATGTGATCACATATAGGCAGCTTGAAGTACAATATAAAAAAAACACAAGTAACTTCAAATGGAAACTTGAGGCAGAACTACAGTTCTTTTATGGTTAACAATATGTATATCTGTTTTTCATGACACATTTAATTTGGTATTTGAAACTGACTTAGAAAAAGGTATCATATTTCCCTCAGAAATATGGTTGTGAGATTTAAACAAAAGGGATTTCTGTGTCCAAATGCAATAAGTTATAATTGAAAGAAGAGAATGCTCCACTTAGCATTTCATGCAAATACAATTTCTGTGACTTAGGAGCACTGTATAAAGATCTGCTATGTGGAAAGCCACATACATGAACAGAAGAGAGGTCAGGCACTCTGACTCACTCACAGCTCCTCGTTCTTAATCATTCCCTTACTCTCAGTCCTCGGATTCTTGCTTACAAGGGAAGAATATGAAACCTAACAGAAGAAATGAATTCATCGAAATGCACAGAACAATTTGTCAGGCAGCACGGTTCAGTGGAAACAGATTTACAGTTAGAAAAGCTGACAAAACCCTAAGCATGCATACTTTTCTTCCTTCCATTTAGTTATCCGTTGAACAGAAGACTAGCCTGGTTACCCTACATTGAGTTACGATAATGAGTGTTGATGACAGGGATAGTGGTGATGGCCATGATGGTGGTGATGGTTGTGGCTACTTTGTTGAATCAATTTCATTAATTTCATTGAATCAATTAACTGGGCTAAATGATACACAGATTATTTGACACACCATATCTCTGAATGTATCTGTGTGGAGAAGGATTTCAGAAGAGAGGAATATTTCGATCAGTTGACTAACCAGAGATTGCCTTCAACAACCGGACATTCATCTTGGTCTTGAATTTCAGCCTCCAGAATGCTTAAACAGATATCTTTGATGTTTGTGTGCCACCAGATTTTATTATGGCGGCCTTAGCAAACTAATGCAAAGGGATTCTATATCACTGAGAGTCCAGATGGCCAAGAAGTTTCTGTGACTGACTCAACCATGCTGCTACTCAGATCCTAGAGTACAGGGTTCTGGATTCTAGGCATTCCCATATAAGTTTCACATAAGAACCAAGCCCTGCTTTTCTCTCACCTGAAAGACTATTGCTGTTAGAGTGAAGATTTGCATGACATTTTTTTTTTTGAGATCCAATGGCTTTAAGAATTCAGTTATTCCTAGCACTTGGGAGGCAGAAGTTGGCAGATATATGAGTTCAAGGTCAGTCTGATTTACAGAGTGACTTCCAGGACAGCAAAGGCTACACAGAGAAACCCTGTCTCAAAAGACCACCAACATCACTGATGATGATGATGATGATGATGATGATAATGATGATTTAACAACAATAATAATTAAAATAAAGAAAAAGAATTCAGACATTGAAGCCAAGCAAATACACAGAATATGTTACTAAAAAAAATAGTAACTATTAAAAGAAATTAATGGCAATATAAGAGATAAAAGAGGTATGCTTTCTTACATGCAGTGTAGGGTGTCCTCTATATATGTCTCCAGATCGGTTCTTACAGAAATGCTTTGCTTATCCTTCTAAGACTAGTATGAATACAAGCAAAGAATAAATATATCTAACCTGCAACTTAAATTATGTATTGTGTATTATTATTATTATTATTATTATTATTACAGTTGTTATTTTATATATGTGTATGCTATGTAGCATAGTGCACACATATGTCATAGTAGGCTTTTGGAAGATAGCAGATGACTTTGTGGAAACCATCCTACCCTTTGACCTTTGATGGGTTCTTTGGATAGAACTCAGGTTCCCAGGCTTTCCCACTGACCATCCTTCCTGTCTAAGTCACCTCATCAGCTCTGCTACTGCTATTTCAGAAAACTAGATTGTCAAATATTTGAAGAGAGACTTTAAAAGCCCTGGGCTTTTAAAAGACACTGGCTCTTTCACAAGGGATGATACAAACCAGCAAGCTGGCTACTTTAACGCAGTCAGCAATGCAGCTAGCACAGGGGTAGAAGGAGACTGTGATAGCTTACACTGTAGAAGTTAACTCTTTGAGAATGTGGAAAGGTGGTCAGAGAAACAATCTTTACAGGCTTGGAAAGCAATGAACAAATGGCCCACAAATGATCAAAGATGCCCTTGAGGGTTCTGTAGAATTGATCAATTCTTATTACTTTGCTTAATGAGTCAGAGAAGAGCAAAATCACCTTCCCACACCATCTACTGTTACTGCTTGGTTCTCTGATTCTACATGCTCTCTTTCTTTTCCCTGTTAGGAAGGATCAAATTGGCCCCTTTAGCATGGTGTGTGCACCAAGTTCCCATCTCCCAGTAGATGGAGAGACAGCTGAATAAAGACTCTATATCATCAATCTCTCAGTCTGTACCACCTATAACGTAGATTGTCAATGAAAGTTTGAGAAAAGATATTTTCAAGTATGTACGGAAATATATGTTTCAAATATAAGACATCTTCTTTGTTCCTTCAAACTCAGTATGACTTACAGAAATCATTTAATCATGAGGATCTATAGGGAGCAAAATGGGAGCTGCCCTTGTCCCCCTTCCTTCCCCATTTCTGTCTCCAAATGATTGCAGCCATGTATAATATGAAGCTTTCTTGTGACCTTTCTGGTCATTTCTGTCTAAATACATACACATCTTATATATATATATATATATATATATATATATATATATATATATATAACTGTCATTTCACTTACTCCAACTGGAGTCCCAATATTTCTCCCTTAGCATTAAATATGTAGTTCTATGTCAAATTTAATTGGCAATAGCTGCTAGCATCCCATAATTCCTATTTACTGGATGTAAATAACCACATATTCACTCATTTATGGCTCTCCATTTTCTCCTGTATGCTTGCTTGGTTCATTTTGCTAGAAAAGGTAATTTGTTAACAGTCATCATTTTACCTCACTCTCTCTGTACATGTGATGAAATTTTGAAGAAAACAATTATCAGGTATGGAGTTGGAACTATGAAGAAGACTTGTCAGCAAGTTTCATTTCCCAGAGGTTTCATCACTTGGGCAGCATGTGATAGTGTGAGACTGCAGTCAGTGAGTTCAAGTGATATTCAATATCACTAATGTTATCCTTAGACAAAATATTATCCTGAAATCACTTGCCCTTTTTAATGATTCAAAATTAGTCTAATTTCAAATGTCTATTTTCCATTAATATTTCTTCAGAATACTTAAGAATATTTACCCATCTTCAAAACTTGAAGTTTATTGACTAATTACTAATTTATTTACTTGGAAGAATTTCTTACATAAGAAGACTTCCTTTTAACAACATCATGCATCTTACCAATCTGAGTCCTGAGATTTAATAGTGTATGGTATAATATCTTAGAGAAATAGTTGTTAGGAGAAAGTTTAAAGATGGGAGGGCATTTGCTGACTTATTCCTTATATTTGCTAGAATTTTCAAACACTAGTTGAGAGTCCTGCTTCACAGTTAAGAGCATTTGCTACTCTACAGAAGACCAGGGTTCAGTTCCCAGTATCTACTTGGTGCTCAAAACTGTCTGTAGCTCAGGGGATCTGATGCCTTTTTGTAGCTTCTGAGGGCACTGGACATACACAAGGTACAGATACATACTTTCAGACAGAACACACACGTGTGAATTATCATAAGTCTTAAAAATTAATGAATATGTAGACAAATAAATCTAGGTCAGAAGAGCTTTTACTATTTCATGATAAAAATATTCTTGTGTGTTCTATTTATATTTGACATATAATTTTTACTTAACCTCTTTACTCATTTGGAAATCATTTCACATGTGCTAGAGCAAAAGTCTAAGTTGGTTCTTGAAATGAATCGACCATTGTCATAAACTGCTGGTTATCATAGCCCTCATTTTTACTTTACTTATTTAAATAACAGCAGCTGCTAAACATCAAGTACATGGGAATATAATCTGCTTTCTGTTCCTTATTCCATTTCATCCATCCCTGTCTGGCTACCAAGTATCATGCAATGTCCTAATTACTTTAAATTGGTAGGCTCTTTACTGCTATAGAACAGGTTATCTTTCATTTTTTTCAAAGCTATCTTGGTTATGTAGTTTTTCTTTCTTCATATGGAAAGAATTACATAGTCAGTTTTTCTCGTGAAAGAGTCGGGTTTTTTGTATGATAATGGGATAATATTGATTATTATGGATTATTTGAGGAGTTCTGAGTCCATAAACTGATTTTGCCCTGAAATAAAATTTCTTCATATATATATATATATATATATATACATATATGTATATATATATATGTATATATACATATATATATGATTTTGGAGGATTATCTGCCCCCCTGTTCTCTCTCTCTCCTCCCCTGTGCCCCCATCTGCCAAATGTGTGTGTGTGTGTGTGTGTGTGTGTGTGTGTATGTGTGTGTGTGTATGTGTTATTTGTTCATCTATAAAACAGAGAGTCCAACAGTATCGATGGTAAGGCTACAATGAGGGTAGAGTGAGATTAGATGAAGAAACCCTGCAAGACCCCATGTAAAATTTAGTAAATGCTTATAAACAATGCTGTTTTAATTGTTCTATACTTGTAATTACCAGTTATCAAAATTATTATAGTTGGTTAATGGGGAGTTTTTGTCTTATCATGTTTTACATATTAACTTAGTGGGTTTAAATCTATTTATCTCAGCTTTCTAGTTGACTCTGGGGTTGCATAAGATACTGATTCATTATTAGCATAATAACGAGGAGTATTTGTTAAACACATTACTCTAACTAGCTCTCCAGATGAATTTCTTAGGCTGTCAAGATGAGCAATCATACTGTCTGCAGATAATGACTTTCAAAGTCTCATGCCTCCGATATTATTTTCCTGTTGAACTGGCAGTGGTCGCGGGCTCCAATGTCTATCAAGACCAATTAACATCAGTGAATAAAGTAGGAGCCAAGTCAAAGGGGTGGAGGGACTGCAGTCAACCAGGGAATGCAGTCCCTGTCTAAAGACATAAAAGTATTGTAAGGAGGCCAAGCAGAACCGATCCACAGGCTGTTTTGGGTCCAAGGAATGCCATTATTTCAGCTCCTGATTTGCGCACTCATCACAGTAGATTAACCATTCTCAAAATGCGGTCTGGTGTCTCCTGCAGTTCTCAACACCCCTTCACTTTTGAAAGTGTTATCCTTATGGTACAAAAACATTGTTTGCCTTTCTTTGAGTGTTGACATACACGCCAAAAGACTACTAGGTCTTCAGCGCAAATAAAAGCCATGGCTGCAAAGGTGGCAGCTCACTGCCATCTTTGAATTTTCTAAGTGCACATAGGCACACATGCATAGACACACATACACATAGAAGTGCACATACACAGGTTCATATACACACATACATATATAAACACACACATATGCATGTACACATATACACATACATGTACACAAAAACACACTCACACATACACATACACATACAGAGAAAAACAAACAAAAACAGTAACAAAATGGGGAAAAAAAGTGAGTTTCTTTAAGAACTACAGGGATGGGTCGCAAGGACCCCTGTCATGAGTTGCAGACCACTGGCCATCTTAAGAAAGTGTGTAAGCAGGGGATTCCGCTGGATATATGCCTAGGAGTGGTATGTCAGGGTCCTCTGGAAGTGTCATGCCCAATTTTCTGAGGAACCGCCAGACTGATTTCCAGAGAGGTTGTACCATCTTGCAATCCCACCAACAGCATACAATAAAGACACATGCTCCACTATGTTCATAGCAGCCTTATTTATAATAGCCAGAAGTTGGAAGGAGCCCAGATGTCCCTCAAAGGAGGAATGGATACAGAAAATGTGGTATATTTATACAATGGAATACTACTCAGCAATTAAAAATAATGAATTCATGCAATTTGTAGGCAAATGGTTGGATATGGAAAATATCATCCTGAGTGAGTTAACCCAATCACAAAAGAATACACATGAAATGCAATCACTGATAAGTGGATATTAATGAGCCCAGAAGCTCTGAATACTCAAGGCACAATTAGCAAATCAAAAGATTCCCAAGAAGAAGGAGTGGTGGTGAGGGGGGGGCTGGTCCTGAAAAGGCTGGATCCAGATTTGTGGGAGGGCATCAGAACAGGGAAGTGGGGAGGTGATTGGGGAATGGGTGGAGGGAAGAGGACTTATGGGACATATGGTGAGGGGGGAACTGGGAAAGGAGAAAGCCTTTGGAATGTAAACAAAGAATATAGAAAATAAATTAAAAAAAAAGAAAAAAACGCATTTAAAACTCTCAAAACATCCTTAAAAAAACAAAAACAAAAAACAAAAAACAAAAAACAACAACAACAACAACAACAACAACAAAAGGAAGTGTGTAAGCAACCGCTCCACCAGTGGAGCCAGGTGATTTTTGAAACTAAGATGGCAGGTAAGTACAATTACTTTGAGGCTTTGACATTCAACAGGATCTTTCTCACGGAGGGGGAAAATGAGAGTTTAATTTGAGGAGAACAACACTATATCACTCGCCACATTGAAATCCAGACTTTGAGATAAACATTGGCATTGGAGAGAGGTTCTATGCAGCACAAGAAGGTTCCCATTTCTGTAAGCGATCCCGAGATGATCAATGGTGATGTTGTTTCATGATAGCTCTCAGTATCATATCATGAAATACGTCAGCGTTTAAAAGGTCTGTATTACTCAATGTTTTCCATAAACAATGCACAGTGTTGCAAAACCATGCCCGCATAAAGGATCCACTCCAAGTGAGAGCTAGAACAAGGGATTACAGCTCAGCAGAGGGTGAAGAGTTCACTGATGGAGTTTCAAAGGCCGCATCTCAGCAATTCTTCAAGCAAGTGCATGCAGCTAATTGAGTTTTACTGAAACACCAGGAGCAATATTTACAGTTATCCAATATAACCACTTTTTTTTTCTTTCTTAACAACATATCTCTGTGAGGCTGGATTGTCCTTATTTATTACAACGAAAACAGTATAAACAATACTGAGAGTGCAGAGGTCAAACTGAGATTCTACACTTACAAGATGTTTCAAAACAGGAAATGAAAATGCCACCTTCCTTGTTGATACCCTACCTTTAGAAAATATTTTAGATAAAATTGTTATTTATAATATTACAACTGTATATTAACTATAAAATCTCTCATGTGCTGGGTTTTTTGTTGTTGTTGTTGTTGTTGTTATTTTAGTGCATCAGTGCACTCTTAAAAATTCTGTTTTAGGGACTGGACAGATGGTCCAGCAGTTAAGAGAGCTGCTGCTCTTCCAGAGGCTCTGAGTCTAATTCCCAGCAACCATATGATGTCTTACTACCATCTATGATAGGATACCTTTGCCCTCCTCTGGTGAGCAGTCATACATATAGACAAAGGACTCATGAATTACATAAACAAATACACCTTAAAAGAAATCTGTTTTAGTTTCCAATGTTGTTAATATCAACAAAGATAAATGCATGTATAAATTCTCTTGTATATTTTCAATAATTTGTGGATATTATTTCTGAGACTCAGGCTTCTGAGGGGTGGTAGGCCAACATAGATTATAAATTTATTTGTACTTTTAAAAAATTGCTTTGTAAAGCCGGGCGGTGGTGGTGCATGCCTGTAATCTCAGCACTTGGGAGGCAGAGGCAGGCAGATTTCTGAGTTCGAGGCCAGCCTGGTCTACAGAGTTAGTTCCAGGACAGCCAGGGCTACATAGAGAAACCCTGTCTCGAAAAAAAAAAAAAAACAAAAAACAAAAAAAAAATTGCTTTGCTAATCACTTCTAAGGCTGACACTGTACTCACTTAAAAAAAAAACTTTTGTGAAAATTAATGCTCTATGTAATTTAGAAGAAAATTAAAAATTTAAAAATAGCTGATTGATTATATATTGTAAATTTTAGTTTAGTTAGCTATCATTGACAGCAGTGCTGAACTTTACTGGGTCCCTGTGTTGTTATATTGTTTCGCTGCAGTTTTGTTTTTGTTTTATTTTTGAGTCAAGGTTTTAAGTATTCCAAGCTGACCTTGAACTTAGTCTCACTATGTAATTGAGGGGGGCTTTGAAACTCCTGATTTTAAAGCCTTTCTAGTGCTAGTATAACAGCCATGTGCCACCAAGCCAAGCTTCTTTTGTTTTTAAAATGTGAACAGAACACCAAGTGTGTCTATTTATGGAACACAATGGGATGTTCCCACATGTCTCCTCTATGTAAACTTACATTGTATAAAATTCCAGGCAAAAGTCAAAAGTGTTTACTCTATTGCAGTAACCTGAATAAAATCAAGTTCTTCATTATCTGTTATCTGGTTTTTTTTGTTTTTTGTTTTTTTGCTTTTTTTTTTTTTTTTTTTTTTTTTTTTTTTTTTTTTTTTTTTGGAAAATACCATTTTATCAGTTTGAACTATAGGCTAAGTTTGTGCTAAACAGGAGGAAGTACAACAGATCCCTAAAACATATTCCTAAATGCAACTTTGTATTGTCAACCTAAGTAACATGGAGAAAGACTAGGTCAAGGTTAGTAAGATTGAAATCTAAGAAATCGAAGAAAATCAAAATAGGGTACAGATCATGAGAATCTCCAATGATGTCAAAACAAAGAGAAGTATTTATTAGTTTAAAAACTGAGAAAGGAAAGAAGAAGGGAGGGAGAGGGAAGTAAGGAGAGGAAAGGGAGAGGGGGGAGGGAAAAGGGAGAAGGGAGGGAGGAGAGAACAATGGAAGACGCTTGACTACAGAGATATAGAGTTCTTTGTCTTGGGAGATATGAGTATCCATCTCCCTTTGGGAGTGGAGTCACCATTGCTGCACAGGTGTTTTGTCCAGAGCCTTAGCTGAGTTGCTGCAGTCCGGAAGAATGTTGAAGATAAGTTGTGTTATATAAGTATGTGAATACCTCAGAAGTATGCAAAGAGTAGGGTAAAAGCTAAATGAGAGGAATTTCTGAACAAGCTTTTAGAAAGTCTTGGAGCTAGGGTTGTTCAAAGACAAAGACACGTTGTCCTTTATAATTTCTTTGATTCAGTTTTGTAAATTAAAAGTTCATTTGTTTATTAATCAGTGTGTGTGTGTGTGTGTGTGTGTGTGTGTGTGTGTGTGTATTCATGTCATGGCATACCTGTGGAGGTCAGAGAATAATACTGTTAGGTCTTTCCTTCAACAGTATATTGAACTTGGGTCATCAGAGTTGGCTCAAATATATTCACCCACTGGACTATTCTCCTGGTACACACTTGGCTCTAACTCTGTCTAAGTTTATCTAGGTTCTTCCATTGTGGTATCAGCAACTTTTGCACACCCTCTATTGGATATCCTCCCAGTTCCATCCCTCTTGCTAGCTCCCAGTATTTGGCTTGGTCAGTTCTTTTCAACTCTTTATGAGAGTTGGTACACACACACACACACACACACACACACACCACACCACACCACACACACACACCACACACAAAAATAGTGAGATAGACAGGAATACAATATAGCATCATAAGGGATAGGTGGGATTTCTTTCACATATTACAATATGTATGGAGCTGAAGAATATGGCATGTAACAAAACAAAAAGCAAAACACCAGCAGTGTAGCATAGAACGCCAAGCACTGTAGGTTCTCTGCTGAGTGGAATAAGTAAAAGCAGACATTCAGTTTTCTGAAACACTCTTTGCATTCCAGGAAATCTCTGTAAACAAAGTTTTCCTTTACCTGTGGTTTAGGTAAGACCTACTGTCTGCTCTTACAAGTTTCGCTCCTGTTTACCTGAGGTTATGGTAAACACAGCCTTCAGCTTTGCATTCTGTTCCTATATGAATAGCTGACCTCTCGCTGCCCTTCCCCTTGAAACTAAATAGACACAGAGATGCACAGTAATCAATCAACTCCCTGAGACTTCCAGGATGACAAATGAACTCCACTAATAAATCTACACACCTGCGACTTGTAAATACCTTCCTATAAAATTCCATGAGAAAAACATCCGGGGACTCACCCTGCCGTAATAACAGACTGAAAAACATTGCAACAACAGTGGAGTTCTTCCTTACTTGTTTTGTCTTTGTTTGCTGTTAGTGGTGATGTTCTGTCTAGCACATTAATATAACATTTATTCATAAAAATCCTCTACTTGTTAAAATATGTTGAAGCTCATGAAAAGAAGGAAATCTAAGTGGAACCATGTTTTCCTTTTGTAGTGTTGGGTTCTGCACCCAGAGTCTCATGTCTTCTTTCAGCTGATCTCTATGCAAGCCCTGCTTTCTAGTGTTTCTTGAGGCAGGGTCTTACTATGTATGACCCCCCCAGCTTCTTCCTCCTGAGTCAGTGCTAAGACTTCAAGTATACATTTCTAAAAACAAAACACATTTATAGTGTATGTTTTCTCTAAAAACCTTACCTCCACATAGCTGATTTCATATTTCCAGAGGACTAAACAATTTTTTGTTATAATTTCTTTCAAAGGAGATAGATAACCAAAGGACTTAGGGACTGATTATGTGGCAGTAGTTGGGAAAGGGATTCCATTGTAGACAACATGACCCGATGAGATATCATGGCTGTAATGTACTGTAATTTATGGGCAGAGAGCCATTTTTCGAGTCCTGAAATGTTTCTCCTTTATGTTATGAGGCATTAGTGTGCACGTGCATTTGTGCATCAGAATCATTTATGTGAATTTTGTATCAGCAAATAGCTGTTACCAGAAGTTGTTCGTTTAGCATAACAGAGTGATTTCAGTTAATGCCTCAGCTGAATTCGTTTCCTGCTAAAAAGGGGAGATGACAACATGCTCACCACAAAGAAGGAACTGTGAGGGAAGGAGCAAAGTCCACCGAAGCTGACTGCAGGCCTGGAGTCTGCTTGCTAATCCTTTGTAATTTCTCCAAATGTTCATTACCCTTTGTTTGTACATGCTGGTCTTTTCACACGGAAGCTACTGACCCAGGAAGTCTGGAGACTCCCACAGAGTCCCATTAATTCTCCGTGCTGCTGGACACAGATCCCCTAAAGTGCAGGGTACGTGCTTGTGAATGTGCCCTCGCCAAGCATCAGGCATGGGTCAAGCCAATGCTAACTATGGGACAAAGTGCTCCACCTTCTATCTGAATCTGTAATTCCTAAAACAGTAGACCTTAATAATAACAAAAATAAAGGGACGGTTTAATGAACATAGGGTCTCTAAGACGACTCCAATTTCTTAGAAATGTTGCTCTGATCCAGTAAGTATCATGAGAAAACACAAGCATCCAAAAGAATATATCCTTGCTACCTCATGGCTATAAAAGTCTGGAAACAAACAGGAACATCTTAAGTACATCTTAGAGCAAAGAGCTCAGACTCAAGATGGAAAATACTATTGTCTAATATTTTAAAAGGCCTAGTGTAAAGGAAATACATTTGGTCAGCTTGTATATTTAACCAAATAGTTAAATAGACAAATATTAGACTATAAATTGAATGAGTATAAAATTAAAGTAATCACTCTCAGATTTTTCTGTAGTGAAATGCAGTGAATTGTAGTGATAAAAATTTGAAATAATGCCAATAACACTTTTGGATTTGTGTGTCATTGATTTGCTAAAAATTTTCCTAATCATCTTAGTTAATATTTTTTATAAAATACTCAGGAGTCTTTTAAAAGCGTAAGTATAGCCAAGCTTAATGTGATTAATTTCTGACATGAAGTGAAAACATATTACCTATAAATTTACATGAAGTTTGTCTTCTGAATATATATGAAGATAAAAAATTAAAACAATAAAAGCTTCCTGCATAATTTTTTTAGAATTTAGAAAAACATTTATATTTTATGAGATTAAGGTTTACTATATTTTCTGCAATTTCAGTAAAATAAGTAATTTATATCAATTGTATGCTTTTAATGATGCAGGGACATTTAAAATGAGTATCTAAGATATTTTCATAGAATGCAAAAGTTTATATATATTACATAATCATATTCTTTACTATTAATCAACAGCAACTTTTTCTGAGAAGACAGACTGTTCTTATTGTGTTATTATATGTGCATTGATGTGTCTTCTTTATAGAATAGAGGAAAAAGTCTTCTGCACTTTTAGCCAATGTATAGCTGTCTATTGCTGTAATAAATAAGATTGGTCATTTTCAACTTCCAACTTGATCTCAGTTGGAGCTCTCTGTACTATAAGATATATTTGGCCAAAGCGTTCCCACTTGTTTCCAGATTGGTTTATAGCCATGTGGTAGCAATGACTCTTGTGTTCCTGGTAGCCTTTAATTTAATTTAAAGAGAGGAAGGTTTACTTCCTCTTACAGTTTTTCCACTTTTTAATACATTATATTGGTTGCTTCTGTTGCTTTGGGGAGTGTCATAACTGCAGTATGAGGCAAGACCATTTGCCTAATAGTCAGGACAGACAAGAGAGATCAAAGGCTGGGGGCCACGGAGTCCTGCTGTGCCTATTAAGGACTCAATTCTGCCTACCCCAACCCTCTCATGTGACAAAAGGACTCCCACTAGGCTCTCTGCCTTCTAAAGCTGCGGCCCCACAGCACTCTGCTAAATAGCTCTCTTGTGTTCAGAGGCACCTTACTCAGAGAGAATCTGTTATGAGGTGGACTCTAGTTCAGAATGTGACAGCACCAGGTACTGGCTGGGAAGCATGGCTTTGCTTTGTACTGCCCTCCTCTGTAAAAGTCCAAGGTAAACCAATTAAAGAAAGCTTCGCAGAAGTTCTAGGCAGAAAGAGCCATCCTCTGTTCTTCATATAGGGAACTGCTTGTCACAAGAATGTCTGTAAGTCCCAGCCCATCAAGTCAAAGCTTCAGTATTAGTTGGTTTCTTCGTCTGCATCATTTAGGAGACGAAGAGCATGGACCAGAAGACTCAAGTTTCTTCTAGTTAATTTACAAAGTTCTGGCTCTAAGGTTTCATGGAAAAGTTCTTTTCCCAGCATGAATGTATAGCTCTGCCTAGGAAGGCACACAATAAAGAAAGTTGAATATTAACGATAGAGAGTGCAAAGTTCTGAGACTAAACCAAACCTAAGATTTGAAAGACAAAAATATATGTCCCACATGAAAATATAATGTATGAAAAAGAATCTTTAATGGTTCAGTTTCTCTCCCCTGCTCTCTGTTCAGTTACACTTCTCCGGTTGTTACCGGGAATGTGTGCATGGCCAGTTAACAAAAGCACTTCTCTGCATGGTTCACTTCTAGCCAGTGATCAAGGGCAAAAGGCAGTGACCGAATATGAAAGGGTCAGGGCTGTGTGTCAGGGGATGGTCCTCTCCCACTGAGAACAAAATAAAGCTCTGAGAGCCCCGTGACCTGGTTCTTTCTCTTTAAGAAGTTCAGAAGGAGCCGGAGTGAAGGGCTAAGTAACAAATGTATCCACAGGCACTTGAGTTCTGATTCACCCTACAGGAGATTAAATGGAAGTTCTCGAGGCTCTGAGTTCAGCTATATTAAAACACAAAAAAGTAGTCCAGTTCCTCTTGACATAACCCAAGGCTGATTTTCACTGCCTCTCTGACTTTTCCACGTGTGTTTATGAAACAAACAATAATCTGGAGCCACTGAAATATAAGGCTAAAAATAAGATGTATCTCCTGGACCACATTTTGTTTTATCTTTGACAACATTTTGTTCTAAAGAAATGAAACATAGCAAAATATATAAACAGCATAGCAAAACAATAGCAAAAAGTGAAGATGACTTTTCCTACCCGAGGCTGAACTAAAACAGGACAACGGATCTCAGTGCTCTTTGGCAGAGATTCTTCTGGAAGCATCCTGCACATTATTTACGAAAGAAAAAGTCATCCAGCCTGGCTTCTATTGTCTCTGAACTGGAAAGGTGAAGCCAATAAAGATGATAGAGTGCAAAATTTTCTGTTGAGATAATTTTCATCCTAATTTACAAGCTGACTCTTCAGCAAGGAGACGTGAGGCTGTAATTTCCCCACTCTGTTGCGCAAGAACCAATAAAAGAAAGTAGACACAGGAGAGGTGTTGCGAAAGAGCCTTCGTGGATCAATACACTGGACTATTGTTTTGGAAGTAAACAGAAAATAAACATAGCCCTAAGTTGACTGTGTTGAAACAAGATGTCTAATAGTTTCATTTATCTACCGGATTATCGTGATTTTAAGTGAGGGATGCTCTTGCCTACAGTCACCATTGAAGGCTTTCTCCAGCTCTCTGTCTCATGATCTTTTCCTGCTCTTCCTTCTTCTCTAGCATCCCCCACCACCACCCCCCCCCCGTGGCCATCTGAAGCGGGGATATGACCTCTGAGTCCCCGTGTGTCCTTTGTGTGGGTGAGCAGTATGCAAGGAGAAGCTGGGGAGTCAGCCATATTGCACAAGAAAGGGAAAATGAACCAGGCAGAGTAGCCCTGGAACAGCAGCCTGACGGAGGCCCTGTTTTTAGTCAATTCTGACTTTTTATGTCAGTCCTTCTCTTGGTAGCCTGAACGTTTTCTATAGTTTTTTTTTTTAATTATTTGACAGTTTGTTCAGTTAAAGTTCGTTGTTTCACCCCCCCTACTCTGATATGTTTTGTAATGTGGAGGCACGGTGCTGCCAGAAGGGGTGCCTTAGGGGTCCCATGCTGAGGTCTTCCCCCAGGTACCAGCCATGTGACAGAGCTAGTATAAAACGAAGTTTATTAGGGGCATGGGAAGGGGGTGTGGGAAAGGGGTGCAGAGAAAGAAAGGGGACAGAGAGGAACAGAAAGAGAGGAGAAGGAAGGGAAGAGGCTAGCCAGGAACAATGGGAGAGAATGAGAGAGAGAGAGAGAGAGAGAGAGAGAGAGAGAGAGAGAGAGAGAAAGAGACACAGACAGAGAGGCATACAGAGACAGAGACACAGACAGAGAGAAAGAGACAGAGAGAGGGAGAGGGAGGAAGGAAGAGAGGGAGAGGGAGGGAGGGAGTGGGGAGAGACAGGCCAGAAGGAGAGAGAGAACACACACACACACACACACACACACACACACACACAAAACACTGAGAGAACACACACAGAGAGAACACACAGGAAGAACACACACACACACACACACACAGAGAACACACAGAGAGAGAGAACACAGAGAAAGAAAAAACAGAGAGAGGGCCGGGCGATAGTGGCACACGCCTGTAATCCCAGCACTCTGGGAGGCAGAAGCAGGCGGATTTCTGAGTTTGAGGCCAGCCTGGTCTGCAGAGTGAGTTCCAGGACAGCCAAGGCTATACAGAGAAACCCTGTCTCAAAAAAAAAAAAAAAAAAAAAAAAAAAAAAACCAGAGAGAGGATGAGGGAGAGAGAGAACAGAGATGAACAGAGATAGAGGATCTGGGGAGAAAGAGAGGAAGAGGGAAGAGGAGCCAGAAGGAGAGAGACAGACAGAGACAGACAGACACACGGGAGGAGAGGGGGCAAGAGGACAGGGGAGAGAGAGATGGGCCAGGAGAGAGAGGAAGGAAGAGGGGGAGGGAGAAAGAGGGAGGGGGGGAGGGAGAGAGGGGGGAGGGGAAGAGAGGGGAGGGCAGGGGAGGGGACGGAGAGAGCACAGTCTTTTTTATTGCAAGCCAGGCTCCTTTCTGGATGTTGCTAGGTAACTGTTGGTCAGAGCCTAGAGGAGATGCTAGCATACTCCCCTCCCTGATTTCCCTCCCTCTCTCCCCCTCGCCCTGTAATCCTTAACAAGGCAGGTCCGACTTTCATTAGTTGTTTTTGGATGTGACCTACTAAGTTTAATAAGAGCTGCTTGCTTTAGTGTGGGTGGGCAGTTATTCAGGGAATTACCTTGTCTGTGGCTCCACCATGCAAGAAACTAACAGCCTCACCCTCTCTCCCAGCAGTCATTAACTGCACACTCAGATACAGCCCCTCTGTGTGAGATGGCCCTCAGAGGCATCTTCCCATTCATGGATAAATGTGGATGATGTTTATGGCAATAAGCTGTGTAAATAATCACTTTGTTTTTCAAGGTCTCATTCTAGGCTGACATAATAGATAAGGGCTCATACTAGGCTGATATATATCTTATATGATACATATATGTGCAAGCAAACACACACACACACACACACACACACACACACACACACACCTTCAACTTGTGGAAAACCTCCTGCGTCAACCTCTTGAATGCTAGGATTACAAACATGAGACACCAGTCCTAGCTGTATTTCTTATCAGCCACAGAGGGTCCTTCAAATCTTAGGTGTCTCTTCCTTCCGACTTTTGTTTTTGGGCTCTGGGAAGCTGGTTTCTCACACACAAACCCAAAGGGCAGTTCCTTCTGCACATTGCAAGTAGGTGTCGGGCCTGACGAAGCAACCTCCATTTTTCATCCTCACGTCTTATTATACCTAGATATTATTCTTTAAGCTAAGGCTTGGCTCGCAGGTCTTACCAATCATGTAAATTTGTGACAGATAATCAACTTCCCATTGGTGTCTGAAACTGAAACCGAGCAGTTAAAAATTCCACCTATGGACTATATGAGACTAAAGAGCATACAGTGAACTTGGAAACCACGGTATTTATGGGCATGGGCATAAAATTGAATTGAATTAGAACTTGCTTATAATTATTGAAATCAAGGCTTAGCAGAACTTTGGAAATGTGGGTAACTGAATTCCTGATTAGATTCCAGTGGGTCCTAAACAAGTGTGTTTTACACTGGCCAAAAAAATAATAGGGAATGAAAAAACCCATGATCTTGGCATGGTGGCATACACAAGTAATGGTGGCACTCATCGGCCTGTGGCAGGTAGAACTGATCTAGGCAGTCAAGCCAGAGCCACACTGAGAGAGCCTGTCTCAAAACAAGCCAATGAAATTGTCTCCCAACTAAAAGTAAACAAAACAGAGAAACCCAACCCAACAATAACAAAAACAGAAGGGAGGGAAGGAGGAAGGGAGAGAGGCGAGGGGGAGAGAGTGGAGAGTTAGGGAGAAGCCCTTAAAATATATGGAGAGGAAAAACATCCTTTGAAAATTCCCATAGCATAGCATATATATATGGGTGATAACATTTTCACAAATTTCAGTCTAGAGTGAATGAGGGTTTTTGTAGGAAAAACCCTACCCATCTGCATATGCAAATGTTCCACAGAATCCACAGAATCTGCTTTTAAGAAACTGAGTGTGTATTTAACTAGTCTAAGTCACTATTTGACTTAGTCACGAGTTAACTAGACTAAGTCACTATTTGTTAGAGTAAGCTTGTCTACTGGTGTTGGCTTGTCTGGCCTGCACCAGCATGTATGACTCCTGCCTCTCTTCTCCACTAGTCAAAAGGCAGAGAACACTCTGCTTCTTCCCAGGCTGTTCTCCATCTGTGACAGGGAAGCCAGCTTTGGTTTTCTTCTGGTCCTCCTGTGAGGCCTCCGGCTGTGTGGACATTAAACCCCTGTCCCACCTCTTTTCTTCCACATCTTACAAGTACCAATCTAAACTACTGTGGAGGGAACTTGTTTCTTCTGGTAAGGGTGTTTCTCAGGACAGGAGCTCCTTAATGATCTGTTTTGTCCACTTATCACGTCCACAGGCTCAACCAGTTGCTTTTCCAGTCCCTTGCTGTCCTTGGCATTTTGATTGTTTATGTTACCTTAGTTTTCCACTTCTGCGTTTTGATACTGAACTCTCTGCTTCACAAACAAACTCTGCTTTAGAGTGGTAGAATGTACTCATTGACTTTGTGGAGTGACACTCATCCAATTCTTAATTCCTTGTTGTTGGGTCATAGTTGAATGTTGCAACACCATAATTTAAATCTTCCTGTCTGATATATATTTGCTATATTTTACTAAGAACGTTTAAAAATTACATTAGAGACTTATATAAATGATAGAAGCTTTGGCTGTAACAACAAAAGGCTTTTTTGTTAGCAGAATATTATTTCATATTATTTTAAAACTCTTATTCCGGGAATGGCCTTTTGCCAACTTCTTTTTGTATTGATATTTATTGTTATGCTTTATATAAAATCTTTTACCTAAGTTATAAGTTCTATTGCTTCTTTTGTGTTGAGTTGACCAATGCAATATACTTTTAAATAATATACTCGACTAACGTGTATTGACTTTTGCAACTTCATAAGTAAAATAACTTCTATTATTATGCTTTCAGACAGCAAAAATATAGCTTCCTGTTATTAGTCTTTCTTCCTCAATTTTAGTTTTAAATATTTGAAATTTTATTCTCGGTTTATTATCTCATCAAATTAATATTATGTTTTCCATACATTCTCCATTAAGAATTACAAATTAAGGTGTCAGAGATAGTTCAGTTGTTGAGAACAATTGAGGCTCTTTCCAGGGAGATGAATTCAATACAATTTGAAATAAATCAATGTGGTATTGTCTAAAAATTTGTCTATCACCACTGAAAAGTCTCATCTGCTATGCTTTTTTTGGATTCACTGTAACTTGTCACTTCTCTCTTTTATTCTGAAACCTTTATTGGACATCATTGCATTGTCATGGTTTTCCTACAGTTTTGTCTTCAGGTCTTTTGCTGTGGTGAAGCTGTAAATCCCAGCCTTACCCTCCTCTAAGTAATAGGATCAGGAGTGTTTACTCTGGGCTTTCGAATGGCGCTTCTTGGTCCTGGCAAATGGCTTAAAACTCAAATCACTAGCCTGTGTCCAGCAGTCTCAGTCATAGAAAAGATTTTATGTAGACAGTCTCCTTGTGACTTTTGTCTGACCTATGTCAATTTATTCCTATTGAAACATCCACCCTATGGAAGAGACTTGACAAGAACCATTAGGTCTGGCTGTCAATCAAGAGAGGCAAGAAATACAGCACATAAAGAGAAGTATTTGTTTACTTATTGATGAGTGCCCCAGGAGCCAATGAAAAGCCTGTACCTGGAAGGCTGTTCCACCAGCTACCGAGGAGCTAGAAAGCATGAGAAGGGACCCAAGTGGCTATGCCTTAAAAGATGTTCATGGGCATTATCTGAAGTGTGTGCCTAATTTGTGTTTTTTTTCAAGGATAATTTGAAATAAACCATGGAACGTATGGTGGTACAAGCCTGTAATTCCAGAATACAAGAAGCTAACTCAGAAAAATCACCTATTACAGGTCAGCCTGGTTTACATAGAAAGACTCTGCCTCAAAAAATATCAAAGGAAGAAAGGAAGGAAAGAACCACAGGAAAGAGACAGGAAGGAGAATAGAAGCAAATTAAAGAAAGTAAGGAGAGATCATAGAAGAGATGCAGAAAGAGGCATTTGTTTTCACAACCCCTTGCTCGTCATCGGGTTTTAGTGTGAACACCAACAGTGGAGTACTGGGTCTTTGAGTTGAGAGTCTAGCCAAGGAGCTATTGGCCATTGTTACCTGCTGAGAAGGTTATCTTCAGTGTGACTTCTAAGAGAAATTTCCTCCATGTGATGGACTTGTTTTTTTATTGCAAGGTTTTCAATGTTCTGTATCCTACTTAGTTTGGTTAGAAAGAAGAGGAGAGGACCCCGTATTTATGAACATTTTATCCTCCGGCCCCAGATCCCTTTCTAAATCGCAACTCCTGATATTCCTCATTCTTGTAATATATCTCTATTTCAATCCTTACTATGTGTAGGTGGGTACTGCAGCCTTTTCTCATCAGCTTCCTGCAATATGTTCAGGGGCCACAAGCTTGAGACGTGTGAGCACCTCACTATGTCTAACTCAATCTGATCCAAATTATATTGCATCTAACAAACGGTCTCTAAAACTTTTACTATGGCTTGGGACTCTTATTTTCACAACAGATTTTTCTTCTCCAGTTCTCTTTGCCTATTTTCTTTATGGACATGTTTAAGGTCTGTTTTTCTCAAAATTACTTCTGACTCATAGAACAAGTTTACTTATTCTGGAGGAAAATGATATTTAATGGACTTCTCTGTCAATTATAGATGGCCACAAGATATTGACATGAGGGCCTTGTCATTTTTAAATGACATTTATAAAAAACCTTTATAAACATGAATGTCCTCAATTCAAAAATAGAAGAAAATAATACTTCCGTATTTCCTTGAATTGTTAGGATTTACTTAAGTAATATAAACCCCAGTGTCACATTAATAGGATGTTAGATATTATAACTTCAAGAAGCTACATTTTGTTTTTACATTCAGGGTACATTTCTTTTTAACATCCCTGTCACTTTGAAGAGTTTGAAGCCATGTGTTACAGTTTAGATATGAACTATCCTCAAAATTACTTTGTACTGAAAATTTGGTCTCCAGCTAGGGGTACTAGTTTAGAGTAGAAAGTGGGATAATGTGGAGGAAGACCCTCACTGGGATGGGTCTTCAGGTTTATATTTTTCCTGGTCACACTTTGCAGACTGTCTACAATAGTTTGGCTATGTAGTGACGAGCTCTCCTTTGTCATATGTTTTTATAACCACGATGTTCTTTCTGCCTAAGACCTAAGACCACAGAGCCAATCAGTCATGACCTGAGCCTCTAAAGCCACAGACAAAACAAACCTTCCGTCCTTGCTTTAAACTGTTGCTGTTAAGAGTTTTGTCACAGTGACAAGCAATGTAACCAACACAGAGCACAAATCTTAGTTTACTTGTCTGGTTATACTTCATTCCTTTCTCAGGATCCAGAGATTACTAGAAGTCCCTATACAAGGCATGTCCTGAATCTGAAATAAAAGGTAATTATCTGTCCTAAAGACCATTACACAGTTCAATGAGTTAATTTTGTATCCAACCACTTCACGGAAGGAATTTATCAGCTGT
The DNA here is from genome assembly GCA_964023405.1 of Apodemus agrarius. Classification (NCBI taxonomy): domain Eukaryota; kingdom Metazoa; phylum Chordata; class Mammalia; order Rodentia; family Muridae; genus Apodemus; species Apodemus agrarius. The sequence goes on along the minus strand of OZ030025.1, from coordinate 31,716,892 downwards.
AGGAGTTCTCTGACAATATTTTTTTGGGTAAAGAAAAAAATGCCTCTGTAAGGTCAGGATGTAGGCAAACCTGAAGGACACTTTCTTATCTAATGATTGATGGAGGAAACCCATGGTGGGTGGTGTCATCCCTGGGCTAGTGGTCCTGCATTCTATAAGAAAGGAGGCGGAGCAAGCCAGGATGAGCAAGCCAATGAGTAGCATCCTTTATGGCCTCTGTATCAGCTCCTGCCTCCGGGTTACTGACCTCTTTGGAATCCTGTGCTGATTTCATTAGATGATGATAACTGTGAAAGTGTAAGGTAAGTGCCACCCCCTCTCCCACCTCCCAAAGATCTGAAGGTAAGGTAGAGGCCACTTGCCTCAATCCAAACTTTTCAAAGCAAATAGCAAGAAATATCTAGAAGCACGAAAGAGTTCCATCATGTCTTCTAAAGTTTATGTCATATTTTTCTTCCTTCCTCCCTCCCTCCCTCTCTCCCTCCTGTCCTCCCTCCCTCCCTCCCTCCCTCCCTCCCTCTCTCCTTCCCTCTCTTCTGTCCTTTCTATCTTTCTTCTCCCTCTCCCTTCCTCTAGTCTTTTCTTCCACTCTTCCTTCTTTCTTTCCCCCAATCGATACTCTCTCACCAAGATACTATCAATAGACTAATTTTGGATGTACGGTGTTATTTTACCTTTTAGTACCTACCCCCCCACACACACCTTAGTTTCTACATTTCTATATGGCCTTTGTAGCATAAAAGCCAAAGTGTAAGTTTGGAAATTTCTCCACCAAAGAAGATAAAGTTAAATTCAATTAAAATTAAAAGGCCCAGAAGCTCTGCTCTTTGATCAAAATTCTGATAGAAACTAGAGAGGAAAAGCTTGCAGGGAAAGCCAATACTTCTAATTGTTATAAAGGGCTTTATCCTCCTCATCTGCCCCTCATGCTGCCTTGTAAGGAAATACAGTATTATTTGGGATAAGTTGAGAAATGCTTCTGATTCAAAGGAAAGAGCAGACTTCATGTGTTTTCTATAAAACAGAGATTTAAGTTCTATTCCAAGAGGATAAAAATATTTGTGAAAGAAAAAATGTAACTTTAATTACTGAAATCAAAGGAATCACACAACAGAGAGAATGTTTTTCCTAAAAGTGGATATTTTAAAATGGATGGATTTTTCCCCCTGCCAATTTCCCAATTTCTAAAAGTCATTTTAGTGATTGTTCACAAATGATAACCACACATAGAGGAATGGTGTCCAAGGCCAGATGCAGTTCTTTCTAAAGACCCCAGCGTGTTTCCAAATGGTTGATCCTTATTACATACACAGACTCAGACTCATGATGTAGGCAGGGGAAAAGAGGCCTTTTTTTTTTTTAAACAAAGCCTCCCAGAGAGTAATCTTGAAAGCATAGCTAAGATTTTTCAGATAAGGGAGAAGCACATAGTGCCTTTTTAAAGGGATTATAGTGACCCTGATTTTGCTGAAAACTTTTTTTTGTCTGTACCAAGGTCCAGGAGCCACCCCAGGGGTTTGAATTCATTAAACACACTGGGCAAGGTGTACTTTAAAAGCTGATATTAACTGACTGATTTCCTCATATGTGTTTTCAAACAATCCAGCAACATTTGGTCTGTGTTTCATCTACTGGAATTCCTGCCTGACTTTTGAGTCTATTCTCTATAATCCTTGTATGAATGGTATAAATTATGAGAGTTGATGATAATTATGGAATGTTTTAAAAACACCCTAATTAAATTTACAGTAATAGCTGGAATTTTGATGTTTTCCCCCTCCCCTCTCTTGGAAATAATAACTTAGCATTGGGCTTTGGGTTTTAAATTTTTCGGCTGCATTTACTTGTACTATACTATTTTTTGAAGGATTTGCAGTTAGTCATTGGAAACACTGTCAAAGGCCTTTCTCACTGACAAGCAAACAGTTAGTAGAGTTGCAGAGGCTTAAATATAAAAGCTGAGGTAATGTTTTAAGCCACATGCTATGGAGAACTTGCCTTGCGTGGACTTGAATTCAGGTCTAGGTTTTCATCTTATTCCTGTAAAGGTTAATGCTCTTAGTTTGGGAACTAAGACTAATATATGGGCCTTTGGAGGGACCTTCTATATAAACTATAAACATCAACAACCTTTCACAGAGAATGTAGTCCTGAGTCTCTTCAGAGGAAAAAAAAAGCTCTCTTTACTCTCTTACATTTCCAACAGAAGTTTCTATTTCCTTCTCCCAGAGCTTTTGATCCATAACAGATTCCCTTTAAATTTTTATCGAAGTATAAGGAAAACAAAATTGGGTTGAATTTATGTTAGCATCATGTGTCTTGAGAGGCTGCGGTTCATTCAGATGGCTCTCCTAACTAGGATTCAGATATTGATCCTAGATCCTCAGAAATTTCTGTCAGTATGCTTTGAAATATGAAGAGAACAACAAGCTTAACTTTGTGAATTAGACAGGAACAATAGCTCATCTTCATTCATTCATTTGTTCGTTCCTTCCTTCCTCCCTCCCTCCATTCTTCCCTCCATGTCTTCCTTCTTTTTCTCCTTTCTTTCTCTCTCCCTTTCTTTCTCTCTTCTCTTTTGTTCTTTCTTTCGTCTTTCCTTTCTTCCTTCTCTTTTTCTTCCTTCCTTCCTTCCTTCCTTCCTTTCTTTCTTTCTTTCTTTCTTTCTTTCTTTCTTTCTTTCTTTTTCTTCCTTCCTTTCTTTCTTCTCTTATTTCTTTCTTTCTTTCTTTCTTTCTTTCTTTCTCTCTCTTTCTCTTTCTTTCTTTCTTTCTTTCTTTCTTTCTTTCTTTCTTTCTGACAATGTCATGCATATGTACAGTGCTTACATCCCATCTTTTCCTGTGTCTCCCACAACTCCTCCCATAGCCCCTCACCTGACTTTAGGGTCCATGGTTTGAACTCACTGAACAATTTTCATTATAACTGATCTTGTTTTCCTCACCCAAGAATCGCATAACTCCTAAAAGCCATAGAATACTCTATAATTTTCTTTCTGCCAATTCCACCCATTAGGTAATAGTCTGTACAGTTTTAAGAAATGGCAGCAACTTTTTGCATTTTCTCTTTCTCTTCCTGTTCCTGATTCTTCTTTTTCTACTTTTACTCTGTTCCTTCATTTGTCTCTTTTGTTCCTCTTTTCAAGTGACAAACAGATGCCAAGGCATAGAGAGCTTTTTTGGACATTCTCACTGTTGACAAAACATAGCTTTAAAAGGTACCTACCCCACCACTTCCCCTCCCCACACTAAGTAAGAGTATTTCCCTGGTAGGCATTAAAGCAATTTAAGAAACGTGCTTTAGATTTTTGATTATTAACTTTTCAGTGCAACCTATGTCAGAACAAAATATCTCAGAAAATATTCAATATAAAATATGTCAGTAGCCAGGGCAGTCCATGGGAAATTGAGGTATATAAGAAAAAAGCATTTGCTGCTCAGGAGACAGCAGGAGAATAAAGGGTTTTTAATTTATAACAGTTTCTGATTTATGACAGACATTGGCAACACCTGCAAACACCATGAGTCTTCTCATCCACACAAAAAAGTTTTGTAGGGAAAGGGTTATAAGCAGAGGCTCTTCAAAGGAACACATCAGGAACACTGGTTCGAAGCTGTCTAGAAGAGACTTAGTTAAAGCAATGGGCATGTTTTGTGGCTGTTGGACCTGCATGTGGAAAACACACTGATGGGCAGGAGCCATTTGAACTGAAAAGGCTCCCTGCTCTCATTAAAGAGAATCCCCTTTGCTCAAAATGAGCTGATTGCAGACCAACACAGCGACAAACTCATAGCAAGCCCTGGATTAGTGTTGGAATGACCAGGTATTCTAACCTACCTAAGAAGACACATAAAAGCAGCCTTTCAAGGGCTGGTAATCTAGATCTGCTGGAAAGGCCCTCAAGGCAACCAGGCCTGATGACCTGGTTGATGAATTTGATCACGAGAGCTGACTTGTCAGAAGGAAAGAATAAAACCTTGTGTGCTATCTTCTGACCTCCACACTTGCCCCACAACATATGCATGCACTCATGTGAACATGCGTGCACTCGTGTTTACACAAACCAGTAAACAAACAAATGTAATAAAGATTTTAAGCTATACAGTTTCTCGGTCTTTTGTCCTAGATCAAGTGTAAAAGGCTTAAGTTATTGTTTCTTTCAAAAGCAGCCAATGAGAAAATATAAACTGAACTGAACTGACCATGGCGTTTTCATGGATTTTAGTAATTACATGCTCCCAAGGCAAGCTAGGAGACAAAGGCTTCTAAAACCATATATCTGAAGCACATGATAATTTCAGTGTCAATGAACTGAATTTTCCTTTTTCATATTAGCAACTTAGTAAGAGTCTCAATGCCGGCTCTGATGTACCTTCTGTCTAATATTTCCAAGTCTTAGCACTGAAACCCTTTATTTCTGGAAACAGAATGAGCAATGCCAAACTCTGGAAAAACAAAAATCGGAGTACATACAATCCCGGTGTCCCCACTATCTTTTCCTTTGAGTGACACTGTCTCTCAACTGGAAAAAGCAGTGTTTTAAGTTTAGCCAAAAACTCCTTGGCTCAAAGTTACTGCACACATAATAATGAAAATGTTCATCTTCAAAAAAACAGGAGTTATATAAGGAAGGTCTAGGGTACCTAAGAGTTTTATTTCCATCCTGTTATTCTACTTAAGAAGCCATCTACCTAATGGAAATCTTCCCAAACAAAAGGACCCATCACTTTAATCTGTTAAGAGTTAGTGTCAGGTACCTGAAGAAACAGCTTAGGCTTCATTCCAGATTTGCAAATTGCTTATCTCAGTGATGTGTTTACACAGCCTTCAAACCAATGTGTTTATCTTTATCATGAGTTCCATTAACAACAAAAACTAGACATTGTCATTGACTCAATTACATCCTTGGCTATCTGCCTTTCTAATAGGCTGCCAAGAGATACTAGAAAGAGTCCAGAACTTCAGTCAATGATGTTTCTGAACCAGGTGAAACCCAGCTAAGAATTTTGCTCTCCCAGGATGCCAATATTGTTACGTGTGCTCAAATATAAACTGATTTATATAGTTTATGGTTATATATTTTGAACTTGTATTTGAAAAGCCAACAAACACGAGAATTTGTTGAATAACTGTCCTGATTAGTTTTATGTCTAAACTAGAGTTATCTGAAAGGAAGGAACTTTATTTGAGGAAATGTTTCCATAAGATCCGGCTGGAACACATTGTCTTACATTTCTTAGTGATTGACTGGGGAGGGCCCAGTCCATTGTGGGTGGCACCATTCCTGGGCTGGCGGTCTTGGGTTCTATAAGGTAGGCTGAGCAAGCCATGAGGAGCAAGCCAGGAAACAATGCCCCTCCATGGCCTCTGCTTTAGCTTCTGCCCTGTTTGAGAGCCTGTCCTAATGTTCGTCAGTCATGGATTATGGTCATAGACACTAAATAAACTCTTTCCTCCTCAACTTGCTTTTGGCCATGGTGTTTCATCATTGCCATAGTGATCCAAAGGTGACGAAATAATTACGTTTTGAAAAATGTGCGAAACTGTGGATGGAAAGCAAGGGCACTTATAGTCTTTGAGAATGTTATCTCATTGACCATTGAGAGAAGGCTGGCCATGGCTGTCGCCTAAGTTTTGGTGTTGCCACTGACATGACATTGAAGAAGGTATTCAAATATTGGTACCTTAATTTCTCTTTCTGCAAAGTGGTGACGCTCTGAATCAGCAGCACCAAGACTGGTATTGTTCATGGATCAGTAAAATAACAAACAGAAGTTCATGGACCACTAGTGACTTCTATTTGTTTTTAGTGACGTTTTGAAGGTCTAATTGTCTCCTTGCTATGCTTATCACTTAATTCAAGGACTTCGAATACCAGACAGTAGATATAAGGTGAATTAGAATACCATTCTTAAAATGAGATTCATCTAGATTTAGGAAACAACTATACAACTATGCCACCCCCTTTCTGTCATTTCCCTAAATACTTTTTTTTCTCTTTTTAAATATAATGAAAACCAAGCACTTGCTCTCCAACAGGGTTTGGCATCAATTGAGGATGCCCTTCTTAAACTCTACTCTCCTAGGTATACTGAAATTGGAGCTTTTAACTTGAGAATCACTTTGTTGAGTTCTCTATTTTTGAGATTCACTCTCAATCTCTCAGGCAGCCTTCAGACATGCTGTGTAGCCGATGGTGACCTTGAACGCCTGATCTTCCTGCCTTTGCTTCCCAGATGTTGAGATCACAGGTGTGCACCACCACATCTGGCCCTTTTACTGTTGACCAATGCTTTCCATTAAAGAAATAAATTTCAATCTATTTTCTAACAGATACTTTTAACTACGTAAATTTCTGCTCAAGAACATTTTTGGTATTTCTGTAGTTAAATTTATAATAAAGCACTTCTCTTTATGTCCATGTGGAATGACAACTGTAAACTGATATAGCTTCTTTCTCACATTGTTATTAAAATGGATTCAGTCCAGGAAACAGACTTCACAAAGAACATAGATTCTCTTCTGTAACTATTGCATCCGGCCTTGGAGAAGGCCACGATTTGTTCTTTATATAGAACTGCATAAATAATGTACTTGACATTTAGAGAAATCATTTGTTCTAACTAAAGCCATTTTACAAGCAAATAAAGCCTAGCTTCAGTGCTTCTAAAATGTGTGTGGTAACACTTTTTTTTTCTGTGATTTTAAAAGCAAAACATGTCCAAACTTTAATATGTGCACTTTTTTTCCCACTTACACATATATCTGTGAGAATGGGATATATGTATGACACTGCACTGTGGTGTGCATCAGAAGACAGCTTGCCTTGTGGACCCTGGGGATGGAGCTCAGGTTGTAGGCTTGCCAGCAAGTCACCTTTCATAACTGAAATCATGCTTATGAAAACCGAATGCTGTCACTCTGAGACACATTAAAGCGATCTATATGGGTTGCACACCTACTGAATGACAGTACTCTGCCTTGCTAGCCTTCCAAAACTAATCCCATGTACTAGAAATGTACTATTGGTGGATTGATATCTGCAATAACCATGATAAGATATAGACATCTTTGACATTAGTTATTCTGCCTACCATAATTTTCTTTTTTAAGAAAGTAAGAAGACTTCTGGGAATAATTTGCATAAGTAGTGAGGGAGAGGACGTAGCCTCGAACTCAAACTTGCTGTCTCAGACTCCATAGGTCTGCTGATCTGCTCTTAGTTTCTTTGATTCTATCCTCCTTTGAAATTCCCATTGCCTCATTTGTCATATTATTTTAAGAATGCTATGTCTACACACAGTTAGTTAATTTATAGCTTCTAGTACATTGTTGGTCCTGAACCATATGACTAAGGATTTTGAATAAGGATTTTAAAGAGGGGAAAAGCTTTGAGTCGGGAGAAGTCATTTTTCACATTGAATTTGATGTCTTGCTTTCACATCTCCTGTGTCCTCTTAAAGAACTAGATTTCGTGTCTCCTTTAAAAACACTTTGGTTATGAAGTGTTAAATGATGTAGTGTTTCATATGGTATTAATTTATTCAAGTTATCTACTTTAATGGCTGATTTTTGTATGCCTTTTATTCACCAAGCTGTATTCCACGGTTTCATAGCACTACATTAATTCATCTATAAAAATAAGATTCAATTGTTTAGTATGATCACACATCATGTTTAATCTATTCCTCCTAACATCAATCCATAGGGTATTCTTAGACAAAATTAAAGACAATCATGATCATTAAAATCAATCGGCCTTAATTTAATAAGGGTCATAGGCCAAGTTCATTTGTTTGATGGTAGGAGCAAACAATGTCCCCCTACAGGCCCATGTGTTTTGACTCTTGGTCCCCAGTCAATGTGACTCTATTTTGGAAAGTTGTGGGTTCTTTGGGGTGTGAGGCACAGCATGAGGGCTATAGCTGAGTCCCATTTCTAATCCTGTTTCTATTTTCTGATTGTTGCCAGGGGATAATCCCCCTTTGACTATTGCCAGGTACTGATGCGTTCCTCTTCCTGCTTCCATGTTCCCACTGAACTGATAAACCTTTCATCCCCTAAATTGCTGCCATCAAATATTTTGTCACAGAAACAAGAAGAGTGACTAATATAGTTTGGAAACAAGTTCTGAGATGAAAATTTGCCTACAGGTGTTTTAGGTGTGACTTCTGTTCTGTTCCCGTACTTAAGATATAAGAGAAATGGGATAATTCATAAAAGTGAATTTGCTATGCTGTGAAGCACAGGCTTTCTGTTTTTAAGCACTCATCTCCAACAAGTGACAATTTTCTTCTGCAGTTGTCCAGGGCTTAAGGGAATCTGGAAATAGAAAATGTTGAAGTACATTGACCCACATTTCCTATCAGTGTCAATGTCCTACTCCCACGTTATTTATAAGACAAGGTGGAGAACAAAACCATTTAAAAAAAAACCCTGTGCAAAGCTTGAAGTTGATCTCCAGTCTTTGGTCCTCTGATGACAGGAATGAATCTTTTCATCTGTCGCCAATGGCTTAAGATCTCACTTGAATTAGTAATTAATCACCCCCTATATTTATTGACTTTCCCAAACAACAGAGTAGCTTCTGGCAACACCCACACAATTGCATGATCTTTATGATTACAGCTTTTTCTAAACCTCTAAGGCACGTAGGACATTTTCATTATTAGCATATGCTCTTCTAGTTGTGCCCCATCCAAGTTGTCACTGGTGAATGTTTAACTACTGCACACTGTGATTTCCTGTCAGAAACTCTCTAATCATCACCTAATGGCCTCAGAGTAAACTCAAACATTTTACTTTCCACAACTGATTCCTAGAGCTTACTTTTTTTAGATAACTTTCCAAGAAATTGGCTCTTATAGATATTTAAAGGCAAGAACATCTCTAGAAAGAAGTCTGTGAGGGAGTGTTCAGACAATGCCACACTGAAGCAGGGCATTTCTGACTTGCTCTTCAGTGTTTAACCACCACTGTATTTAAGCACCATTTCTTTGGGAGAGGCAGTTCCCTTAAGCAGCAAGGGTGATCCCTTAAGTCTTGGGTGGAAAGCGTCAGCTGAACAATATGTCAGTAAACAAAGATCTCAAATATAGATAAGGGATTGAATATTTTGGTCTAAAATGAGAATCCTAGATTATTTCTTCAGTTCCATATTTTGAAGAAAATTCTGCATTACCTTCCCTTCAAAAATGTACAAAATTACAGTTTCTCCCTATTGCTCTTACAATATCAATTATAAAAATTATTGACTATGGCATAGGAGCACATCTATTTTTTTCTTTAAACTCATGTTATTTACTTATCTTGAACTTAGTATATATCTCAAAAATCATTAATGATTATCCATGAAGCCTTGGGCTGAGGAGAGAGAACGAACGTTACATTAATGGAATGCCCTTGCAAACAACTATAAAAGGTTGAGTAGATATATACTAAATCTGAGTTAAATCTTTAAGAACAACTAGTAAGGCTTTCACGAAAAGAAAATTGAATATGTGGTGAATCAGTTGTTGTTGTGATACTAGTAATGCAATAACAAAGGGTAACTTTTAATTTTTTTATGGTTCATAAGGGTTATATCTGGTAATGGTCTTCTTGCTGGTAAAGTCCCGAAGCAGTTATCCATAGTAAGAATAAGAAGCAAGGAACTAATCTATCTAGACATGCATGATTTTTATACGTATTTAAATTATCAGCACACATGCATTTCCTCTGATTCTATACCTCTTTAAGTAATCAGTATTCAGTCTTGATCTTTACCTTATATACTTATCAATGCTTATTTATATTCTACCAAAGGCTCCAAGTCTCGATACCATTATTGAATTATGTGCTCATGCTCCTTATTACTCACAACAGGGATTAAATAAACTCCATGAATGTTGGGTAGACAAGCCATATTCAGACAATGTGGGCAATGACCATGGAGGCATGTGCTCTAATTAAAAGGGTAGTATAGTAATATAATGCAGAGATGCTTATGACTGGACAGCATTTTGGCAGTAGAGATGGAGGCCAATAAATATTTACTGAATACATTTGGAGCTAGAGGTGACTGATATATTAGCAAAGGGTGGGGGAAAGAGAGGAATTAGGGTGATTCTATTTCCACTTGTGTATCTAAAGGACAAACAAAGGAGATCATGGTGAGTGGCACTTGTTCTGGAGTGACATGGTCAGCAGTAATGGGAACCACTACTCTGTACTTATAGAGATAATGGCAGATGTTTAAGAACTATCTAGTCCTGCAAAGATACAGGATCCCATGAATACTTCAAAGGGAAAGCTATTAACACAAATTTAAGAGTACCTGGCAAGAACCAGAAGCTGTTAGGCTACAGGGCAGTGCTTTGAGAAAGGTTGGGTAACAAGGCAAGGACCATATAATTGCTTCTGGCTACTTTGTCCCCAAGCCTGTGTTTACATGAGCAAAATATGTTGATTAGATAAAAAGGTGTTAGTGAGGACTGGAAGAAGGATCTGCTCAGCTCAGGGGCAAAATGGGGTTTTTAGTCTTTAGATATCTGGCAGAACTCATCTGTTTTATTACTTCTTATTTCCTGAGGCCACTTAGACATCTTTTATTTGTGCATCCAGAGTCCCTATGACTGAATAAATGAAAAATTTATTTGCTGTTTATCGTTTTAAGGGTATAGTTAAGTTTTGGCTGGTTTGGTTTGTTAACACTAAAAATATCGAACACATATTGTGGCCTAAACATTCTCTATTTTTAATGTTGTTATAAGGTAACATAAACAGAATTGTACTCATCAAGGAGTTAAAATGAGTCATAATTCAAGCCCACTCATAAGACTCAGAAAATAATTGATATTAAATACATACTTTGTGGTAAGATTTGCTAGATGGTTTAAAGGTCTTGGCCAAAACGAATTCCTAGGTAGCAAAGCAATTTGAATTAGAATTCAGGACCCTTGTTTCTTAGTCCGGGTCCTTCTGATAAACTCTTTCTTCTAGTGAGTCATCACCTAAAACAGTCCTTGAAAGGACACTTCTGAACTCTTGGTGTGAACAAGACTAAAAAGAAGCTTCAACATCTGAACAACATCCTCTTCTTCCTTCTCATCTTCATCCTCTCTCTCCTCTTCTTCTCCTCTCTCCTCCTCCCCTTTCTCCAGTTTTCTTTCTCCTTCTTTTTCTCTTCCTCATCATTTTCTGTTCCTCCTCTTCCTCCTGATTCTTCTCCTCATCAATTAAAATCTCAAAGCCAAACTGAGGAGAGAGAAGAAAACTGGAAAATCCACCAAAAGCTTACGAAAAAAATTGCTTAAATTTGTCTTTTTGCTTTCCTTTATAATCTTTCGGCTTTCTGGCGAAGTGCGTTTGTTTTCCTAAGATCAAGAAAACTTGAATGAACTACTGCTGTCCTATAAACTTCCTTCATTACTGCCGGTTGACAACTTTACTGCCGGTTATTTTTCCCATAATTCTCTCTATCCTATGTAAAATCAGCATTTTTTAAGTACTCAGATTTTAAGCATCTGAAGGGCAAAAACAATATCATCCCTGCGGTTTGTACAAAGTACAATTGTTTACTGAGCATGGCCACTTAGCTATTTTATATTAAAGAAATAAATATAAAATGACAGCGATGATTAGCTAATATGTATGTATGAAATGAATTCTAGTCAAACTAAGTCTCAGCATTCTCAGTAAGATATATATGAGACAAATCATAATCAGAGGACATGATTGACACAGTGAATAGAAGATTGGAGATAGGAAGCAAAAATGTCTTTATTTTTCTTGAAAGTATTCCTTAAAACCATAATCATTTTTTCACTAGCACAAAACTCTGTTCGATAATACCACAGTACTACATCATCCTTTTAGATTAATTTTCCCTGTTAGCCACGAAGGTGCCTGTGTTAGTTAGCTTTATATTGCTTTAACAAACTACTAGAGTTTACTAAGGGGAAAAATTAATTTTGGTCGAAGGCTTCAGCAGTGTCCATTGGCTTTGCATGTGATAAGACAAGCATATGGTAGGAGATACTATGTAGGAAACTTTATCTCAAGGCAGCCAAAAAGCAAAGAGAACGAACAGGAAGAAGATCGGAGACCCAGTATGCTTTTCCGTGCCATTTTGCCAATGATTAGATGTCCTCCCAGTAAGTCCCATCACCTAAAGACAATATCACCTTCAAGTGGCCCCACGATCCAAGAAAACCTCTTCAACGCATGGCTTTGAAGATCCAAACATTTTAGATCCAAACAATACCATTGTTTACGTTGACATATTTAGCGATAAATAGAAAGGTAGCCATCTACTCTTTCCAACCCTAAGCTTCTCTCTGGGTGCTGTGTCTACTGTATACATTCCTGGGTCACACGGGGACAACAGGGAGATCCTTGGATGTTCTCCCTTTCTCCTAAATGATATTAAAGATTGTGGGTGATCAGTTAACAGCTACTGTGACATGGAATATGCTAGACACAATAACAAGATAAAAGATGTCGCCCAGAAGATTCCATTATGAGACTAATAGCATAGGTAGGTGGATTTGAAACATGTTTATTCTCATATTTTAAATACTGCTAATAATAACATAATCGCTATTAAACAGTGTGTGATGGTTTATTTTAGATGTCTATTTGGTATGGTTGAAACAAACTCCAAGATGAAAGCCAGCCACCTTCTCAATTTCTTTTGTTCTCTTCCCAAACCTCACCAATTGATCACAGCTCCTCACCTCACATTCACCTGTTATGGTCCCTGGGAGTCCTCAAAAGACTTTGGAAAACATCTTGTCTTTGAAGTCTCCAGAATTTCCTGCGCCACACAGCCCCGTGCTTTCTCTAACTCTGACAAGTGATAGAAATCATAATGCATGCTGTGTTGTCTCAGACAAAAAGCATTCACCTTCTGAACCAAACACAAATTATTACCAAATGGGAGGATTTCAAGGTTCCCAGAATGTGGAATTGGAAATATTTGAGAAACTAGAAACTCTAACCCCTGCTCATTTGATTTTTATACATCAACTGTGCATATCAAAGTTGAATACTGTTACCTCATAGGCAAGTTCAGATGATCTATGTTAATTTCAAAAGAGGAAATAACATTATTTCAGCCTGACTTTATTCTAAAAGAAAAATAATTTAAAATGTAATGGATACATACAAAGTAGTAATGAAAGCACAACTATTTGCCCCTACCTATTTCATCACATTTCATGACACACATTTATACTTCTTTGTCTTTCTCTGCTTTGAAGACTGAACTATGTATCTATTACACAATTCATTATTATTTAGTAACTTTCTGAATTCATGCATTATTAATTAACTGTCTCATTACGGCATCACGAACTTCAGCAGACTGGAGTGACACTCCAGCAGACACATTAGGGCCTCATTCAGAGCAGTGTCAGAGGTGGCAAGGCTCTGACTCAGGGATAACGTCAAATACAAAACTTGAACGACTTGTACAAACATAAACTCAAACCAACATACAGCCTCTCTTTGTTTTGGAGCGAACGTGTCTGCGTCTATTTGGGTAAAACTGTTGGACGCATACTTTTTGGTGAGCTGTCAACAGCCAAGTGTAGAAACAGATGTGTTTCTGCTCTTTTCATTATTCGGGGAAGCAAGAGCAGCTGTGCTGGCATTTGTGTGCAAAGGATGCTCTCGGAGCTGCCTCTGCACGTGGGGACTTGGACAAGCTGGCAGCCAGAAAAGCATTTTATCAGGAACATCTCTAGACAAGGGCACTGAGCACCGTGCTGAGTTAGAGTTGATCCAGTTCCTTGAGGTGTCAAAATTCCGTATAAGAGTATATGACAGCCTCTGTGGCTTTGATTTACACAAGAACAACTTGTTTGGAATCATATATTGACGAAATTTGAGAGCCTGTCATTTAAAATAGGGAATGCTGCCTGTTTTATTTGGGAAGCAGCTAGGTGGAGGCAAGCCCTTGTGCAGTTCTTCTAAGACTTTGTGGCTAGGGAGGGCCAAATATGTGTTTTCTAGACACAAGACACAGTGGGGGAAGAAACGAAGCATATTTGGTGAAAGAAAAATAAATCAGAGCATAAAAACAGCCTTCTCTTATGTACTTGCAAGAACCTGACAATATCCAGATGGTAAGGGTTTTTGCGTTGAATTGGTGTTTTATGTGCAGGAGAATTATTTTTTGGGGGGCCCAGTTTGGGAAATTTGTCACAGAAGTTCACTTGTCTTGAGCTTTGACTTCCCATTGCAGCAATCTGGTGATTGTGGAAGGTAGATTCTTTTGCACACATCTGCGTGTGTGTGTGTGTGTGTGTGTGTGTGTGTGTGTGTGTATGTGTGTATATGTGTGTGTGTGTGTGTCTGTGTGTGTGTGAGACTAAATGTGCATGTGCCTGGTGTTTTTCTATCTTTCTAGGAGTTGTCTCTAGACAAAGAGAATGTGAGAAGGATGAAATTGGGTTTATTTGAACTGGGGATAAATAAGCTTGGCGGAAAAAAGAAACGATAAAGGAGGAAACTTCAAAATGGCGTACATTCCTCTAGAAGTTCTCAAACCACTGCACCTCTGGAGAGCATGCGGGAAATTTTTCTGTAGAGGAGAAAATCAAGTGGGCTATGACAGGAAATGCTCTCCGAACAAGCCTGCACTTTCTCCTTTAAAAGAAAGTGCCTATGTTTTCCTTAGGTTGCTCTTATGGCCAGCTCTTTGCGATGGCAGAGTATTCTCAGAATAGCCAGCTGCCAGTATTTCTAGTAAGAAATAATACTTTGTAGTCTTAGAGTTCATTTTCCTAAACTACACACAGGTCTCACAGACTCTTCCATTTGCTATTTCTACTCTCTACGGAATTCAAGAGTGTGTCTGAAGTAATTTTAACAGGAGAAAAAGAGGAAGAAGAACACATTTAAATATGGCTTCCCAAATGCCCTGCCATGACCTCTGACACTACCACGCACTCGAGTGACAATGGGCAGACTCCAGGACAGCATTCCTTGCCCAGCTGAGTAGCATTGGGTCCGGAGGTTCTTCTCAAATGCTCTTTGCTCTGGAGTGCCTACTCTTTCTCTTCTCCATGGCCCCCGCCCCCCCTCCCCGTTTCCCTCTCCTTCCAGCATGCCTGGCTTTAGAATGTGGTCATTGACAGCTGATTAATTCAGAGAAAATAGTCTCAGTATTACCATCATAGAATAGCTATTAAGAATACTAAAATAAATAGGGTGAACAACTATCAAGGAATTGTTAATTAAATCCCACTTTTGGTTAAGTCTGTAGGCCTTTTAAAGCCATATTATCAGAAGTAAATATTTCTCCATTGTTGCTACTGAGTGCCCACTACTTGCTGTGCAGGGAAGGGAGGTAGGAACTCCACTGAGTAAGAGCAGAAGATGATGCTGAATGCTGGAGGAAAAGCCCCATTCTTTGTCTTTCCTTTCTCTAGGGACCCCCTACAGCGCACAGTGACGTTCTACAATCTCCACAGCAGAATCTGCTGGAAACAACGTCCACATTTACACCTCCATCACTTTCTAACATTCCCACCTTTACGCAGGATATCTGTGCCTTCTCTTTTGCTCAGGGTTTGCTGATGCTGTGCTTGACGGAAAGTTTGCGCAATTACAGAATGTGAAAGCAGAACTTCAGAGTCCGTGTTGACGGCGGCTCCTTTGCTTGTAGGTGAAATTCCAAGGCCAGAAATGTAAAAATGGCTGAACCTCAGTTTCTCTATCCTGACTATTTGGCTAACAGGCACATCCTCCAGTAGCAGAGGGAGAGACTTTTCTCAAGGAGTTCAGTGTTTCCTCTGAGGTTATGCTTCCCTTCTATCGAAGGATAGACACCATTTGCGACCACAAGTTCTGTCTAGTACCTTTGAACCCTTGTGGCCTCTTTCTTTAAACAACCACTGTGTCTGTCTTTGCACCACATAGATGTTTGGAGTCCACAGATGCAAGAAGATGGATTAAATCCTCTCAACACATTTTGATCCATTGGGCTGTTCTGTAACAGAGCCCCCCCCCGTCTTCTTCAAGGAGAGGTTTCTTTGAAGACCGAAGAACACACTTATATTTTGGTTATAGGGATAAATTGTGTGTATTAGAAATTATTCAAATTCAGAAGGTTGTATTTATATATTTAGGACTCTGTCTGTGTGTGTGTAAAACAAATAGAAGCTATGAATTTGAGAGATAACAAAGCGGTGCCTTGGGAGGGGATGGAAGATCAAAGGGAAAGAGGAAGATGATGTAAATATCATTTCAAGAAAATACATAAAAAATTAGAGGTGATAAATCACAAAACTACAAATCAAATTATAAAGTACATTGTATCCCTTCACCAATTTTAGAAGATTGAGATTATGTAAATCTGGGTTATTGGTTCAGAAAATGGGATTAAGAAATATGTTTTGAGTTTTTTTGTTTTCTTCTTCTTCTTCTTCTTCTTCTTCTTCTTCTTCTTCTTCTCTTCTTCTTCTTCTTCTTCTTCTTCTTCTTCTTCTCTCTCTCTCTCTCTCTCTCTCTCTCTCTCTCTCTCTCTCTCTCTCTCTCTCTCTCTCTCTCTCTCTCTCTCTCTCTCTCTCTCTCCTATTTGGAATTCATACATGTTCATGATTAAAGTTCAGTACTGAGAATGTTTATATAAACTGAATCTTTTCTGTAATTCTATTCAAGAAGGATCAATATTGGCATCCATGGGGTTTCTAAGACTTTATGCTTTAAGCTTACTTAACAGAGACCCACTTAGTTCTTCAAAAGGTAGAACAGTAAAGATGTGAACATTTTGAAGAGTCTTCCTCCTTTTGTATCAGCTGTGTACACATTAGAGACCATGGCAATTGTCACCATCATCGAAGTTGATCTTTGTAATAGTAAAACAGTCTGCTTATACAACAAAGGCCAGGTATATGGAAGTTATCAATAACATTTATCTGGAGAAATAAAAATAACTGTCATTTAGAGGTTGACGAGAGAGTATGACTTCTATGACAGATTTAGATCTAGCTCACAGTCAAAGATTGTTTTCTTTTTTTAAAAAAAAATTAATCATTTTATTTGTTGACATTTCAAACGCTATCTCCCTTCCCTGTCTCCCCTCCATGAGCCTCCCCTCCCTCCCCCTCTCCTTTGACTCTAAGAGGGTACTCTCTCATCCACCCTCCCATCCACTCCTGCCTCACCCCTCTAGCATCCCCCATCTCTAGGGCATTACGCCTCCACAGGACCAAGGGCCTCCCCTCCCACTGATGCCAGCCAAGGCAGTCCTCTGCTACATATGTACCAGAAGCCGTTAACCAGCCCATAGATGCTCTTTGGTTGGTGGTTTACTCCCTGGGAGCTCTGAGGGTTCGGGTTGGTTGATACTTTTGTTCTTCCTATGGGGTTGCAATCCCCTTCAGCTCCTTCAGTCCTTCCCCTAATTCTTCCATTGGGGTCCGATGCTTGGTTGTGGGCCTCAGTCCAATGCTTGGCTGTGTGTATCTGTGTCTGTCTTCATCAAGTGCTGGTAGAGCCTCTCAGAGGACAACCATACCAGGCTTTTTTCTGTAAGTGCATCTTGGCACCAGCAATAGTTTCAGGGTTTGTTGTCTCAGGGTGGGATGGATTGCAAAATGGGGCAGCCTCTGATGGCCTTTCCTTTAGCCTCTGCTCCATTTTTGTCCCTGCATTTTCTTTAGAAAATTTTTGAGGTGGGTGAGTGGCCCCAGCCCTCCACTAGGGGCCATGTCTACCTACTAGAGGTGGTCTCCTCGGGTTCTGTCCTACCATTGTTGAGTATTTCGGCTAATGTCATTCACATTTGGTCCTGGGAGCCTCTTTCATCCCTGGCTTCTGGGGCTTTCTTCTGGTTGCCCAAGTTCCCTACCCCCTCCCACTACTTATATTTCTATTTATTCTCCTGACCCTCTGGACATATCTCCTGTCTCTTCCCATACCTGATCCTGAATCTACTTTTTTCCTTACCCTCTCCTCTCCCACCCAGACCCCTCCTTCCCTCCCTCCCTCCATCCCTCCCTCCCTCCCTCTGCCTCCCATGATTATTTTATTCTCCCTTCTATGTGGGATTGAAGCACCCACACTTTGGCTTTCCTTCTTGTTGAGCTTCATATGGTTCTGTATGTTGTATCATGGGCATTCTGAGCTTTTGGGCTACCAACATATATCTTTTGGGTCTGAGTCACCACGGTCAGGATGATATTTTCTAGTTCCATCAATTTGCCTACAAAGTTTGTGAAGTTGTTTTTAATAGCTGAATAGTATTCCATTATGTAAAGATACTACAATTTCTGTATTCATTCTTTCATTGAGAGACACCTGTTTTTTTTCCAGTTTCTGGCTATTGTAAATAAGGCTGCTATGCTTACATAGTGGAGTATGTGTCCTCGTTATATGTTGGAGCATCTTTTGGGTATATACCCAAGAGTGGTATAGCTGGGTCTTCAGGTAGAACAATTTCTAGTTTTGTAAGGTACTGCCAGATTGATTTCCAAAGTGGTTTTACCAGTTTGCAATCCCAGCAGCAATAGAGGAGTGTTCCTCTTTTCCACATCCTTGCTAGAATCTGCTGTCTCTTGAGCTTTTGATCTCAGCCATTCTGATTGGTGTAAGGTGGAATCTCAGTGGTGTGTTGATTTGCATTTCCCTGATGACTAAGGATATTGAACATTTCATTAGGTATTTCTTAGCCATGTAAGATTCCTCAGTTGATAATTCTCTGTTTAGCTCTGTAACTCATTTTTAATAGGGTTATTTGAATTTCTGGAGTCTAACTTCTTGAATTCTTTGTATATTTTGGATATTGGCCCTCTATTAGATGTATGGTTGGTAAAGATCTTTTCCCAATCTGTAGGTTGCTGTTTTGTCCTATTGACAATGTCCTTTGCCTTACAGAAGCTTTTCAGTTTCATGAGGTCCCATTTGTCAATTGTTGATCCTAGAGCCTGAGATATTAGTGTTCTGTTCATGAAACTTAGCATTGTGCTGATGTGTTCAAGGCTCTTTCCCACTTTCTCTTTTATTTGATTCAACATATATGTTTTTATGTTGAAGTACTTGATCCACTTGTAATTGAACTTTGTACAAGTAGATAAAAATGGGTCAATTTCCATTCTCCTACATACTCCAGTTGAACCAGCACCATTTATTGAAAATGCTGTCTTTTTTCCACTGGATGGTTTTGGCTTCTTGGTCAAAAATCAAGTGATCATAGGTGTGTGTGTTTATTTCTGGGTCTTCAATTCTATTCCATTTACTTACCTGTTTGTCTCTGTACCAATACCATGCAGGTTTTATCACTATTTCTCTGTAGTACAGCTTGTAGTCAGGGATGGTCAGATTGAGGTCAGATATGGTGTTTCCCTCACAAGTTTTTTTACTGTTGAGAATTGTTTTAGCTATCATTGGGCTTTTTGTTAATCCATATAAAGTTGACAAATGCTCTTTCTATGTCTGTGAAGAATTGAGTAGGAATATTAATGGGAATTGAGTCGAATCTGTAAATTGGTTTTGGTAGGATGGCAAATTTTTCTATGTTAATACTACAGATCCATGAACATGGGAGATCTTTCCATCTTCTAAGGTCTTCGATTTCTTTCTTCAGAGACTTGATGTTCCTGTCATACAGATCTTTCACTTGCTTGGTTAGAGGTACCTCAAGATATTATATATTATTTGTGACTGTTGTGAAGAGTGTTGTTTGCCTAATTTCTTTCTCGGTCCATTTATCTTTTGTGTAGAGGAATGCTACTCATTTGTTTGAGTTAATTTTATATCCAACCACTTTGCTAACATTGTAGATGTTCGCTGGTGGAATATTTGGAGGTGCTTATTATACTATCATATCATCTGCAAATAGTGATACCTTGATTTTCTTCTTTCTGACTTGCATCCCTTTAACCTCCTTTTGTTGTCTAATTGCTCTAGCTAGAACTTTGATTACTATATTGAATGAATAGGGAGAGAGTAGGCACCCTTGTCTTATCCCTGATTTTAGTGGGATTGCTTCAAGTTTCTTTCCATTTAAGTTGATGCTGGCTGTTGTTTTGCTGTATATTGCTTTTATTATGGTTAGGTATGTGCCTTGAATTCAAGATCTTTCCTGGACTTTTAACATGAAGGGGTGTTGCATTTTGTCAAATGTTTTTTTTTTTTCACCATCTAATGAAATGATCATGTGATTTTTTTCTTTGAGTTTGTTTATATAGTGGATTAGGTTGATGGATTTCAATATATTGAACCATTCCTGCATCCTTGGGAGGAAGCCTACTTGATCGTTGTGAATGATTGTTTTGATGTGTTCTTGGATTCAGGTTGCCAGAATTTTATTGAGTAGTTTTGCATTAATATTCATAAGTGAAATTGGTCTAAAGTTCTTGTTCTTTGTTGGGTCTTTGTGTGGTTTAGGTATCAGGGTAACTGTGGCTTTCTAGAATGAAAATTGTTTAAATTCAGTTTTGTCATGAAATATCTTAGTTTTCCCATCTGTGGTGATTGAGAGTTTTGCTCGGTATAGTAGGTTGGGCTGGCACTTGTGTTTTCTTAGGGTCTGTATGACATCGATCCAAGATCTTTTGGCCTTTAGAGTCTCCCTAGAGAAGTCAGGTGTAATTTTGATAGGTCTGTCTTTATATGTTACTTGGCTTTTTTTCCCTTACTGCTTTTAATATTCTTTCTTTGTGCAATGTATTTAATGGTTTGATTATTATGTGACAAAAGGAATTTCTTTTCTCGTCCATTCCATTTGGTGTTCTGTAGACTTCCTATACATTTATGACCACCTATTTCTTTGGGTTAGGGAAGTTTTCTTCTATGATTTTGTTAAAGATGTTTCCTGGCCCTTTGCATTGGGAATCTTCTCTCTTTTATTACTGTTATTCTTTTTTTTGATATATTCTTTATTTACATTTCATTTCCCTTTTCCTGATTCCCCACCCCCCAAAGGTCTCATATGCCCTTTTCCATCCCCCTTTTCCCCCACCTTCCCCTTCCCACTTCCCTGTTCTGGTATTCTCCTACACTGATGAATTGGCCTTTCCAGATCCAGGGTCCACTCCTTCCTTCCTTCTCAGATATCATTTGGTATGTGGATTGTGTCTTTGGTGTCCCAAGATTCTAGGCTAATATCCACTTATCAGTGAGTGCATACCATGGGTATTCTTTGTGTCTTTGGTGTTCCAAGGTTCTAGGCTAATATCCACTTATCAGTGAGTGCATACCATGGGTTACCTCATTTAGGATGATGTTCTCCAGCTCCATCCATTTGTCTAAGAATTTCATGAATTCATTGCTTCTAATGGCTGAATAGTACTCCATTGTGTATATATACCACATTTTTTTGTATCCATTCCTCTGTTGAGGGACATCTGGGTTCTTTCCAGCATCTGGCTATTATAAATAAGGCTGTTATGAACATAGTGGAGCATGTATCCTTATTGTATGCTAGAGAATCTTCTGGGTATATGCCCAGGAGTGGTATGGCTGGGTCCTCTGGAAGTATTGTGTCCAGTTTTCTGAGGAACCACCAGACTGATTTCCAGAGTGGTTGTACCAGCTTGCAATCCCACCAACAGTGCAGGAGTGTTCCTCTTTCTCCACAGCCTTGCCAACACCTGCTGCTTCCTGAGTTTTTAATCTTAGCCATTCTGATTGGTGTGAGGTGAAATCTCAGGCTTGTTTTGATTTGCATTTCCCTAATGACTAATGATGTTGAACATCTCTTTATTCCTTTTATTCTTAGGTTTGGTCTTTTCAGTGTGTCCTTAATTTCCTGGATGTTTTGAGTTAAGAGCTTTTTGCTTTTTTATTTTCTTTGACTCTTATGTCCTTATCCAATATCTTCTATGGTATCTTCTTTGTCTGAGATTCTCTCTTTTATCTCTTGCATTCTGTTGGCAATGTTTGTATCTGTAACTCCTGATCTCTTTCCTACGTTTTCTATCTCCAGGATCACCTGCATTTGTGATTTCTTTATTCCTTTTATTTCCACTTTTGATCCTGGACGGTTTTGTCCAATTCCTTCACCTATTTAATTATGTTTCCTGCATTTCTTTAAGGGATTTATTTATTTATTTCCTCCTTAAGTCTTCTGTCATCTTCATGAGATGAGATTTTAGGTCAGAATATTGCTTTACTGGTGTCTTAGGGTATCCAGGATTTGCTGTGATGGGAGAACTGGATTGTGATGGTGCCAAGTGGCATTGGTTTCTGTTGCTTATATTCTTACACTTGCCTCTTACCATCTGGTTATCCACCTGTGCTACATGATATTGCTAACTCTGACTGGATTCTGTCCCTCCTGTGAGCCTGGTTATGATGGTTATCCTTGAGTCAGTCTGTCTTTTTGAACGAGGTTATGACAGACCTAGGAGTCGAGCTGTCTCTGGCTGTGGGCATGGAGGAGCAGGGCTGGAACACCTGATCTACTCCTGAGAGAGCATAGTTGTGGACTAGAAGGATAAAGTGTTTCTGGCAGAGCAGATGGGTCCTGCATCTACTGGGCCCTTCTAGGGGTCCAGTTAGGCCAGGTATTGGTGCAGGGATGTCTTACTTGTGAGCCTAGTTGTGAGAGTCCTCCTTGCAGTCAAGCTGTTTCTGGATGTTGGAAGGGATTCTGGAGCACTGGCTCTGCCTCTTTAGACTTTCATGTACAAATCTCTTCACTTTTAATAATCTCCCATCCTGTCTCTGAACCTCCCAGCTGTTGCTTGCCTGAGTTTGTTCATTCCTTTACCTGCCTACACTACAGTTATCTATCTTCACTTATTATTCTTTCCATGTTATGATCTGGTCCTTCCCCTCACCTACCCTTCAAAGCCACCTCCCCCATAGTAGATTTCCCCTAGTCCTCTGAACTCAGTCCTTTTACACATCTTCTATTTTTTCCTGCCTTCTTCTAAACTTGTATGAGCTTCAGAGATTTCCTATTCTTTATACTTTATCTGAGGGACATTATTTATTTTACTAATGAGTTCTGAGTAGGCATTTCTACTATAGACCCTTCCTGAGAAACATCAGAAACCACTTCAATTTGATTATCTAAACCCAGAAGTCAAATGATGGTCTCAGTACCTCTATTCCAGTTCTCTCCCGCCCCTTCTCACATACCCTGGTAAAGTCACTTCTAACCTCTGCTCTCTTCTGCTGCTGAGCTCTTCCGTCAAAGGCTGCCAAACTCTCCCTGTGAATAGCTTAACAGACAGGGCTCTGCTGTAGCTACCCTTTTTGACGCACCCCATTCTTTCTCCAACTTCACGATGGGAGTTTCTTTAGCCAATGTTGTAGTCAAACAAGAAGCTATAAATAAGCTAATTGCTTGGAGCAGTTTCACCTACTCTCTGCTGAAACATGCAAGCACAATTATTACTCTGTCTGGCCCAGAAGGATGACAGGTATTAGATGGATGAGATGTTTTGCAATATATTTCGTTCATCTAAGTATTACACAGGACTTTTATGAGAATCACATATTTTAAGGAAATCAGCCACTGCGATTTAGCAATGAGCAAATCCACATGTGAAGTTACTTAAATCCTTGCTGTCATAAAGCTTATATCCTATTGGTTTATGCATATGAGGTATGGTTTATACATATGAAGTTTATACAAGGGTGGTACTTGACAAATATAAAGGAATGCATTTATACCCCCTGTTTTATATATTATATCCATAGTGATCTTTTGGATATAGACTTCAGAAAGGGTGTGGAGTCTATTGATTCTTCGGGAAGAAAGACATATGACATGGGAAGGCACAGGCTACAGGTAGGCTACTACACTACTTCCTTCAGCCAGTGTCTGATAGATGAGGGGAGCGATAGGTACAGGAGACATAGCAGAGGAGAAAGGAAACCAGACCAGGACTTTAAATTAAGCAGGAGATATTGATGAAAGAAAAGTAGTAAAGCAAACACCATGGCCCTCATCCCTACGAAGTCCCTGGGAGAAACCCACTGAACAGAGTACCCCTGAAATGGATTACAATACAGAAGTGGGTGGACTGGCAAAGACAGTCAGAGGCAAAAAAAAAGTCTCCTGAGCTGAGCTAAGGCTTGGTTCCCATTGGAACAAAGTTCAGCAGTCGGTCATGTGGACTGAGATCTCAACAATGGATTGATTCAGGCAGAGTTAGCTCTTAGGCTGTGTAATGAGGGTAAGCTTTAAGACACAAGTACCTTTTTCCACCATAAGCGACTTACTGTGATTTCTTTTTCTCTTAAAAATATTCTTTTCACATCCAAACTGCAGTTTCCCCTCCCTCTTCTCCTCTCTGTACCCATCCCCCACTCCCCTTTGTCTACCGCATATACTCTTCTGTTTATCCTCAGATAAGGGCAGGTCTCCTGTAGATATTAACCAAACATGGCATATCAAGCTGAAGTAAGCCTAGGTACCCCCGCCTCATATAAAGACTCAAAGAGGCAACCCAGTAGGAGGAAAAGAGTTGCTCAGACAGGCAAGAGTCATAGACGGGCTCTGGTCCTATGGTTACAAGTACCACAAGAAGACCAAGCTACGAACCTGTTAATATACATGGAGAGGTCCTAGGTCAGTCTCATGAAGTCTTGCCAGTTGTTGGTTTAGTCTTTGTGGGTTCCTAAGAGATCAGGTTAGTTGATTCTGTGGGTTATGCTGTGATCTCCCTGACCCCTCTTTACCCTGATGTTTTGTCTCATTGCAGGACCCAGAAACAAATGATAGAGGCTGAAATCTCTGCAACAGTAAATTAAAACACTTATTTTTTCTTCTAAGCTGTTTTTCTCAGGTATATTTTTATGCAATGGAAATCTGATAAGCATACTATGTTAGGAGAAGAGGGAGAAACAGAGTGAAGATGTGGATGTACAAAAACCATGGCAGGAAATCTAGATTTTAGTTGAAAAATAACAAGGGAGCATTGGTAATTTTAATAAAATGCTCTGATATACATTCTTCTTCTTCTTCTTCTTCTTCTTCTTCTTCTTCTTCTTCTTCTTCTTCTTCTTCTTCTTCTTCTTCTTCTTTCTCCTCCTCCTCCTCCTCCTCCTCTTCCTCCTCCTTGTCCTCCTCCTCCTCGTCCTCGTCCTCCTCGTCCTCGTCCTCCTCCTCGTCCTCCTCCTCGTCCTCCTCCTCTTCTTCTTCTTCTTTTGTTTTTCAAGACAGGGTTTATCTGTGTAGCCCTGGCTGTCCTGGAACTCACTCTGTAGAGCAGACTGGCTTCAAACTCAGAAAACTGCCTGCCTCTACCTCTCAAGTGCTGGGATTAAAGACATGCGCCACCACCGCCTGGCCTTCTTCTTATTATTGTTAATTAATTTACTTATTTTTTACACTCCATTTTTTATTCCCCCAGCCCCATCCACCCTCTGACTGTTCCACATCCCATACCTCCTCCCGGGACCCCTGTCTCCACTTGGATGCCCCCGCCCCGACCTCTAAACTCCCTGAGGCCTCCAGTCTCTTGACTATTGGGTGCATCATCTCTGAATGAACACAGACCCAGCGGTCCTCTACTTTACGTGCCTCATATCAGCTGGTGTATGCTACCTGTTTGGTGGTCCAGTGTTTGAGACATCTCGGGGATCCCGATTAAATGAGATGATTGCCCTTCTCTTCAGGTTCTTTCCTAATTCAACAACAGGGGTCAGCTGCTTCTGTCCATTGGTTGTATGCAAATATCTGCATCTGACTCTTTCAACTGCTTGTTGAGTCTTCTAGAGTGAGGTTGATGCTTGGTCTTATAGCTTCAGTAATAGTGTCAGGACTTGGGATTTCCCCTTGAGCTGGATCCCACTTTGGGTCTGTCTCTGGACCTTCTTTTCCTCAGGCTCCTCCCCATTCCATCCCTGTAATTCTTTCAGGGAGGCACAATTATAGGTCAGAGTTGTGACTGTGGGATGGCCCCCCTCTCCCTCATTGGATGCCCTTGTCTTCCTGCTGGAGGTGGGCTTTATAAGTTCTCTCTCCCTTTTGTTGGTCATTTCTCTGATATCAATTCTTAAAAAAAACTACATATTAGACTGAAATTGGGTTGTAAAAGGTATGGTTTAAAAGTTAACCTCACCCTTTCTTGGGGGTACATTAGAGGTGAAATTGGAAAAGTAAAGATAATTTTTTAACTCAGCCATGATTCTGCAGAAGGGTGTGAGGGAAACTACCTCTTATTTCAGTCCAAAGGATTTGGGCTTTGTAGCTACTGGAATGAGCAAGTATTGATTTTATTTTAAACATATTTGGTTGCAGTACAACCAAGTGTCACTCCCTTAATTACAAAGTGAAGACCATTATTGCTTTCAGCATAAATGTTGGAGGTCACAGAATGTCACACAAGCTAGATATGGTGACTGTGCTACCCTGGAAGTGTGTATTTTCTCACTTTCCATTTTCATGTTTAACTCTAGTGACACACAGATGGTTTCCGACATCTCAAGGTTACCCAGCATTCCTGAGCAAACACCTGGCCCCAGATGACTCTGCAGTGACTATCCTTTAAGTCACTGACTACAAGAATGTGCGGGACAGTTTCCTGAGCTTGCAGTGCGGGCACATGAGAATGGCAGACTATGTAGAAGGGAGAAATTCAAACGAATAAGGAAGGAAAAGTTTGAAATCATACGGTCTGGCATTCAGGTATTTAATTCTAAGATATTTATAACCAATAGAAATATAATCTGCAAAGGAAATTTAAAGCATTTTAATGATTAAAATTTTAAAAGTAAAAGAAGCACTGGGAAGATAGCCCAGCAGTTAAAAGAGTGCCCTGATCATGCAAAGGACCCATGTTTGGCTCCCAGCACCCATATCCAGTAGGTCACAATCAGTTATAACTCCAGGTACAGGGACAAAATTCCTTTTGTTGGACTCCGTGGGCATCTGCACTCATATGGCCATATCTATCTCTCACCCTTTACAAAAGATTGAAAGAATGACAAAATAGTTTTTATCTTATTCAAAAATATTTTCAATTAAATATATTATTTTATTGTATGTGTGTTTTGCCTACATATATGTATGTGCACTGTGCACATACATGGTGTCTTAGAAAGACCAAAAGAGGGTTCCGGATACCCTGGAAGTGTGGTAACAGATGGTTGTGAACCATTATGTGCGTACTAGGAACCAAACTTGGGTTTCTTGCAAGAGCAACATATACTATTTCTTTCTCTGAGCCATTTCTTCAATCCATAAAATAATTTTCTTACATAATTCATGTAAGATATTATATCTAAAGCATTTTATTTCAACATCTATCAATAGTAAAATAACTGATATTTATTATATTCTTTCATATTAATTAGCTGAAATATAATATATTATTTTGCTTATAGAATATCTAAATATGCTCATATACAATATACTATTAATATTCTCAACACATAGACACAAATTGCACAGGTATATAGTCATATCCTCGCTAAAATAGGTTATATGGCTGGTGCCTACTTTACTAAAGCAATCTAAACTCTACAGAGAAGAAGCAGAGGCTTATAGAAAAGCTGGATTATTACCCTTTTATCAGTGTCTTACTGATATCTCAAAGCCCACCCCAACAATGACAGACTTCCTCCAACAAGACCACACCTCCTAACAGTAGCTCTTGACATGGGCCAAGCATATTCAATCCATCACACTATGTTTTTCGCTGTCTGTGGACTACTGGAGACACGTCAGGGTAGTACACCACAGTGGCATGAGTCAAAGACATTTTGTAGCAAAGGGTGGTCATACTCGTCATGATGGGGAGTATAAAACTGTGTGCTACAGCGGGACAAGAGAACAAAATCCACCTAAATCCCGATGAATAGTAAATCATTTCTACGCTTCAGCTCTGCCATCATCACAACAACAAAGCAACAGTTTCCCTTTTGTCA
The DNA here is from genome assembly GCA_964023405.1 of Apodemus agrarius. NCBI lineage: Eukaryota > Metazoa > Chordata > Mammalia > Rodentia > Muridae > Apodemus > Apodemus agrarius. The sequence continues at coordinate 31,689,076 of OZ030025.1, read as the reverse complement.
CCTTGAACTGTGACTGAGTCAAGAGCGCTAAAATAGGACAGGGTGTCGGTGAACATTAGCCAAGCAAGATGACAATGTCCTCTCCTGTCCTCTAGAAAACATGCCAGGAGCTCCGATATGACACACGGAAGGCCAGCACCTTTTTTTTAGATAAGAACGCCTAGCTGGTGTGGAGCACTGTTTGTTTCCGTCCTCTGGCTCTTCAGAGGAAAAAGGAGTATCAGAACCGATGAGAGATGCACAGAGCCTGAGTTTTGTTCATAGGGAGCACACATCTGGGACTGAGGGTGTCCTTGGAAAAAGTCAAGACACATCTCCCGATAAGATTCTCTCACAGGGTTATTTGTGTATATTCTTCAGACTCTTTCAATCTTTAAAAAAAAGTCAGTTTATGAACTTTCGCAGCTAGAGAAAGAAAAATAAAAGCATGCAAAAGATTAAGCTAGAAACAGTAAGTTCTTTTACATATTGAACAATGGCTTAGTTTCAACTGGGTCTGCAAGCATATGCTGAAATCATGCAAAGTAAGTAATGATAATCTTCTAAAGAGTCATTTTTATATGACTTCGGATCATGTTACTTAATTATCTCAAAAATAAAATATTTATGGTATTATTTGGGTTCCTGATTTCTTTAAGCATTCGGAGGGCATTTAATGAGTTTCCTTGGTGTGCATTTAAATAAAGAGGCTGAATTTTCTTCACCATTCTGAAATCTTTTTTTGAAACACATTTGAACGTGTGTTCAAATTTGGAACTAAAATAAGAATAGTTCACTTTTGTTACAAATTCATGCAGGCATTATAAACTTGGTAACAAAACTCGTCTTCAGTGTCTCCAACGATGGATCATTCTTCCTGACCCACGTGTGATTTAAGGTGTCTTTCTGCAGGTGCAGCAAGGTGGGGCCCAGAGTGTGGGAACTATTTGGGTTGTGACAGGCTCAGTGTGTGGGTGTGAAGGAAGTCTATGGGAAAGGTGCTTCTTTTCGTTGTGTTTTAGCAAGTTCAGCTTTTCACCGAACATGCTACAAAAGAGAGTTATTCAGAAAGACCAAAGCCCATGTCTTCACCGGCTTCTCAGAATCTTTCTTCTTTCCTTCTATTCTCTTTGTCCTAGCTGGGGCTGTACCGGTGGGAAGGTCAGGAACTCCGACCACAGCAGCAACAGCAGCTACAGAGAGGGTCTAATGACCCCTACGAGCCAGCTGAGGTTCCCCGTGATGGATTCTGAATGTCCCAATCCAAACTGTACAACTGTACTCATTGGTTGGAGGGAAGCAAATACATTTCATCACCTGCTTCAGACTAAATAGATTACTTAGAAGAAATGAGTTAACTGTTCATAGAAAACATTAAGCTTTATTTGAAAATCATCCAGGTAATTTTTATTTCTCTTTAGATAAATGTATGCTTTCCTTTGATCCTTTTCTTTTTTGACTATGGCAATAACTCTCCCTGAGAGAGGGAGAGAGAGAGAGAGAGAGAGAGAGAGAGAGAGAGAGAGAGACAGAGACAGAGACAGAGACAGAGAGACAGAGAGAGACAGAGAGAGACAGTCAGAGACAGAGAACAGAGAGTCAGAGACAGAAACAGAGAGACAGAGAGTCAGAGACAGAGAAACAGAGAGGGGGGAAGAGAATAAACTCAAGCAACTATCTCTCATTTAAATGTTTGGGGACTTTTCCATGCAAGACTCAGACAGGTCTAAAGTTCATGGAGGCGGAACTTGGGTTAAAGAGGAAAAATGCCGAAAGCCAGAAGACAGGGAGATCTTATTAATTGACGAGACTCTATTTCGTGCTGCCCAGCAAAGTGGAGATTTATGAGGAGATTTGAAACAGCTAACAAAAATAGTCAAAAATGATACCAAAACAGTATACAATGAAAAGAAAGGAAATCCTGCCCCCCGCCCCCCCCCCGGTCTTTTTAAAAAGTGTATTGCCATCCTTAGCACTGAAATTTTGCTAGAACTGATTGCCTACTGAGGCCTGTGTTCATTTTACTTAACAAACGGCGCCTGTGTTTCTTTTGAGTTATCTCCTAAAATAGCCCCTGCCCAATCAACCAATATGGCAAGATGGAAATGAATGGGAAAGCCAGTCTGTGAGGGAGGTAGGGGCTAGGTTTATCCAGGTTTACTCTTATTAATAGGAAAAGAAAAACAAATGCTTTCAAGGGTGTTTGTTGTATTGGTTTTGTTCTCCCTTTGGTTGCTTTTTTTTTAAAAAAAATAAAAATACAGTGTAACTCTTTAAGGGCTTAAACGATATCTGCGTTTATTTAAGATAGCTCGCTACTACATTTGGTTAGACACTCCAGAAACAGTAAAATACAAATTGACTGTGCAACAAGATATTAAGGGGAGGTAAGGAGGGGCTGGAAAGATGGATCAATAGTTAAGAGCGTTGGCTGTTTTTCCAGAAGTTCAGGGTTCCATGGCCAGGGGATACACTGTGGCTCACAATCATCTGCAACTCCAGTTCCAGGAGTCCAATGCCGTCTTCTGGGTATCAGATACATGGGCATCTGCATTCATACTAACACACATACATTCATTCTCACAAATAAACAAGTGAATAACAAAAACGAAGAAACTTAAGGAAAATTAATAACATTTAAATGACTTATAATTGCTTAACTTTCTTTCTTTCTTTCCTTCCTTCTTCCTTCCTTCCTTTCTCTTTCTTTCTTTCTTCTTTCTTTCTTTCTTTCTTTCTTTCTTTCTTTCTTTCTTTCTTATTTTCTTTCTTTCTCTCTTTCTTTCAAGGAGGGAGAGTTATTGCCATAGTTAAAAAGAAAAAAAAAGAACCCTGTAGTCCGATTGATGTTTAAAGTTAATGAAACCTATAAAGTGTTTAAAAAGAAAAGAACTGTCTCCCTTTGCAGGCGTCTGCCTTATGGCCTGGAGCTGTAAAGGGGGTGTGTGGCACTCCCTTGCCTGTGCTACTCATCTATACCAAGAAGGAGAGAGATTCAGACAAGTTGGCTGGGGATTAGGCACAAAAACTAATGGCTTTCCTAATTATTCCAAGGGGTCCTATGATTGGGCTCAAGGCCAGCACACTTTGGCCAGCAAAGCCTCTCAGTTAAGTCCAGTCTGCACGCCAAGTTCCTCAGCAAGAGCGCGTGAAAGGGTTTCCTTTGACTTTTGATCAAATCCATTTAAAAATCTTTGCCATGGGACCCTAAATATGTCTGGAATGCCTCGTACCTGGGCAGTCCTTTTATTAGGTTTTTGTTTTTAGCACGGAGCTTCTGGTCAGTAGGGTCACAGCGCTCTCACGTAAATGTGTTCATAATAAAACATTGCTGTGGAGCTGGGTAGAAGCCAGGCATCTGTCTACATTTGTCTCGGCTCTTGGAGGCAAGAGACCTGCCTAACACCCTTGTGTGGGTACAGAGCTGGATCCTAGATCAATACTTACCGAATTGAAAAACAAAACAAAATCAACAAAAACAAAAAAATGAAGAAAATCTAAACAACAGAGTTCTAGCAGAATACACACCAAATAAACAGATGGTATAAGTTTCCCTGACGCCTTGGTAGCCCATTTTCTAAGTTACCCTTGGTGAGGACTGCTATGTTTGTACTCTGAGGCTAACAGGAGTTTTTCACCCCAGAAACTCAGGGTGATGGCATTGTGCCTACCTTGTGGCTGTCCTTTAATCCCCCTGCTTTGAAATGCTCATTTGTAAGCAGGAAGGCAGGTCCCCTGCTTGGATCTGGTCACAAGGCTGTAAAACAGGCTCTCACTTCAGCCCATTACATGTTATCTTCCCGTTTAAGAAAAAGGAGGGTCGACTAACTGGGGACATAGCTTTCAGGTTTCATCAGTGTCTTTTCTATTGATTTCAAAATGATAACACAGCATTCCCATAATCCAGAAGAAGGATTTAGGTGAGTTGCCTCTAAAAGCGATAGTCTCCTATTTCAAGTTGGAGGAGTTAGATTCAGTAAATGAAATGGCTGAGCCCCAAAGCAAGAGTCAGGGCTCTCTGGCACATGCTTACAGCCTTGGGCTGCTTTCAGTTGTCATACTTGGTGCAAAGCAGATGAGAGAGAGAGAGAGAGAGAGAGAGAGAGAGAGAGAGAGAGAGAGAGAGAAATAGAGAGAGAAATAGAGAGAGAAATAGAGAGAGAAATAGAGAGAAACAGAGAGACAGACAGAGAGATAGAGACAGAGACAAAGACACTAATGCTACCATTATTCTGATGAAGAGTTGGCAATAGTGAGCTTGTAATTCTCAACTATGAAGATTTAGAATACTGGTCAAATCGTGTTTCTCCAAGTTGAAACAATATTTGCAAAGGAACTTCAGAAAGAACAAAAACCTGTGAGGTGGGGCAGGTATTATCTGAAAGAAGTGCTGGTGGCCAGGGCAAAGTGGTGTATTTCTGGCTGTTGGAATTCTTGCCGACATCAGAGATGCTAGCATAGTTTAGCTGAGAATGTCAGTAGCTGTATGTAGTCCTTTGGTCCTTATTTCTTTCTTTTTTTTTTTTTAATGGTTCTTTTTCTTGCTTTTTCCTTTTTTTTTTTTGGTTTTTTTTTTGGTTTTTTTTTTTTTTTTTTTTTTGGTTTTTTGAGATAGGGTTTCTCTGTGTAGTCCTGGCTGTCCTGGAACTCACTTTGTAGACCAGGCTGGCCTCGAACTCAGAAATCCGCCTGCCTCTGCCTCCCAAGTGCTGGGATTACAGGCGTGCGCCACCACCGCCCGGCCGGTCCTTATTTCTAATGCATACTTCCTACTCTATTTTTTTTTTTTTTGTATTTTTTGTTTTGTTTTGTTTTTTAAATTTTAGGACAACTTTGTTAAGTAGCAGGAAGCTAGCTCAGATCTATTTATGGTCACCCATGTGACATTTTTTCAAAAGGCATTAATTTAAAAAAGAACTGAAGATTCAGCTGTGCAGAAACAATATGTTTTTGTCTTTGTGTTTTAAACCAACCGACTTCTCAATTGAAAAAGCTCAACCCGTTGCTATGAACCCGATCAGGTTCCTAACTCGACCCTTCTACAGCACTCTTCCCTTTGAGCGCCCCCATGAGGTCAGCATCTTTCATTAACAGGGCCTTCCTGCCAATCACTGTTTTCTGAGAGGTGTCACAGGCTGCCCAAGAAGGAATCTCCCAGGTACTGTTAGTGCTAAGAAAACATCAATGAAAAGGAACTAAGAGCAATATTCACGTGGATCTCCCCCTGATGTCTTGTTAGATGAAGAAGCACTCGGTGCATTCTCTATATGCAGAAATTGACAGGCATTCCAGAAAATTCAGAAACTGGGGGAACTAACAACATATATAAACAACCATTCTTCCTGCCTTCCTGACACTTAAATCTCTTTTACTGTCTCTTCTGCTTTGATCTTTTTAAAAAGAAATTGCGCCAGCAGGATTCGTTTCAAGTGCGCTCCTTTCTCACTTTATATTTCATTATTTATACACTCCCTTTCTTTGTTCTGCTTTCAATTATAGTCAATTTTCCTGAATATTTCCACCCCAGGATCTCTCTACATCCATACTAGCTTCTTTCTGAGTGACAAACCCATGATTTGGATTTTCAGTTGGAATTTTCAGCAAGGATGTTTCAAAGTCATTTCCAATCCAATCCAACTCAAACAACATTCAAAAGCTCCAACTGTTTTATGCCAAATGGGCAGCGGCAGCAGCCGCCGCCGCCGCCGCTGATGACGCTGCCGAGTGTGGTGAATCTAGATGATCCTTCGGGGCTGAGAAGTCTGAGAATACCTCACAGCAGAGGCTCACACACGAAGGCTCTGAACAAGGTTGTTGGTGAGTAATAGTGAACAAAATGGGTACCACACCCATTGCTGCTTCTTTTGGCAGCAACAGAGTTTTCTACAGCCTTCACACTTCCACGGCTAGCTTACCTCTGATGCAACAGTCTTAACGAGCTGCGTGGAGGGCTGAGGTCACTTGCTAGACGGTACTTTCTTTCTCTCACATTATTTTTCTACCCTCTTCTATCTAAGGCTATAGGAAGCTGAAGCCAGATGAGAAAGAAGGCTCCATACACCTTCATCCCACAGTAAACACACACACACACACACACACACACACACACACACACGCATATGATTTGTAGAGGACTACCCTTGAAAATCAAAAGTGTAAATGTACCACATTTTCTGTATCCACTCCTCTGTTGAAGGACATCTGGGTTGGACATCAAAGGGAGGAGAGGCCCTTGGACCTGAGAAGGCTCGATGCCCCAGTTTAGGAGAATGCCAGGACAGGGAAGCAGGAGTGGGTGGGCTGGTGAGCAGGGGAAGAGGGGATGGGATAGTGTGTTTTTAGAGGGGAAACCAGGAAAGGGGACAACATTTTAAATGTAAATAAAAAATATCTAATAAAAAAAAAGAAAAGAAAATCAAAAGTGCAATCCCAACTGAGATTCAACTCTTGAATATCAGGCATTTTCTTTGTTCATTCTGCATCAACTTAAGCATAGTTTTGTGGCCTGCCAAGCAGTACAGCCTCTCAGGCCCAGCACTGCCCTGACATCTTCTAAAAGGCTCCTGTTTTTGCTGCCCCTCCCTTTCAGCCTTGAACAGACTCCCAGTCCAACTGGACCATGTCCTGATCCAAAAGGCAATCTCTCTTGATGCTGACTTTTAAATACAATAGATGCTGCCTTCTTTTCTTCTCACATTGTGTTTCTTTTTAGCAAGAACGCGGAGACTTTTCTGAAGGATTCGCAGAAGACTCTTTGCTCATAGAGAATCATATATAATTAAGGGCACAGTTTTTGATTTTTCGTGTACAACTGGGTACACTGTGTAAATCTTAGTTATGTGGATTTTTTTTCACGAGGAGGTACCCTCTTTACTGAGATAGCCTTAAGGGCAGAATGAGTTACACTGTGACAGTTTACAAAAAGGGCCATATGGTGGTGGAAATTCAATTAACACACACACACACACACATACATACATACACACACACACACACACACACACACACACTCCAAACTCCACTGAAGAGTTCTAACATCCTGTGCTTTTTATTTCTTCTCTTTCTTTTCCATTGTAAGTTATAAAATTCAGATTCCTTTTTATTTTTTATGAACTTCAAATAGAAAGTCTTTCCACTTATAAGGCAGATAATTAATTACCTTTAGATATTTTGAACTTATTCATCATGAAAAAGACCTTGTATTATTGTATCTACTGGAGTTAATTAAGCAATATTGTATATCACGGCCTGTTTGCCATAACAGTGGCTTTGTTCTGAACTGAAATGGTTTTTTTTTTTTAGTTAGATTAATGAAGAGCTATGCTAAAAATTCTCTCTCTCTCTCTCTCTCTCTCTCTCTCACACACACACACACACAAGGTCTAGATGCATGAATAAAGTTGGAACAGCATGAAGAAAGAAGGTTCCCAACTTCTGTTAGTTTACATACAGTGTTTGCATTGGAAACTATTGGGAAATGTTTCCTGCTTAGAGATAGTATTGCACTTGGCTTAGGTTTTGATGAGTCAGTCATTAAATCATTAAGCTTTTGGAACTGTATTTTGATATAGTACCCATCTGTAAAAAACACACAGAGACCAGGGACTAACATGACTTGCCTCACGTCAGGATGCAGACTTAATTATAATATGTCCATCAACATCACTGACTCCCTCGAATTAGTCTGACTTTCACAGGTGTGGCAAAATAGCCAAGATGGCCAACTTAAAACACAGAAAACTCACTCTGCCTATGGTTTCAGAGACTCTGCTTTATAGTTGCTTAGTCACTAAGCCTTTGATGTCATAGTAGTAAGTCATGGTGGGGGCATGTGGTGAAGGAGAATGTCCTAGCAGGGTTTCTATTCCTGCACAAACATCATGACCAAGAAGCAGGTTGAGAGGAAAGGGTTTATTCAGTTTACACTTCCATATTGCTGCTCTTCATCACCAAAGGAAGTCAGGGCTGGAACTCAAACAGGTCAGGAGGCAGGAGTGGATGGAGAAACCAGGGAGCGATGCTACTTACTGGCTTGCTTGCTCCCCCTGGCTTGCTCAGCTTGCTTTCTTATAGAACCCAGGACCACCATCCCAGGGACGGCACCACCCACAATGGGTCCTCTGCCCTTGATCACTGAGCAAATATCTTACAGCTGGATCTCATGGAAGCATTTCCTCAATGGAAGCTCCTTTCTCTGTGATAACTCCAGCTTGTGTCAAGTTGACACACAAAAACAGCCAGTCCAGGGACCTTTCTACCTCTTGACAGGCAAGAGGAAGATGGAAAACAAGGACCATGGACATTTCATTCATGAGTTTGTGAGACATTTCATGGATCCCCAAGGATCCAACTTCCTTCCACAAGATCCTTTCTCTAAAAGGCTCCTTTGCCTCCTAAAGGCACTACAGGTTAGAGACCAAGCATTTAACACATAGATCTTGGGGGAACAATTGAGTTTCCAGATTATAGAATTCCACAATCACAAGGGAATCATATATTCTCTTGAAGTTCTGTTTAGAGAAATGAAATAAAACAAAATGGCATTGGTCTCCAAGACATCAGCCCACTGGGAATTTTTCAAAATGTAAGAACCTAAGTAATTTAGTCTAAAGAAAACTACTAAGAGGATTTGTCCTGAGTCCAACGCCAGGAATTAGACAGGCTAATTAGTCTCTTCTGTCATTACTGCACCCTAGTCTGAAGCATTAATGGTAAGACCAAAGTTTTCACAGTTTGAAAGACAGTGCTTACATACTAATTTTTGTTTTTGTTTTCTGTGTAGTATTGATTTTTTGTTATCTTCTTTTAGCCAGAATACAAAAGGGTTTCATGACATTTACACACACACACACACACACACACACACACACACACACTTGTATGTATGTATGTATGTATGTATATATATGTATATGTATATGTATATATATGTATATGTATATACTTAACTAATATCTTTCTCCCTGCCATATTCTACTCTCTTGTTTCTTGTTTTCTTTGTTTTTCTTCCTCTTACGGTTGCTGGGTTATTCTTGTGTACACCCATACACATAGCCGTATCTTCAAACTTGAGCGATGGGAAAAGTATTCTAGGCGAATGAGACAATACATGCTATTCCAAAAGATAGGAGAGGTATAGCAATGTCTGTATAAACACAGAAAAATGTTGAAAATCTAATTACTTTGTAACCTAAGTTAACTATAAGATTTTGGGAGATTTTGCTCTTTAGTTAGTTGTTTTTATTTTTTTTTCTTTTAACTTAAAGAAGCAGCTCGTTAGCCTGGCATAGGAAGTAATTAGTTTCAGTGTGACATTTTCATACATATATGGTCTTCTTTGATTTCATAATTTTCTTAAAATAGGAGTATTTTAAGATTCCTCTTTTTATTTTGGTTTCTGAATTTTACAATTTTTATTCTTCTCTTTGTTTGCTAAGCCCCATAAATCTGTGGGTTTCTTTTTCTTTTTTTCTTTCTTTTTTTTTTGCTGTTAACTTTGGATATTTCTCAACTTTAATGTTATAGTTTCTATTGATTATCATTAGTTTGTTCTTATCTCAGTTCGAAGAATTTCTCTACTTATCTTTAAGCTCATGGCTTTAAAAAAAATACCTCAACTATGTTCTAGTATATCAATACATCTATAGGAAGCATTATTTATTCATGTTTCTCCAGAACTTGATGGTAAAATAATATTGCCGAAGTTACCACACAAGTCATACAACATGAAAAAAATCAAGCTGCTATCGATGTGGAAGTTTTACCCCTACTGGCTCTAACAGAGAAGAAAAGTAATTATCAGTCAAACTCAGCTGTGAAATCTGCAAGCCACAGTGATGACGGGCCTGGCAAAACATGCTCACTGGTGTTAATAATGGCATGAACATTATAGAAGTAACCAACCACTTTCTGATTGGATTTAAAGCTTTCTCACACGAGATGAAACACATACCTGGCAACATTATTGGGATAAGAACTCATGGCTAGACAGGCCATAGGCACTAGGGGAGAACATACAACTATTTTTCTGCTAAGTGAACATAATATTAAACTACCTTTTAATTAATGATTCATTATATCTACAGATTAATATATCTCTCATCATTCCTCTGGGAAGCTTCTATTTGCCATAGCTAGTGTTTAGCACAAAGCCTACAAGAGGCCACAGTGCAGAGAATAAGAGACACCATAATGTTCAGCCCTAGAAGAAATATGTTTATCATACCTCCTCCCAAAGCTTAGGGATCATTTCAAAAGAATAGTTGGGAAGAGTGTAAGAGCCGAAGGCAATGGATGTCTACAAGGACACTGTCTTTTGGACACAAGAAGACCACTGCACATAAAAACTCACAGTGGTTGAGCAGTACACACAAAATCTATAGAATCCCAAGCCAGACTGAATCCTAGCATAGGAGTTGGGTATGCAGTTCCACCCCTAGCCTTCAGCTATTGACAGTTGTTAGCTTCTGGGAGATGGAGAGACAGTCTTCTCTAAGAATGTGATCCCTGTTAGGTTGACCAGAGTCCAATGGGAGATCACACAATTCAGAACAACTCCCTAGCACAAGTTGATCTTGAAGGATCAATAAGGGGAAGGGATGTAAAGTTGGTTGGGTATAGAAGGGCAGTGGATCTATGAACATGTGGAGGAGAGAGGGCGAACATAATCAAAACACATTGCATTGAAATCTCTAAGAAGTAATGAAAATTCTCTACATTTTAATTTTTTCCTACTTTAATTGTGTGTATATATGTGTGAGTGTCAGAGTTTGTAGAGCTCCAAGTCTTCAGATCTCCATGGAGCTACGGCTACAGATGGTTGTGCATTGCCTGATGTGGGTGCTAGGAACTGAACCTGAGTCTATGCTCTTATCCACTGAGCCATTTCTACAGCACTAGCATTCTCTAATCTTCTGACTAAATCTCAGTTTTTCAGAAGGCATGTGCTGTAAGGCGAGTGTCCAGAGAACTTACTCTGTCTTTTCTGTTCCGTGTAGGAAGCAGAAAGTCTGAGGAAGCAGAAGTCACAGGAAATGCCCTGTACACAGGTGGTAAAGGACTGTACATGTCTTCTCTCCTAGAAGCAGAATTACACCTGCGTCAGAGAGACCTGGTCCTTTCTTCAAAACCATGCCACAAAGAAATGCTTTTTGCTTTTTTCCCCCGGAAGAAGTGGGTGGGATTTCCGGAGGTGGAACATGTGAAGATGTGTGTGGTTTGAGTAAGGTGGTGTCCTCATGGATGTTCTTCTTTCAGGTTGGGTCACATGAGACCTGCAGCAATGGATGGAAACCACAATTTGAGTGTCTAGACTCATCGATGGTTCCAGAATCTTCCCCTTCTAGTAAATATGCAGAGCTTTGACTCGTGATTTTATGTCGTGCTAGATCTGGAAGAAGAGGCTTGCTAGGCAACCTCGTTTTTGTCTGATGTGTCCAGAAAGAGTCACTGACTTTCAGTTTGTTATTTTTTTTTCTTTGTGAGAATAAAAGAGACGGGCTCTAAACCTTGACTGTGTCACACTGCAGGTTTCATCCTGTGTCTCTAAAATTTACACATTAAAACCAAAACAATACCATTGCTTTCTTTCAGGCTTCTTTGTCTCACACTCCGATGATTTTAAAACTTCCCCAACTGCCCCTGGTGATCTCCACATTCCCTCAAATTATGGTGATCTGCTTTTCCAGGGACAGCCCCAGTTTATGCCTGTTTTAGAAGCTGGATAATTACAGCATCCACTTTCTTGTCTTTCAAAGTGTTCCATTTTGGCAATAATTATGTAGATGCCCTATTTGCAGTAAGCCTTGCCTTGAATTCATGTCTGTCTTCAAATGATTTTTGTAAAATATGATCATCTCTCTCTCTCTCCTGTACCAGACCATGTAAGTTCTTTTCTCAGTCCATGTGGTAAACTTTCAGTTGGTCATTCTATCAGGACATCTAAGATCTCTTGTCTACAAAGCTACAATATATTGACTTTGAATTGCTCTCTCTTAAGCTTGTTACCAATTTTCTGAGGGACATTTGTATTTTTTAATATGAAATATAGTAGGGGATGGTGGCAGCATTCTAAAACATTCTCAATGGATTGTGAACACTAGAACACAGTAACAAAGGGTCTTTTATGCTGTGAGAGGCTACTCCTTTGGCATAGAGGATCTCCACCACTTGGAATTGCAAAACTGCAAATCTGTGAACAGAAAAAAAACTTCTTAATGTTCAGAAATATTCAGAATTTTCAAATTCTGAATTCAAATTTCAGAACAATTTGAAACTGCCATCCTGATCTATAGAGGTTTACAGACATATGGAGGCATGCAAATATGTTTAACTTAAAAGTAGGGCAGAAGTTTCACTGGATTTAGGAAAGTTTGTTCTTTTATTGGAGTGCTCAGTACATTTTCTTGGAAAGAATAAAGCAGTATTGATACTCAGGGAACACATATTGGTGTAGCCCTGACTAACACTCAGGGCTAGACCACAGTGTAGCCTCAATAATTATTGGGAATACAGACTGTTCAGAGTAATAATTGATATTTTGGGGTAGAAAGGATAGATAAATGTGTAGATTCTCTGTTTTGGTAACTCTAGTCAGCCTATACCCATTCATGTCATCTTCTCTGCCTGTGATTTCTTCATTGTGATTTCTTATTTGTTTGGTTGGCTTTTTGTTCTTCTTTTTTTTTCAACCAAGTTTTGTTTTATAGACTAGGTTGGTCTTGAATTTAGGATTCTTCTGTCTTAGTTCACCATTTAGGATTATAGGTATGTGCATCTGCTTTGTCCCCTCAGTGGTTTTTGTTTGTTTGTTTGTTTGCTACTGCTTACTGCAATTATTTAGGTAAGATAAGGTCAAAGTTCAGGGAGTGGCTTCCACAGATAAGATGTTGTGTTGTATTAAAGATCTCAACTAAAGAATAACACAGACGTGGAGAAATGCTACCACTGTTGGTAACTAGCAGAGTGTAGCAAACTGTGAGCAAGGACCTTTGTAGATAGTTCTTGTGGAAAAGGTACAAATAAGCCAAGTTAGAGTTGGTTAGTTTGAAGAATCATAGCAGGTTAGAGTTGTCTGACATAGCCCTTGGGTTAATTGGCTAGAAAAGTCAAAGGAATCCAACCTGCCTAAGGGATTTGCCTTGAAATTACGCACTGGGGAGTACTGTTAATATTAGTCCTCCATCACAATCAACAGTCATTAAAATTCTACTTTCTTTGGGTAAATAATGAACAAGCTGCTCAGTCACTTGATTGACACCTGGTAGGCCCTTCCCTCATGGCCAGTTATCTTAAGGGAAGAACTACCTATTAAGCAATATCTTCATCTTTGATGATTGTCCTGTCTGATTGTATGGAACATCTATATTGACTCTGAAAAGAAGTTACTCCAGCCGAAAGATGCCTGTGGCTGAACCTGTAATTCCTGCTTGAGCAAATGTTAAAGTTATAATCAATTACTTCAGGAATGGGCTTTGGGAGACCCTCCTCTCAGGAAGACAAGCCTGCGGGAGAACCGTAGGTGACCCTGCTCACCCTGTAGCTATTCCCACTCACTACAGGAAGACTGCACCTCCTTCCTTGGTTGCAAAAGACTATTATTAGTGCCATACCCAGCTTGCGGTTGACTCCTAAGGCAGGCTTGTGATTGGTCTACAAGTAAGCTTTGTGACTGGTGGAGCTGGAAGCCATGCACATGCAAGCTATTATTAGTAAAATTATCATTCGAGCACCACATACCCTGTACCTTTTCTAGCTGTATAAGCAGGCTACTTCTCGATCTCGTTAAGTTAGCCTGGAAGACGTCTGTCCTACAAAGCGACACTTGGCTCCAATCACGGACAAAAATATTGCCTATTTGTGTATTCACATGCATGTCTGTCATGGATAGAATGTCCATGAACCGAAGTGTTTTCCTGTGGGAAGGTAGCTGGAACGTTCCAGAAAGTGTTTGGAAGCAAATGCTGTGGAGAGTTGAGACTGTGGGTGGCACTGAAGTAGTGGCCAGGAAGAGCTGGATATCCATGCCTCAAGTCACTTCAAGAGTTTCTGAGACACAGCCAGAGTGAAGACCCAAGGGTCCTAACACTGGAAGCTCACAAGCTGTAACATGAGCTTTTGGATACTAGGCTGTGGTAGCTTAAATTACAGAGCAACAGGCTTCTGACTTGAGCATTTACAGTTATAAGTCTCAGGGTTTGAATGCTTGGAGTAACAGACTTCTAATTCTTGGGGCCATTAGTGGTAGGTCAATAGGGTTGAAATCCCGTAGCTTTCTCTAGCCTGAACACAGAAGGCTGGCATTTACAGTCTGACTTTTAAAGGCTAGAGTCACAAGCCTTTAGTTGTCAAGGCTTTGAGGGTTGGGTTTGAGAGTCCAGCCAGTAAGCCTCTGGCACTCATGAGCTCAGATCTGTCAACACAAAGGGAGCAGTATGCACGTCTCTGAATAAAGAGGAAAGACACTCAGAAAACAGTGTATGACTTTAGGGCAAATAAGCAGGGATCTGCAGTGTGAGAGTCTTACACAGCAGACAATTGAGAATGCACATTTTAAGTTAACTACTATTTAAAATGTGTGGCCACGAGGGCGGAGAATCCCCTACAGAGAGAGGGCACAGGAAGCCAGCACGACTTGACATGCTACAAGGTTGTCCAGAGTAAAGTCTGTTGACTTATATGTGAAGTCAGGTGTCAGGCTTCCTGAAGCCAGAAACATGACTAATGTTCCCTTCCCCTTTCTCCTGTTCCTTTTACCTTCCATGCTTCCATTAAGAGGCTACGACAAAGGGTCACCATTCTCTGATGTTAGATGGTGACTGGAAGAGAGATTCTGGTTTGAAGCTGAGATACTTCAGTAGGACCAATATCCTGTCCTCAAGGATTTATAGTATCCCTAGTCACTAATAACCTTAACTTTGGTAAAAGAGCCTTTTTGTGGCAGAGCATGAAGCATTATTTAACTAGTAGTTATTTATCAGTTAAAAGCTGTACTAATAGACCAAGAAAGGTAACATTTCTCTTTGCTTCCAGCCGAGGCAGGAGAATCTTGTGTTTGAGGTCAGTCTGAACTATAAAACAGAACCATATCACAAGCAAACAAAACCACTAATGTTGAATAACTTAAAAATCACTAAAATAACTGGACAAATAATTTTTTGACAAATATAAGTATCTAGCAAGATATATAGGGTTCAGATATGCTATTAGAACAGCGGGTCTCAACCTGTAGGTTGTGGCCACTTTGGGATGGGTCAAATGATCTTTCATAGGGGTCGCATATCAGATAACCTGCATATCATATATTTACCTTAAGATTCATATGTGTAGAAGAATTACAGCTAGGAGGCAGTGATGAAATAATTTTACAGATGGGGGTCACCACAACATGAGGAACTGTATCATTAAAGGGTTGCAGCATTAGGAAGGTTGAGAACCACTAATTTAGAGAATAAAATGGATTTATTTTATGTGTTTGGTTTATGTATAAACTCTGTGTTATATATACCATATAACAAATTAAATGATTAGATTGGATATTATCCATATATTGTCCATGACTTTAAGTGACTATGCACTAGTTGTGTATGGAGTTAAAATTCTTGGTACTCTCCAAAAGTCTATACATAAATTGTCATTGGATGCCTATGAGATTATCAGCTCCTTTTTATAAAGCTGTCTAGGATCATTAATTATATCTCTTCTACAACGCCTTGGCTAGTGCCTTCTCAAGTTTCAAGAGAGTATAATTGCTAGTCTTGCTCTGTCTCAGTACCTAGAAAAAAGAATGCACATTTCTCAGGATGGATCCCTAACCGAATCACTGGGGAGAATTCCAACGGAAGGAAGGATTCATTCCTCGTTGAGCCTCTCAGTTAACTTCACAGCCATCCACGCGAAGCTGAATGCAAGTTACCTTCTCATTGCTGTCATAAAATACTTTACAAGAAGCAACCTCAGGGAAGACACGTTTATCTTGACTTACAGTCTAAATAAATACAACCTGTCAGGGTAGGAAAGAGACAGCAGCAGGGATGTAAAGCCACTGAGTGTGTGATGTCCCTCTACAAAGCCGACACTGCACAGGAAATTTGGCTGCGCTAAGAAACCACAGGGCCTGACCGTAGTGACCAATTTCCTCTAGTCGGGCCCTACCTCTAGTTCTACCTCCAGCTGTGAACAAACGGTTCAAATACATGGGCCTTTAGGGAAGCCCTTTCCCATTCAAACTGCAAGACTAAGAAAATATTTGAAACTAAAATGTCATTTCTCAAAGTATACAAAAGTTACTTGGGGGAATCATAAAAGCCAAAGAAAAAAATTACTAGAGAATTTAAATCCTTACATCTCCTTCCAAATTAGGGTCCCTGGGAGGAAGTACCAGCCTTTAACAGAATACTCTGCATCCTAGTGCTCCAGCATCTTCACACCCATGGACTTAATCCTAGATCTCAATCAGTTCCGGCAACTGAACTTCGAGTGTGCTCCAAATGAAAACTTTTCTTGGACAGTTCCCATAATGCCCCTAAACACAAGCCTTTATTCCAAGCTCCTACATTCAGCTTTCTCTCCACCCTCCATCTCTTAGCATTTCAGCCACCAGAATTCAGTATGGATTTATGGTTTAGGTGCTTATATAATACATCCCACTAATTAGACCCATTGGCAAGCCTGTCACTATAGGAGTCCTGGCTGGATACATTGTAAATTCCCTAAACAGTGACAGGAAACCTTGTTAGTCCTCCTTGTCGGTTCTTGGCTGAGGCTGTAGCTTCCCGATCAGTCAGCCAGCCATAATGAATGAGTATATTCCTAAATCATTGGCCCTTATCTGAACTCCAGTCTCACTGTGAGAAACTAGTCATGCTTAGATAATAAGCTACATGATAATATGTTTGACATCCAAGTCTGACTTGTTGTCTTCCCACACATTTTAGATCAAGCACATGGATTTGCTCTGTAGATAATTGGGTTAACAGACGTGCCCTGGCTGGTCCAGTGGAGAAGTGAGACTTCCTTCTGTCTTGACTTCACTTGATTGTTGGGTTTTTCTTAGATTTCTACATGTGATTATTTGATACTGATCTAACTCCTATACTAGACTAAAATTTCTAGGAGACCAGTGAACTTGCTCTAATTATTAAAAAAAAATATCCACTACACCCCTAATCTGTAATAGAGAGCTTGGCATATAATAAGAACTCGATAAATATTTGTTAAATAAACAAGTGAAGAGGATAGCACTCTTGAGAGTATTGGACCACATAGTTTAACCTTAGAATCTATTATATTATTCAGACTTGCAAAATAGTGTAAGTAGAGAATGAATCAGGATGCGCTTGGGGAAATAGTGTAACGTAGGCTGTATATTAATGTTCAATTAAAAAATGAATTAAAGAAACTTTCTGACCCAAATAAAAGGGGACATATCCCTGGATAAAAGTGAAAATCAATTCCTGTTGCTTAGAACATTCCCAAGTTCATCTTGACGGGAGTACACAGACTCCTCTTATGAAATCTGTTTAGATCATTTCCTCCACTCTGCCTTGGCAACAAAACAGAATTGGGTTGGTTAAGGCACTAAGGGCAGTGCCTAACTATTGCACAGTCAAGAGGAAGGTTCATTCTGGGTGCATTTTGGGTTTGGCCCTCATCTTGCTCATTTATTATGGAAATTAATTGGCATTTCTTGCTGCCACAAATGCACTCAGATCCAAGTTGATATATCAAGAACTCAGAGGATTAAGGCTGTTTTTAATCTCTCTCTCCACTCAGAACAAAGAATTTTCTTTTCTTACAGAGACAGATACAAAAATAAGACTTGGAAGGGTCAATAACAGCATCCTCAAGGTAATGTTTTGCAGCAATGAAGGTGAGAGGCCAGCCCAAATGCAAACCACACGTATAATTTCAAGCTTTGTAGACGCCATATTTTAAAAGTAACGGGAAGTAATTCCAGTAGCTTAAATATTAAAATCACAATTTCTGGATCTAAACAGTATGAAAAATTGAGATGTTTTTGGATTACTTTTTTTTTTTTTACTAACTCTTTGAAACTTAGCGTGTATTTACATTTATAGTACATTCTAATACAGAGTAGCCACATTTTAAGATCTGGATAGCCGTCCGTGGGGTGAACATCATACACTGGGCGAGGTGGCTCTAGAATATGTGTTTGGCTATAGTTTCCCGTTCAGTCTAAAGAGATGATCATATTTGCTACTACTGAAGCCACTAGAAGCCCAGTGAACAACAACAACAACAACAAAAGATCAGCTGTGACATTTCTGACAAGTTTTAGCAGATTTGATGAGCAAGATCCTTCAAAGGCTGCAGTAGTCTCTCAGGCCCAGGCCACCCACCCACCCACCTGAGGGAATGGTCTCTGTTTTGATGCACTTGGAATCTTTTCTATGTGCTTCCCAGATTGGATTCTTGATTTCCCATCGGCGCTGAGATGCCCACTTTTTCCTTAGGGACTGTGTTACTAAGAATTTAGTTCTTGCTGTAGCTAGTACTGGGCATCTCATTTTTTTATCCAAGGCCAGTGTGGCTGTCTGTTCCCCCTGTCTGTTCAGCACAAGTAGAAATAGTCAAACCCAAACTGACCTCAGTGCACAGTCTCTTTACAATTACTCAGATAAGCTTTTGTATTTCCTACTTTAGGCAGTTCTGAATGTCTGACTGCATCCTTTTAGACCAAGAACCTACCGATTTAGTAAAAAGCATTTTTGTATTAAGAATTTTAATAGAGACGGCCAGTGAATCTGTGCAGAATGAGTTAACTCTATTTGCATTTTACAAACCCTATTTGTAACCCAAGACTATGTACAATTTCTCATGTTAATTTTTTTTTTTTTTTTTTTTACTTATGAGAATATGTGTGCCTGTCTGTCTGTCTGTCTGTCCGACTGTGAATGTATTCACAAATGTGACTGTGGGCACCTGAAGAGACCTGAAAAGGACGTCAGATTCCTTGTGTTTTTACAGGTGTTTGTGGACTGCCCCCCAAAGACGCTGGAATCTTTGAGTCACAAATGTTACTAATGACTGACTGATCTTCCCAGCCCCTCTCATATTTTAAATGCAACAAATCATGAACGGTATAGTATGGATTTGGACCTTAGTCTCAGGCGATTTTCAAACGTTGCTTCCATCTACTGTTGCTGTGGCGTCTACTGAATGAATGCCTTACACAAGTCTCGATAAAGGCAGGCTGGCAGCACGCTCCAGTACCCTTTCCCATTCTCTCTGTTTTAAGATCTTTTTAAAAATTTTTATTTATTTTTATTTTTTGCCTTTGGTTTGTTTTTATTTCAGTGCTTCTGGGCAAGATCTGGTATGAATAAATAGGTCTTGTGCCAAATAGAAAACCACCCACCTGAGGGAATGGTCTCTGTTTTGATGCACTTGGAATCTTTTCTATGTGCTTCCCAGATTGGATTCTTGATTTCCCACCGGCGCTGAGATGCCCACTTTTTCCTTAGGGACTGTGTTACTAAGAATTTAGTTTCTTTCTTGTGCAATTGCTCAAGGAAAGCCTTTTACTACTACATCGCTTCAATTTGCATGTATTGTTTCTATTGTTTTCTGTTTATTAAAATAATCTGTGCTTATTGTAGGAAAAAGAAACCAGAAGAAGAAAATAAAAATTGCCCACAATAGCAGTACACAGAAAAAGTGTTAATATTTTGATTTATTTCCTTGTAAGTTTTTGTGTGTATATATTTAAAACTAAATTGGAATCACATTTTACATGGTTTGCATTATCATGACCTCATTTCTACTTCATGAAAGCATAGTTGTTACCAGCTTTTAAATTCTTAAGTCATGTATGTTTCACGATTTACTTAGCAGTCACTCTATTGTTGGAAATGGCAAGTGTTTGTGATTTTTCTTCATTAGAAGTTATGTTTTCATTAGCATTCTTGCACAAAAATGGCGCTTCAGTGAACACTGTTGGACGTCAAAATTTAACAACTTCGCTGAATTTATTTTCTAGGAATGGAGCTGCTAAATAAACTTTCTAAATGTTTCTAAATGTTTCCCGTGCATCCTCTTAAACTGTTGCCTCATTGAATCAAATGTAAACCCAAATGGACATGTGAATGTTAATTTAAAGTTCTCCATTTTGGCTTTAAGCGTAGCACTTCAAACAATCTTTTTCAACTGCAATTAGTTTTTTGAGAAGATAATTTCCTTTTGTTTTGTAAGTCATTATGCCTTATTATTGAGAGCGCATGTGCACGCACGCACACACACACAATTATCCTGTTATAGAAAACATACAATACTATAAAAATGTGCAGTAGAATGGATGGCTTACAAATAATAGACATTTATTTCTCATAGTCCTAGAGGCTGGCTAGTCTCAAATCTGGGTGGCAGCCATGGTCCATTTGAGTGATGACCCATTGTTAGATGGCAGAACTTTGATTGTGCAAAGAAAGGAAATTTATAATAGCCAGAAATTGGAAGGAGCCCAGATATCCCTCAAAGGAGGAATGGATACAGAAAATGTGGTATATTTATACAATGGAGTACTACTCAGCAATTAAAAATAATGAATTCATGCAATTTGTAGGTAAATGGTTAGATCTGGAAACTATCATCCTAAGTGAGCTAACCCAATCACAAAAGAATACACACGAAATGCAATCACTGATAAGTGGATATTAATGAGCCCAGAAGCCCTAAATACTCAAGGCACAATTAGCAAGTCAAATGACTCTCAAGAAGAAAAAAAGGAGAGGACCCTGGGCCTGTAAAGATTGGATCCAGTATTGTAGACCCAGAACAGAGAAATCGGGGGGGGGGGGAAAGAGTGGGGAATAGCATGGGGGGGGAGAGGAATTATGGGACATATGGTGGGGGGTACCTGGGAAAGGGGAAAGCCTTTGGAATGTAAACAAAGAATATAGAAAATAAAAAAAATGATAAAAATGATAAAAAAAAAAAAAAGAATGCTTTCTGGGATTCCTCATACAAGGTAAGTACTCATGAGGGTTCCACCTAATAACCCACTCACTTCCCAGACGGTTTGTCTCTGACTGTCAGCATATTGATGGGGAAGAATTCAACATGAGTTTTTAAGGGACACCAATGCTCAGTCTACAGCAACTCCTATGTCAAAGTTTCTTCTGCGATTTTAAGAATTGAAAAAAAATATTCACATGAGTGTTTGATGTGTTTAGGCTAACAAGTCTTAATATACCATACTCATTGTGAATGTAAATGAGGTGTTTCATTTTACCTTTCAATTGTGTTGATTGCTTCCTTTGGTATTTTTAATTGGATTGTGTGTGTGTGTGTATGTGTGTGTACACAGACTTACCACTCCCACTAAAGGAGCCAAGGTCTTGAGCATGTGCTGGATGCTGGATGACTTTTATTTGTCAGAAGAGGAAGTAAATGTGTGAGAATAAGGGCTACCACATTTTGAACAAAACTGTATCAAACTGAACTAAAAATAATAATAATACAAATTTAAGAGAGTCCTTTGAAAGTTCTGAGCTCCTATGAGCAGGATAAAGGTAGAAATGTTTACTCAACTGTAAACATGGGTCACATCTATGGAAGAGGAAATATGATAAAGATAACAAGGTCAAGAGCCCAGAAGATAACCAAGATCCACCGAGTAAATGTCTTTTGCTCCCATAGGTCCTAATGAAAGGAACAGGAAAATGTCCCTTGAAGTAGTCCCAAAGTACTAGAGATGATGCCTGCTTGTATCTCTGTGGAATGCGAATCTGTACTGCAGGTATCTGGTATTTCACAGTGTGATGGCTAATTATGTATGTCAGATGGGACAACAGGGCCCCTAGATATTTGTTCAAATACTATTCTGAGTGTTTCCGAGAGGGCATTTTTGGGGTGTGTTTAACACTTAAATTAGGAAAGCATGTTTCCTTCCTTAATTTATGTGAGACACATCCAAGAAACAGAATGTCTAAATCTAACAACAGGTGCATTCTCAAAAATAAGAGTCATGAAAATGTGTGTTCTGCTCAGCCCTGTGTCTCCTTCGGAATCTCCTATGTCCGTGCTGATTCTGGATCTGTTGAGTTCATGTAAGGTAGGCTCTCTCCCATCCTTTTAACTAACTTAACTTGGAGGTGGGACACTTTCCCTCTTGCCTTCAAAACTGAACCTAGATATTGATTCTTCCTAAGCTCCAAGGCTGGTGACTGTCAGATGGGCTGTGTGACAGTGGTTTTCTTACTTCTCAGATCTTTAGTCTCATGCTAGAACTATGCTGTGAGTTCTTCTAGATCTTCAAACTCCCTAATGACATGAATCAATTTCTTATAGATTGACTCCCTACAACATCTCTCTCTCTCTCTCTCTCTCTCTCTCTCTCTCTCTCTCTCTCTCTCTCTCTCCCTCCCTCCATACATTCCACTGATTTCATTTTTCTGGAGAGCTACCTAATACAGGGACATACAACATGTGTCTTTATGTTTTAGACTTTATTGAGGAACAGAAACCAAGGAGCTTTACCCAAGGAATGACATTTGAGGAGTCTCATCTGAATGCAGCCCTGACTCAGAGTTCATTGAGCCAAAGCCTCCTGTGACATAGTAGAGGTTAGTTAGCACGGTCCTAAAATTGATATGCTGCTCACATGTTTCTTTTTCTTTTGGTCACTGCAACAAGTTCCTGAGAATCCATTTCAAAGGAGGTGATTTGTATTTGCAGTCACCGTTTCAGAACTTTCAGTCCACGGTCACTGACCTAAGTTTTTTGGTAAGCATTTGTAATCCAGGTGCATTCTGGCAGAAGGGTGTGGTAGAACGCTACCTTCCAACATTTCCATCACCTCCTAATAATGCCATCACGTTATGAGACCCCTATAGTTCTCCTGACCTACTCACATGTCAAAGACTGAATCCCCTGATCTGTTATCTGGGGGACAAACCTTTAATACCTGAGTCTTTCTCGACAATACTTCATGCCTAAACCATAGCAAACTGTGAATGAGCTTTGTATGTGAAAATAATGTAAACAGTATATGGTGGTAATTTACACCTGTCTAAAGTAGATAGGAGTTCTTTCCACTGAAACCTGGGTTGACTTGTGATCTGCTTCCAACCAATGAAATGTAGCAGGCATGATTTACTCAGTTGTCAAAATTAAATCACAGATAATCACTGAAACTTCCACTTTGGTTTTCAAAAAGATTTTAATTTAGACTTCTTCATGTGTGAGAATCTGTTTCCTGAGGCTTCCATGCTGTGTGCAAAGATTCTACTTCTTGCTCATTTGTTTGAGAGTCTCCATGAAGTTGAAACATTAGGTAACATGGTTGGGAACCTCTTTCAGTGTGAGATTTCTTAAGCATTTACTAGCATTTAGCCTATTCATGACATCATCTTTCACTGACTATGATATTAGATTCTTACAAGTAACCCCCCTCAGATATGTGTTTTCTTCACAATTTTGTATCTTCTTAATCTGAATACATTTCTGCTCTTGTGGACTTATGGGCGTATCTCTGCTGACACTCTGGGGTAATATAGTTTGGGGTATTATTCAGGAGCACAGGCAAGAACAAGACCATTTCAGTTTCCTATCAGACACTTAATCCTTGACCCTCAGACTTACCAAAGACCAGAATGAAAGGCATACACATAGGAGACCTACGACCCCTCTGGTCACATTTACAGATTATGAAGTTATACTACAACTCTTTATTAATTGTGGTACAAATGTAAAAGATGACCTGTGGAAAAAAATCCATACAGAGTCATTTACATTTGTTGTCATAAAAGTATTTATCGGCCTCTTTTCAGTGCTCATCTCTCTTCAAATTTCTCCCTCATTTCCATTTCTTTCCAAAATATTCGCATGTTGAGTTTAGTAATCCCATGATACTCTGATTTGTCAAATGCTACATTTCTAGTCAAATAAAGCTAATAAATTCCAGATTTTTATATCATTGTTGTTTGTTTTCCTCATGTTTCGATGGCTGACAGGACATTTTAAAACTTAATGCTGGGACCTCATAAAATTACAAAGCTTCTGTAAGGCAAAGGACACTGTCAGAAGGACAAAATGACAACCAACAAATTGGGAAAAGATCTTCACCAACCCCACATCTGACAGAGGGCTAATATCCAATATATACAAAGAATTCAAGAAATTAGACCCCTAAGAACCAAATAACCCTATTAAAAATGGGGTACAGAGATAAACAAGGAATTTTCACCAGAAGAAATTTGGATGGCTGAGAATCACCTTAAGAGATGTTCAACATCATTAGTCATCAGGGAAAAGCAAATCAAAACAACCCTGAGATTCTACCTCACACCAGTCAGAATGGCTAAGATTAAAAACTCAAGAGACAACAGGTGCTGGAGAGGATGTGGAGAAAGAGGAATACTCCCCCACTGTTGGTGGGATTGCAAGATGGTACAACCGCTCTGGAAATCAGTCTGGCGGTTCCTCAAAAAATTGGGCATGATGCTTCCAAAGGACCCTGTCATACCACTCCTGGGCATATACCCAGAGGATTCCCCTGCATGCAATAAAGACACATGCTCCACTATGTTCATAGCAGCCTTATTTATAATAGCCAGAAGCTGGAAGGAGCCCAGATGTCCCTCAAAGGAAGAATGGATACAGAAAATGTGGTATATTTATACAATGGAATACTACTCAGCAATTAAAAATAATGAATTCATGCAATTTGTAGGCAAATGGTTGGATCTGGAAAATATCATGCTAAGTTAGTTAACCCAATCACAAAAGAATACACATGAAACGTAATCACTGATAAGTGGATGTTAATGAGCCCAGAAGCTCTGAACACTCAAGGCACAATTAGTAAATCAAAAGATTCCCAAGAAGAAGGAATGAGAGGACACTGGTCCAGAAAAGACTGGTTCCAGCCTTGCAGAAGAGTACCAGAACAGAGAAAGGGTTGAGGGGTGATTGGGGAATGCGTGGGGGGGGGAGGAGGACTTATGTGACACATGGTGAGGGGGGAACTGGGAAAGGGGAAAGTCTTTGGAATGTAAACAAAGAATATAGAAAATAAAATTAAAAAAAAACTTAATGTGGTGTGTGCGTGTGTGCATGCAAGTGCATGTGCATGTGTGTGTGTGATCTTGACTCTTATTACCTGCTTGATATGGCGGTTTAATGTACTGTAATTGATGACTTTGTCCTACTTTTGAGATTACATGCTTTTGCCATGTGCTAGTTTTATGATTGTATAAACTTTAGTATAGACATTGTGTCCAAATTTACTCTACTATTTTACCCCACCTTCACATGTAACTGCCTACTCGATATCAGAAGAAGAGAAAGGAAACTTCCACTACAGTTTCATTTCCCTACGTACCTGTACACTTAACTTTCGGCTTCTCATAATCTGGCTCTCCAGTCCATGATGTCATGACTGTCATAACCACCTTATGAATTGTCTTTGCACACAAAAAAATTGTTTCCAATTTTTATTATTTACGTTTATTTGAATGTAATGTGTGTGTGTCAGAGGGGGTGGGAACTCAGGTACTACAGCATGTGTGCGGAAGGGGGGCATCGTTGGTGTGTTGGCTTGCTCTGTCCTCCATGCAGATTCCAGGGACTGACCTCAGAATACTTGGTGAGAATAACTTTACCTGGCTCCTCCACACACCCCCAAAATTCTTGATTTGTAAATGTTTTCTTCATCTCCAAATAATCTTTTAATTTTTAGGATCCTTTCAGATTTATGCAAAAATCTCCTCTGCTTTTAATATTTTATGTCACCCAAAATGCATTTGTCGCGGTTAAGAAACCAACTCTGTCACATTACCGATGACTAAATCTCAGATTTTGTTCAGAGGTTGAAAGATTTTTTTCCCCCCAACTAAAGTCCTTCTTTGTTGTTGTTGTTGTTCTGAAATTCTTAACCAGGATTCAACATGACATTTGCTGGGTCTGCCCTCCCAACCTTCTCATGGTCTTAGTCTGTCCCTTACCTAGCAAGCTCTTGACATCTTTAAGGGATGCCGGCAGGTGTTTTGTAGAGTACCCCTGGACCTCAGTGTGTTGTGTTTTCCTCACTGTTAGACTATACATGACTCATGGCTGCCGCTGCTGCTGCTCCATCACCTGGGTGAGGCAACGTAGCTCAGAATTCTCTACTAAACAATACTCTGCTGCTTGGAAGAAAATTTTTAAGAACTCCCCACCTTTGGATTTGGACAGGTGGTAAGGGCCACCTACTTGAAAAACAACAGATTGGAAAAAGATCTTCACCAACCCCACATCCGTCAGAGGGCTAATATCCAATATATACAAAGAACTCAAGAAATTAGACCCCAAAGAACCAAATAACCCTATTAAAATGGGGTGCAGAGATAAACAAGGAATTTTCACCAGAAGAAATTCGGATGTCTGAGAAGCACCTTAAGAGATGTTCAACATCATTAGTCATCAGGAAAATGAAAGTCAAAACAACCCTGAGATTCCACCTCACACCAGTCAGAATGGCTAAGATTAAAAACTTAAGAGACAACAGGTGCTGGAGAAGATGTGGAGAAAAAGGAACACTCCTCCACGGTTGGTGGGATTGTAAGATGGTACAACCACTCTGGAAATCAGTCTGGCAGTTCCTCAGAAAATTGGGCATGACACTTTATGGTTTTTTTTTTCACATTACACTGTATTTGGAGGCTTTCTTAGTTCATATTTGACTTTCTGATTTTTATCTGTTTAGCTTTTAATTTTTTGTTGCTGTTGTTGCTTGTATCATTTTTAGTATTCTGCTTTTAGGGTTAGATTTTCTGTGCTCTTATTTGTCCCTTATCAGAAGGATTCCTAATTAACCTTACTGGCCATCATCTGAGGGTTGATGCTTGCTTCTTAGCATGTTCATTGTTGGAAATGCCGACCCCAGTCCGATTCACCAGTGCTCAGTGCAGCAGGGACTTGGTCTTTGCAATGGCGGAATATCTCCCTATTGCCTAACAGATGACTCATGGGAGGGATCAGCCTGGCTCTCATGGCGCCAAACTAAAAGAGGACACTTTCAACCTCCATTGGCACACTGAGCCATTCCTAAGCTGAAAATGCGACCTAAAAAGAAATCTCTCATTTTGTAACAGCATAATCTTTTTTGGTTCAATTTTTAATAGCTACCATTTGTGTACTTGGCGCTATCCTGGACTCGTTTTTTTGTGGAACATCTTATTTTATCTCCCCAACATTCCTTGAGGGTAAGCTTTGTTCCCATTGTACAGAGCAGAAGTCATGACGTGAAGTTCAGAGGAGAGAGGAGATCCTACCTTACATGAACTCAGAAGACCCAGGGTTAGCCCCGATATAGGGAGACTCCTGTGGAGACTCAGGGCTGAGGGAAAGACACATTTTCAGGTGAGAAATTAGCTCGAACCTTCTGATAAACAAGAATTACATTTCACAGGAATGAAAGTATGCAAAACATGTTATTATATCATGAAAATAAAAAAGGCTATTGGCATTTAAACACCATGATTTTGGCCATGGGTTACTCAGACTGGAGGAATGGACTCATGTGGAGTATTATTTTTCAGCCAGGAAATTACAAGTTTTGAAATACTTCACAAGTTTCGTAGATATCCAACTTGTTCCTGATAAATAAGATTTTTTTCAACTTCAAAACAGCCTATTTGCATAGATTTTAATAGATAACTCACAGACAGTTCAGAAAATTAGCAAATACTAACCTAGCATGTTAGGAGATATTGTCTTGCTACGATAAACAACATGAAGTAATTAACCCAAGTCTCCTCCCATACAATTACAAGGTAGATGTATACACACAAAATTTCATTTTTTAATAAAAGGCAAGTTTGAATATGGAGAAGTAAATAAATGTGTTTTAAGGGAACAGGATATATAGTATATATAGTAGTTCTGTTAGTGTTTTCTGAGCACAAAGTTTGGCTGGAAAACTTAAAGCTTACCATATTATTTTCCAAGACACGATAACATTCAAAATGTGCTCACATTTTAGCCTATAAAATGCATTTGAAGCAAAATTGCTGCAGAACTTTTAAAAGGCAAACTTTTTCTCCAATCTTGTATCCAACAGGGAATATTGAAATTCAGATTTAAATGAGATTATCTTGAAATCTGATATTTGTTAAAATGGCATTTACTGGAAGATTGGACATCCTGTCACATTATATAAAGTCGTAACATTTCTAATGTTATGCCAAGTTCCCCCGTGCACATTCTGTCTCTGAGCACATGTAGGGGAATTGCAGAAACTGGCAGTGCTGAGCCATTTAAATCCCTGCCCTGTACTTGAAGA
The DNA here is from genome assembly GCA_964023405.1 of Apodemus agrarius. NCBI lineage: Eukaryota > Metazoa > Chordata > Mammalia > Rodentia > Muridae > Apodemus > Apodemus agrarius. Next base: position 31,660,815 of record OZ030025.1, on the reverse strand, counting down.
ATTTGTAAGTTCTATCTGTAAGGGTGGGTTAAAAAAAAAGTAGTTTATTTAGATTGCTGGACATGATGTTAAGCTTTGTTTTAGGGTTTTATTGTATCCCAAATTGGAACAAATCAGAAAAGATAAACCTTTATGAGACTACAGTTATTTCTTGCAAGACACATGCTAGTAAAATTGTTCTCTGCTTTCGTTTATTTTTATTTTTAGTTTAAAAGCTAAAGCCAAGCCAGGAAGAGGAAGACAGGACAAAACCCCCTCAAATCAAGGTAAATATTACTTCAGCAGAGGCTAGTGGTATGAAATAATCCACACAGCAGTGCATGGTTCCCGAGAGGCAGGATCCTGCCCACGGTCCTTCCCTGCCTATCTTGGACCATCTGTCTTGTGGCTATTCCTGCAGTGAGATAGATTCTATCAAAGAAAATATTTTTTATACTTGTCTTCCAAATCTGTGCTTCATTCCTTTCTTTTTTGCTATTTCCAGATGATAAAAAATATAAATGATATTCAGACCTTGCCGAGTCATTCATGGGTTTACTTTGATTATCAAAAAGTTAAAGGATGGAATTTGACAATCACGTATATTTGACCCTGTATCTGTGTTATCAGAACCTCTTGAGTTTTTAAACATATGAGAAAGTGCTGTGAGAGCCAGTTATGATGCTCAGGCCTCTCTCATCTAGTACTTAGGAGACTGAGGTAGAAATAGTCTTCTGAATTCATGGCCACCATAGGCTAGAGAAATTTCCTCTGTCTCAAGAAAAAAATATATCACTGTGATGTTTTCAAAAGACCATTTAATTTTATTCAAATTTTCAGCAGAGTAAAAGGTATTTCAGAAGCTTAAAAAAAAAAGAGATACATTTGAGTTTTTGCTTCTAGAAGCAGATGGCCAAAGTGGTTATTAGATGTTTATTCAAATTTTGTATTTTTAAAATTGGCCACAAAAATATAGATGATATCAAAAAAGAGTAAAACACATTGCTTAAAATCATTTTACTCAAGTCTAGTCTGAAGAAAATGGCAATGGCCTGAAGACCAAAAAAAAACTACTCATGTTTATCATCATAAAGCATCATAAACATTCTCAGTTAAGCTAAGTTTAAAAATTGTCTCAGTGAGTTAATCAAGTATTACTAATATTCGATTTTAATAGATTACTTAATACAGATAATTTTTCTGTAATCCACTATGGAGACAACAAAATGGGAACTAAATAAAAATAATCATTGATAAATAAATGTAGTCATTAATAGAGTAATTGCAAATAAAATGCGAACAGACAAACCATTGGGGATGCAAGCATTCCTTCATTAAAATCACTAATTTAGCTGGGTCGCTCCCGACCAAAATTAAAAGGGCATTTCCCTCTTCTCTTTCATCTCTCACTAAGTAAATGATGAGGACAAACTTTGATTTGGTTTTTATTTTTCCTCTTCTTCCCCACATATGAACCAAGTTCACGTTTGAACTCTTTGGTTAAAAGCTCATGTATTTCAGATAATGGCTGATTGGCGTAGGCGGAACAATGCCAAGTTACTAGAGGAAAGCGCTGGTGAGTCTAAGCTGTCTTCACATGGAAACATGTTCTGGAAAGATGGTGATGTGAGTCTTCCTTCACTGCTAGTGTCTTTGAAGAAGAGGAGAACGGAAAATAGCACTTTTTGATCATGAGTTTGCAAACAAATTCTAACCAGATAGTTATTATTTTCCAGACTTTCTTATTTTCAGGCACCATGATCTTTTTATTCTGGTCTGTTCAATGTCTTACTAACTTCTTCTAAGATCTCAGGGAACGGAGAAACTATTTTAATAGTCTCTGCTCTCATTTTTTTTTTCTCTAAATCTTCATTTCTTTCAGAAAACATCAAAGCTAGGAAGGCAAGACGAGTCGGGAAGACACGGGGACTTGACCTTAGTTCCAACAAAAGTAAACTTGTGATGTCAGGACTGCCATTTATTAGACACTTCCAGGATGCCTTAGTGACATCCACATTAACCAATGTCATCTTCTAACACTGGAATTACCCAACAATTCCAAGTGTTCTCTATGTGAACAGGGTAAACAGACTCAAACAAACACATTCTCTACAAACAAATGCATAACCATGGAAACAAAGTCATTGAAAAGCAAAAGGGTCGTGTCTTGGGGTCCAGGGGCAGGTCTTTCTGATTGGCCTGGCCCCATGGCTGGACATCTTGGATGACTGAGTTCTTCCAGAACCTTATGATTTCTCAGGCTCATGGCTACACACATAACAACAGTATTACCATGTGAAATGCATTTGGCACATCATGAAGCCATTATCTAAAAGGAAATCATAAGCCTCAGGACTGCAAACAAACTGAGATAGTATGAATGAATTATATATGAAAAGAAGACACAGGCAAAACTTTACATTCCATAAGAAATTTTTCAGAGACATGATAAGGAGAAGACATAAGAAGTGCGCACGCGCGCGCGTGCACACACACACACACACACACACACACACACACACACACAATATCACATATGCGTGTTGTGGATAGCCCTGGTGCTGTTTTTGTATTTTGATGGTAATTCTGCTTCCCCAAGAGGGGCTGCCTAGGATGAGGTATTCAAGGACTTCTTGTGAACCTTCCTCTAATGAATAAAGATTTCAAGGAACCAATCACTGGGCGAGTAGGCGGGACTTCCTGGTCAGACAGAGGGACAGCAGAAGAGGAGGAGATGGGCTTTTGGACAGGAACATGGATGCAAAAATGTAGGTAGCGGAGGCACCTCCACCCCCACCCCCATCCCCACCCCCACCCCCCCGGTTCAGGTGGCAGATCAGTTGGAATCTGCTATCGGAGGATTTAACTTAGAATGGCTTACAAATTAGGATGCTGGTCCTCCTGTGCCCCACGATTATGTTACCTGTTAATTCTGAACTAAGTTTTGTGTGATGATTTCCTTCACGCAGAGACTCAACTGGGTTCCAAGGAGAAAGGTACAGCAGCAAGGCGTGGAGTTGTGAGAAGTGCATCCCAAAAGGCTGTGGGAATTTGGAAATGTGGGCGTGGTGTGGCAGCAACCCGCCATGGGAATTTAGTGAGTCTGGTGGGGAGATTTTGGAGCTCCAGGTCATGCTGAGATAAGAACAGACTGGCCTGCCTGCGGGTACACTGCCGGCGAAGCGTCGGTTGCTTTTTTAATATTTTATGCAATATGATATATGTATATGTATATGTGTATGTATATGTATAATGTCTTTGCTTGTTAATAATATTTAGTATTGGTGTATATGTGATTATCCAAAAATACAGTTTCCTGATCTTTAAGTGCTCTTTTTTTTTTTTTTTTTTTTTTTTTTTTTTTTTAGCTAAAAATATTTTCTTAAAGGATTGAATTGTTTGGGGACAGGATTTAGGTCAGAGAAGTACCCGAACATGAGGACCAAGTTTAATTCCTATACTCCACACGAAAAAGTGAGGAGTCTTACGGTGCATACTCATCATCCTTGGTTTGGGAAGGTAGAGACATCCTGGTCTAACTAGCAAACTCCGAGCGTAAGGAAGAGATCCTAGCTCAAAAAAAAAAAAAAAAAAAAAAAAAAGAAAGAAAGAAAAAAGAAAAAAGAAAAAGAAAATGTAAAACAAGGTAGACTGTGCCCCCGAGGAATAATCCCTGAGGCTGAATTCTGGTTTTCACATGCATGTGCTCTATATAAGCACACAAATGCACACATACATAAATAAACAAAAGATATAAAATATTTATAATGAAAACCTGAGAGCTTTATTTAGTGCTAGAAAGATGGTCCAGTAGTTAAAAGCACTTGTTCTTCTCACAGAGGACCTGAGTTCCTAACTCCAGCTCTAGGGGATTTGATTCTCTCTTCTGACCTCTGTTGGCACACACACACACACACACACACACACACACACACACACACACCACATAAAAACAAAAATTCATTTCTTCAAAGGCTTTGTGATCTTTCTTCTCAAAATATAAGCCTTTTATCTGTAAGGAACTCAAAAATAAATATGAACACACAGCCTATCCCATAACAATTTTAGAACCTGAACCAACATAAAAAAGGAATTTTTAGAGTGCAATAATTATAAAAATCAAAATAATTTAAAAATTAACAACCCTGGGGCTGGAGAGAGAAACCTCCGTAATTCAGAGCACTTGCTGCTCTTTCAGAGGAGGCCCCTTAAGCTCCCAGTTCCTGAGAGCAAGCAGCCAGCCATCTGCAACTCTAGTTCCAGGGGTAGTCCGATGTCTTCTAGTGCCCTCTACAGGCACTGCCCTCACATAGCACACATACTTGCACATAGGCAAAAAACTCACCCACATAAGATAAAAATAAATAAGGCCCTTTTAAAGATTAATGTACATCTACTGGAAAAAAAATCATGAATCGAGACAGATAAAACAGTAAAATAAGCATTTATATTGAGAAATCAGAGAAGAATAGAGAAAAAAGAAAAAAAAACAAAAATATTCTATGACTTTTGGCCCAAAGAGAAATAATAATAGTATCATATTTGAGACTGTCCATGAAATTTTTCACGTATATGTAAGCAATGTCTAGTTGTAGGAACTTCTAGAAAATAATGCTACATTTGCCAGGGCTACCAAATGACTCAAATTTGATTCAGTATTCCTAAGATCTTTTGGTTAAAAAACTTTTCATTTCTAGTTAAGGCAACCAAATAGTTCAATGGACAAAGACCCTTCCCGCCAAGCCAGATGACCCAAGGTCAACCACCAGGTCTCATGTGGTAAAAGAAAAGAATTAATTTCCATACATTGTCCTCTGACTGCGTGTGGAATGGACATGTCCACATACATACACGTAAAATAAGTACATGTAATTTAAAAAATTCTCTGTCTAATTTGAATGATAGGAGTCAGTCATGGCTGCTTTAGGGTTTATCTCAGACTTGACCCTTGTACACTGTCCTCAAGATGGCCGCCATCTCAGACTCTCTGGTTTCTTACCCTCCCTGACCTGATGATGTTCTAACACCCATTCTTTCTATGTTTTGCTAGAAAAACTAACATCCAAATATGTCTCATTCTGGGCAAGGGGCAGCAACTTTTTTGTAGAGAGGCATATAGTTAGCAAGTTAAGGGTCATGGATCAAGACATAAAAATCAGAGAATATATTGGTGTTTATAATTAAGACAAAAATAAAATGTTTCTGCATACTTTTTAGATGATGAAATTTAAGTCTATTAAAAATAGCAACTGAATACCAGCATACTTAAACAGAGCAACTACATGATAATGTTTTTAATATGTCTCCTAACGACAAAAGCATGGTTCTTTTTTTTTTTCAGGAAGAGAGGATAGCATTTTTTATAATTGTAAATGAAAATTAGTGTTCTCATCATCAAAATCAATTACAACTGTTCATCTGCTAATGTTGTCTGTATGGAGATTTTTATCTATTTCATCTTTCAAAGTGTCGTTTGACACAGACCACATTGCTGAATGCTATCAATCCACCAGCATGTGGATCCAATTATACTTAAAACTTGAATATGTTAACAAAATTCAATGAAATTATTTTTTGATATCTGGTTTTTAGTGTGTACTGCATGCCATATTAATCACTTTATTTTTTTAAAAAATATTATTTTTACTTTATGTGCACAGGTATTTTGCCCACATGTATGTCTGTAAGAGGGTGTCAGATCATGGAGTTACAAACAGATGTGAGCTGCTATGTGGGTGCTTGAATTTGAACCCAGGTCCTCAATTCTCTTAACCACTGAGCCATTTCTCCAACCCTCACAGTGATCACTTTCAAATGAAGATTACATAGAAGCTTCTCAATTGTACAGCTCCACGGGTTTTCCAATGTGCAATTGTCTTTTCCTCTTATATGGAAATCTGAAAATTATTGTTGTAACTCTAAGTGAACACACACACACACACACACACACACACACACACATGTTGGGATGAGAATCTTAACTCTTATTTTAACTTTATTATTCTTAACATTTAGCTACAAGTGTGCACATGCGTACACTTGCATTGGGAGATCAGATCATAAGATGGTGTAGCATGCCATGGGACTGCTGTTACAGGTGTTTGTGAGTCACCTGCTGTGGGTGCTGGGAATTGAACCTGGGTCCTCTCCTAGAGCAGTCAGTGCCTTAACCACAAGCCACCTCTCCAGTCTGGTGCTTGTCTTATATTGCATGCATGAAATTTATGGTTTTCAGTCAAGGAAGCATTAGACACTATACTGTGCTGTAGCGTGTGTTTCACATGTATTCTCTGTATTGTCTTGCAAATTTAAATTGACTGTATGAAGAAATTAGTGCCTTTGCAGAAAGGGCATATTTTGAAATCTACGAGGTTTCCATTAATACTAAGGACTGTTCTTATCCAAGCAAATTTTGAAGGTTTAGTAAGTTTGTGGAATCAAGTCTGTTTCTGTTGCACTTCTGTTTTTCCAGCTTTAATCATAGTGTACGGGATTCTGTTTCAGAGAGTAGGAAGTAAGCACATTCTCAATTTTGTTTGAAAGTACCCTCTTTCATATTCATCTTACAAATTGTTCCTAGATCAAAGTTTTCTATAACAGTACACTGAGAATTGATCCCATAAATAAAAAACATCACCAACATCTTCATCAAAAACAGAGGGAGCCCCTAGAAACAATTTGCTATGGAGTTGAATCAAGGGAGTAACAGTTTAGAGTACTAAATGCTCTTGCAGAAGATCCAGGTTCGAGTCCCAGCATTCCTCAGTAATCTGACATCTTCTAGCATCTTAGGCCATCAGCCACACATGTGGTGCACAGACATACATGCAAGCAGAACACCCTTATGTATGAAATAACATTTAAATAATAATAAATTTCTATATATGAATTTTTACTGCTTCAAATCTAATATAGAGATAACTTGCTTTGCATAAATAGATTTCCTTGCTGTTTTAAATTTTTTATTTTTTTGGTTTTTCGGATTTGGTTTTTTTTCTGAGACAGGGTTTCTCTGTGTAGCCCTGGCTGTCCTGGAACTCACTCTGTAGACCAGGCTGGCCTCGAACTCAGAAATCCGCCTACCTCTGCTTCCCAGAGTGCTGGGATTACAGGCGTGCGCCACCACCGCCCGGCTTCCTTGCTGTTTAATAAATGAATAACTTGAATACATAGCCTGCTTTTAACTTTTTCTTGCTTGTGAAGCAATTCTTTTATGTTGAGATTAAATGCTCAAAGAAAGCTATGTGCATGCTCAGTTTGGAAGCAGTGATGTGAATGGTGTCCTTTTAACATAGCCCTAGCACCACCAGTTGATAATAAAATGACCCATACTTCATTGGGTGTCACCTAAGCATGACTTTCAAAGTCAGACCTTTTCTACTTTCTATTTTTTCTATGTCTATATTTTCTATGCTGGTCTCCTGCTAGTAGTTTATAAAACCCATTCACTATGCCAACATGTATAGTATCTAAAGAGTCAATCAGATATAACTGCATCACTATGATGTGTGTGTGTGTGTGTGTGTGTGTGTGTGTGTGTTTGAGAGAAAGAGAGAGAGAAAGAGAGACAGAGACAGAGAGAGATGATCTCTTAAAAGAATTTGCCAATATTTGCAGTATAGCAAAGAGTAAGGATATGTCTCTCACATACAGCTGGATCTGGAAAGCACCATATAAATAAACAAAAAATACAGCAGTGTTTCATTCCCATTTTTTAGTATTAAAATTTGGATTTGACATAATTTTTCTTATGTCATGAAGTTTATTTTTACTTGATTTACTTAGAGTGAAAGCAACATTGCTACGTTTGTCTTCTATTCATACGACTATGATGGTCTTCTGACTTTAAATTTGCACAGAGAAAATGAAAGGAGGTGGTCTGACACTATCCTGGGGAGAACAGCTCAACCAGATGGAGCCCTGCTGACTGAGAGAGCCACTGCCTAGGCTTCAGCAGTCCAGCCAGGAGTCCCCTGGATTCCTGCTGTTAGACAGAGCCCTGAGACCTGCCACCATCTTGGAGCTGGTAGACTAACCAGGCAAACCAGGGAGAGACCACGGGGAAGCCAGTTAAGCTCCCAGAGGCAAGCCAGGAGGAGACTTGAATCCAGCCCAGCAGAGCTGAGGAGGTAAGTCAGAACCCAGTGGTGGAAACCCTCCAGTCTACACCTAGGGAGCACAGACGCCCTCTGAGACAGCAGCACCAAACACCAGGCTCTCAGGAGCTTTAAACACCAACCAGTAATAACAAGACCAACTAAGTCCAGAAATAAACAAATGGCAAAAAGCAAACGTAGGTATGTTACTAGCAGAAATCAAGGCAATATGGCAGTATCCGAACCCAGTTCCCCGACAGCAGTAAGTCCCGGATACCCAACACACCAGAAAATCAAGATATGGATCTAAAGTCACTGGTCAGGATGCTGATAGCGGAACACATGGATAAATCTCTTAAAGAAATACAGGAGAAAATGAATCAAAAGTTAGAAGCCCTTACAAGGCAAACACAAAAATCACTTAAAGAAATTCAGGAGAATATGCATCAAAAAGCAGAAGCCAATAAGGAGGAAATACAAAAATCACTTAAAGAAATACAGGAGAATGTGGGTCAACAAGTAGTAGTCATGAAAGAGGAAACACAAAAATTTCTTAAAGAATTACGTGAAAACACAAACAAGCAAGCGAAAGATCTGAGCAAAACATCCAGGATCTAAAAAACAGAAGTAGAAACAACTAAGAAATCTCAAAGGGAGACAACATTGGAGATAGAAAACCCTGGGAAGAAATCAGGAGCCATAGATGCAAATATCAATAATAGAATACAAGAAATAGAAGAAAGAATCTCAGGAACCATAGGAACCATGGACTCAACAATCAAAGAAAATGCAAAATGCAAAAAGCTTGTAACCCAAAACATCCAAGAAATCCAGGACACAATGAGAAGACCAAACCTAAGGATTATAGGTATAGATGAGAGGGAAGATTTACAACTTAAAGGGCCAGCAAATATCTTCTACAAAATTATGGAAGAAAACTTCCCCAACCTAAATAGAAAGATGCCCATGAATATACAAGAAGCCTACAGAACTCCAAACAGACTGGACCAGAACAGAAATACCTCCCATCACATAATAATCAAAATCCCAAATGTACTAAACAAAGAAAGAATATTAAAGGCAGTAAGAGAAAAAGGCCAAATAACATATAAAGGAAGACCTATCAGAATTACACCAGACTTCTCACCAGAGAACATGAAAGCTAGAAGATCCTGGGCAGATATCTTGCAGACTATGGGAACACAAATTTCAGCCAAACTACTATACCCAGCAAAAATCTCAATTACCATAGATGGAGAAACCAAGGTATTCCATGACAAAATCGAATTCACACGATATCTTTCCACAAACTCAGCCCTACAAAGGATAATAGGGGAAAAACACCAAAACAAGGAGGGAAACTACTCCCTAGAAGAAGCAAGATAGAAACCTCCTCTCATCAAACCCAAAAGAAGATAACCACTCAACTATAAAAAATAATTCCAAAAATGTCAGGAAATAATAGTTATTATTCCTTAATATCTCTTAATATCAATGGACTCAATTCCCCAATAAAAAGATATAGACTAACAGACTGGATATGGAAACAGGATCCTACAATTTGTTGCATACAGGAAACACATCTCAGTGTCAAAGACAAACACTACCTTAGAGTAAAAGGCTGAAAGACAATTTTACAAGCAAATGGTCTCAGGAAACAAGCCGGAGTAGCCAATCTAATATTGGATAAAATTGACTTTCAACCTAAAGTCATCAAAAGAGACATAGAAGGTCACTTCTTGCTGGTCAAAGGAAAAATCCACCAAGAAGAACTCTCAATACTGAACATCTATGCTCCAAATGCAAGGGCACCTTCATTCATGAAAGAAACTTTACTAAAGCTTAAAGGACACATTGCACCTAACACAATAATTGTGGGTGACTTCAACACTCCACTCTCCTCAATGGAACAATCAGGAAACCAGAAACTAAACGGGGACACAGTGAAACTAATTGAAGCTTTGGACCAATTTGATTTAACATATATATATATATATATATATATATATATATATGTATATATATATATACATATATATATATATATATATATATAAAACATTTATATATATAAATGTTATAAAATGGTTTATATACATATATATATATATATATATATAAAACATTTCATCGTAAAGCAAAAGAATATACCTTTTTCTCAGCACCGCATGGTACCCTCTCCAAAATCGATCATATAATTGGTCACAAGACAGATGTCAACAAATACAAGAAGATTGAACTAATCCCTTGCCTCATATCAGATCACTATGGAGTAAAAGTGGTCTTCAATAGCAAGGAAAACAACAAAAAGCCAACATACACATGGAAACTGAACAATACTCAATGACACCTTGGTCAAGGAAGAAATAAAGAAAGAAATCAAAGACGTTTTAGAATTCAATGAAAATGAAGGTACAACCTACCTAAATCTTTGGGACACAATGAAAGCATTGCAAAGAGGAAAACTCATAGCCCTGAGTGCCTCCAAAAAGAAACAGGAGAGAGCATACACTAGCAGCTTAACAGCACACCTTAAAGCCCCAGAACAAAAAGAAGCTAATTCACCCAGGAGGAGTAGAAGATAGGAATTCATCAAACAGTATTCAAATTAACAAAATTAGAAATGAAAAGGGGGATATAACAACAGAGACTGAGGAAATTCAAAAGATCATCAGATCCTACTACAAAAGTCTATACTCAACACAACTGGAGAATCTGGAGGAAATGGACAATTTCCTAGACAGATACCAAATACCAAAATTAAATCAGGATCAATTAGATCAGCTAAACAGTCCCATAAACCCTAGACAAATAGAAGGTGTTATAGAAAGCTTCCCAACCAAAAAAGTATGGGACCAGATGGTTTTAGTGCAGAATTCTATCAGGCCTTCAAAGAAGACCTAACACCAATACTCTTCAAACTATTCCACAAAATAGAAACAGAAGGAGCACTGCCCAACTCATTCTTTGAAGCCACATTTATGATGATACCAAAACCACACAAAGATCCAACAAAGAAAGAGAACTACAGGCCAATTTCCCTTATGAATATCGATGTAAAAATAGTAGATAAAGTTCTTGCCAACCGAATCCAAGAGCGCATCAAAACAATCATTCACCATGATCAAGTAGGCTTCATCCCAGGGATGCAGGGATGGTTCAATATAAGGAAATCCATCAATGCACTCCAATACATAAACAAACTAAAAGAAAAAAAAAACACATGGTCATCTCATTAGATGTGGAAAAAGCATTCGACAAAAGCCAGCATCCTTTCATGCTAAAAGTCCTGGAAAGAACAGGAATTCAAGGCCCATACCTAAACATAGTAAAAAAGCAATATACAGCAAACCAGTAGCAAACATCAAAATAAATGGAGAGAAATTTGAAGGAATCCCACTAAAATCAGGGACTAGAGAAGGCTGCCCTCTCTCTCCATATCTTTTCAATATAGTACTTGAAGTTCTAGTGAGAGCAATTAGACAACATAAGGAAGTGAAAGGGATACAAATGGGAAAGGAAGAAGTCCAACTATCACTATTTGCAGATCATATTATAGTATACGTAAGTGACCCAAAAAAAAACTCCACCAGAGAACACCTACAGCTGATAAACAACTTCAGCAAAGTGGCTTGGTTATAAAATCAACTCAAGCAAATCAGTAACCTTCCTGTACTCAAAGGACAAGCAAGCTGAGAAAGAAGTTAGGGAAATAACACCCTTCACAATAGCCACAAACAATATAAAGTATATTGACTTTATATTTTAATATATACTTTGCTTGGCTTTCACAAACAAGTGAAAGATCTTTATGACAGGAACTTCAAGTCCTTGAAGAAAGAAATCAAAGAATACCTCAGAAGATGGAAAAATATTTCATGCTCTTGGATTGGCAGTATCAATATAGTAAAAATGGCCATCTTGCCAAGAGCAATCTACAGATTCAATGCAATCCCCATCAAAATCTCAAATCAATTTTTAATAGATCTAGAATGAGCAATTCTCAAATTCATTTGGAGTAACAAAAAACCCAGGATAGCTAAAACTATTCTCAACAATAAAAGGACTTCTGGGGGAATCAATATCCCTGACCTCAAGCAGTACTACAGAGCAATTGTGCTAAAAACTGCATGGTATTTGTACAGCGACAAGCAAGTCGACCAATGGAATAGAATTGAAGACCCAGAAATGAACCCACAGAGTTATGGTCACTTGATCTTTGATAAAGGAGCTACAATCATCCAGTGGAAAAAAGATAGCCTTTTCAACAAATGGTCCTGGTTCAACTGGAGGTCAACATGCAGAAGAATGCGAATTGACCCACTCTTATCTCCTTGTACTAAGATCAACTCCAAGTAGATCAAGGACCTCCACATAAAACCAGACACACTGAAACTAACAGAAAAAAAAACTGGGGAAGACCCTGGAGGACATGGGCACAGGGGGAAATTTCCTGAACAGGACACCAATAGCTTATGCTCTAAGATTAAGAATTGACAAATGGGACCTCATATAATTACAAAGTTTCTGTAAGGCAAAAGACACTGTCAGAAGGACAAAACAGCAACCAACAAATTGGGAAAAGATCTTCACCAACCCCACATCCAACAGAGGGCTAATATCCAATATATACAAAGAACTCAAGAAGTTAAACCCCAAAGAACCAAATAACCCTATTAAAAATGGGGTTCAGAGCTAAACAAAGAATTTTCACCAGAAGAAATTTGGATGTCTGAGAAGCACCTTAAGAGATGTTCAACATCATTAGTCATCAGGGAAATGCAAATCAAAACAACCCTGAGATTCCACCTCACACCAGTCAGAATGGCTAAGATTAAAAACTCAAGAGACAGCAGTTGCTGGCGAGGATGTGGAGAAAGAGGAACACTCCTCCATTGTTGGTGGGATTGCAAAATGGTATAACCGCTCTGGAAATCAGTCTGGCGGGTCCTCAGAAAATTGGGCATGACGCTTCCAGAGGACTCTGTCATACCACTCCTGGACATATACCCAGAGGATTCCCCTGCATGCAATAAAGACACATGCTCCACTATGTTTATAGCAGCCTTATTTATAATATCTAGAAGCTGGAAAGAACCCAGATGTCCCTCAACAGAGGAATGGATACAGAAAATGTGGTATATTTTTAATCAATGGGATACTACTCAACAATTAAAAATAATGAATTAATGCAGTTTGTAGGCAAATGGTTGGATCTGGAAAATATCATCTTAAGTGAGTTAACACAATCTCAAAAGAATACACATGAATTGCAATCACTGATAAGTGGAAATTAATGAGCCCAGAAGCTCTGAATACTCAAGGCACAATTAGCTAAGCAAAAGATTCCCAAGAAAAAGGAAGGAGAGGACCCTGGTCCAGAAAAGACTAAATCCAGTTTTGTAGGAGAGTAACAGAACAGAGAAATGGTGGTGGTGGGGGGTGGGTGATTGGGGAATAGGCGGAAGGAAGAAGACTTATGGGACATATGGTGAGGGGGGGAACTGGGAAAGGGGAAAGCCTTTGGAATGTACACAAAGAATATAGAAAATAAAAAAAGAAAGAAGGAAAATGAAAGGAGTCATTTCAGTTGTCTCTATTTTAAGCTTAGGATTAATGTTTAAGATTGTTTTGAGAATATCAATTTGTTCTTTATATCTTAGTCAAAAATCTATAAAATAAACCAGTATAATGTTGGGAATGTTAGTTACTTAACATTTTTAATATTCATAAGTTAGTACATGCATTATATATATGTAAATATATATAACATATATGTGGCATATAGACTATGTGTATATATATCACACGTATATATATATATATGTGTGTGTGTGTGTGTGTGTGTGTGTGTGTGTGTGTATGTCATAGTCTTTCTATACCTTCGCCTATAAAATGTCTACTTCAGGGAGTTTCCTTCCTAAGGAATTAGTTGCAGGCACTACTTCTCAGACAGAGAGCTAAGGCTAAGACCCATGGCTGTGTAAGGCCTCCCTGAGCGGGATATACACTGAGTGAAAGGCTCAGTCTTCCAGACAATTGGCAGTGCTGTTTGCTTCCCAAACAGAGATGAAAGATGAAACAATCTTTTATTTTACACACACATGTGTGCATGTGCATGTTTGCATGTGTTTGGAACTTGTGATCTGGTTTAGTGATATTGAAGCCCATTTTGATCAAAATGTCATTACTGGCTGGTCAGTTGTGTAAAGAGGGAAGTTCAGCTGTGATCAACATATTCTAGTGAAAGCAGTATTTTCTATGGTCTTGTAGCTGGAATGAATCCCAGATTCCTCATCTATAGTTGATCTAAGTCAGGGCTGCCTTTGGAATATAGAAGAGAACAAAGAAGAGAAACTTTCAACTGCTTGCAGAAACAGTAATGTCAACCAAAGTGAGAAAAGACTGAGAAGAAGCCCATCTGGATTTGTCTGGGACAGGAGGAAAGTGGATTCTGTAGGGACTGTACAAGTACAAAGGACCCACTGTGCAAGCTGCTCTTGAAGGAATGCCAGTTTTCCTTTCTTCTCACTTGGTTAGCACCCCCAAATTTGCCCACCTCATCTGGCCTTTGCATTTTAGTATGTTTGATTCAATGGCATCTGGTAATACACAGTGGCGGTTAAATGGTGTTGCATGGAGTTAGATGCAGAAAGGACAGAGAAATTACAGGATTTCTGTTCAGAAGAAAGCAGAGGATTTCAGATCTCTCTGTGTCTCTCTGTCTCTCTGTCTTTCTGCCTCTCTGTCTCTGTCTATCTCTCTGTCTCTCTGTCTCTCTGTCTCTCTGTCTCTCTGTCTCTCTGTCTCTCTCTCTCTCTCTCTGTGTGTGTGTGTGTGTGTGTGTGTGTGTGTATGTTTGTGTGTGGAGGGGAATGGGAAGTGGAAGTACTTAATTCTTTGAGGATCTACATCTTTACTCTGGGGTTGTCTCCATGATTCTTCAACTCTCTATGAGTAAGAAACTACAGAAATCTGTCCCAGCAGTTTTGAAAAAAACCTTTCATAGCCTTATGTTAGTGATTCTCAAAGTGACATTCATGTGCCACATGGTCTACAGGCCTGGATAGTCCAAACTATTTTCAAAATCTAAGAAAGATTGGATTTTTTAAAATCATAAGTGTACATCAGTTGCAACAGTGTGGTGTATGGTGTCACCACAGATGACTGCTGTAGCAAACAGAAGACCCCGTATGTTTTCTATTAATCCCAACGTTAATGAGATCTGCTAAAATGTAAAACAATGCCACTCCCTAGGTTTATGTTTGCTTTGGAAAATGTAGCCAATTTTTCATAAATAGATTACTTACACTGTACATTGAATTATTGTCTCCCACATCAAATTTATATAGTCTTCAATTTCCTATAGGATTTTAACTTTTGTATTTAACTTTTTAAAATAGCGTTTTAATTTTTTTGAGTTAATGAGGTAATTACATCATCTGCTCCTTCTCCTCTTTCCATCCAAACCTTCCCACCTTGCTGTCTTTCAATTTCTTTGTTGTTGTTGTTGGTGTGTGTGTGTTCCTAAGTACATACATACAACCTGCTCAATCTGTATAATATTGCTTGTATATGTTTTTAGGGTTAACCATTTGGTATTGGCTGACCAGCTGGTGTGCTTTTCCCTGCGGAAGACTATTTCTCCTGCTCTCAGCATTCCTAACTTGCCTGTAGGTCTTTCTCTAAGGTTGAGGTCTCATGGGCTTTCCTCATTCAGTCTTATTCAGATCATGTTTAGGCAGTGAGAGTTGGTGGGCTTCATTGTTGTATCTTCTAATATTCCTAGGAGACAAAACCTCACAGCAAAACTCACTCACTGATCCCCTGGCTCTTACAATCTTTCCTTCTCTACTCACACCGTGATCCCTGAATATTTTAATGGCAGTGAAGGAGGAGTACCCGGGTGGGTTTAGAGGGGAAATGAGGAAGGGACAACTGACATAATTATAATCCCCTCCTAATTCCCAACTGTTTTAAAAGTTAAACAGAAATATTAAAATTCTATAAGAAATAGAAAGACCACATGTTTATTGGTTGTAGTTTTCTGTAATTGTATCTTTCTGATGAGAGGAGAGAGCGGTACCTGCCTTTTGGTATAAAGAAAATATTTGGACTATACTTAGGGATTACAATAGTTTAGTATAAAGTGGTAACTGTATGTTTCCCTCCAAGATCCATGGCTTCACTAACTCTAGGTACTTGGCTAAGTTTTAAGTATCAGGCCTGATTTTCCTCTTGTTGAGTGGGTTGTAAGACCAGTTAGAGAGCTGCTGGTTCCTGTCAGGGTATGTGTGTCACTATAGCACCCTAGAGCTACCATGACATTCTGTTTTAGTGGTTTGTATTTAACCTTTTAATAGGATTGAGATTGATATTTCTGTAAAATAGGATAGAGACGCTAGCTTTTATTTAAGGGAACTACTAGCTCATTTTTTATATAGTCTTTTCTTTCAAAATTATTTAAATGATACTTTTTTTTTGAGACAGGGTTTCTCTGTATAGCTCTGGCTGTCCTGGAACTCACTCTGTAGACCAGGCTGGCCTCGAACTCAGAAATCTGCCTGCCTCTGCCTCCCAAGTGCTGGGATTAAAGGCGTGCGCCACCACCGCTGGGCTAAATGATACTTTTACGATATACAAAGTCATATATACCAGGTATTGTTTCTGTTTTGTTTTCCAAATTTTATTTGATCCTCAAGTGCATTAATGGGTATCACATTTTGCGTTTTGATACACTTTACATAGAATACACATTAAGGGTGCTCTAATGAATTTTTTTTCACATTTTTTTTTCTAAATTAATTTTGTTTTAGAAAGATAAATATGTTCAGAATTATAGCTAAACATATGACTTATAAAGAGAGGATTATCAAAGTGTGGGAGCATCTATTAAAGCTTGAAATCCCAGGCTGAGCCACTGTAAAAGGCTTTTCCTTGGCACTGAAGCTAGGATGGCATGTTTTGTCTTCCTTGCTCAGTAGGCCATGCACACTTGGAGACACAAGGGGTAGTCACACATCTTTGAAAAATGTGGCTGCTAGCCGGGCGTGGTGGCGCATGCCTGTAATCCCAGCACTTGGGAGGCAGAGGCAGAGGAAGGCAGATTTCTAAGTTCGAGGCCAGCCTGGTCTACAGAGTGAGTTCCAGGACAGCCAGAGCTATACAGAGAAACCCTGTCTCAAAAAAAAAAATAAGTATCATTTAAATAATTTTGAAAGAAAAGACTATATAAAAAATGAGCTAGTAGTTCCTCCTCCTCCTCCTCCTCCTCCTCCTCCTCCTCCTCCTCCTCCTCTTCCTTCTCTTCTTCCTCCTCCTCCTCCTCTGCTGCCTCCTCTCTCTTGTGCCCTTCTCTCTGTGTTTAAGATGTGAACAATTTCATTGGTGTTGCTTACAGAAACTGGATTAAGAGGTTTTTACTTTTTGGTTTGAGGTGTTTTGCTTGTTTTAACAAAAGCTTGGACACCTTACCAGTGGATACACATTGAAGAATAGTTTTTCTCCTCCTCTGGCAACCATTAACTATCTATGAATCCTTAGAAAAGTGTTGAATTTAGTGTGTCTCTCCAGTGTTGATTGATCTAAAGTCAGCAGGTCATTTTTCAGTGACAAAGTCCTGAAAAGGAAAAGTCCAGAAATCAAAGATAAGGAAAGATAGAATAGTTGGGCTCAGGAGATCTTGCATAAGCTATGCCTAATGCCAAGCAAGTTTATTAAGAAGTACAGCATCTTATATACTATTTTCAGGGGAGAAATGGGACAAAGTCAGCAGAAATTATCATACCATAGAACTAAGTCAACAGGAAGCTATTAAAACAATGTTATATAAAGGGAATACTAGGGATCCCAACATATTACAGGCAAAGCACACATTAGCCCATAACCATAGCCCCTAGCCATAGGAAGAGTTATGTACTCAGGTTCCAAAATCCCAGAGACCCTAAATCTCTGGTCCCTAGACCATTATTGTATCTGCCAAGCACATTCCTGATTCTAAAAAAGGAGCTGTATGTCTTCCCTATACACCAGGGTCTCAAAGAGGAGTCAGGGGAGGGGGCTCCAAGGACATGGCCCCAGGCTACCAATGGCTCTGCCAAGCATGCTCCTGATTTGGAGAATCAGCTATGCTCCTTTCCTGTACATCAGAGGCTCAGGGAAAGCCTTGGATCAACCCAGCCTGCTATACGCCAGTGTAAGCTATGAATGGGTTCAGTCTTGTGGAGGTGGTCACAGGGACTATGAGTTTGAGAGTCCAGAAGACAAGATTCCACAGCACACCTCCCCTTCTTCCAATGTTTACGTCCGTTCTGTCTCCTTTCCACACGAGCTATACTTTTCTCATGTACTATCCAACCTTTTTTTTTTTTAATGGATATAAAATCATTACATTGAAAAGAACAAGAGCTGTCCATTTCCCCCTTTTATAAGATGGCTTTGTAAATGTGTTAATGAAAACAATCTCAGTGCACCATAGCTTTCTGTCTTCACTGGGAGATTGTTGCGATTTTGTAGAAAGTCGTTTGGACGTTTCCTGCTGTTTTGTGACAGAAGCCTAGAATCATAGCAAAGACACAATACAAACGGGCAGTACCATTTCTATGAACTCGTTCTTCCAGATTATCAGGTAACTTTTTGGCCTAGAAGATGCAGCATATTAACAAAGAGCCATAGCCTTTCCTTTAAAGTAATGAAGAAAGTCAACAACCACTATAGCATTCAGAAATCTATTTGAGTGGCGATTCCATAGTTTCCTGCCATTGTAATTATTCACTGATACTAAATGTCTCCTAAGCATCTCCTTTGGGGAGTCTCAGTGTTTTCTTCTCTTCTCTGTGTTACTCATGAAGCTGGAGCACAGTATCTATACAATCCTTTACATGGATGTTTTCCTCACTAAGCTCTATAGAAAATGTCTCAGCATAGCTAATTTATTCCACATTTTACTGTTTTGAAATTCCAAGAGGGTTTCCGGTGTTTTGTGGGCCCTTCCCCACTTTCTTTTGTCTTTCTCCCCCAGTTCTTCTGTTCAGTAATATCAAGTGACCATGAGGACATCTGATATTTCCTCAAAGAGAATTTTCTTGTTGAAGAAAAAAAAATCTTTCTGGAAACAGGAAATAATTTTTAGTTGACCACATTTAGAGTCCCGAAACTAAAAAGTTTGGAAAGTTTTATTTCATTACTTTTTGATGTTAGCACGAGGCAGGCCCCCATTCCCCGTCTGGAAGCCTTCTTTGGAGTCACTCATTTTGAAAGTGATGTTTAATATTTTTCAGAATGTAGCCTTGTGTATGTGGCCATAATTCTCTCTACCCATGCACTGAATCCATGTATGAATATCTTCTGTAAAGTGAACCATGAGTGCAAAACACTTGAACCATAAAAAACAAGTAAATAAAATGGGAGCAAAATTCACAGTGGCATGTACGATAACACTCCTCGAAAAGCCATTTTTTTTTAAATTAGAAGTTTTTAATTAACAGAGTGGGATGGTTAATTGCTTTTTGTGGTTGTTTGTTTTGTCAGCTTGACACAAGGCAGGGCCATTTGGGTAGAAGGAATCAATCAATCAGTTTCTTCAGACTAGCCAGTAGGTTGACGGTTGCTATGAGAGTGTCAGGCACACTGTGGGCAGTGCTACCCCCTAGTTAGGGGTTTGGGGATTATATAAGAAATCAAACAGACCCAACCATGGAGAGAAAGACATAAGCAGCACTCCTCCATAGCCTCTGCTCCTGTTCTTGCCTCCAAGTTCCTGCCTTGAGCTCCTACCCTGACATCCTTTCAACATACACTGTACAGCTGTAGGATAAAACAAGGGCTTCCCTCCCCAAGTTACCTGTGGTCCTGGTATTTACACAGCACTAGAAAACAAACTAGGATACGGTATTAGGTTTTGTTATGGGATTTTTTTCAAACATCAATTTATTGATACTCATCACCATCTGGTTGCCGTCCCTTTGACTATCCTTGGACTTACCCAATAACTTCCACTCAGGACAATTTTTTTGAAAGTATTTTTCAGATTTTACGCTTGATATTATGAATGAAAATTACCTTCGTGGATAAATAAGAAATTGGAAAATAAAGAATATGACAACCCAATTTTAAGTTTTCTTCCACTCTATATGGAGACAATTGATCACAGAGAAAGGCCAGCTTGAGTAATGTATGTCTAAATCACAGACTTGAAGAAACCCAATCAATGTAGAATCAGGGCAAAGGGCTTGGGTCACCTTATCTTTCTTCTTTGTCCCTCTTGCTATAGTATGTAAATTCTTAAGCAAACGAGAGAGATGTTCATGAATTGACTCACATTTTTTTTTTCAAAAAATTTTATTTTTGCATGTAGTGGTCAGGACACACAGGAAACGTGGAAACCCAACCCGAGTGTTCATTTTTTAAAGTTCATTTTTTTTTTTTTGTTGGGCAGCGGTGGAGCACACCATAACTTCCAGTACTCGGGAGGCAGAAGCAGGCAGATCTCTGAGTTCCAGGCTAGTCTGGTCTTCAGAGCAAGTTCAGACCAGCCAGAGGTAGGCTGAGAAACTCTGCCTCATAAAAAAAAAGGAAAAGGGAAAAAAGAAAAGAAAGTACATTTCTTATATTTCAAAGATTACTTTCAATTATTTTTGCATGACCAGTTTGACATTCTAAGGGCGGAATGAAATCTACGACTGCATTTCTCTTTTGTATGATTCTCATGAAATATAATGCCCACCTATTTTGTCTGAGTAGCTGAATTTGGACCTGCCTAAAAGAGAAACTCCACACTAGGAACTAAGAACTTAAGCATCAGTGGTGGTCGTGAGAGTTGGACCTGGGGAACAGGCACCTATCGTAAGTCTGCATCCAGGTTATGAAAGGCACCGAGAGAAAGTCAAATTCTCGGTGCGACCTAGGAAGCTCTGACATGATGGTTGTTTGGACCATTTCCAAGACATGTACTTCTCCTCTACTGAAATTCCCTATCAGGGAGGTCCTACCTCTAGCCTTCTCTATGGTATTCACAGCGGATAAAACATTACCTTCTCATGAATGCCCAGAGAAAGTAAGAAATGTTGTAAATCAAGGTGATTACATTGGGCAGTCCAGCTTCAAAGGAATGTAGGATCGATCAGCGCGGTGAAGGTGATCAGCGCCGTGAAGGTTATCAGAAACTCCCCTTCACGGAGATGAGCGTGGTAGCAGCTGCTATGGCTGGGAACCATGGCTCACAGGCTCTTCTGGTGTCACCTTGTTCTTGGCATAGCAGTTACATCATATCTTTTGGGGCTCCTCTTTAAAGACCTGGTGTTTTAATTTTCATCTTGTAGGGTTGGGGGTATGAATTGACCAACAGGAGCTCTGCCCACAAGAGTGTGCCTTTAGATCAACCTCTGGGATTTAACCACTGAAGGATTTTTAGGCACAGTGGCTGAATGCTCAATAAATTGTCCTGGGCTAATTACAAAGGGGAACGTCTAGACCAAATCTGGAGTTTCCATTTCATAATGTTTTCCTGAAGGATTCCCTTGGCAGGAAGCTCTGCTGGTGTTCACTTTTTCCAACTCACCAGAGGCACCTCCATTCAGAAAGGACCCATCTGTGGAGAGGTTGTTTGAATCATAGGACAATAAAATTCAAGTCGAGAGTAGCTGATGTTCACAGGGTGTTTCAGCAGAACTTGTGAGTGAGTACATTTCATTCCAAAAGCCAGGGTTCTCCCCCAAAGAATGTTAGAGGGAAAGCAAGCTCGGCCATTTGAACTGACAATTGCAACAAATGCTTGTGGCCAGGTCAAAAAGGATCTTCATCTTGGAGCACTGCTTACCCAAGGACTTAAAAGACTGTCTGTTTAAAATTACAGCCTCAGAGTTTCCTTGGTCTGTGCTGGAGACGTCTCTTCCAAGTCTGGTCTTCTTGATGCCAACTTAACCACCTAAACTCTTTATCCTGAACAGCTATTTTTCAGTGAAATACCCAGTGTCTTTACATTTTAAAAACAAGAGTTTACAACAGTGGGAGCTGTAGGGTTACTTGTAGTGTATGTATAGAACAGATCACATGAAATAAAATTCCTTAGTATTTCAGACCTTCAGAGATCATGGCTAAATGCCCCCCAAACCCCCATCCCTCGAATCAAAGAGGACCCTAATCTCAGCCTTCACATCCTGAGACAGTTTTTATTAATGCCATTAGGATGCCATCTTTCTTTAAACACCAATTGTGGCAAAATCCCTTCTTTTTATTTTTCTTTTAAATTCATGAACATTTAGAAGACCCGGAAAGACTGAAAACAGGAAATGAAAGTGCCTATAATCTTATGTTCTTCTACAGCTGTGGTGGTGCATTTGTCACTCTGACAAAAATCTCTATTCTCTTTGCATGTCTGGGTTTTCCCTGCAGTTGTCTGTTACGCTAACCCTGAGCAAGCGTGCATTGGGCTTTTCAATTACTACATTATTTTATCCTCATTCACAGTGTGTCCATCAAGAACTGCATTACACACATAAGGAAACTGAAGTCAAGGTAGGCTCAGCCAGAGCTGAAAGTCACAGCTAAAGATCGAGGATAGGGAGTCGCAGCCATGCCTGTCATCTTAATGACCGCGTTTAATGTCTACTGTCAATACTGTAATAGAGGTCTCAAACACAAAAACATTTGAGGGTCAGCTCTCTACAAGGGTAACAACTGTCTGTTTATTTGTTTATTTAGAGACATAATTCACAGGGCCTCGGTTTATTATGTATACAAGGACGAACTTGCTCCTCCTGCCTGTACTTCCAGAGTGCTGGGATTACAGATGTGTTCCACATGACTATGAATCTGGGGATCAATCCCAGAGTCTTGCTTGCAAATGCCAGGCAATCATGTTTCCAACTAAGTTACTTTCCCAGACTTCAATTTTTAGAGACAGAATCTTGCTATGCAGTCCAAGCTGACCTAAAATTCCCTATATATTCTAGGCTGGCCTCAAACTTGCTATCCTCCTACCTCAGTCTTTCAAATGCTGGATTTATAGGCATGCTCTATCCAATAGACATATTTTAAAGAGAAAAAACCCTCAATAGCTCTATAGCTACATTTCATTAAGTCAGTTAATCTATAAACCTGTAAATTCAGTAAAGTGAGAAACCCGGCCACTGATACCTAGATGCTATCGAAATCAAAGGTCATCCTTCACCATTAAAAACATCAGGTAGCAAGAAGTTAGACCGCAAAGAACCAAATAACCCTATCAAAAAATGGGGCACAGAGCTAAACAAAGAATTTTCACCAGAAGAAATTCGGATGGCCGAGAAACACCTTAAAAGATGTTCAACATCATTAGTCATCAGGGAAATGCAAATCAAAACAACCCTGAGATTCCACCTCACACCAGTCAGAATGGCTAAGATTAAAAACTCAAGAGACAACAAGTGCTGGCGAGGATGTGGAGAAAGAGGAACACTCCTCCACTGTTGGTGGGATTGCAAAATGGTAAAACCGCTCTGGAAATCAGTTTGGCGGGTCCTCAGAAAATTGGGCATGTCACTTCCAGAGGACCCTGGCATACCACTCCTGGGCATATACCCAGAGGATTCCCCTGCATACAACAAAGACACATGCTCCACTATGTTTATAGCAGCCTTGTTTATAATCGCCAGAAATTGGAAGAAGCCCAAATATCCCTCAAAGGAGGAATGGATACAGAAAATGTGGTATATTTATACAATGGAATACTACTCAGCAATTAAAAATAATGAATTCATGCAATTTGTGGGTAAATGGTTAGACCCGGAAAATATCATCCTGAGTGAGTTAACCCAATCACAAAAGAATACACATGAAATGCAATCACTGATAAGTGGATATTAATGAGCCCAGAAGCCGTAAATACTCAAGACACAATTAGCAAGTCAAAAGATTCCCAAGAAGAAGAAAGGAGAGGACTCTGGGCCTGTAAAGTTTGCATCCAGTTTAGTAAAGAAACCGATGGGGGAGGGGGAATGATTGGGGAATAGTTGGGGGGGAGAGGAACTATGGGAACTATGGTGGGTGGGAACTGGGAAAGGGGAAAGCCTTTGGAATGTAAACATAGAATATAGAAAATAAAAATTAAAAAAAAAACAAAACATCAGGCAGCACTGACTGGGCACACACATTTGTTTCTGGTGTGTGCAGAAGTAAACAGATGCTCCGACACTACCAAACTAAGAGAAGCTTGTCCCAAACTTAACGTTGAAATTCTCTGGGGGAAATCTTGCCACTGAAGCTGTATTCAGCTCTGAGAAGAGATTAGAGGGTTTCAATCATTTTGTTAAACATAGGGCAAGACGTAAGAAACAGTCCATAATTCAAACGCACTTAGGATCATTTTAAATGGACTGGAATCCTTGCCTGCAGGCTTTCCTGGCTATAGCATCGTGATAGACAAAGCTGTGTATGCACGGATCTCACCTATATCAGTGACTGGTTTTGTTTCTTTGTTTGTTTGGTGTTTGTTTTGACTTTGTTCCTCTGAAAAGTTGAAATGAGCACAGATCTGTTGACTGCTGTGAGGGACAACGACCCCATGGCAGGAATTCAGGAGTGCACTTGGCTTATTAACTGCATTTAGGAGATGTTACAAGTCATTTACAAGAATAAAGGATTAATTACAGAAATCTTTAACTTGTGAGTTTGTCTTTCCTTAGTGTTAACATATATATATATATATATATATATATATATTTGTTAACACATATATATGTGTGAGTGTGTATATATATATATATATATATATACACATATATAAATATGTATAAACCTTGGAGAGTTTTTGAAAACTTACATGATATATAGCAAGTGATATATATGTATATGTTAAAAATGTAAATTATGTACTTCTTTAAACTCTCTAAGGATAATTAACTTAAAACCATTGTTCTTAGATTTTCATGCCATTTTTCTTCATCGCGGCGATACTTGGCCTCCTTGAATAAATGTGAAGCCCTCGATTTTCTCCTTTTTCATAAATTGCAGTACTTTAAATCATGAACCATAATTGTACTGCTTAATACTAGCCTGTGACTCTGATATCAAGGTATCAAATCATATTTTTTACTCTGTCATTATAAAGCTTTACCCCGAAAGCTATAAATCGTGGTGTTTAAAATTATAGGACAAAACAAAGAAAATCATCAGGGACAGAAAACAGAATTAAGTCATATGAGCATCAGAGAATCCGAGAAGATGGCTCCAAACCCTGATGTTCAAACCTTGGCCAAGTCACTTGTGAACCGCAACTTGACTTTCTTGTGTATAAAGTTCACAATATCTGTCAGGCCACTCTCGCTAGGTCTTGGGACGGAAAACCATACATACGTGCAGAAACCTTCTGTAAATTCTCTAGCTGGATAGGGCGAAAGCTCATTCTTTCTTCCCTTTCCCCTTCTGGGATCAAGTCAACCAAACGGAAGCTCTATAAACCGCACAGCACCAAAGCACACAGACTTTCTTAGATATTTACTGAATCCTTCCTGAGCAGGAACAACAGAGTGTGTGCTCTGGTGTTCGGAAAAGGAATCGAAATGAGAACCAGGCCCGTTGACTCAATGAACCACGGACGGAAAGGGACCACATGGGAGCACCGGCCGGACCATGCTGCTCCCATGGTGAGTGTGTGTGTGTGTGTGTGTGTGTGTGTGTGTATACACACGCACGCACATGCGCATGCGCTGAAATGGGAGGGTGGGGAGCCTACTCAGATGTTCTGAACCTTCCTGTGGAGAAGCAGAAGGAGCTAGAGCTGGCAGGACCGACAGTGCAAAGGGAATGAATGCCAAAATGACACGCTCTGTTAGCACAATGCGCTGGAAAAGGAAGGCCACGGAAGGATTCTGAGCACGAGAAGGATTCGGTCAACACTATGAACTCTATCTTCTGACAAACCCAGTTCTAATCCAAATTCGCCTTCTTAGCCAATGTTTTCTTAGGCAACACTTACTGGACACGCATGGCGCAGTGGAAAAAGTGCGAGCCTGGAGTCAAGGGAGGAACTGTGGAATGCGAGGTCTGTTTCTGGACCTGCCGTTGGGCCAGCGTGGCAGGCAGAGAGACTCCTGTCCAGCCTGGCTCTGTCCCAGCGCTTCTGAGGTCCTTTTCTGCCACATTTTTTTGCTTTGCTGAATTCTTGTCGATGCTCCCTCAGGTTAAGAGCACAAAAATAGACTAAGAGGTGTTTCCATCCAAAAAATCTTCAAAGGGCTTTGAAATTGTCTTGTCTGCTATTAATTCTTTCCTCCAGTCTTTTATTGCTCCGTCTCCCTTGGCTGGTCACGGGGCTTCTCAGCTTCAAGTGTGCTGGACCAGAAGCACATGATTACATTTTAAATAACTGTTTCCTGTCCTTATTCATCGTTGAGAGCTTTTTTCTTTCTCCCTCTCTCTTTCTCTCTTTCTTTCTTTCTTTCTTTTTTTTTTTTTTTTTTTTGCTAGCAAATTCCAATTTCTATTACATACTTCTTTGCCCTACTGTTTAAAATTACTTTCAGTCTCTGCAGAAATAGGCTCATCCTCTCCTGCTGAGACCATACAAGGTAGACCTGTGCTCTCTCTCTCTCTCTCCATCCTCTTTGGTTTGTATCTCAGTCTCTGGGAGCTCGCAGAGTTCCAGGCTTGTTGACACATTTGGTATTCCTGTGAGGTTGCCATCTTTTTGAGGGCCTTCAGTCCTTCCCCTAATTCTTGCATAGGGGACTCTGACCTTCATCCCATGTTTGTCTGTGGGTATCTGCATCTGTCTCAGTCAGCCTCTGGGTAGAGCCTCTCAGAGGGCTGCTACGCTAGGCTCCTGTCTACAAGCAAAACATAGCAACATTAATAGTGTGAGGGATTGGTGTCTGTCTGTGGAATGGGTCTCTCAGCCATTCCTTTAGTCTTCGAGCACATGTGTACCAGAGGGATGCCTTGTCTGGCCACAATGAGAAAAGGATGTGCCTAATCCTGCAGAAACTTGACACACCAGGGTAGAGGTATATGGGCATTTCACCTTTAGAGATGAAAGGGAAGGGGAATGGGGGAGAAACTCTTCCAGGGGTTACTGGGATGGGGGCCAGCATTTGGGATGTAAACAAATAAATACTTTCAATCTTTTATGTAGAGAGTTTGAAAATCATTCTTTAGTCTCCTAAAGTTTATATTAAAGACATTTTAGGGCATAACTTGAACATTTTTTAAAGTTATCAGTATATCTCATATTGATCTATTTTTCAGACAATTCCTTATTGACAATGATTTCTTCTCTTCCCTCCCTCCCTTTCTCCTCCCTTCCTTTTATTTCCTCCCTTGTCAGGAAAAACAAACCATTGACCCCCGACTCTATTTTTCTCAAAATTATAAAGACTTCAAAACACTAGCGTTTTCTCATATTCCTTGACATTTATCTCAGCCTCTGGGATGTGTCAGGAACTTGTCATCCCAGACATCCATGCAATATTGAGACAATATTGTTTAAACTACACTTCTTACAACCTAAGAAGCACACCAAGGATGAATCTTGCTACAGCTAATGAGCTAAGAAACAGGGCTCAGAAGACAGCTCTGTGAAACACCCGCGGATAAGACACTCATGTAGAGGAATTTTAATCCAGCAACAAGGCTGCTCTGGGAAGGGATCACATCCAAAATCTTTGTAGGTCTATATATACTCTGGCTGGAATATATACATGCCTTTTGTACACATCTTTAATCCCTAACATTGAGGGTAAAGTTAGTTTGTAGAATGAAGCAGCCATGTTTGAAAGTGATGGCTAATTGAGGGGCAGACAAAGTGATGAATCAGAGAAAGATTTGACAGAATGAGTCAGAGCTAGGATAGACCCAATTCTCTTTAGAAAAGCACAGGAAGGGGAGTGTACAGGAGAGAAAGGTGGTGTGTGTGTGTGTGTGTGTGTGTGTATGACAGTTGTACCAGGAGAGTTTTACAGAAAGAACAGGGGAAGACAGAACAAACCAGAGAATGAAAATGAGCCAGATTAGAACACATTGCCAAAGTTAATAGGAAGCTAAGCAGAATGATTCGGGCAGAAGCCAAGAGAAGCTGGATTGAATCAGTCAGCTTGGTAGATTAGATTGTATAGAAGCTAGAAGCTTCCAGTAGTAGGCCTAGGGATAATTAGTACAGAGGAAGAGGTGCTCTCTGGGTACAACCCAAGCTGTGTATGGCTCTTATCTCTTCCCTGAGGCGACATTTACACATTTGTGCTAGTCAATCCTTATGGCCAACCTGATGGATTTAAAATTACTTAGGAGAAACATGTTTTAAAGTGTGTTTCCAGAGAGATTTACTTGAGGAAGGAAAATTCACCCTGAATGTGGGCAGTAGCATCCACTAAGCTGAAGTCCTGGACTGAATTATATAAAAAGAGAAATGGAGAAAACTAGAAGGATATTAGCATTCCTCCCATCTCTGCTTCCTGATCCGCTAAGATGGGAGCAGCATCTGCTGCCAGGAATGGATCTGGTCCTCTTGTCATGTTTTCCCACGATGATCAACTAGCATCAACTTAAGCACAAGTAAAGTGCATCTTCCACTTTTAAAGCTGTTACTGTTAAAAGCTGTTCGCTCAGAGCAACGACAACAAAATAATACAGCATGGTACTGGAGTGGCGATAGTCATGGGGGACACTCATAAATGGCTTCCGGAGAGTCAAGGGCAAAATTTCTATTTCCCATACTTATGTGGTATAAGTTGAAAAGAGTTCATTTCTATGTAACGTTTATATTGGAGAAATGCTGCAGATATTATGTGTTTGGGATAAATGCTGTTTAGCAATAGAACAATTTGATATTCTTATAAAAGAAATAGTGAACGATATAAATGCCCTTGGTAACTTGAGTCTATAAACCCTTTTATAACCTAACTTTTGGACTTATATAGAAACCAGATAAAGGCTATGGCATATAAGGGTATTGTGAGTATAAGGGTATTGTGGGTATTCAAATTCTCTCTTGTTGCCCAGAATGAAGCGTTAATAGAAAAACAGTACCCATGGCAGTTAGCTGCTCTGACAGCTTAATCTAGAATCACTTACTTATGTGAACCCCAGAGAATACAGAACTACGAGCATGCAATTAAGAATGTACACAGAAAGCAAGAAGGTTCTCCAAATAACTTCGAAACATCCCAAGGCTCCTATCATCACAGAGTAGATGTATCTGACAGCTGAGCTCAGTGGATGATTAGCTGGTTTGAACAGCTAAAGTATTGACTAAAGATTTGAACTGTCAGAACTATTCCGCTAAGGAACAGACATTATTGAGAAGCTGTGCTGTCCTGCCTCACTGGGTAGGGGTATCTTGGAGACATGGATGAAGCTATAAACGAGACTCTAGAAATTATTTAACTCTTACTTGTCTCACAAGACAACATCAGTCTTTTGTAGAACCACACCAACAGATTGTGAAAGTTACAGCTTGCAAAATCCAGGACACAAAGGGAGAAATCATTTTTCCATTTATTTATTTATTTATTTATTTATTTATTTATTCGCTTTACAATCTCAATCACAGCCCCCCTTCCTCCTCTCCTCCAGTACCACCTTCTCATCCTCCTTCTCCCATTCCCCTCTCCCCTTCTCCTTGAAGAAAGGAAGGCCCAACCAAAGAACATGCATGGTCTGGGTCTAGACCCTTTATACATATGCAACAGATGTACAGCTTGGTCTTCCTGTGGGTTCCCTAATGACTACAACAGGGTCTATCTCTGACTGGGACTCTGTTGCCTGACTTTGGATCCCTTTTCCCTAGCTGGGCTACCTTTCTGTCCTTAGTGGGTGAGGATGTCCTTAGTCCTAATGCAACTTGATATGTCAGGGCAGGTTGATACCCAAGGTATTTACTTTTAAGTCAACCCACCAGAGAAAACAAAAGAACATTCCTTATCTGTCAGATTCACGTGAAGTACGGGGATGTGGAATTGGGTAGGACAATCAGCAATTAGGACTTAAGTTACCCTATTGATTATGTATAGAAAGAAACATTAAAAGCTATGTTTTTGTGGCTTATTTGTACTAGCTTTGGGCCAGGAATATGACGTAGCTGATCCTTCCCTACAATGTTATGAGAACTGGTAAGACTGATCATTTATTGACTACCGGTGCTGGCTTTCCTCCCAGGTCAAACAACTGGAGGTAGAGAGTGTCTTTGGGCTTTTTATTGCTTTGATGAAACACCATGTCCAAAAGCAAGCTGGCAAGGAAAGGCATTATTGGTCTTACTCCTCCACATTGCAGTCCTTCATTGAAGAAGGCCAGGATGGAACGCAGAAAGGGCAGGAACCTGGAGGTAGCTGATGGGGGGGGGCAATAGAGAGGTGCTTGCTCTCCATAGCTGGCTCTCCATGGCTTGCTTGCTCAATTTGCTTTTCTATAGCACTCAGGATGACCAGCCCAGCGACAGCACCACCCACGCTAGTCAGGGACCACCTCCATCAATCATTAAGAGAATGCCCTACAAGCTTGCCGTGCAGTCTGGTTTTACGAAAGCGTTTTCATAATTCAGGTTTCCTTCTCTCAGATGACTTTTGTTTGTGTCAAGTTGACACCAAAACTATTCAGGACAGAGGGGAAAACAGCTGACCTATCTACATAACAAAAGCCTTCTGTACTGGCTGGTTTTGTGTGTCAACTTGCAACAGGCTGGAGTTATCATAGGAAAAGGAGTTTCAGTTGGGAAAGTGCCTCCATGAGATCCAGCTGTGGGGCATTTTCTCAATTAGTGATCAAGGGGGGAGGGCCCCTTGTGGGTGGTGTCATCCCTGGGCTGGTATTCTTGGGTTCTATAAGAGAGCAGGCTGAGCAAGCCAGTAAGGAACATCCCTCCATGGCCTCTGCATCAGCTTCTGCTTCTTGCCCTGCTTAAGTTCCTGCCCTGACTTCCTTTGGTAATGAACAGCAGTGTGAAAGTGTAAGCTGAATAAACCCTTTCCTCCCCAACTTGCTTCTTGGTCATGATGTTTGTGCAGGAATAGAAACCCTGACTAAGGCACCTTCTATGCCCAAGACTTCTAAAGAGGAACCCAGCAGAAGGTAGAAAGGATTACACTATGAACTTTTCCCTGTGCTTCCTAACTTCCTCTGTGGAGTTAGTACCTGGGTTTGCCTCATGGACAATGGCTGCTTCTCCAGTGAGCCTCTGTTTTTGCCTCTTTCCTCCCTTCCCCTCTGGCATGGGGTGGGAAAGAAGAAAGGTCTCTATTCCTGCTAGTGCCCCAGGTCCCTGTATTATTCTAGCAGTTTCCTAAATTCCATTCACATCTTGGCCATTTGTCTCTTTGTAAATAAACCTTCCTTGAGTTCTCTGAAGTGCCTGGACCATCTGTTTCCCGTGAGGAAGGTCTCCCACTGACATTTAGATGACTGATACCAGACATGCCAAAACCAACTTTATAACGCGCAGAGGCAAACTTGGCAAGCATCATCGCTTTTTTTAAAAAAAATTAAAGTTCATTACGAATTTTCCTTTATTGTGTATCTTTTGTAGAAAAGATATCACTGGGTCATCTAAGAGGACATAAGCTTTGGCCTCTAAGTCATTTATGAAATGGCATTGTGCTACTGCTGACGTTCCCATTAGAGTCGCTAAATAGTCCAGCCATGGGAAAATGGGTGCCAGAGCAACCCTTTAGAGGCAGAAACAGACTGTGCTTCCAGCTGCTTTGCTTTCCAAACCGTCCAGCACTGCCATGTGCCAGGAAAGACGGCAACTTCTTGAAACCGTAAAAAGACCGAACTAAACCATTGCTTGATCAGTGCAAAACCACTCATCATAATAATCTTTCAAGTTCCCTTTCTCCTCTTCTTCCATTTATACACTCACTTTAAATCAGCTTGGCATTCTGTAAATCGTATCCTTTGAGAATTTTCAAACATTAGGGTGGATTTTTACTAGTCAAACTTATGTCATTGTTTATTTTTCGGGTGGCTAGTGACGAGGAATAAGAGCATGTAAATCACCAGCAATTAAATTTCCTGTGTAGTTACCCATCTATGTATGAACGGATAAATTCTACCAAATCATGGAAACAGATTGAGCAAGTATTATCTGTTAAATTCTCTGGCTCTGACCTAAACCCTGAAAACAAACGAAGAAAAAATAGAAGAGGTTTCTCATGTTAGACATAGATGTTCATCCTTAACTTCTACCTGATGGTTTCATTAATTTGGCAAACATGTGAGTATTCACAAGTGTTCGTGTAGGCACTGGTGCTGAAAATAAAAAGATAAAGGAAAATGCTGCATAAATCTTCCTTCCTTCTGAATAGTTCCTAGTCCAGTTGTAAATATGATACAAATGTGTGAATACTATGGTAAGGTGAGTTGTGTGAACATGTAGGAAGTGCATCTTAATCCAGGGAACTTAGTGTTGAAGATCTTGGAATGTTAGGTAGGAGAATTGTTTTGGAAGATAAGTAGAAGAATTAGGTAGGCCAATAAAGTGAATGGGAATCAAGTTTTATGGAATTAAGGGACAGACAAAAATGCAAAGATCTAAAATAAAGTGAATTGGTTCGAGCTCTGCTGAGGGTACTTCACACCTGGAGGAGAGGGACATGTGGGAAGGTAAAAAGTTAGGAGATAGGAGCAATTCACAGGACCCCATCCAATCACAAACCTGAAGCAGGCAAAGATGGCAACTGTGATGTTAGAATAGTGTTGGTTGTGTGGAGCACAATTAAGGACTTCAGAAGGAAGAGTGATACTTCGTGTAGCTAAAAATCTGTAGCGGTTTTGGTTGGTACAGTGATCTAAACATTGGTGATTCCTAGATTTCCTGAAGCTTACTTTCCATGTGCTCTGCCTGGTCTTGGGTTTCAGAACTGCCACAGGTGAGCAAAATAGTGTCTTCAGCTAGCAGACTCCCATATGAATACCGTAAGGTCTGGGGAAAGAAAAGAAGCTTGTTTCCAGGCTAGAGAGATGGCTTTGTAATCGAGAGCACTAGTTGCTCTTCCAGAAGACACAGGCTCAATTCCCAGAATCTTCATTATGGCTCATAAGCTTTCTAATCCAGTTCTAATAGATCAAAAACCCTCTTCTGGACACCCTAGGCATCAGGCATGCGCATGATGCACAGATATACTTGCAGAAAACAGACACACACACACACACACACACACACACACACACACATATGTGTAAATAATTTTCAAAAACTAAGTTTCTACTTTGGGGCTAGAGGCAAGGCTTGTGCGATTTATTCTGATTAAA
Source organism: Apodemus agrarius (assembly GCA_964023405.1). NCBI lineage: Eukaryota > Metazoa > Chordata > Mammalia > Rodentia > Muridae > Apodemus > Apodemus agrarius. The sequence goes on along the minus strand of OZ030025.1, from coordinate 31,627,522 downwards.
ACTTTTTGGTTCATTCACTATCTCGCATTTGAATAAATGACGTTCTCTGTCCTACCTCATGGTAAAATTTCCCACCAGTCACTTATGTAAAATTCTCAAAACTTAAGAATTTAGAAGTAGAGTGATTGCTCCTTCTGTATTCACTCTGCACACTTCACTGAAGCCACACCAGTGTTCTTTTAAGGTCGGTTTACTTGCTTCCACTGTAGTGTGTCACTACCTCCAGAGGACATAGGCGACCAGTTCTGAGCAATGCACTGTGATCCTGCTGCAATCTCACTCTTACAGCATGCTTCTTATGCTGATGTAAAAGGCTGGTCCTCTATAGAACAGTTAAATGCAAGTCTGCTTACAGAAAAATCTGAGTCCAGTTATAATCCCACTGATTGCTTTCTTTGGATATCATTATTTTATTAACTTATGAAATAAAGATAATGATCTGAACATGTGGCAAGACCCTTAGACTCAGGCAAATGTAACTGTACTTTTTGGCTACTTTATAGGGTTTTGTTTTGTTTTGTTTTGTTTTTTTGTCCACCAACCTTCTCTACCACGATCCCTTCCAATGCACAATCCTAGGTAGGAGAGAAAGAATGTTAGAGGGGAAAGTGGGCATTGATCTCATGAGACTATTCCTACTAATTAGGAACATGGAGTTCCTTGGGGCAAATCCAATCTTCATCGTCAGGATATCCAATTCCATCTTCTCATAGCTTTATTCAGACCACTTGACAAGCCACAAGAGAACCACCAGAAGCAGGGGAGAGGCAGCCTCTCAGAGCTCTGGCATTTTATACCCTCTTGAGAGCTTCCAGAATACCAAACATAAACTATCTTCAGCTGGCAGAATCATGTTCCTGCTAGAGCATGAGACAAATCAGTTGGCTGCTGTGGACAGTCTGAAGCAGCCCCATATCCCACAGCTGGGATTAAAACAAAAGCATATTCATATATCATAAATGGGTTTTTTAAGAAACCAAAATCTTCACTACTAGTCCCTTCTCTAGAGAACCTTATACAATTGTACAAAGACATAAAATAATCCATTTGCCATTATGTGGCTTTTAAGTGAAGAGTCCAGGAATGTGATTTAGTAAAAGAAATCAATGATCTTGTTTTATGAAGGACAGATAGACCAATAACCCCCTTGAAGGGTGTCAGGTATTTGTTTTCTGCCTTTTTCATGTCACTAGTAAACAGAATTCAAGTTTGAAATACAAATTTTGGGGCTGGTAAAATGGCTAAGTAAGTCAAGGTGTTTGTGTGCAGGTCTAACAGCCAGAGTTAGATACCTGGACCCTACAAGGTTACACAATCATCTCTTGAAAGTTGTTTTCTGATCTCTATGGCATATATTCATGGCACTCCTCCCCCCCCACACACAGACATACACATACACACAGACACACACAGACACACACACATACACACACTTTATTGAAGAAAATTAGAAAATACTAATTACACAAAAATTTTAATCATTAATTTCACTAAATATACCTTATCAGCATTAAGAACTAAATATAGCTCTTGCTTTCCCTTCTTCCCATCTCTCCTCCTTTCTCCTCTCCTGTTTGTATAAGGAATCTCATCATGTAATCCAGGCTGTCAGGGAACTTAAGCTCTCCCAACTTTATCTTCCTGGGTATGAGGGTTACAGATATGTGCCTCCAGATACAATTTGACAAGTTGCTTTTCCTTCAGAGTTCACATTGATGCCAACATTTTGAGGAAAAGAGCATTAAACACAAAAGAAAGTATAAGAAGTTAGCCCTGTGTGGTAATATATCATGTACAGCGTTGTTTTGTCTAAATCTTTACTCACTAAGTAATTTTATGAATGTCTACACTGATATTTTTGAAAGTTCATTCACTGTTTATATTAATAATGGCAGACACTCTCTGTTTTGTGCTGGTGTCATTTGGGTTGGTCTTTAATGGTGGTCTGCTTCTGCTCAGTAATGACTAATCTCTGCTCCAGTGGTCTAACTTCTATTTGGGTCAACTATTCATTGATCATACATTAACTATATATGATTTTTTTAATTAAATGATAGGTTTCTTAACTTCAGCATAAGGGTTTTCTTTCTCAATTTCTTTTTGAGGAACTATTATACCCAATGTGTAACTGAAAAGTAAGATGTGCTTTTGAAAATCAACTAAGAAAGATAGTCTCAATCACAGACCTTTTCTTTGGCTATATGAATAAATAAACTGATATATCTAAAGGTGAACTATTAGTTTCAAAATTTGTGGAATCTACTAATAGTATTTTTCTTATAAGTTTTTCTTTGTCATCTATATGGATTGCCCTACATAGATAAGAATCTACTTAAATAATTTCAAGTTTATGGGACAAGAAAATATTAGATAGATAGATAGATAGATAGATAGATAGATAGATAGATAGATAGAGTGTAAGTATGTACAGGGCTATTAAAAGATACAAACCACAAGATTTTTGTGCCAAAATGACTAGTACAAAAAATAATAGAGCTTCGGGTTTCTATCTGTGCCTGGAGCTGACCCTGTGCCTCAGCTCTCCATACCCAAATCTGGCTGGCAGAGAACTGGTTGCCCAGAAGTGCTGACACTCAGGCTTACAGGAGGGACAAGTCACAGTGAGAGATAGCAGGAGCAGTTAACCCCACAGATAACCAGATGGCGAGAGGCAAGAGCAAGAACATAAGCAACAGAAACCAAGGTTACTTGTCATTATCAGAACCCAGTTCTCCCACCACAGCAAGCCCTATACACTGCAACACATGGGTAAAGCAATACTCTGATTCAAAATCACATCTCCTGATGTTGATAGAAAACTTTAAGGATATAAATAAGTCCCACAAAGAAACACAGGAGAACACAGGTAAACAGAGGACCTGAAAGAGGAAACACAAAAGTCCCTTAAAGAAATACAGGAAAACACAACCAAGCAAGTGAAGGAATTGAACAAAAACATCCAGGATCTAAAAATGGAAGTAGAAAAACAAAGGGAGATAGTAAATCTAGGAAAGAGATTAGGAGTCACAGATCACCAACAGAATATAAGAAACAGAAGAGAGAATCTTCAATGCTGAAGATACCATAGAAAACACTGACACAATAGTCAAAGAAAATGCAAAATGCAAAAAACTCCTAACCCAAAACATCCAGGAAATCCAGGACACAACTTGAAGACCAAACCTAAGGATAATAGGTATAGAAGAGAGTGAAGATTCCCAACTTAAAGAGCCAGTAAATATCTTCAACAAAATTATAGAAGAAAACTTCCCTGAAACACACGCATACAAGAAATCTACAGAACTCTAAATAGACTGGACCATAAATTTCTCCCATCACATAATAGTTAAAATACCAAATGTACAAAACAAAAAATATTAAAAGCAGTAAGGGAAAAATGTCAAATAACATAAAGGCAGTCCTATCAGAATTACAGCAGACTTCTCACCAGAGTCTATGAAATCTAGAAGACCCTAGGTAGATGTCATACAGACCCTAAGAGAACACATATTCTAGCCCAGGCTACTATATCCAGCAAAACTCTCTATTATCATAGATGGAGAAATCAAGATAGTCCATGACAAAAGCAAATTTACACAATATCTTTCCACATATCCAGCCCTACAAAGGATAATAGTTGGAAAACTCCAACACAAGGAGGAAAATTGTACCCTACAAAAAGCAAGAAAGCAATCTTCTTTCAACAAACTCAAAAGAAGATAGCCATACAAATATAATTCCACCTCCAACAACAAAAATGACAGGAAGCAACAAATCCCTTTTCCTTAATATCTCTTAACATCAATGGACTCAATTCTCCAATAGACCAACAGACTGGGGACATAAACAGCACCCAGCATTTTGCTGTATACAGAAAATGCACTTCAGTGACAACAATAGATACTACCTCAGAGTACCAATCCTACATCCTATAAAGGGCTAATATCCAATATATACAAAGAACTCAAGAAGTTAGATTACAGAAAGTCAAATAACCCTACCAATAAATGGAAAACAGAATTCTCAACTGAGGAAACTCAAATGGCCAAGAAACACCTAAAGAAATGTTCAACATCCTTAGTCATCAGGGGAATGCAAATCAAAATGACCCTGAGATTCCACCTCACACCAGTCAGAATGGCTAAGGTCAAAAACTCAGGTGACAGCAGATGCTGGTGAGGATGTGGAGAAAGAGAAACACTCCTCCATTGTTGGTGGGATTGCAAGCTGGTACAACCACTCTGGAAATAAGTTTGCCAGTTCCTCAGAAAATTGGAAATAGTACTACCTGAGGACCCAGCTATACCACTCCTGGGCATATACCCTGAAGATGCTCCAACATGTAATAAGGACATATGCTCCACTATGTTCATAGCAGCCATATTTATAATATCTAGAAGCTAGAAATAATCCAGATGTCCCTCAACAGAGGAATGGATACAGAAAATGTGGTACATTTACACAATGAAGTATTACTTAGCTATCAAAAACAATGACTTCATGAAATTTGCAGGCAAATTGTAGAAACCTGAAAATATCCTGAGAGATATAACTCAGTCACAAAAGAACACGCATGGTATGTACTCACTGATAAGTGGATATTAGGCAAAGAGTCTAATACCCACAATACAAATCACAGACCCCATGAAACTCAAGAGGAAAGAAGAACAAAGAGTGGATGCTTCAGTCCTACTTAGAAGGGGGAACAAAATAATCAAGGGAAGTACAGGGTGGGAGGGACTTGGGAGGAAGAGAATAGAGAGAGGGGAAAAAGAAGAGAAGAATCAGGTATGGGAGGAGATGGAGGAGATGTACAGAGAGTCAGGAAATTGAGCAGAGGTGTATAGCAATGGGAGATGGGGGACTGTTGGTAGCAACCAGAAAGTCCCAGAAAGCAAGAGCCTCCCAGGACCCCACTGGGATGACATTAGTTGAAATACCCCCCAAAGGGGAGGGAGAACCTGTTGCCCCCCCTCCCAGTTAAGGGATGGGGGCCCCCACCCATCTCCGAAATTTTAATTCAGAATTGCTCCTGTGTAAAGGAAATACAGGGACAACGAGTGGAGCAGAGACTGAAGGGAAGGTCATCCAGAGACTGCCCCACCTAGGGATCTATCTCATGTGCAGCCACCAAACCCAAACACTATTGCTGATGCCAAGAAGTGCTTGCTGACGGGAGCCTGATACAGCTGTCTCCTGAGAGGCTCTGCCAGAGCCTGACCAATACAGACACTGATGCTCACAGCCAACCATCTGACTGAACTCAGGGACCTGGATGGTGGAGTTAGGGGAAGGACTAAAGAAGCCTAAGGAGCCATATCTGGCATCAGTGGGAGGGGAGGCCCTTGGTTCTGTGAAGGCTTGGTGCACCAGTGTAGAGGAATGCTAGGGCCTTGAGGCGGGAGTGGGTAGGTAGGGGAACACCCTCATAGAAGCGACTTAAGGGGGGATGGGATAGGGGATTTGCAGAGGGAAAACTAGGAAAGGGGATAACAATGTAAACAAATGTTACAAATGTAACACAATATAAATGTAACAATGTAAACAAATGTAATGTATGTAAACAAATGTAAACAAATAAAGGTCCAATTTAAAAAAGAGGTGGAAAAATAATGGAATTTAGGCCTAATAATAAACTACACTATTCAATATTTTCCTCATGCTCAATCGTTAAATTGTAGTGATTTTTCTTACATTGTATTATGTTGGGATTTTAGTGAAGCTTGTATTGCCATGAATAATGCAATAATTTATTAGAACATCCATCTAGCCAGTATTGCATCAATAACTCACATGCCGGACACTCACATACTCTAAACCGGACACTTACATACTCTAGGCCATGACTTTGTTTCCCTTCCTTTGGAAAGCCACCTGATGGATTTGATAAATTGCGTGAGGCCTTTGTGTTTTAAATTTTTCAATTCACTGTTTTATTATCTTGTTTGAAAGAATAGAATGATTTCTTTTAAAGCAGTGAGAAGCTGCGGCCTATTCCTTCTGTCCACTTCTGGAATCCGGTAAGAGATTTTGGTCTCTTATTTTGCAGAGATGTGTTGCTTTGCGCGACATTTACCTTTATATATGCGGTACATTTTCATTGTTCTTTCTTTAGAGGTAAGGACTGTGGTTTACATATCCATCGTCGCGTCTCTGGCATAAGCAGGACAAGTTCCTTTTAGAGGAAAAGTAGAGACCAATTCTAGGAATTGAGGTTGCTGGCAGGATCACCGACCACGCGGTAACTCTGCCCCCTCCCCCTCTGCTAACTACTCAGGGTATAGTTGCTGTGCCACCGGTTGGTTTTTTTGTTTGTTTGTTTTTGTTTTGTTTTGTTTTGTTTCTGCCTTGGTTTTTTTTTTTTTTTTATTTAAGAGATGGAACAGGCCTTGAATGCCACAGACAATAAGATCGCAGAGCTAGTTGTTATTCACACACGTGGCCCCCAGCGCGACACCATTAGGAAGGTGTGGAATATGCCGATATCCGCACAGGCTCATTTTTATCTGCTTCTGTCCATCTGTATCCTAGATGGTTTGGGTTCCTGTGTCCTTCAGGTTCTTTGCAGAACCTGCAGGTTCCGCAGAACTGTTTTGTTACATGAACACTGATAACTATTCCCAAGTGGTGCCTTCTCCACATGTGAACCCACTCCGGGAGATGTTACCCTTTGACGTTTTTCTGGGTCTTAGCATTACTTTGCCATGTCTTCCTGGGAGACAGATAGGTTGTTAACACTGGCTCCCTTTCCAAAGCTGTATCGTTTCTTTAGCTGTTCAATCTGAGACAAAGGCCGCCCCTGCCTGCCCCTGCACCGCTCGCTCTCCCCACGTCCATGGTTTGGAGAATTGATCTTTGGCGGGAGGGTGTGACTGTAAAGTCATAAAAACAGAGTAGTCCACAGAAAGGCCCACCTGGAAAATGCGACTAGGCTGAGCACAAGCAGCGCTGCTGCACTGTTTGACCTGGCACGCCTTCAATTTTGAAGGGGGTGGTGGGGAGGCTGAATTGAGTCTGCTTTTGTTTCTCAGTGAGCCTGGAAGAAAGAGGACTTGTTACAGAGGAGAAGGGGAGAGAAGGGAGGAATGAGGAAAGACCTTCGGCATCAGCATCTTTAGTTCTTTTTTTTTTTTTTTCCTCACTTCTTTTCAAATGAACACACCACGTTGAATAGCATGTGGAAAACTGGTCTTTCCATTGAATGAAAACGAACTGGCAAGCAAGAAAACAGATAAAGGGGGGAATGCCACCGCTGGTTGCTCTTTGGATTCGCTCCATTTGTCAGATGAGGAACGCGGAGGATCCGATGCTTTAAGATGCATTTTACCTAAAGCTCCAATTGCTGCTTCGAGGCTTTTGATCTCCTAGAGACTTTGTTCCTGAGGTTCTTTATGGCATGGGTTTTCTGGACATTAAGAACGGAAGGAAGACTTTAAAAGTAATATAAGAGAAACAACTGTTCAAGTGTTCCACTTCAGAACATTGGTTCGCTTTTGGGTGTTTATTCAGGGATTGGGGTTGGGGGTAGGGCAGGGGAGAGATTTAAAAGGCCAGAAAACTGACAACATTCTCTCTTGAGTTCTGCCTTTGAAGTTGATTGCGATTCTAGTCTGTTTTCTTTCTTTCTTTCTTTCTTTTTACAAAAGACACTTACCTTTTAAAAGAAAACATCTTTTCCAGTGTTAGTGTTTTTATTCATGTCCAGTGGTTTTGCACGGCCTCCTGTATGGACTTAAACTAGCCACTCCCTGCACCAAGTGTCTTTAAAAGGAATCGTTGTGCAATACGACTCTAAAATTATGGATTTTAGAAAAGAGCCAATAGCTATTGGCCATGGCTATCTTGTTTTCAGTCTTTGGAACAAAAATTCAAGAAACATAAAATACAAGTTATGTAGTCTCATTTAAATCTGGGTTCCTCCACACACAGAACATGTGCTTTCTTCTGCTAATTCTAACATGCCTTTTAATTGAAGCAAATATTTGGAGTGGAGAGAGGATTATGTGTTCAATGACAGATCGACGTTCATGAAATCTATCTCTATAAAAGATTGTTCACGCTTAGATTTTAGTGGCAAGAACAGAAGATAACTCATCACACATCTGGAAATCAAGACCTGTCTAGCAGCTTCAAGGTCGGGTGTGGGCTTTCCACTCCTCTCAGACTACAGTCTTCAATGACTGGTCATACACTGTAGCGTTTAGCTTTCAAAACAATTGTACATTGACTTCATAGAGCTATGTGCAGTGAAGAAAAAATGACTTATACGGTTTAGCAGAGTCAGCTTTACCTTATATTGGGTTATAGATATCAAAAAGGAAAGAGCATGGAATCATAAATTATTTGAGCTGGAAAAAGTCCCATTGCTTTATACAATTCCTCTATCTTACTGATGAAACTTTGATCCAAAAATAATAAATAACTCCACAAGAAAGTGGAGGCAATCTTGGTCAAGACTCAGGTTTCCTGATTCTCAGATATTACACACTGTGTTGGAAGATCATTTTTTGAACAAGTGTGATAGTCCCATCTCATATTAGATTCCCTAGCCTCTAGAGCTCAAAGAAGGTGGCTCTTAAGGTGTGGGCTGAGGAAACCAGAGTGAATACAAAATCACTATGAGGGCACAGAAGGCATGCTTTGTTCTGGCCTGGAACAAAACTAGTACTTTGTAAGCAGAGAGTGAAAATAGCTCTCTGCTCTTTGACACATGATGAGACAATCCACTCCAAAGAAAAATGACAATTCTTCCCCAAGAGAGTTTCTGCAAAAAGCCCTCATTGCCTTGATAAAGGCAGATTTTCCTACAGGACCCAAACAATGAAGAAAGCTGCTTTTATATTTTTTCCCTGAGGTCTCTTTCTTTTTTTTCCATCAATCTCTCTGTCTCTCTGTCTCTATCTCGGTCTCTCTTTCTTTCCTTTCCTCCCTCCTCCCTCATTCTTTCTTCCTTCCTCCCTTCTTTCCTGTGTGCACATATACTAGCAAATGCTATCTTGGGGTCCTTAAAAAATTTAGACCTTGAGTTTAAAAGAAAAATCAAAAGTTTCTCCTTACATCACACAGGCCAAGAATAATTACGAAGTTGTAAACTAGATTTATTACATGACATATGGTTCTGTTTGATTTTGGTTTTTAGGGGGAAAACATTTAGAAAATATGAGGCACAACATTTTTAATGGAACCAAGAGGTTAGTGGCTATAGAAACAGGTGATTACAAAAGCTCTAGAAACTCCTTTGCCTGCACTCCTCAAATCACTTCTCATCCGAATCAGTCCAACGTGTTTAGCTTTCAGAGAGCAGCTCAAAGCCCTGCCAAGGTCTACTTGGCATTCTAAGAACACATTGAATCTTTTTGACCAAGTTTCTTTTCCTGTCTTTTTTTTTTCTTTTCTGTTCTGTCTTTCTTGTTTTGCTGCTATGGATTCTCTGATATTTGTAAACCAAGGCAGAATAATTACTAAAAGTGGGGAAAAAGTTTATTCATGATATAAGTCTTTAACGCCAATTCTCAAAGACTAGTGCTCTATTTTGAATATTCTTCTTTCTCTTTGAGACCAGCAGCTATGTGTGTTTTCACTCCCGTTTTCTTGAAAATCTTTATGTCACTCATAGTAGCTGAGCGTGCACTATAGACCGTGCAATAAAACCTTCCAAGACACTCACATTGAAAACATTATTGATGGTCTCACTGTCTCAGAAGTTTACCTTCAAGCTCCCGGAAGAACAAAGTCCCTGCTTTCTCTTTCCCACTATTTTTAATGGCCTTGGTATCAAGGTTGAAAGACCTTTGTCCAATATAGAAAATTACTTGCCATTTGCAAACATAAGTGCCAAATTGGGACCTGTATGCAACTGTGTATCCTCCAGGAATCCTTTAAAGGACCAGTTAGCCATTTCCTTTTGCTCTAAGCAGCAAGAAACCAGGTGGTATCTTCAGCACTCTTCCCTGAAAAACTCTTTAGGGAGGCTACCAATTCTTAGTTACATTTTGCACTTTCCACATTAGTAAAGATGTTGCTAAGTTTCTGCCATTGGGTAACAAGGGTCCCTTTCTTCCAGCACCCAGTAACATTCCTTCCCTTCCCTTCAAGCTCCCCTGGCAGCCTCCTCAAAGGTGGCCAGGCTTCTAAACACAGTCTCCTCAAGAATCTTTCTGCTTTCATTAGAGCTCTCCACTCTCCATGAACCCCCTCAGTGCTTTCTATTATGTTGTCCTCAAAGGCACTGATCCATTTGCCACTGGTTCTGAAAGCACCCTATTTGCAAGTTCAGAAATTTTGTAACGACCGTGCATTGTTGTTTGAGCAGTCACCACAGAAACCTAATGGCACAGAAGGCCAGAGATGAGGCTCAGTGGGAAAACAGCTTACCGAGTATTCACTAGGACCTGAGTTTGGATGCTCCAAACCCACATAAAAGCCAGGCCTGGGAGGGGGAAAGCATCTGTATCACGAATGCTGGACAAGATGGAGGGACACAGCAGGCACAGGGTTTCAGTAAAAGTCACTGAATCAAAAACAAAGCCTACAGTCAAAAACTCTTTTGTTGTTGTTGTTGTTTTTCATAATTTCCGTGAGTCAAAAATTTGGAGAAAATTGCCTTGATGGATCTGACTTGAGATCCTACCTAAATGAAAATATAGCTAGAAAATTCATATATGAATAGGTAAACAGATAACCCGGACTGGAGCCTCTAATTTTCAGGTGGCTCAGTCAACTGCCAGGCACGGACTGTTATCTTTTGGAAGAAGGTCTCAGGACAGGCAATTTTCTGTAGGTCTCTCACATCCCGCAACCAGGGCAACTAGAAACTTCTTTTGTTCTAAATAATCTTCTCAAGGATGGTTGCATTGCAAATGGCTTTAGTAGATAGGAATAGTACCTCTCCAGAGCAAAGGGCAAGGCTTTTCTATCTCTGATGCAATAAAAGATCAAACTCCTGCATCACACCACCTACTGTCCTCTGCTCTGCCAACTGAGCTATCAAAGGGAGTTAAATAATGACTCCTTAAAGTGAAGATAGACCAGTTTATAGCCCCCCCTTTTTAAAAAGGATTCCCTAGACTTGAAGTTACCCTCCTTTGATACAAGCCACCCCAGGAACAGGCTTCCCTTAACCCTCTTTCCTCTGGTCTGTAGGAGAAAGGATTTAAGTAAGTAGCATTTGCTTATCCTCAGTTTTCTTGTACCATTATTTTCAATAATAGTTTGACTTTTGTTACCCAGTAATCCCTGTCCTCTGCTACAACCTGGAAACTACAGCAGGGTAATCTGAGAAGCAGTTGGCTGCCTCCGCTAACACTCCCTTTCCCCCCCAATGAGTGATCCAACAGCCCAGTGCTTCTGAAGTTCTCTAAAATCAAGTTTGGATTAGCAAGGTGTTACAACCTCTCATTCCCTTAGAGTGGTGTTTTCCTGGCAGCCTTGATGCAATACAAATATGGAAGACACAAGCTGGGACCAGCAAGAAGGACTTCTGAATACCATCTCAGAACTGGTTATCACAACCCTTTACATAGACTGTAAGAAGCTGAGGGTGGGACAGAGTAGTACTCTGGTTCATGTTTTCTTTCTGTGATAAACACTATGACCAGAAGCAACCTAGGAAGGACCAGATTTATTTCACAATACAACCAACAGAGTACCATAAATGGGTATCAGGGCAGGACCTCAAAGCAGGAACTTCGAGGCAGAACATGAAGCAGAGGATATAGAGAAGAGCTATTTACTGGCTTGTTCTCCATGGTTTGTGTTGGTATTCTGTCCAAGCTCCACCCCACAGTTACCTGGCAATAGCCAGGTATGCCCTGCCCCACATGCCTGGCCCACTATAAGAGGGGCTGTCTGTCCCTCCTCTCTCTCTTTCCCCTCTCTTTCCCCTCTCATCCTCTTACCTCAGTGCACTCTCACCTCTCTGCCCCTCTTGGGCTCCCCTCCCCCCTCTCTCCACGTGGTCATGGCCGGCCTCCACTCCTCTCTTCTCTTCTCTTCTCTTCTCTTCTCTTCTCTTCTCTTCTCTTCTCTTCTCTTCTCTTCTCTTCTCTTCTCTTCTCTCTCTCTCTCTCTCTCTCTCTCTCTCTCTCTCTCTCTCTCTCTCTCTCTCCTATACTATTGACTCTCATCCCCTTCCCTAAATAAACTCTATTCTATATCATGTTGGTGTGTGTGTGGTCCTTCAGGGGGAGGGGATGCCTAGGCATGGGCCCCGCTTAGGTATTCCCCTTCCCCCATGCCGCCGTGCCATACTCACTAACACCCTTTCTCTCTTTTATATCCCAACATTGGTGCCGAAACCCGGGAACAACAACAACAACTACATTAATAAACAACACGAAACCATCAGTTTGTCTATCCACCTTTTTTACATGACCAAAGACCACCGGACCAGAGGTACCAATGCCCATATGACCTGGGCCATCCCACAACCACTTTTAAGGAAGAAAATGTCCCCATAGACTCGTTACCTGGCCAGTCTGATGGCAGCAATTCCTCACCTGTGATTCCCTCTTGCTAGATGATTCTACTTTGTATTGACTTGACAAAAAGTTAATTGGTTGATCTCCCGGTTTCAGTTTTATCAAAATATTCTCTACATTATGGTATAAAAGCCAAAGGATAAAATGTGTGGAATTGGCAGCTGAATTTAAATACATTCATTTGACTTCTCCATGGGTGGGGGCATAGAAGGGAGGATGGAAACGGTCCATGTCATCCAAACAACTGCAAGAAAGGAGTTGGCAACCACAACGCTTTTCAAGGCAAGCATGTGGCCGTATGTACCTGTAGTATCAGTAGTCAGGAGGCTGAGGCGGAAGACTGGACCCAGGCTTGAGGCTAATATGGGCAACATAGCTACATAGCAAGATTATGTCTCAACAGAAAGAAACAAAAACTCAGAAAAGGTTTTAAATTAAAGGTATATTATAGGGTTGATAACCTGACTTAAAAAATGATTTGCACTAATCTTGGATTGCTCACTGTTCCACGTCTGGAGCTAATTGGTTTTGTATGTGTGTGTGTGAAAGAGTAGGAGAATTCATGTTTCTTGCACAAAAGAACTGGGATTGGGTAAATGAGCATATTCCATTTAATCCATATTTAAATTTATAAGATCAACTTGGTGAATGAAAGGAGGGAAAATCGTTCCCACAAAACCAAGTCCCTAACCATAGGCATGTTCCTCCCTCTGATGCTTACTCACAAAACTCCTAATCTGTGTTCAGCAGGAAGTTAACTCATATACTGGAATATGCCTATTGAGAAACGCAGCAGTAAGCACACAGACACCTCACCTCTACTTCACAATGTAAACAATGTTTAAGGTGAACTTCGACACAAACTATTATTCCACCATGGATATATTTACAACCACCGAGCACCACATTTTTATAAAGTATTAAAATGAAAGAAAGCAGACAAGAATGCTGGAGTGCCTTCCATCTATATGTGCCTGAGTCAGACTGCTATCCCTAAGTCCTGCCCTGTTTGGATTATATCAATGTAGCTAGTGCGCGGGCTTCTTTTGAAGTTAAGTAACTGAAATTCATCAATCAAGTAATAAATTAAACAAAAAAAAAAAAAAAAAAAACCCCTACAGAAATCATTCCAAATTCTTCTGCAGTTATTGTATTTCCTGGCCTGTGATCATAACGAGATTAAATCATTAATTAGGAACACATTCCATCTTCTGCCTCCCATGGTTAAAGTGTTTAATTAAAGGCCTCGAAGCCTTCTGGGGGGGAAACCAGTCAGCATATGGTATGATCATCATCCTCTCATTTCTCTCGGCTTTGTGCTTCTTCTGTGTTTGGAATGTAATTTGTTTGTGCTAGGAGGGTTTGTCGCAACCCATTTTGCCAGTAGTGGACACAAGTCCGTAGTCGCTGGATTTTGTAGACCCCTGGAGAGACTGCTTTCTGGTGCAAGTGGACAGCCATTCACTTTACAGTGTTTGCTGAGTGAGTGCCAAGGATCATGGTAATTGGCTGGGTGCTTAGAAACAGCTGAGGGAGTCAGTTTACAGGGACAAAACTGTTCAGGAAGAAAGTCTAGGTAATACAGGGACATCCCAATCTACCACCAAACAAAATCCAAAAAACCAAAAACCAAAACAAAAACAGTAAAAACCAAACAACAAAGAGACAAAGGATCATGGTGAGGTCTTTGAAAACATCTCACAGTGAAGAAGTTAAGGGAGGGCCACACACTGAATCAACAGCTTTAATGTGCTTTCTGTTTGTTTTGTATTGTTTCCTTTTGGTAGTTTTGGAGGTTGTTCAACTTTTGGAGGTTTTTGTTTGTTTGTTTTGATTTTTGCTTTTGAAGGAGAGAAAGAATATGAAGATGGGTGGGTAAAGAGGTGGGGAAGACCTGGAAAGAGTTGGGGGGAGGAAAAAGAATATCACCAAAGTATATCACCTAGAAAACATTTAAGCCAATACACACAGGAAACAAAACAAACTACATGCACTTACCATGGAGCGTTCACTATTTGTTCAGCAGGCAATCGTACTGTCAATTAAGTCCTGAGCTGATTAAAGGGATCCACTTTTAAAGCAAACAAAATGCAGATAGTGAAGAGATTATTTCTTAATAGAAAAAAATATGTTCTAGAAAGAGGTCAGATATACAAAGTTGGAATAAAAAGTACAAGGAAACCGGGTTGACAGGAGACTGAGGGCTTGGAGGTAATAACAGGATACATTGTAGTGAAGCTGAGGAAGGGAAGTTGGCCTTCAAATTCTACAGATAGATGGGAACCAGTGGATTTTCATTTCATTTATTTTATTTAATTTTGAACAGTGTTCTGATATCAGCCTCAGGACCCAAGGCCAACAAAATAAGAACAGTTGCTATTTATGAGGGCTTTATTAAGTCTTTCTAATACTTTATCCCAAGACAACAAAGAAGACATTACAGGGATTTCAATTAAGGAATTGATTATAGAGGTTTGTATTGTATTGTATTGTATTGTATTGTATTGTATTGTGTTGTGTTGTGTTGTGTTGTGTTGTATTGTATTGTATTGTATTGTATTGTATTGTATTGTATTGTATAGCTCAGGTTATAGATGCAAAGTCTAGTTCAGAAGAGATAATAGATGCCGAGAAAGAGATAAGTGACTGCTTAAAGCAGTGCTTAGCAGCTGACATCGTTTGCAGTTGGCCTTTTTCACTGGTAATCTGTTTTGAAAAGAGACAGCCTTTTCTCCTTGAATCAACAGCTTCCTGTCAGCATCTCCTTGAGATCGATTTACTAAACCCATTCCATCTGAGCTTAGATAAGACATGGCCAATCAGCACTACCAAGGAAGATGCCTGAGCGATGGGACATCGGCACTGTGGTTTGTAGATACTCTTGAGTGTCTTGTCGACTTCACGTTGTGTTTGTGTGTGGCTGGCTGGCTGGCTGTGTGTTTTTGATTGTGTCTCTCAGTGTGTATATCTCTCCATGTCTGTCTTTGTGTATATGTGTATGTATATTTGTGTGTGTTTGTGTCTTTGTGTGTATGTGTGTATCTCTCCATGAGTGTCTGTGTATGTACATGTATGTATATATATGCATATATGTGTATTTGTGTATGTATGTCTTTGTGTGTATGTGTGTGAGTGACTGTGTGCATCTGTGTGTGTATTTGTGTGTGTGTTTGTGTGTGTGTGTGTGTGTGTATACACATGTGTCTATACACTTGAGTATAAGTCCATTTCAGTACTGGGCACAATAGAGCTGAAACTGAGCACACAGGAGAATCAGGGTGGTCCTTGACTGCAGGCAAAATACAAAGAATGAAGATTATGATTTAGACTCACCTGCTTCTGTTAACAGGAGCTTTGAAACGATTGCATCTATGGGGAGAGAGGGATTAGAATGGATACAGAATGGATATTTGTATAGGGAAATGCAGGATTATATAGACTGCCTTCTCACCTTGTCTTTTTTTGTTATTTATTTCTTATGGCAAGAGAGAAAGAGAGGGAGGGGGAGGAGGGGGGAGAGACAGAGAGACAGAGAATATTACGGGGCAGCATAGGATAACTGTGGAAGTCAAAGATCATCTTATACAAGTCCTGGGGATTGAACTCAGGTCATTAGATTAGTGGCAAGTGCCTTTAAAGACTGAGCTCTCTTACTAGTCCTGGAATTTTATTTTTGGTTGCAAATATGTTATATATCTGTGGAGAGCCTATTCTAGTGCTCTGATTTGATTTTTTTTTTCATTATAAGCATACAGGGTTTATAGTCCAAATTCTACCCCTTCCAATGCCCTGTGAGTAACAGGTTTTTATGCCTTTGGGTCAGAATGATGTCAGTTGAACCCACTGCAATTGTTTCCTTTTGAAAAATGACAATACTTTTGAGAAGAAGTGGAGATAATAAAAAAGGAATTCTCTGCTGGGCTTTCCCTGGTCTGTTGTACTGACTAAGAGCTGACTAGATCAGCACTTAACAGTGTCTTACCCAGCAAACACCACAAATGAACTACAGTGGATGGTGAAACCCACCTGGAAGAAGTGAGTCCCTCCCTCAAGGCTGTGTGCCAGGCTGGTGTGGTGCCATTGTTCATGCAATTGTTGATCAGTCAGTGCAGTGAGCGCATTTACGTTTGTGAGCATGAGCACTTAATCTGCTTCCTGACTGCGAATGCAATGTGACCGTCTGCCTCAAGGTCCTGCCACCACCTTTGCCATCTAGGTGGGTCCCACCCTTTAACTGTCAGCGAAAGTAAATGCTTCTGTCCTTGAGTGGCTTTGTCCTGTGTTTTGACGTAGGACTGAGATGAGTAATTAATACAGGCTAAGTAGAGCTGCTTAACTATCAGCAAAACTAGCTTAGAAAATTATAGAAGGAGGGGAGTGACTTGGTTATTCTTTAGAAGATGTTAGGAGGCTGTGCTATTTTAAAATTCATATGCGTGTCACCGAATAATTACTCCAAATCTCACATAAAAATAACATCGGGTCAGACACATGGCAGTGGAGGAGTCTTAGATGTAGTCTCCAGTGTCACAGAGCAAGCAAAATAACAAAAATTGGTTTTGCTTACAGTTGTTTACAATTTAACTTAGTTGGGATTTTTTATTTCTGTGAAGAGACACCATGACCAAAGCAACTCTTACCAAGGAAAGCATTTATCTGGGGTTGGCTTACAGTCCAGATGTTTAGTCATCGTCATCATGATAGGAAGCACTGTGGCATGCAAGCAGACATGGTACTGGGAAGGTAGGTCACATTTCTACATCTGGATCCTTAGGTAGCCAGAAGAAAGAGCCACTGGGCCTGGCTTGAACATTTGAAACCTCAAAGCCCCAGAAATACACTTCTTCCAACAAGGCCTCCGTATATAGTGCCACCCCCTATGAGTCTGTTGGGGCCATTTTCATTTAAACCACCCCAAAAGTCAAAGATAAAATGAAACTATCCAGCCAGAGAAAACTTTCAAAATATTCCATTATTTTCCTAGATTGATTTCCTGACACTTAGTCATTAATTTATGTATTCAAAAGATATTTATCCACTGTCAAATACCATAGCAATTTACAGCTTAAAAGCAATGGAAATAAGTTATACTTAAGTGTTGAAAGGTATTGCTAGTTACTGATGCCAAAACATTCCTCTACTTTTTAATATGTGAGAAGATATATAGTGTGCTTTTTCTAGAGGTTTCTAAATCGATTTTTAGACACATTATTAAAGTTCCTGTATAATTACTTCAAGCTTTGAATTT
Source organism: Apodemus agrarius (assembly GCA_964023405.1). Taxonomy (NCBI): domain Eukaryota; kingdom Metazoa; phylum Chordata; class Mammalia; order Rodentia; family Muridae; genus Apodemus; species Apodemus agrarius. The sequence continues at coordinate 31,609,795 of OZ030025.1, read as the reverse complement.
GGTTCAATTTTTAATACTTTAAATTTAAAAATAATTCTCTCATGTATTTTATAGTATGTTATGATTTCAATTTTACACTTCTCTAAACTCTCTAGAATTAGGACAGAATGAAGAATTTTAAAGGTCTGGCACCAATAGTATTTTCTACATTTAAATATTAAAATATGCAATATTTTTTTTCTTGGGAATTCTTACTGGTTATTCTCTCAAGTTACTTATTAGGAATTTTTCTGACCTTTTAAATTCACTTATAAAGTGCCTAGCCACCAGTGTCAAGCACTTTTCTAAGCTTTGAAGGTGGAATTTGCCTGGTTACCAGCACTTTGTCATCGATTGTGTTCAGAGGGACTTAGCCTCGGCCGGCTGCTAGAAGGCATTATCTTCTCTCATTCTGTCTTTCAGATAGCTCAAGAGGTTTCACCAACATTAGTGTGACTTTACTTAAAAAAAAAATGTTTATCTAGGGGCCAGGTCTCAGTTTATAAAGTACTTGCCTTGCAGCAAAAGGACCTGATTTCCATCCCTAGAATAACTCTTGAAAGAAAAAGAAAATCTGGAGGTAGTGGTCCGTGCTTATCATCTCCAGGGCTCACTAGTCAGTCATCCTGGCCGATTTGGAGAGATCTTTCCAAAACATCAAAGTGAATAACTTCTGAGGAGCAATGCTGGAAGCTGTCCTCTGGCCTTCAAATGCAAGAGCAGACCCGAACAAATCCACAGGCACACACAGACAGGGCTGGGTTGTGTATGCTTTCTGAGAAGTCCCCTGTGCCAGGCACTATTGTAAGTATGACAGCTACAGCCGTGATTGAAGCAGACACGTTTTCTGTCCTTGTGGGCTGACATAGGCTGCAACGTCGAGCCGTGTGTGACAGTTGTTAGGGTAAAAAGCGTAGACTCAGGGTGGGTGGTTGAGAAGTGAGACGTGGTAGAGTACTCGTTGAAAGGCTCGGGACAAGGATGTCCAAGCTTTGATTCTGAGTAAAGCCTTGTAACTTCAGGGAGGATGATCTGCAGGCTTTCTAAGCATTCCTGTTTGCTTTTCATCGTTTCCCAGTCTAAGACTCTTCCGAGTGCTTCTGGCTCTGCCCTCTGATCTCTTCAACAGCTTACTCTGACTGACCCTTCCCTCACTCCCTCTCATTTTCTCTCATTTCTGTACTGTAATTTACTTTTATGCATGCAAACATGCTGGTCTCTCACATCTGAAAGTAATAATTAAGATGAATCCAGAACATGTCCTCTTTACCTTCTAATTTTATACCTCGTTTTATTATATGCGTCTATATGTGATTGAGGTACGTTCTCCTGTATCCTCGGTTGGCTTTGAACTTCTGATCCTCCTGACTTCACTTCAGAATGTACTGCTTGAACTCTTGGATCTCAGGATTGCACCGCCATGTCTGGTTTGTGTGATCCTGAGAACTAAGATTGCTTTGTTTCTGGGGGGTAGGACCCTGGTACTGAAGTGTGCACCACAATGACAGACTTTGATGAAGAGCAGAAGGGTGAGCCCCACAGTTGAGGTTTCTGCTTCAAAAGATCTAGTATGAAGCAAACTGCTTCAGCTTCTAACTGGTCCCCAAGCGATACCTTTGCAGCTTTTCAACAACTACATTCTGAAAACCACTGCTTTTTGTAATCATTACATAGAAGACAAGCGAAAATACAATAGCAAATAGGTGCCAGTCCCAAGGCTTGAGATAAATCCAAGAAAGCTAAAATAAATTCCCAACAAATATTGTTTATTTGCATGAATCAAACTAGAAAATCTAGTCCTTTCCTTCGGTTTTCTCAGAAGAAAAATGAAATAGGGTTGGAAAGGTAATTTTAAAGCCAGGGCACTTTCCTGGAAAATTCCTCTCATCTAAACTGAGGCCAGAAGAAAGAAGTATGAGAAAAAATCTTAATCATCTTGAAAGTAAGACAACCCTGATTCAAATGTGCAGTACCCAATACATTTCAATCTGTGAACCACAAGATGATATGCACTCATCTATAAGATGTTTTGTAGCTATTCTGCTGACAAGTCGGTGGAGATGAGGCACTCTGATTTACATGTAGCTCCTGATGTCAAGGAAGAAGAGAAGGGGATGCTGTCTATTTCTTGACATCCTTAAGTATTTGGAGGGCTAAGGAGACTAGAGAGAAAAATAGGGCAAAACAATTGTAGGAGAGCCATGCTAGAAATAATTCCTCTGTCGGAAGCCATAAGTAGGATTTTTTTGAACAGAAGCAATACCTTTAGAAATAAAAATTTTTTTTGACACTGTCTATCTGGGGTAAATTTCACAGGGTTGGAAAGCGTAGTTAGTGAATGTGCGTTTTGGTATTGCTATTGACAGGATGTTTAGCACACTTGTTATAAACAATACATTCTTTTATTCCTAAAGTTAACTGAATTAACACTGAACCAGTTGACAAGCTTATTGTCAAAGCCAAGGTGTAGTCAGAATGCCATCTGAGTCACAGACATGGATGTTCTGGTAGAGACTACATGTCTCACCTTTTGGCTAAATGCTCCTTTTTGCAGAAACTCATGAATATGTGCAACAATCCAGCTCCCACCAGACATAGGAGGATGACATAGTAATGCACCATGGACTCCGAATCACTGGACAGAGCTCTCATGAGAAAGGAGAACTGTGTGTGTGTATGTGTGTGTGTGTGTGTGTGTGTGTGTGTGTGTGTGTGTGTGTGATGATCACAGAGAGATGGAGAGACTTCATAACACGATTTAAGCCATTGTATTTTAAGGTCTATTTTTTCCAGCTAAGCCTTATCTTACCTAACACAGATGTTCCCACACAGAGAAACCAAAATGATTCATCATATCATTTACATATCCATTTATATTCTCCTCAAAATATAAGATGTTATTTAATCATGAATTGACACGCTTTATTAAAGGAAAACAACAATTGTTTTGGAAATTTGAGGACAAGTTAGATATTATGAATAATGCTTGACCTTCAAGGTATAAAATATCTCAGACATATGATACATTTTCCATTTTAGTAGAGGAAAAGTAACATCCGACTTTCTTAAAGCTTGATTATTGATGATTAGTTGAGCCGAAGGGCAGTAACAGAAAGAAGAAGAAACTGATGTGTAGGAGCATTTAGGTTTCCTGTGTTAGATGAGATAATGCTGGGGAAATGTGGTGTCTTACATCATGTTGTGAAGTCTCTCTATCTTTCTCTGGGCATCTGCCCTATGCACATACATGACCCATCTGCTCATGAAAGGTCTCTCCAGTGATTCTGAGCCATGACATTTTGGTGTGCCATCCTCCTATGTCTGGTGGGACATGGATTGTTGTATATGTTCACTAGCTTCTGAGAAAGGCACACCTAGTAAAAGGGAGAGAGACGTAGGGTTGCAGTCTCCACCAGAACATCTATGGTTATGTCAGGGATGGCACTCTGAATGTACCTTGGCTTGGGAAAGACAGTGGTAGAAACCAAACAGCTTTGACTTCCCTCTATTCTTCTGCCCGGAAGAGGATCATAAAGAATCGTGTGTGTGTGTGTGTGTGTGTGTGTGTGTGTGTAAGGCAGGCAATGGAAAATGGAGATTAAGAGGACATAGAGAGTAATATGTTCAAAGAACATTATATACTTATATGAAAATATTTATTTAAAGCCCAATACATTCAACAGCAATTTTTTTTTTTTACCCAATGCTGTTTATGTGTATGTCAATAAAAAAACCCTTTCAAGTAGGTTCAAAACCCCCTATTCTAGGGAGGACTTCTCTATAGTTAGAAAGGAGGAATATCACTCAGTGACCCTGAAAAGGGTCTAAACAAACAGATTTTGCTGTGGGTCTCCCATTCAATCACACCCTTCTCTCTTTCAATTAGAGTTAACTTACTGAGTCATCTCTCTAGCGCCAGAAAAACTAATTTTTATGGACAGTGATTCAGAAGTCTAATTGCATGTGTTGCACACACACAAATACAGGCAAAACACTTACACACATAATAAATGAATAAAAAATTTAAAAGTCAGTTTTTTTCCTTTTTTCTTTTTTATTAATCATTTTATTTGTTTACATATCAAATGATATCTCCCTTCCCAGTTGCCCCTCTGCAAAACCCCTATCCCATCTCCCCTCCACCCTCCTTTCTGCCTCTTTGGGGGTGCTCCACCCATTCGTCCACTCCCTCCTCGCCTTTCCAGCATCCCTCTGTGATGGGGCATCAAGCCAGCCTCCCCTCTAATTAATATCAGATAAGGCCAGTTCCCATCATGCATAAACTTACATTAAATAAATGTTGTTTCTTATCTCTTGTAATCAATCTCTTGTTATGCGTATCTTAGTCAAAAATCACAATGATGAGTTGAACAAAGAACATTCATTTGTTCAGTGATGTTTAGAGTGTTTGTTTAGTGGGTTTTGCTTGGACAGCATTCCACTAGCCAATGAATTTAGAAGAAATGATCCCATTCACAACAAGTTATTCTTTAATCCAAATATGATTTGCTGTCTCTTGTTGACATGTTTCTGCTTTTTAAAATTCCTGTGAAAGTTGTTGCTAAGTATTTCTGCTTCACCTTGCCTTTGAATATGATCAGTGGTTTAATCTTGCATTCTTGATAGTTTGCAAGCTCATATGAAAACAATCGATTTTCATAAATGCACTTTGTGTGTAACAAAAAAAAAATTCTCTTCTCTCAGCATTAGGTGCCTTCACAGTGCTGTGGCTGTCGCTCCTGAACTGCTTCTCGTGACAAAGACACCTGCTTTGCCCTAGGATGCTTGTATTGTCTTCTCTGTGCAAGGCTTTATATGGTAGTTCCCAGAATTGGTTTAACCTTTTGGTTTGCCCCTGGTGAGAAGTTGCTGTTGGTGGAAGCTGAGGCTGCGTGAGTTCTCACAAGCCAAGCTGTGGCTTCTGGGGAAACAACTACATTAGGTGCGGATTCTCTAACATCATTTTACTGCCTTTCCAGAGGTGCCTGGAAACGGAATGAGAGGTTATTAGTCACAAGTCCTGTCCTTGACTCAGATCAGATTCCCTTTTCCCAGACATTCACTTTCCCCATTGTAGAGATTAAGTTTACTTGTTGCTACTCATCCACTCTCTATTGTAAACCTGGGAACACTTATTAATTAGCCACAGGCACAGATTTCCATGGATCTGCTGTGGAAACCACCTTTCCTCTTAGAGTTAAGCATCATAAAGGCTTTTTCCTTCTTCAGATTTGCTTTACTTCCTTCAATGTCTCTTGGAAAAGGAAGGACAGTGTATAATGTATCTGTTGGAAATCTGCTCTTAGACACTCAATGCTCTAAGTTTTTGTGTTCTTTCCTTCACCTTAGGGTAAAGACATTCTAGCATTGTGATATTATGAAATGGTGGTTTTTGTTAGTTTCAGGCTTTGGTGACCAACAATAGAAAACTCTTAGATGTACTGAAAGCCACTTTGACCTGCACTCTAAATTCAAAATAGTGGAGGGGGCAGTATATTCTCCAATATCCGAGTTGCTTTAGTAAATAAAACACTCTACAGACAATGTCATCACACAGATCAACAGGCTCCCAACTGGGTACTTTTAATAGATCTGATGGATCCATGACACATATTTTGTATCTTCTGACATGTTTGACAGTTCTCTACCTAAGGGATGCTGGGATATAGCTTTTAATTTTAAGTAGCAAGGCAATGACAGAGAGTAGGGTGGTACTGAGAACTTGCATTGCATCTTTTATAAATTAAAAACCTAAATGAGGTCATTTAAAAGTCTTTTAGCATTAAAAATATTATGTTACTCAAATGGGGGAGAGAAAGCCTATTTCTTCACACAGGATGATCTTGGACTGATGATTTGGGGACTCAAGTTCATATTGTTAAACCTTAACATTATTATAGGACCTTCTTCATGTTATTTGCTTAAAATGTAGCAATGGTGAGACTTACATAGTGGCCCAATATTCAACAATCTCTACCTTCTAGCGACCAGGAAGAAGGAACCTCTCAAGTCCATAACAAGAGCTTTTGCGTTTACCACCAGAGTTTTGACATACACACACACACACACACACACACACACACATATGTATATATACATATTTATATGTGTGTGTGTTAATCCTCCTCAGGCGATCATAAAGTTATCCAATCTTATTGTTTTTTATATTAGTATATTATAAACAACAATAAGAAGAACAAAATACAAAGCCATTTGATATCTGATCCTCTATCCCACTCTGGCATTGACAACAAACTGAGGACTTATGATACAAGCCTGCTGCATTTCTCTACGAAGACCTCACACTCATCAAGTGACCTCACAAAACAATTTCATAAAACCATGCTAAGCATTTGCCTACCCCATGCGACTATACTTGTGATCGAGTACTATGAAGTTGAAAACCCTCATGGGAGATAGAGCTTCCTATCATGGCTATCAAGAGACTTTAATGAAAGATGACTTATGAATGTTTACACATAGACAAATTTCAGTTGGGAAATATATCACTCCTAGGACCAAAAGAAGCCCCCCTACCAAAGCAAAACAAAACCAAAACCAAAACAAACAAACAAACAAACAAAAAACCCAAAGCATCAACAACAACAACAGCAACAACAAAAAACCCAAAATGGCCCTATATGCCAGAGAGACCCTGGAGAAAGCTAGAAAAAGAGGATAGTTGGCAGGAACTTTTGTTTTGAATGGATGTGGCTATTATTCAATATACCTGTAGAGTATGGAATGAGAAAAAGGAAGAAATATTATGACTTTCTTTTATGATATCCTTCAATTTTTTACAGTGTCTCTATTGGCTGAGCTGACATAGATGCCCACATGCATTCCTTGAGGGTTAGTGTCTTGAAAATAGAACCAGAAGGAAAGATTGGGTCAGTGAGTGGATGCTCACAGCCAACCAATAGACTGAGCATAGAGTCCCCAATGGAGAAGCTAGAGAAAAGACCCAAGGAGCTGAAGAAGTTTGTAGCCCCATAGGAGGAACAACAATATGAACCAAACAGTACCACCTAAGCTCATTGAGACTAAACCACTAACCAAAGAGTACACATGAAGGGACCCATGGTTCCAGCCACATATGTAGCAGAGTATGGCCTTATGGGGCATCAATGAGAGGAGAGGCCCTTGGTCCTGTGACAGCTCAATGCCCAGTGTAGGGGAATGTCAGGACAGGGAAGTGGGAGTGGGTGGATTGATGAGCAGGGAGAGCATGGAGGGGGTGGGTTGATGAGCAGGGAGAGGGGGGATGGGATAGGGGATATTCAATGGGGAAATGAGGAAAAGGTATAACATTTGCAATGTAAATAAAAAAAAATATCTAATTAAAGAAAGATTGGGTCTGCGGAGGGGTATAAGAACTGAGAGCATTGCAAATGCAGAATTGGAAGCGAATGTGAGTATCATTTCCCCCTTGTATACCTACTATTATCATTGTTTATAAATAAGAAATTAGTCAACTTCCTGTTACTCTAACCAAATATCTTCAGTTTAAGCCCAAGAACTGTGTGGTCTCAATTGTTTGTACTCAAAGACAGAACATCATGCTGGGGTTCATTCTGGAGTAGGTGGTCATGTCTCAAGCTTGGAAGGAAGGGGGATACAGACAGAGATCCCACCATCACCTTTGCGGACATGATGGCTATGATCTAGGATTGTCTGTGAGGCCCTACCTCATTCATAGCAATGTTCAATCTAGGTAATGATGTCAAGGCTTGAACACATAGACCTTTTAGGAACATCTGACATCCAAATTACAGAAGCAAATGTCAAGGTGACTGAGAAGTTTGAGATCACATATCTGATAGTAAGGCAAGCCGAGGATGAAGCTAGTCTATACTTCTTTATATTCTTTGCTTTAGTATACTATACAACGACTTGATATCTCAATCTAAAGACGGAAGCACAAAGAAACCAAAGGTAATGGAGTAGAGATGGGCTCAAGGTGTAATTAAAGCATGATAAATAAACCACGTCAAAGAGATGTCTATGAGTTTATAATCTGTTTCCTTTATTGGGATGTAAGGCTCATAAGGATATGACTTCATTCTCTTTATTTAGTACTGTGTCCCTGTCATGGCACTTCTCGGTGTCCTCTCAGGCAGCCACACAGCTGCTATAGCTTACACGGAACTGCCTTAAACTTGGGGAGCAAAAGACGTTAAAAGAAGAAACAAGAAAGAAAACACATGAAGGGTAATGTCAGGCAAGAAACACTCTTTCGAATTTTAAAGACTAAAATTCCATTGGACTGAGCACAAGGTCCCCAATGGAGGAACTAGAAAAAGGACTGAAGGAGCTGAAGAAGCTTGCAAGAACAACCCCAGAGTTCCCAGAAACTAAACCACCCACCAAAAAGTACACATGGAGGGACCCATGGCTCTAGCAGCATATGGCCTTGTTGGACGTCAAAGGGAGGAGAGGCTTTTGACCCTGAGAAGGCTTGATGCCCCAATATAGGACAGGGAAGTGGGAGTGGGTGGGTTGGTGAGCCTGGGCATGGGGGGAGGAATGGGATAGGGGGTTTTCAGAGGGGAAACGAGGAAAGGGGATAACATTTGAGATGTAAATAAAGAAAATGTAAATAAAGAAAATAAAGAATATCTAATAAAAAATGAAAAAAAGAAAGACTAAAATTCATTAAATATAACTAATTTTAAGGCTGCAGATATGGGACCAGCAGTTAAAAGGACTTACCCCTCATTCAAAGAACTGGGGTTCAGACAACAGCACCCTCATCAGGCAACTTACATATGCCTATGTAACTCTAGTTCCAAGGGATTCAACACCCTTTCTGACCTCTGTGAATACCGCTCTGTCTCTGTCTCTCTGTCACTGTCCGTTTCTGTCTCTCTGTCTCCCTCTGTCTCTCTGTCTGTCTCTGTCTCTGTCTCTCTCTCTCTCTCTCTCACACACACACACACACCACACGCACACGCACACACACCACACACACACACACACACACACACACACACCACACACACCACACACACACACACACAAACAACTTAAAAACAAACAAACCAGTCTCTTTTACCTTTATTCACTGGCCTCATCTCAAGGATAGCATGAAATCCATGTCAAAATTCCATCTATCAGGATGTCCCTTAAAGTGAACAATGAATGAAAGAGATTCTGTCGGCGGCAAAGGAAAAGCCCAGCTTTCCTAAGAATGAGTTGGGAGGTGAAGTGGTGGCCCAGATGGTTGAGTCAGCCTGCCTCATCACCGTTTCCTGTAAAATCCTGGATGCCACTTAACCGGGCTGAAATGCTGGAGATCCCATTCACACGCTGCAGCATACCTGCCTTTACCATCCTGACATCACGCCATGGAAAAGACAATATGAACTTGGAAAAATAAACAACGGAAAGGAAAAGATAAAACTCCTCTGTTGCAAAAAACGAAGACTGGAAAATATGCAGGGAGTTGGAGCTGCACGTTGGGTATCTGGTCTGATCCTGCTAGGAGAGACGGCGTGGAAAATCTGATCCACTGCCTTTAAAACTCAGACATAAGATGCTTTCAGTCCTCGATGCTTTCTTGGATATATAACTGATGAGAAATAAATCCAGTTACATTCTTTAACTCCTGCCCTCCCCCCCAAGGGTGATGGCTTCAATGCAGCAAGACCTGCTGTCAGCTCAGGAAATTTCCACCCTGAGAATTTCCTAGCAGAGTCAAAATAAGTCACAGACATAAGCAGATAAAGATTGTTTTTCTGAGAGCACTTGAAACTGCTTTTGAATTCTGTCTTTAAGAGCTGAGCTGAGTGCTTGGCTAATGCTTTTCCATGGTGTCATTTTTAAACTATTTTGGCATGCTTCGTGACTAGCCCATACATTGACTATTCAAAAATTAATAAAATATCATTATATTTCTTGGAACAGATTATCTCTGAGAAAGCAAACAAGTAATCCCAGCACACAGACACTATCCAGCTTATTAGGGGTGACCCACATAGGTCTGTGGTACACATGGGCCTGGCAGTAGATTGAGAATGAAAGAGGAATTTGGAATCGTTTGGTTTCACAGGCAAATTAATGGTGTGTGTGCGTGCCACATAGAGGGAAGCAGTCCTACTCCCTTTCCGAGCTGAGCGACAGCATATTTTCAAAGTATATTCTCTCTGTGTAATACTGGGTCCAGGGGTAAAAATGCCTCAGAATCTATCTAGTTTATTTTTAGTTTATGCTCTAAGTTATTATTATTGTTAAGGAAAATTTGTGTTGTGCCCAGTGAAAAGGTACAACAAGCAGCAGGTTTTGGACATGAAGTCATAAGCAGATAAGGATTCCTAATTTATCAATCGGGCAGGGCTGAGAAAGTAAACTGCAGCTATCAACTGCTATTCGTGAAAAGACAGTGGCAAGAAGGAAGAGGGTGGACGAGGAAGGAGCCCACAGACAGTATTTGTTAAGGTTTCGATTGCTGTGCTCAAACACCATAACAGAGGCAACCGCAGAAAGCATTCAATTGGGCTTAACCATTTCTGAAGCTTAATTCCATGATGGCGGAGCCAGTGTATAATGGCAGAAATAGCTGAGAGCTCACAGTCTGATCTGAAAGTAGGAGGCAGAGAGGGAACATATCAGAGCCTTTTGAAAGCGGAGAGACTGTTCCTAGTGGCAGAGTTCCTTCAACAAGGCCATGCCTCCTAATCCTTCCCAAACAGTTCCACCGATTAGGCTCCAAGTATTGAAACACATGAGCCTATGGGACCATTCTCCATCAAATCCAAACATTGGGAGCAAAGTGAATCATGTGGATTCAGGAGAGCTATATTTATTTTGGCCATATCCAAGATCTGGAAAACATTTCATAGTGTACAGGCACAATTCAAGGTATAAAAAGGATATACGGTTTGCTCAAAGAGGGGAAACTTCAAGTAGATCCCTTTATCAATAGTTCCATCAGATCCATTTCATTTTAGTGACTTTATCCATTGTCAGCTATTGGACTGAAACTGAGCTGCCCAAAATTAGGTGCTTGGCTTCCTTCATTCTCCTCTTCTCAAGTTCTCCCAGATCACATCGTTCACCCCTCAGCTTTAACAGACTTGGTGCTGACCTCTGATTAGATGAAAGCTGGGATTTCATTATAGCTGGAACTTGGCTCACCCCTGAAGAACACCAGCACCCCACAGAGCTGTCAGCATGAACCAGAGACTTCATCAGGTGTGTGGTATGGAAAGCATGAAGAGGCTGTTGGCTGGAAGTCCATGTAAGAAACCTGAGAAATGACGCCTCCGCTGTTTAATTTAGTGCTGGGTGTCAAAGCCAAGCTCTCACATAAGCTCCGACAGACTTAAATGGCTTACCCGTTTGCTTAGCTTAGCTTAGCTTATGAATGATCTGAGAAGTAAGACAAAAGATTGTGACGGCTGGAAAGCTAGAAAACAGAAACAAAAACGAAAACAACAAAACAAACAAGAAAACGACAGCTCTTATAAAGCTCATCCGGACTACCTATCTGGTCAAGCGGAATTCTTGGTTCTTATTATTACAGTTGGATAAACACACCCAGGCTCATTTAGTGAAGGACCCCACTCCCCTACACCCCAGCTGCCCTCATAGAAAGAAAAAAGATGGCCGAAGAGGGCTAGTTTAGCTTCTTCCAGATTCATTGACACCACTGAGTCTTTTGCCTCTTTGAGGAAGAATCTTAAAGGGTGCAATGATGGTAAGGAGCACTTCAGGGACCATCCTCCCACAGTGCAAGGAACACAGAGGAACCCCACTCGCAACTCCTCCTGGGAAATCAGTCAGGACTGGTGGTGAGTTTACATAATGCCCAGTCTTTACTTTCAGTTCTGGTAGGAAGTACCTTCTGAGATGCTGACGTTTTGTTCTTTGTAGTGACTTTGAAAGTTCACAGATGCTTCGGTTCACTCTTTGTGTCCACCAGTCAGTGGTAGTCAACCCCAGATAATCAGGAGGTGATTTTGTTTTCCCTAACTAGCCTTCAGAATCAGAAGCAAATCCTGAACATTGTATTGCCCCTTAGCAGGGACGTCAGCAAACGAAACCACTGATGGAATCCCCCATGAATCATGGGGAAAATATAAATGCCAACTTGAAATATTTTAAAGCTCTCTGGGCATTTGTAAAATATTTATCCTTTCTATAATTCCACAGCACAGATATTCTAGCCTCATGAAACACACCCCCAGACAAATCTTCAGATGTAAATATGATTTATATTTCATAGCCAAGAAAAAAACAGAAGCTCACAAATATCTAACTTCTTTTAAGGTTAGAAGACTTTGAAACTATTAAGAAGCACGTGCTTCCCATTAGAGTTGTAACTAGTCTGGCCAGCCAAATATTTATTCCTCGATTGTCAAATGACTTTAAAGTTGCAGAGAATGTGGTAAAAAAAAATTCTATTTCAAGGAACAAACAATTTTATAATACTTCACTTTTTATTATTGGAGTTTTTCTGGTTCTGTTTATTTTAAAGTAGCTAAAACTTTGCAAAATGTGATAAATTATTAAAAGTTTGTAAGTGACAGTATCCAAATAGAATGAAAAGATTTCACAGGTACACCTGTCAGGAGACACAGAAAGTAAACCAAAATGGTTTAAAAGAAAAAAAAAAGAAAGCATTCAATTATCAGTCTATGCCTTACATTTAGAGGGTTAAGCTTGTCATGGAATAATTTTCTTCTTGAATTGAAGTCAGTGGAAACTTTTGATAAGAATCACACATTTGATGAAAATTTGTGAGTCATTCTGCCTGTACTTTTAGTTATAGTTCTTATGAAAACAATTTGAAGCAATTGATAGATGTTTTCTTTTTTTATTAATTAATTATTATTTATTTATTTGTTATATGTAAGCACACTGTAGATGTCTTCAGACCAGAAGAGGGTATCAGATCTCCTTACGGATGGCTGTGAGCCACCATGTGGTTGCTGGGATTTGAACTCAGGACCTTCGGAAGAACAGTCAGTGCTCTTAACCGCTGAGCCAACTCTCCAGCCCACATAGATGTTTTCTAAGTCGCTGAATTAGTGCTTGATATTATCTGTTGATCATAGATGGATATTTCTGGATAATTTATACTAAACTATCCTTTCCAGACATTCTCCCCATGATGTGTATAGAGGAGACATAATAACCCAAAGTTTTCTGTGTCTTTACCAATTTGCAGCGCTATCTCTCCCAATAGCAGATAGTTGTGTCTGTTTTTCTTTTACAAAATAACTGAGCCAAAGTTTATACAGAGAGTCTCATAAACAGAGACCACGAAGTATTACAAAAACAAGGTTTCTTCGTGACTGCATTTCTTTGCTCTTTTGATTTCTCTCCCTTTCGTGCTACCTTTTCGCAATCTGCTCATGACTTGCTCAGCGTGCTAACATTAGAAATACAGAATGCCCAGGTCGGAAGTACAGTGGGGGAGAGCTTCTACTGCAATCTTAGGCTCTTACTGACCATCTTTTTGGCATACACCTTTGCCACATGCCTGGATCTCAGTCCTAAGTTTGTACTTCCTGAGATCACGTGGTGGTTGGGGGTGGTGGAAATGTGTTAACATCTTAAACCGAACAGTATAAATAAAGCCCTTTGCTTCTCCCTCAGGCTGACCTTGCATTCAGACTCTGGACAGTGGCTCAGGGATGTGGTGTCTAGGCTGGTGTCGAGCCAGGAATTCTGAAGTCATCTCTTCTCCCTCTTTCCTTTCTCATTGGCACCCTATCCATTCTTCTTCACTACATCCATCACCAAACAAGCAAGTTTTTAAAAAATCCGTACTGCTTTATTCATTTCACGCATTTCCTTGACAGTCTTTATCTTCTACTGTAGGAAACACAAAGAGGCCTATGTCTTAGAACACAAAAGGCGATCTTGCAGAACACCAAGCTCACCCCGAATATGAACTGAGTTGTAATGAATTTACTCTCACTACACTTTTGTTTGGCAAAGTTCGCATGTGGACTTACCTATTTTGTACCAAATCACGACCTTACCTACCAATCACCAGTGGCCTAATAAGAGAGGTTTGTATGAGCATGTATGTACATGTATACAGAAAAACATGAATTTATCAATTTATTTACTCAAGTATTTGAACCCATTATGCAACAGACATTTTAAAGTGTCCTTTAAAAAGCTCTCCACATGCTGTTTCTTGTTCTAAGCTTTGGGTACTGGTACTTTGGGGGCGGGTAGTATAGCTTCTTTCTAATGCTGTGACTTACAGAATATTAGTATCTGTGACCTTTGGCAAACAATAGGGCTAATCACCCTATTCGCACCCACCCTCTTCGCACACCTCACACCCCTCTTTCTGAATGCTAGCCAGTAGAAGAAGCATCTACTTTCTGAGAAAGCCTTCAACTCAACCTTGTTTGAAAGGGTTATAGGAAACAGATTAGATGAGACAGCTGTAAATCCATCCCTTTCAAGAAGCTTGCTGATTTATTGTGGTGGTTTGAATGGAAATGCCCTCCCTCCCACAGGCCCATAGGGAGTGGCACTACTTTGAAGTGTAACCTTGCTGGACTAGGTGAGGCCTTGTTGGAAGAAGTGGTCACTGGCGACAGACCTTGAGGTCTTAGACGCTCCTGTCATGCCCAGTGTGACAATCTCTTCCTGTCACCTGTAGATCCAGATATAGAACTCTCAGCTCTTCTCCAGCATCGTGTCTACCAAAGTGCCACCGTGTTTCCTGCCATGCGGATAGTGGACTAAATGTCTGAACTATAAGCCAGTCCCAATTAAAAAAAAATTAATGAGTTATCACAGACATGGTGTCTCTATACAGCAATAAAAATTTTTAACATGGCTTGATAGGTAAGTGCAACAGTTTTGAGTTGCTACAAACACATAGAAGGTGACCACAAGAGGATGTGTCGTCTCACTGAGAAATTTTAGCCATCACACAAAACAGGAAAGAAAGGGTGAATATGACTTGGAAAACGCAGCTAAGGCTGCACAGCCAAGCGTCTTATAGGTTTTGCTTTCCTCTGAATAACAGGTTTGGTTGTCATAGAGGATAAAAAAGAACTTCCTTAAATTAGAGCAGGTTGTTGAATTTAATGCAATTGAGTTGATCAAAAGATACAAGGATGAGTTTTATCAGAATTCCTGGCTATCATACAGAGGCCATTAATCAGTCAGTAGTGGCATAATCA
Organism: Apodemus agrarius; assembly: GCA_964023405.1. NCBI lineage: Eukaryota > Metazoa > Chordata > Mammalia > Rodentia > Muridae > Apodemus > Apodemus agrarius. Next base: position 31,594,658 of record OZ030025.1, on the reverse strand, counting down.
GTGATAATTAGTCATCAGCCCCCTTTTCTGGTGGTCATTTTGCTGATTGAGTTAGCTTTGATTTGAAGCATAAGGGATACAAATTAAAAAATACTTATTCTAACTAATGACAGGCTGCAGTGCTTTGCAGTGAGCTATTTGCAGTTTAAATTTGTTTAAATTTCTATGAGATGGCACTCCCAGGTTCTGTGGGGAATTTTTTTTTTCTATCTTAAAGTGCATAGACATTTTTATAGAACTGGTATTAGAGCACATGAGCGATTTTAAAAATACATTTAGGTCTTACTTGTTATCTAAAAATAAGAGCCTATTTTTCTGTCACTTAAGCATCAAGACAATATTTTGGGCCATTTCTGAGGACTGACATTAAAAAAAAACTTTAGATAATCAACCTTCCAGTGTCCAGTGTGAAGACAGCAATGTCATAACAGAAGCGATTCACTTAATGCTTGTCTCTTTCGCTTATCACTACCATCAACATGTTTATAAACATTCCGGGAAGTTGAAAAGATAAGATAAGATTCAGATCCGTACACTCACAGGCACCCTGGATTTGGGTCTGAGACTTCCACAAAACCCTTGGCTAAATCCCCTGACAGTTCTGCTATGATGCAGTGGGCACTCAGAAACGAGCCCCCGGAACAGTTTCCTACTCCCTTTAAATTTTCTGCAAAGCTGTACACAAACCTGCATAGAAGACAAAGGTCTTTCAGATGGAGAATTCCAAGGGCGCCATGAGCGTCCCATTTGTGTATTCAAATGCCACAAAGTTCTGCCTTTTTTTTTTTTTTTTTTTTTTTTTTTTTTTCTGTAAGGTCATTCTCTCTGCTGTGTATACTCCGATGACACAGAGAACATCTGGTCCTCATTCCCACTATAATGACATTTCCTGCTCCACAGTTCCTTTTTAAATCACCCTCCTCAACCTTCTTCTCTTCTTTAGGCTAAATTCCAGGTCTGCTCACTCCTCTTGTGTTTCAAGTGCCAGACTTTTAAATATCACTGCCGGGCTCTGAAACCCTTAAACTGCCATTTGCCTTTCGCCCAGAACTGATCCCTTGGCTGAGAACAGCAGGAGATCCCCAAGGGTCCTAGCCTTTCACCTCTCTGCCGCAGCTACTCAGGCATGCACGCGCACGCGCACGTGCACGCGCGCACTGGCACGCACCGCATCCCAGCAGCTCAAACACACCCAAGCTTTAAAAGAACAGATTCCCAGGGAAAGAACCTCTCTATCAACTCGCTTTCCCTCTCTGTCCCAAGGGAAGATTTTCAGAGCAGATTTGGGTTTGGGGAGTCAAGAGGCAGACAGCTGTGGCTTCGGCTTCCAGCGGTCACACAGCTCCAGAGGGATTGGAAGGTCAAGGGAAGCTTGTAGAACCGCAGGCCATTCACGTGGCTCGGAGGAGGAGGTGACCGAGACCCAATAAAACACCGGCTGCCGGACATGCCATTGGGGCTGGCACGCTAATTGAAACCAGCAGGCGTGGATCTGCTGCCCTTTGACGCTAATGCTGAGCGCGGAATAACTTTTCCTTCCACAGGAAAGGCAGAGCTCAGCCATTAAAGCTGGGCTACTATTAAAAAAAAAAAATTGCAGCTACCCAGCTCTTCTGCTCTGGATAAAGACAGAGAACCCCCCCAACCCCCAACCCGCTCCCTTTTCTCTCTCTCTCAGGAAGCTCAACTATTAAGTTCCTCTCTCTGTAATTGGGTCAAATATGTCACTTGCTGTATTTAAATACTTTATTTTATGAGACAGGACAACATATATTAGCCCAAAACTTTTTTTTAAAGCAATCTGTAAGAATTTTGTTTTTTGTACATTTTAAAGTTGTTTTTTTTTTTTTTTCCCCTAAATAGAAGTAACCAAAGACACTCAGTTCAACAGCTCCGTATTAGTATCGCTGCGGTCAATACCATGGCCAAGGGCAACCTGGGAATGGAAAAGGGTTAAGAACTGGTTTACAACATACAGCCCATCAAAATGGAAAGTCAGGGCAGGAACTCAGGGAGGAAGCTAGAGACAGAAACGGAAGCGCAGAACCTGGAGGAAGGCTACTGTCTTGCTCTCCATGGCTTTCTCTGCCTGCTTTCTACCTCAGCCCAGGACCACCTGCCTAGGAATGGACACCATACTTGTCTTGCCAAAATCCATTATGAGCACCACTCTGAGCACGTACCGGTCCCTTTGACTCCGTCCTAGGAATGGATATTATTATACCTGTCTTTGCGAATCCACTATCAGCATTCTTAAAAAACAAAACAAACAAAAACACACGTCTTTTTCTTGTTTCTACTTCCATCTTTGAATCTTGCATGTCTTCTTCAAAGGTCTACAATCATGTTTTCATGTCAGGAAGTTGTTTTAAAACTATTATTTTAGGGTAACATGCCTAACGTTCATGCTGACAGGATTCTATTCTTTGGCTATTATATATAAGACTATTTTGTGTGTTGTTGCTACTGTTCCTGTTCTCCTCTCTCTAGCAACAGTAACCATTCTCTTTGGTGCTAAGATCTCATCTCCTTAAAGGCCCTGACTTTTCACATTGCTGATATAAGCCACATTACTACACAGGAGATATTAATCTATAGACTCGGTTTCTTCAGGCAATATCCTATACAGTAGTTTCCTTATCTAATCTTTTTGGAGGTTTTGTATTTGAGCCAGTGTTATATGCAGAAAATCACAGAGCTACACAGCTTTGTGACTTATTAAAATGTTGGCCTTGGACAAGTAGTACAACTTCCGTAATGTTCAATTCTTCTGTAAAATGGGGAGAAAATAACTTCATTGGGCTAGAGGTGTATGGCCATAGTAGAGCATATTACTTAGAGAATTCACAGGTACCGAGTGAGCTCAATTCTGAACATCAAAGGAAAAAAAATTCAACCTCTTTATTTGACTTTGTGGCAAGAAAAGATATATAAAAAGTTCTGGGAATATGACTCTTATTAATCATTTCATGACTTTACAGAATTATTTCTATTCATTTATATGTTCTCAAAAATGACTAAAATGATTAGAGAAGTTTACTTATATTTAAAACTTCAAGTATTTTGGTTATAGTCAATAAATTTTAAGCGGATGCTGATTGTAAATCATACATTGACCTCAAAGCCTTCTGCTAGAAATATATATATGTATATAAATATATACATACATGTAGTTATTTTATTTACTATGAATTTATTTCTTATTGCTATACTAGCCTAGCTGTAAGATAGTTTTTTGTTAAGAGTTTCCTGTATCTAAGTTTTATGTTATATTAAAAAAATGAGAAAAATGATAACTTCAGAAATGGTTTTGAATGAAATGGGATATTATACATTAAATGTGTAGTATTTGTTTAGTCTCAAAGTGCACTTATTAAATAGAATCAATGCAAAGAACTGGAACAATAGTCTTCACATGTTAATATTCATATGTTAAATTCAAGTTTACAACAATCTGTTAAGTTCCTGACAAAATTTCCTTAATCCTTTGTACAAAGTAAGCTCACAGTGTGTGTGTGTGTGTGTGTGTGTGTGTGTGTGTGTAGACATATCTGACAAATATGTATTGAATCTTGTCTTTGAGACCATGTAAGGAAAGAACAAGTTTTGCTTTTATTTCATTTCTTCATTGTTTGATGATTTTTACGAGTAAAACTACTTCTACGGTTTTTTAAAACTGAAAAATCAGTGAATTTTGAAGATTTTTGTGGGATCAATTAGAGTTTACATAATCTTTCTGAATTCCAGGAAGTACCATAAAGCATGGAATATTTTACACTATTTGAGCAGCATTGAAATTACTTATATTTTATCATTTACTAAGTCTCTCCTAGTTTCTCAGAACCCTTAAATTTAGGAAAGGGTTATTTTAATCATATACTAAAGAACGAGTTACATTGTGTTAAATGTTATTAAATGTTTAAATATGCAATTTCATTTTTAATTTTTCAGTATAACATAACAGCAATAATATCTGCATTTTATTAAAAAACTTGTTAGAACATGGCAGATAAGCTATTCTGGATGGCATTGTCTCTGCTACCACAGATAGATAAAAGTTCAGAAAAGCATGTCACCAGATTTTAAAACAGTATATAATGGATTTTAAGTGAAAGGGATGTTATGAATTGGAAAATATAAAAATGGAATTCTAATTGAGATCAGGAAGTGGGTGCTGAAACCATGTTCTGTAAACCACAAAAGCTTTGGATATACATGTACAGGGAGACTGGAATATGGTTTTTATAAATAGTAACTACAGGGAAGAGGTTTTAAACTAATAGTTTAGAAGGTTATTATATATATATATATGCATATATATATATATATATATATATATATATATCTTGGTTTTTGACAGGAAATTTTTCAAGGTGCTTTTAGAGAAAACATTCTAATGAAGTCAACACACACACACACACACACACACACACACACACATTTAGTAGAATTATCTCCACTTTCATCCATTCCCCCTGCAGGCTATATGACTTCATTCTTCTTTTGTTGGGAATTTAAGTTGGTTCCACAACTCGGCTATTACAAATAATGTCCTTTAAACATTAATGTGAAAGTATCTCTGTTTACTTGAAGCACTTTGGATAAATACTCAAGAGTAGTACAGCTGTGTCATGTGTTATTTTGAGAAACCTCCATCCAGACTTCCATAGTGGGTGTGCTAGTTCACATTCCCAGCATCTGTTCAACTCCCTGCTGGTGTTAACTGTTATTATTTTCTCAATGATCACCATTCTGACCGGGGTGAGATGGAATCCCGATGTTTGCATTTCTCTGATGGTTCGTGAAGTTGAACATTTTTTTTTTCATGTGAGTCTTGAGGAAAGACATGTCTCACTTTGAATTCTGGCATAAAAATTGTTTGATGCCTTAGCATAAAAACCAGAACTAAGTTCACACCCTTGAGTGTGGCTTTCAAAGCCAGAGAGTAGTGTTCTGAGAGATCACATTTTTTTTTTCATTCATTTGTTGCTAGGCATCTGAGCAATATCTATCCGTATTAGCTGCAGGGACCAGCTTTACAATAAATATGGTATGCAAGTACCTCTCTGGTTCGTTGATCTCATTTCCCTTGGAAATATATTCAAGAGTAGATAGATGAATTTTGTAGTAAATTTAACTTTAATATTTTAGGAATCCCCTACTCCTTTTTCCCCAATGGCAACAATGATTTATATTTGCACCAGATCTGTACATATTAATGTTTCCTTGCATCTTTTTCATCATTTGTAAATTATTCATTTTTTAATCATGGTCATTTTAATTGGGATACAATGATGGTTTGATATATATTGCTCTCATGGCAAATACATTAAACATCATCTCTGTTTGCTGTTAATTTATCTATTCATTGGGGAAGTTTTAAATTCAGATTTGTCCATTTTAAATTGATTTACTTGGAGTTTTGTCATAACTTTTAGGGATTTTTTTGTTCTTGATGTATTCTGGATATTAACTCTGTCAGGTGAGCAGTTGGCAAATAAAAATTCCCTCTTCATAAAATGTGCCTTCATTCTTCTGTGTTGTAGAAGCTATTGAGTTTGATGTGATCCAATGTTAGTATTGGCTTTAGTTCCCTGTCTTTGGCTAAGATTCAAAACATCATTGCTTGGACCAATCTATTTCACTATTTTCTCTGTGCTTTTTCTTAGTACTTTCAGAAGTTTGAGACCTATAGTTACTTCTGTGACATATTTTGTGTTCATTTTTGTACTGGGTGAGAGACACAAATCAAATTTTCATCTTCTGCATGTGGATTTCCAATTTCCTTAACAGCTTTGCATGTTTGGGGCCACTTTTGTAAGAAAACGATTGCTTGTATAATACATGGGTTTGATTTTTGGATCTTTATTCTGTTTCTCCAGCTATGTGGCTGCTTTTATGGAAATACCATATTGTTTCAGTAGCATGTCTTAAAAAGCAGGCATTGGGGAGCCTACAACTCTGCTCTTTTTGCTCGTGGTTGCTTTGGTCATTTACAGACTGTTCCTTTTAGCGGTGCAGGACACACACTCTCATTTTATTATTTCATGGATCTTTCTCTAGAATACACGAGACAGCAAAGAAAAATTGAGAAATATTTAAAATGAAGAGTTTCCTTAATTATTTCTCATCATGATGGCCAAAATAGAGGCAAACACTAAAAGATTACAGGAGTTATATAAATGTGTAGAGACAAAGCAAGCCACTCCCTAATGAATTGGTCATTGAGGAAATAAGAGAAGAAATTTTATTTTTTTTAAAATGAAACATATACTGAAGATTATGCAATGCAGCAAAACTAGTATTAACAGACACAGCCATGAGTGGCCACAACAGAAAACGAAGAAAATTTCAAATGAACAGTCGAAAAAAGTTCATACCAAGAACTCAAGGAAGCAGAAAATAAAGTCCAAACTAAGTATTAAGATAGACATAGCCAAGATCACAGCAGAAATATACAATATGAGGACTAAATAATACTAACGAGCAATGAAGCAAGGAGTTGATTTGTTGTCAAGATAAGCAATCTGATAAAACATTACTAAATAACCAGACCAAACCAGAAATGTGAAAGGAGACATTACCCCTACTACCGCAGGAACTCAAAAGCTCATAAGGGATCTTTATAGAAAATTATCTACTATCAACTTGGAAAACAAAAGGGAAAAGGAAAAATACCTAGACACATGTACCCTTTCAAGACTGAACCATAGTTGGGAATGGTGGCACATGCCCTTAATTACAACAGTAGGTAAGTGGAGGTACATAGATTCTTGTGAGTTTGAGGCCATTCTGGTCTATGCAGTAACACCCTGTTTCAAAATCAGAACAGAGCAACAGTAACAAAAACAGAAGAACACAAAAATCACCAAAAAACAAACAGGAAACAAAAACAAACACACAAATAATAACCAAACCAGAAACAGAATCAAGATAACAGAAAAACAAATGATAATCTTGAATTAGTAATTTCAAGGTCACCCAGTTGAGAAAAGTTCAGAACATATCTGTTTTCCAAAGAAGACATACCACATCTTTTCCAAACATTCAGTAACATTAAGGCAAAGCTTTAAATTGGGAAAGCATTTAGCTATGTACGGCTAGAATTACCCTGCTGTACATACTGGACAGAGGCGACAGAAACTGAAAATTAGAACAATTTTCCTAATGGCTATGTAGAAATCTTCATTGAAATACAACAAAACAAATTCAATGACACATCATTGAACAGATCATTCTCCACAATTACATTTCCTCCTTGGGATACCAGAATAGATTAACATCCACATATCCACAAATGTCATACATCTTGAGAACATACAAAAGGATAAAGTGCGTGCAATGACCAGACAGAAAGAACCTTAAATAAAAATCAGTATCCTTTCATGAACAAATCAGGTACAGAAGGACCATACCTAACATAACTCTGTTTTTGTATAACAAAAGCACACCACCTAACCTTGTACTGAAGGAGGAAAGGTTACCATGCCCCGCCACACACCCCAACACACACACACACACACACACACACACACACACACTCAGGAAGAGGAGGAAGTGTCCATAGAAGTGTTATCTAGAATATGTAGGCAACAGGGGGAAAGAGAATATAATAGAAAAAAGAGGAGGAAGAGGAAGAGGAAGAAGAGGAAGAGGAGGAGGAGATGGAGACAGAGACAAAGACAGACAGAGACAGAGACAGAGACAGAGGGACAAAACCATCAACCAGAGAGTGCACATGGTGTTACCCATGGCTCCAGACACAGACAGCAGAGTCCAGCCATGTTGGACATCAAAGAGAGGAGAGGCCCTTGATCCTGGAAAGGCTTGGTGCCGCAGTATAGGGGAATACCAGGACAGGGAAGTGAGAGAGGGTTGATTGGGGAAGAGGGGAAGGGGACTTTCAGGGTTATGAGACTTTCGGGGGAGAGGACCAGGAAAGGGAACAGCATTTGAAATGTAAGTAAAGAATATATCTAATAAAAAAGGATCTAAAAAAAAACTAAAATAAAAAACAAACAAAAAGAAGAGGAAGAAAAGAGGAGGAAGAGGAGGAGCAGGAGATAGAGAGACAGAAACAGAGAGAGAACATATCTAATTAACTCTGTTTGCCAATGATATGAGTGGTGTGTAGGGTGAATTAACTTTTACATTAAAGCATCTAATTACATCACTAGTTGTATGTTCTGTTTTGCTTTTGAAACAGGGTGTTACTGCATAGATGCAGGGTAACATTTAGTTTTAGGTTGAACTTGCTTTGTTGCTATTTTGCTGAGGATGTTTCATGCCCTAAATCAATCAGAGTACTTAAGCACATACAGCTTTCTTAAAGTGTCATATTCCTTGGAATGGCTGGTCTCCTGTAAAAGCATTTTCCTCCTCTCCAGTTTACTGAAAGAGTTTGAAAAAGTCTAGTGTTAAAACATTTTGTATTTAGCAGTTTTCCAAAGAAATAATCTGGTCCAAAAATTTTCCTCCTTGGGAGGATTTTGGTTACCTTCTGAATCTCATCACTAGTTGTATATCTGTTTTGAATTTCTATTTCTTAATCCTTTAGTTTCGATAAGGTTGTATGTTTATTCATTTCATGTAGGCTATCTTTTTAAATTCACTGGTGTACTCTTCATTTACCCGTCACTGTGATGAAATACCCTAACAAGAAGGAAATTAGGGGATAAAAAGGTTATTTTGGCTTACAGCTTAAAGGCGATATAGTTTATTAGGATGCAGAGGCATTGTACCAGTATGGTGAAGCCTGCTTGGTAGTCAGGACACAGCCTGATCACATTTCACATGTGCACAGGAAGAAGAGAGGGTGGAGTTGAGGCCAAGTTATCCAACCTCAAAGTATACATTTAGTGATGTCCTTCTACCACCAAGTTTCCACTTCTCAGAGATTCCACAATGTTCCCAAAACAGCACCACTAGCTGCAGAACAGTATTCAACTATGCGAGCCGATGTAGAATATTTTTATTTGAACTATAACAACGGGCAGACAATTATTCCCTGTGGTCTCATAATATTTTTTTCTGTACTTTTAGTTAAAATGTCTCCTTTTGAAAATTTTTATTTCACTTGAGTCTTCTTTGCTGTTTCTTGTAAGTTTAGCTAAATATGTTAGTGATTTTATTGTTTTCTTTTTCTTTTTCTGTTTTTTGAAGAACCTCCTTGCTTTGATCCCATTCTTTCTGTCTCTCATTGTCCCCTAGTCTTTATTATTGTCTTTCTTTTGAAAGTTGTGATTGTAATTTGTTTTTCTTTACGTAGTATCATGACGGGTCCTATTGGCTGGCTAATCTTTTTCGTGGCTAATGCATTTTTCTACTGCATATGTCCCTCCTAAGACTCACTACACCTTATATGCTTAAGTCTGTTGTGTATTTTTTCCATTTGTATCAAAATTTCTCCTTTTGATTTCTCTCTGGTAGTTCAAATTGTATTATTTATTTTCCACACATCTGTGGCTTTTCAAAATTTCTTCCTGTTATTAATTTCTAGTTTCTTCTACTGTGGTCAGAAAGGATAGTTGATAATAATTGAATGTTCATTTGGTCCACAGTATTGGTCAAGTCCTCTGTTTACTTTGCAGTCATATTATTTACTTCATCAATTTGTGAAATAGATGTATTTAAGTCAACTTCTACTGAAGTATTCTTGGGTTTTTTTTTTTGTTTGTTTCTGACAAAAGTTTGCTTTATATATTTGTTTTTGCTCATATATTTATATTTCTAGTGTCTTAATTATTCAACTTATATGATTATGTAATGTTTTTCTTTTTTTATGTGATAACTTTGACTTAAAGTCTATTTTGTCAGATATAAGTTTTAAACATCGCATTTAGTTATCATTTCCTTGACTTTTAGCCTATAAATGTCATTAAATCTAAAGAAAATCTCTTGTAGAAAGCATATTCAAAAGATGGCAGTAACATTTTTGATTAGTTTGCTAATCTATGCACTTACAGCAATTACTAATAAGGAAGTAACATTCTCAATTTTTTCAGTTTTTTAAAAAGATTTTTGTCTTTTCTTCATTTTAATATTTTCTTTGGTAGAATAATTCCAAAAATTTCATCAAATGTCCTAATTTTTCTGTTTGATATAAGTCTGTTATTTAAACTGATTTAGTAAACATTCAATTTACTTCTGTATTTTCAGACCTAACACTCTTCATTTGGTTCCTTAAACATAGCTCTATTTATTCTGTTCATGCATCATTTCTCTTTATCTCACTGTGCCTTCCCCCTTTTCTGGACATTTTATTTTTGCTTATTATTTTATTTTTTTGTAAAAACCTTAAAAGTAAAAAAAAAAAAAAATCACAGACCAAAATTGATCAGATCTAAATCCTAGACATCTCAGTTAATTTCTATACAGTTAGAATATAATTTCTTGATATTTATTTTAAATTACTTGTCAGATAATTGATAATCTCTCTTTCTTTTAGTTCTCTGTTAAGGTTTCTGGTTTTTTTTTTTTTGTTTGTTTGTTTGTTTTTCCTTCCAGGGAGAAGACAAGAGAGTTTTCTCCAAATTATCTATCAGAGAAAGTGCTTTGCCAAATGAATGTCACAAATTTTCCTGCTGGCTTTGATGCAGCTAATTCTACTTTACCTGAAATGTAGGATCCTCTTTACTTCATGGTGGATTTATCACACAGGAGATTCAGCTGTATATTGTAGAACTGGTGCTCCTGTTGAACAACAGGAACATTGGTAGGCTCTATTCTGCAATCTGGCTGATTGTTCTCATTCATTGAAACTTAAGGTTATAAATCAGTGCTTTTTTTTGAAAGGTATGTCCTTTTATTGAAAAAGGAAGTAAAAAATTTTTATGATAAAATTTTACATGGAAAATATTTCTGATAAAAATAAAAGATATTTAGAAAAACGTTAAAATTGACAAGTTTCATGGAAAATTAAAGAGTAAAATGGTAGACATAAAACCACTGCTAAATTAATTGAAAAAAGGAAGTAGAAACATTTTATGATAGAATTGAAGATTTACATGGAAACTATTACTGATAAATTGTAAAAAAAATATAGAAAAACATGTTAAAATTGAAGATTATGGAAAATTTTTATATAGATATAATGGTAGGCATAAAAGTATTCTTAGGTAGATTGAAAGTGGAATTATAAACTGTTTTTGGTAAAATTGAAGATTTGCATGGAAAATATTTCTGATAAAATTCAAGAAGTATATAGAAAAACACAGTAAATTTAAATTGACTATTTCATGGAAAATTATACAGATAAAATGGTAGACATAAAAGCCTTTCTAAATTAATTGAAGGTATAATTAAAATTTTGTGATAAAATTTTGTGATAAAATTAGAGATTTACATGGAAAATATTTCTGATAAAATAGAAGAAATATACAAAAATGCTAAAATTGAAGATTATCATGAAAAATAATGCAGATAAATGGTAGACATAAAAAAATTACTAAATTATTGAAAGAGGAATTACAAACATTTTCTGATAAAATTGAAGATTTACATGAAAATATTTCTGTTAGTCTATGTCTTTTTATTGGGGAATCATTGATGTTAAAAGATATTAAGGAATAGTTATTATTGCTTCCTGATATTTTTGATGTTTTTATGTTTGTGTGGATACCTTCTTTTTGGTTTGTTGGAAGAAGACTACTTTCTTGCTTTTCTAGGGTATAGTTTCTCTCCTTCTGTTGGTGTTTTCCATCTATTATCCTTTGTAGGGCTGGATTTGTTGGAAGATATTGTATAAATTTGGTTTTATCATGCAATATCTTGGTTTCTCTATGTATGGCGATTGAGAGTTTTGCTGGGTATAGTACTTTGGGCTGGCATTTGTCTTAGGGTCTCTATGACATCTGCCTGGGATCTCCCAGCTTTCATGGTCTCTGGTGAGAAGTCTAGTGTAATTCTGACAGGTCTGTCTTTATAAGTTACTTGCCCTTTCTTCCTTACTGCTTTTAAGACTCCTTCTTTGTTTAGTGCATTTGCTGTTTTGACTATTATGTCCCCATTGGGGACCCTATGCAGATCAACGGCTGGCTGAGAGTGTCCCCCTCTGTATTTGTCATACACTAGGAGAGTCTCTCAGATGATAGCTATATCCAGCTCTGGTCAGCCAGCACTTGTGGGCACTCACAATAGTGCCTAAGTTTTGTAACTGTATATAGAATGCATCCCTGGATAGGGTAGTCTCTGAATGGTCTTTCCCTCAGACTCTGCTGAAACTTTTGTCTTTGTATCTCCTTCTGTGGGTATTTTTCTCCCTTTCTACAAAGGACCCAAAAGTCCATACTTTGTTCTTCCTCCTTCTTGGGCATCATTTGATATGTGAATTGTGTCTTGAATATTCTAAGCTTCTAGGCTAATATCCACTTATCAATGAGTGCATACCATGAGTGTTCTTTTGTGATTTGGTTACCTCACTTAGGATGATATATATTCTCCAGTTCCATCCATTTGTTTAAGAATTTCCTAAATTCATTGTTTTTAATGGCTGAATAGTACTCCATTATGTATTTGTACCACATTTTCTGTATCCATTCCTCCATTGAGGGACATCTGGGTTTTTTCCAGCTTCTGGCTATTATAAATAGGGCTGCTATGAACATAGTGGAGCATGTGTCCTTATTACATGCTGGGGAATCCTCTGGGTCTGTGCCTAGGAGTAGCACCTGGGATTCTTTCTTCTATCTCTTGTATTCTGTTGTTGATGCTTGCATCTATGACTTTCCAAGGTTTTTTTTTTTTCTTTTTTTAAAATTTATTTTCTTTTTTTTTTTAAGTTTAAAAAGCAGGGGCATGTCCTTTTTTATTTATTTATTTTTTTAATTTTTATTTTCTATATTCTATGTTTACATTCCAAAGGCTTTCCCCTTTCCCAGTTCCCACCCACCATAGTTCCCATAGTTCCTCTCCCCCCCCAACTATTCCCCAATCATTCCCCTTCCCCCCTCGGTTTCTTTACTAAACTGGATGCAATCTTTACAGGCCCAGGGTCCTCTCCTTTCTTCTTCTTGGGAATCATTTGACTTGCTATTTGTGTCTTGAGTATTTAGGGCTTCTGGGCTCATTAATATCCACTTATCAGTGATTGCATTTCATGTGCATTCTTTTGTGATTGGGTTAATTCACTCAGGATGATATTTTCCAGGTCTAACCATTTACCTACAAATTGCATGAATTCATTATTTTTAATTGCTGAGTAGTATTCCATTGTATAAATATACCACATTTTCTGTATCCATTCCTCCTTTGAGGGATATTTGGGCTCCTTCCAATTTCTGGCTATTATAAACAAGGCTGCTATGAACATAGTGGAGCATGTGTCCTTATTGCATGCAGGGGAATCCTCTGGGTATATGCCCAGGAGTGGTATGCTAGGGTCCTCTGGAAGTGACATGCCCAATTTTCTGAGGAACCGCCACACTGATTTCCAGAGCGGTTTTACCATTTTGCAATCCCACCAACAGTGGAGGAGTGTTCCTCTTTCTCCACATCCTCGCCAGCACTTGTTGTCTCTTGAGTTTTTAATCTTAGCCATTCTGACTGGTGTGAGGTGGAATCTCAGGGTTGTTTTGATTTGCATTTCCCTGATGACTAATGATGTTGAACATCTTTTAAGGTGTTTCTCGGCCATCTGAATTTCTTCTGGTGAAAATTCTTTGTTTAGCTCTGTGCCCCATTTTTTGATAGGGTTATTTGGTTCTTTGCGGTCTAACTTCTTGAGTTCTTTGTATATATTGGATATTAGCCCTCTGTCAGATGTGGAGTTGGTGAAGATCTTTTCCCACTTTGTTGGTTGCCGTTTTGTCCTTCTGACAGTGTCCTTTGCTTTGCAGAAACTTTGTAATTTTATGAGGTCCCATTTGTCGATTCTTGATCTTAGAGCATAAGCTATTGGTGTTCTGTTCAGGAACTTTTCCCCTGTGCCCAAGTCCTCCAGGGTCTTCCCAAGTTTCTTTTCTAATAGTTTCAGTGTGTCTGGTTTTCTATCTCCAGGGTTGTCTCTCTTTGTGATTTTTTCATTGTTTCTACTTACACTTTTAGATCCTGGATAGTTTTGTTCACTTCCTTCACTTGATTGTTTGTGTTTTCCTAAAATTCTTTAAGGGATTTTGTATTTCCTCTTTAAGGGCTTTTACCTGTTAACCCATATTCTCCTGTATTTCTGTAAGGGAGTTATTTATCTCCTTCTTGAAGTCCTCTATCAGCATCATGAGAAGCAATTTTAAATTGACCTCTTGCTTTTCTAGTGTGTTGGCATATCTGGGACTTGCTATGGTGGGAGAACTGGGTTCTGATGTTGCCAAGTAGCCTTGGTTTCTGTTGGTTCTTGCTCTTGCCTTCCGCCATCTGGTTATGTCTGGTGTTAGTTGGTCTTGCTGTCTCTGGTGGAGCTTGTCACTCCTGTGGGCCTGTCAGCCTGTGTCTGTACTCCTGGGAGACCAACTCTCTTCTGGCAGGGTCTGTGCACAGAAGGCTGTGGAGCTGCCTGGCTCCCTGGTGCAAATGGCAGCCTGAAGACTTCTGACCCAACTGCTCCATTGATTGTATGCCCTGTCATAAATGATATTTTTTGACATCTCAGGTGGATATTATAATATTCAAATAAAGTATTGAGGACAATTATTTATTTATTTATTTATATTTATTTATTTATTTATTTTTATTTGCATCTAAATAGGTTTCATGATGTCTTCTTATACATATACTATTTCACCTTCTTCATATACCACCATATTTCTCACCCACCTCTGCTCTATTTCCTTCTCTCTTCTTATTCAATGGGTGTTTAGATATGGGTAACTCTCCAACCTTGTTGCCCAACTCTCTTTTCTCTAGTCTACACTATAACTTAGTTTGAGGTTTAGAATGTGAGGAGATGTTCTAAAGAAAAGGACCTTATAAGGAAATTTCATATGAGGTCTTGCTGGTACTTTTAGAGCATCTAAAAATAAGCATCTTGTGAAGTAAGTTTCTAAAATTTTCTGTCTTTTCTTCCCTTCATTACTTACCCTTGAATTTGGAAGACTATACATCATATTAGGAGTGCCTTACAATCAGCTTCAGAATTTTGTGTTAAGGCTAGTTCAAAACATCTTTTTTCTCAGATATCTTTTCAGGGTGTGATGAGTACCAACAATATAATTTATACTAGCTGTCAATTTTCCATTAGCCAACACTGTACTTTCTCATGTGATAACATCACTTGTATTGTAAAATACAGTGGGAAAATTCTGATGTGTTTCCAGCACCACTGAAAATATCATGATGGTTTCACCTTCCTCCTGAACACTTGAAAGAAGATGCCAGAGAGCCTCTGAGGTCTGCACCCATCACACAATTGTAGCAGTAGGGGGGAGGTTGCTGGAGAATGAAATAGTAGCAAATTGTACATGAAGGGAAAGAATTCTCCTGGCCCCAAATAAAACCATGTAATCAGACTCCCTACTCTAGGTCCCTGAACCTGAAGTTAGCTGATGTGCCATAGGGCATCAGTAACAAGTTACTACAAAATTTCCCCCAATTTCCACTCTAGAACACATTTCATTTCTATGCAAAATTTCCATTGTCCTGATGCTTTCACTGTTTTACCAACAGCCACAAGGAAAAAATGACAGTTAATGCACAGCATGGGAATTACTGTGTCAAGGAAAGGTGACCAGAGGATAATATTGGCAGTATTATTACCCAGATGACATTATTTGTAGGAGAAAATTAACCTGTGTAGGAGGTCTTGATACTATTGTAGATACTTTGTTGATTATGACATTATGGACAGAATTATATTTTCATCCAAATTTTAGCACTAATACCAGCAAATAAATACTCTTTACGTAACATTTATTGAGAAGTTAATGTATTTCTGGTGCTATCCTTAATCCTTAACACATATAAACATTTCCTAGTGACGATGACGAGAGATGATATTAAATGACTTGCTAGATGTCACATAGTTAGCTAGGAACAGAGCTAGAACTGATGGTAAGCAGAGGAAGGGCCCAGCTCACACTGTGTTATGTTCAATGAGAAAACACAGAGAGATTGCTGCATAGACTTAATAAAGTAGCCTGAGTGTATAGTGCAAATTGCAATAGAAATTCCAGATTTTCATTATGGTAAACCAAATCTGTCCTTATTAACATAAACTACATATATATGTATACACAGAAACACACATATATACATATACATCATATACATAGACAAATATACATACATATACATGTACAAATACGCATACACACACATATATACATATACATGTACACATGTATATGTATAGTCTCCTTTGCCAATATGTCCCTTCAAAGACAGAGTTGCATACATTATACCTTCTCCGAGCTCTGTCCAGGACAAGAAAGTTCATGTGCCTTATTTTTTTCTTCTTCTTCTTAAATGGCAAAAAGCCCAGACTTTTTCTGTTACTGTTCCACAGTAAACATCTGTCTCTCTAGTCACCCAGGCAATGATTCATTTGTTAGGGGCTTAGTGGGCACATTTTGGCCAGCAGCCTGCCATGTGCCCATGCCGGCCCTTGAGTGAGTTCTGTACTGAGGAGGTGTCTCTCTTTTTGACCATACAAGAGCATGTGCGTGGGCTTTCCAACCAGACACAATTTAGCAATGAGATAGGTATGCGGCCCAGGAAGGAACCAAGGAGGCACCTTGCCCAAGAATTACCCGAGGAGCTACCCTCAGCCTCCAGCTTGTGAGCTGTGGCCCACTGCAGTAGGGACACAGACACTACTGTTTTACGTATCCTCTACCTCTTGGGTAGGACAGAGAATGACGACATCCTGTTCCTACATGTGTGTGAAACACAAGAGATTCAAGCCTGAGACTGCAGTACCCAGGACAATGGCTGCTTCCCTTGTTAAATAATGAACCATTAACGGCCGTTTGAGCCGTGCTGTCTCATTATTTCTATCATTTCCATCCATCACCTCTGCTCCTCTGCTTTGAGTTCTTCTTGCGACAAAAGCTCTGGCCACCAAGGGAATCGCCGTATAGAACAGCAACCATACAAACTGGAAGACTAGTGAGAATGTTTGTGGAAAGAAATTGAATAAGCAGTAAATGAAAGGTCAATTAGGGACACAACTTCTCTCTGGTCTAGTCACTCTTTCAGTGAATGGTTATGGTGCAGGTACAGTACCAAGGACATTATGCATGGAAATAACATGGAGGCACAGAGCACACGAAGAGGGAAGTGAGCCTACATTTAAACAGAGAGAAAGTACGACTGACTGAACTATCTGACTCCTAGGATTCATTGCATGACACAGGAATAATATGAAGAAAAAATTTCTACCTAGGATAACTGTGAATAATTTTATTCACAAGTCATACATACACATACACACATACACACACACATGCAGTTCACATGTAATAACCACATTTTAGCTTAAGTATAGGCAGTGTGTTTCAGGCTTGGAGAGCCTACAGAGTGAAAAAACTTTTTGATAAATTATCTCTTAAGAGGTAGACCATCTGTAAGAGACTTTGAAGGCTGTGTATAACTACGTGAAATTGTGTTTTTCACCCTTCCTAGTATACAATTCATTGTAGAATCATCCTTGTAACTATGCGTGTGTATGTATGTGTATAGAATATCAATGAGCTGTGGAAAGGTGGGCTAGGCATGTAGTATACATTTTCTCTTTGTAGTTAAAAACTTGAGATGTGTTTATAGTCAGGAGCTTGCTTCCTGTTATAGTTTTAAAATAGTTTCCTTACAAGTTTCTGGAGTGGAATTTTTAAAAATTATGAGTCTAGTTGTTGAATACACACATACACAAAGACACACACGCACACAAAGACATATGCATGAGTACACACAGAGAGACACACACAAAAACACACACAAAGATACACACAAAGGCACATACACAAATACACATACAAAGACATACACACAAGGACACACACACAAAGACAGACACACAAAGATATACATACACAAAAATACACAAAGACAGACACACAAAGACATACACAGAGACACACACAAAGATATACACACAAGGACACACACAAAGATATATACACAAGGGCACACACACACAGAGACACACACACAAAGACACACATAATGTCTTTTAGTTGTTTTTGCTCCCTTACCATTTCTTATCTCCCTCCCACCTTTTTTGAAATCCTGCTTCCAAGGATGTCTTCTTACCTTCATGCCATTTTTAAAAGTTTTATTTTATATTTAATTATGTATACATGTGTGTATCTCTATGGGGTTTGTACAGGTGCATGCAGTACCCACAGAGGGCAAAAGAGGGAGTCAGATCCCCTGGAGTGGGAATTTTAGACAGTTGGGCGCTGAGGGGTGTAGCTGATGGGAACTAACTTCTGGTCTCCTCTGGGGGCCATACGTCTGTCTTTAACCTCTGAGACATCTCTCTAGTGTCTTTGTGTGTGTGTGAGACTCCCTGACTTTAATTAGAGTTGTATGCATGAGCAGGCATAGAAGGTAATTTACTGGAGCTTGAGTTTCTTTTTGGCAGCTATATTACTGAAGCAAAGGACACTTCTCCAGAAGCCTCCATTGTCTGCCCAAGGTCCTTCAGGAAGAAGTGGGGCACCATCAGCCACCCCCAGGATGAGACTTTAAAAATCATAAACATACATTAGAAATGCAGAAGTTATACATTTTAAGAATTTTCTCTTTGAGATTACATTTGTGGTAGGAACATTTAAATTTTAAAGAACTTGAAAACTCATCCAATCTTTTCTTTTGTGAATTTCTTTTGGAGCAATGGAAGGAAAGATATATCTCAAGTCTACCAAGATCACCCCAATCGTCCCTACATACATTCTTGAGAGTAATTTTAAGTGATTTGCTGCAAAATTATTTTGAATACTTGAAGAAGAAAAAAAAAGATAATTAAATCTGTGGTTGCTTTGCTTAAGACATGGGTTTCTGCTACACTATATTTTTTTCAAAGTTTTCATATCCACATTATAGGGTTTGGGTAGTTTTTAAGAATTATGTTTAGAGACGTCTCAGCCAAAGGCATGAGACTTCATCTTTTGTTTTTATGAAATCTGAGCCTGAAGAGATGAACCAGGGTGATTGTTAAATCTGAATTAGTATTGTTGAGAATCCACTGGCAACACAAGTGCTGATTTGGAATATCTTTTGCGACTTTAGTACATGTTAGCCATGAAAACTGAGGACAAAATATTATAGCATTTCATAAATCACTCCTGAGTTCATTTTGGGTCACTATTGTGATTCCCATTTGTTCTTTCTTGGATACATATCTAAGAGCAGAGTAAATGTTCAGGGTGAGTGACATTTTGAGGAGGACTAAAGGCATTTTAAGTTGGATCAGTAGAAACATCACAGTGTAACCCCCGAAACCAGAGCAAAGCTCTTGTTATTGTAGCTGAATTGTGTTTTACTGAAGACGGTGCTATGCCCAAAGACAGTTCATACAGAAGTTCAGAGCTGGGTAGACCTCGCTGTTTCACAGCACAACTCGGAGCGTGCAGCTTTGTGCAAAAATACTTAAAACATTCTGAGAATTGAAGAACATGGATGCCAATTAGAGGACCCAGCCACACAGAGTTGTGAGAAGTAAGTGGGACTGCAAATCCAATGTATCAAAAACAGAGGCCAGGACAAAGCAGCTTGACAATAAATGGGTGGGGTAGAACCACACTAGAACAGCACTGTTGTAAGTTCGCAAGTTAGGGAGCAGGACCCAGCAAATCCTAGGCATCCTACCTACGGGATTTGTGGAGACACGGCCTTTCATGATTAGCGTGTTTTCTGTAGGGAAGATATGGTGATGACAGACAAGAAGGGATTCCGTTTATTTCTCTACAGTTCCTTTTCCTCGGTGGTCCCATGTTCTCAGCCTCTTCCTTGTCAAGGTTAATCTGAAGAACTTTTATACTTCCAGGGTTTATAATGGATAGTGAGAATTAATACCATGAAGTAGATACTGCATAGGGTTTGGCTTCTAAATGATTTAACCTTTCTGGAGTCTAAAAAGGCCTTATGTTTACTAGCTTAACTCTTAAAAGTTCTGACAAAGAGTGTTATTAGAAATTAACACTATCGATGTCTTTGAAGGAATGCCTTCTAAATAATTATCGTAGGCTTCTGAAGACACCTTTCTACACACAAGGCAGGTTTCCCCCATGATTTCTCTGTTACTTTCTGTTACTTCAGGTGCAAGCAGAGCTATTCCCTTTAGTCACAGTATCCCATATGGCTTTGTTCATTAGTTATTACAATGTAATCATACTAGAATTCAATTTAACAAGATGCTCCATGAACCATGTTAACTTCCAAATATTCATCTCTAGGCTAAAGTTGGGTAACACATGTATTTATGGAAGAATTGTTTGAAGAAAAACAGCATAAGAAAGCAATGGGCACAAAAATCTTCACATTGGTGTTATTTATAGTAATGTTAGAAATGACCTAATTGCTCAACCAGAAGGAAATGGTTGGATAAATATCAAAGTAAGTAATGAAATATTATGTACTTGCTAAAGAAATAATTATGAGCATTAGGTAATAACATGACAATGTCTTGGTATAATGCTAATTTAAAATAGAATGTATTACTTCATCATTACAAATTCAGGAAATATGTGAGCATGTATAAGTAACAAGTGAAAACTAAAAATTATAATTATATAAATTGTATTCTTTTATTTCTTGTTTTCTTAATTATACTTGGACTTAATTAAAAAGTAATACATTTTGACTAAGAAATAGACAGTAGAAGATGACATTTAAAGACGGGCAAATTATGTTGAGATGCAGTTCTAAACATTAATGTTTAGCCTAAAAATAACTTTAAATAAGGAGAGTTCAATCATAACCACTTCTGCCTGTCAGTTCGTCTATCTGGAAAAAGGGAATGTTACTGAATTAAAAGTCAAAAACCTGGACAATTGCCTCCAGTAAGACACTAACTGGCAATTTATCCTAAGACAGTTTATTCCCTGGAAACAGAATTATCTCAACTTCAAAATCTAAAGCTAGACTAGACAGTTTTTAGGATTGTTTCTAGTCTCAGGTTCTAAGCTTTTGAGCTTCAGTCTTTATTAAGATTCTATTTAATTAGTATTTCTTCTTTTAGAGCTGGTCTTCCACCTCACACCAGTCAGAATGGCTAAGATTAAAAACTCAAGAGACAACAAGTGCTCCTACACTGTTGGTGGGATTGCAAGATGGTACAACCGCTCTGGAAATCAGTCTGGCAGTTCCTCAGAAAATTGGGCATGACACTTCCAGAGGACCCTGTCCTACCACTCCCCTGCATGCAATAAAGACACATGCTCCACTATGTTCATAGCAGCCTTATTTATAATAGCCAGAAGTTGGAAGGAGCCCAGATGTCCCTCAAAGGAGGAATGGATACAGAAAATGTGGTATATTTATACAATGGAATACTAGTCAGCAATTAAAAGTAATGAATTCATGCAATTTGTAGGTAAATGGTTGGATCTGGAAAATATCATCCTAAGTGAGTTAACCCAATCACAAAAGAATACACATGAATTGCAATCACTGATAAGGGGATATTAATGAGCCCAGAAGCTCTGAATACTCAAGGCACAATTAGCAAATCAAAAGATTCCCAAGAAGAAGGAATGAGAGGACACTGATCCAGAAAAGACTGGTTCCAAAGCCTTTGGAGTGTAAACAAAGAATATAGAAAAAAAATCTAATAAAAAAGACACACTAAAAAAATTACTAACATAAAAAAGTGTTAGTATTTTTTAAAGATTTACATAGAATTTCTGCGGAAGATGTGACAACTAGATATTAAATAATCATAATTTTTATTAACTGCTACAAATTTCTCTCCAACTCCCTGTCAATCCTAGAAATTTTATGTTTGGAAAGAATATATGTATGAATGTATACACACAGACACACACACACACATACACATGTATACATATGTACATATGCCTATATACATATGTATACATATATTGACTCTAAAAATGAAAAACAATGTTTCATTATGCATGATTTTACTCTTTTTAACCTTCTCAAAGTCACGCCCAATATTAGTGTTTTAGCACACTTAGGAGGTTATAGAATTATAAAATAAAATGTCAATAAAAGTAGAATGAATCCAGTATAAATTTTTAATAAAGAGTAACTTTTAACTGTAACTAGTGAAACAGTGGAAAGAAGTCGAGTGATCCTATCCATTTGCATCCATATATAAAACAAATTTAGCCAAGTGTTTAAAGGAAACTCCAACAAGAAACCTAAGAACAGGATCTGTAAAGCAAAACATTGCAATTCTTTCTGCTGCAACACCAAGTTGATTAGATACAATGAAGCTATAAAAGTCAAGTGATGAAAAACTTTTTGTTGTTGTTGTTGTTGTTGTTGTTGTTGTTGTTGTTTTGTCAGTTTCAGTGTCTGGAAGGACACAAATTGCCTCCAAACAAGAAACTTTGACAATGGCTACAATTCAGAAGCCTCCCAACCAACAGGAAATGAAAACACAGAATACAGAGTCTGGTAGGTCCCCCGAGGGCTAGCTGATCTTTTGCACAACTCCATTAGTGAGTGTCTGGGCCGTCTCCACTTCACTGAACAGGAACCCTCCTCGTACCCTCAGAACCTGGGCTGCTAACTTCAGTCAGGACAAGCCACCTCTTTCTTATTCTTATGTCATTTTGTATAACACACTCTGTCTTCTACATATGACACTGTTAGGATTCGGTCTAAGCTCCACCCCACCATTACCTGGCAACAGCCAGGTAGGTCTGGTCTGCTGTAAAAAGGGCTGCTTAGTCCCTCCTCTCTCTCTTACTCTCTTACTCTCTCTTATTCTCTCACGCTCTCAGCTTCTCCCTTGCCCTCTTGGGCTCTCCTCCTTTACCCCTTCCCTTATCCCCTCTCTCCATGAGGTGATGGCCAGCCTCTACTTCTCTACTCTCTCCTTCTCTCTGCCCTTCTCTGACTCTATTACCCCCTTAACTCCCCTCCCCATGCCCTGAATAAACTCTATTCTACACTATACCATCGCTCTACACTATACCATCGTGTGTCTGGTCCCTCAGGCGGAAGGGATGCCTCAGCGTGGGCCCTCTAGGCGTTCCCTTCCCCCACATAACCTATAGAACATATTTTTACATCTCTTTCTCTTTTTATGATCACAACATACATGAATAAAATATCTGATTGGACATGAGTTAAATTGTCAATGTGAGGACACTAGATACCCTTGAATGAACTCTACAAGGCTTAAACTTTGTGAAAATCAATAATTTTATTAAAAGGTCTTCCCACAAAAAGCTTTCAGAATATTCTTAAAAATCTCTAATCCATTAAGCACCCATTGAATATTTATTTGTGCCAGTAGATAAAAAAAGTTATAAATCTTGGGAGACAGAAGTCACGAAATATTTAGCTCTAGCAACCCCGAATTTTAAAATCCTATGGGCTTCGGAGTTCTGCTATTGAACCCAAGATGGGAGTCAGACGAAACATATTCTGATCAGAGGATTTGCTGTTCTAGGTGCTTTATAGCTACCTAGTATTTGTGATATAGAAAGCAAAAATTGAAAAATGTGGTCAGAGGAGGTGCCCATGGCAGGATTTTCACGAGCCAATAGAAAGCCTAGAGAGAAAGACGCAGAACCTGGCTCAGGCAACCCTCTCCCTAACCTTTGTTTACCTCTTCAACAAGGAACTCTTCCCCCAGAAAATAAGGACAGACCAACCCAAATAAAACCTGCAGGAGATCTATGTCTTTACACACCTAGCATTTACTAAGTTCTGTCCAGACTCAGACACTGTACCACGCACAGGATCGGTAATGAATGCCAGGACATCCCACAGAAAGAAAAAGTTTCACCTTAGAGCTACTGGACAAATGTCATTCTTCTACATCCTCCAGTGACCATTCCCTCTCTCTCCTTTGAGGTCTGTCTTTGAGACTTGTGGCTTTTAAGCCAAGATAAATACTAAATACTGTCAGGGGAATATGTCAGCAGGGACCTTTAGGTTTTTCTGCTTCTGAATTTTCCCCATCAAATGCCACAGAGTGACATTTACTTAAACTGAAATCACTGCAAACTAGTTGCTTCTAATTGGGAAAAAATGTTTGAGGCAACTTCACTGGGACACTGGAGGAACCAGGGAAAGTGAGCATCGCCACATGTGTCCTGATGTTAGGACTCATCTTTCTTTCTAATTAAGTGCCAGCTTCTGAGTTGTGTGCCCTTATGCTTTCTAACTGACCAAAAGCTTAGATGTGGAGAAGGCGAGAATTATTCACTTCTGTCAAGGTTTACCTGGAAGATGTTTTTGCATGGTACTCCTTGCTTCTCATTTTAACTCCCTCTAGCACACAAACAAATGATTCCCTGCATGGGCCCGGTTGAGATCAGGCCTCTGAAAACTGGAAGCGATTTTTCAGTTCACTTACTGATAACTATCATCAACAAAGAGGACGTGTCTAGATCCTAGCTCTAGATCCTAGCTCTTTTTTTTTTTTTTTTTTTTTTTTTTTTTTTGAGACAGGGTTTCACTGTGTAGCCCTGGCTGTCCTGGAACTCACTCTGTAGACCAGGCTGGCCTTGAACTCAGAAATCTGCCTGCCTCTGCCTCCTGAGGGTTGGGATTACAGGCGTGCGCCACCACACCCGGCTTTTTTTTTTTTTTTTCTTAAGAAATAAAACTTGCATCTTCATCTATCTTGGGAGTGCATCCATCCACACCAGGCTTTACAAGATCTGTCGTTATCTATGCCTAAGCAATTGTGCAGCTTCTTTTTACAGCATCTCTTCCCTTGACACCATAGAACACATCAGTAGCCACGCATGCCCTCCCTTGATTCACACACATGCACTCAGCCTTCCTTGCACAAGGCGCTTTCTCCGTGTGTATTTCCTCTGATGCTCCTCATTTCTTTAGATCTAAGCTGGCTTTTCATTCCCCTGATAAAACTCCCACAATCGATTTAACTCATCTCTCACCCCACTGCTGGGATGGGCTTTGTTATTTGTTGGAAAACCGTTTGAATTTGATTCAAAACTCATTGAAATGGCATCGTATCTGAAATGCCCTCTGTTTTAGGCAATGTTATAAATTGTGTTACAACTTTTTTTTTTTTGCATTTCTTTACATATGTCAATAGATGTTTATAAAATTTGGAGGAGGTAGACAATTTTTCCTTTCTTTTTGCCCTACTATCTCCCACAAATGGTGTGCTTTCCATAGTATTTACAAAAACTGTTTTTGTATGTATGCATTGTTGTGTGTAGGGTGAATATTGGCTGTTTTAAGATAGTTATATCCTGTGTGTCCAGCAGTAGATGGTCAGCAGGAAATGAAGTCAATGGCATCTGAGAAAAAAAAAAGAAATATAACTTCTTCTACAAGGGCTCATTTTTTCTGAAGACCAGAGCTGCTTTGTAAGATGGCTCCATATATTAGGCTGTGGAGGGCAAATCTCCGAGACACAGGTCAAAAGTAAAATCCTCACGTTGTCAGGCTTTATCTTCATGGCACCTTTGAAGTGAGATACAGAAACATACATTTTATCTGATTCTAATTATGTGGAATTCCAAAGCCATTTTGGTAACAGAAACTGTTCTAACCTGTAATTAATTTTGGGATTTTTATTTTTATAAGACCTAAAAGTTGCTTCTTTGGTAAGGACTTTGAAGTTTTTTGTTTTTGTTTTTGTTTTTTTTAAGACAAAAAAACAACACAAAAAGAATGAATCCAACAAAGCCTGGTAAAATGAATCATCTTTATCCTTGATCTGAGCATTAAGCCAAGTTAATTGGGAACAACTATATATTTAATCATTTATGGTTATGGTGCAAATTGTTTCTCTCCCTAACCCCTACTTGACAAAGAATTAGTAAGATGTAGATAGTGATAAAACTCTCTAAAATTACAATTCTTAAGGAAATGGCTCTGCCACACATGATTTCTTTTTTCTGATAGTCAATGTATAAAAAAAGAAAACCATACTGTCTGAACCACATGACTAGCAGTGATAAGGAATTTTGCAATGTCTTCAACGATAAAACAGCAGAGCAGTTTCAAATACTTTAAGTGAAGAAATAATAAAAGAAGTGTTTGCTAAGTAGTTAAGTTTCCCCCTCACCTATTTACAAAGCACATTGAGAGAAGTAGGCACTGATTTTTTAAACTCCTGTCCTCGAGGGTGAGGTCATGTGAGAATGTCCACCGGAGCTCTCGGTCTCCTTCTCATCACTTCGGCAAGCTTTCAGAGATGGTTTTGGAAATCAGTAACACCGTCTCCTTGGGTCTCTTCATTTTAAACCAACCTACAGACATTTACACCCCCAGTTTTCAGAGATCTCAAGGCAGTAAGGAAAAGCAGAATGCCGTCATGGGAATAACCACCGCAGGACATTATCACCTACAGTTGAAAATGCCAGCACCAGACTTCCTGTGGTACCACCCACCGTTTCACACAGTTCAGCCAAGCTGACTCATTCATAACTTTGAGACACATCAGAATAAATTAGTGAGTCATTAAAAAGGACAGGGGCAGAAGGTAAAGTAACTCTTAGCACTTCCAAAACAAATATAAGCAACAAACAAAACATATCTCAACTGCCTAGTCTTTTAAGTGAGTGAGTCTATGTATATTCTATGCATTTATAAAAGGCAGGATTTTCAAAGTCACAGTATGTGACAAGCAAAAGAAACTATAAAGCAAGGCAGGATTCACAGATCTTTATAAGGAAAGAAAAACTGATGGATGCGTTGTGTTCTCAGTAATGAATCATGGGTTTTGGACCTGCTGGGGTGCTGCTATCTGATCCAACGTGGGCATGTCTGTCTGCCTGGTCAAAACTCGTGTGTTGGACGGATTCAAAGAAAGGTCTTTGTTTTTCCATTGTATTGAATGTAGAAGTCTTGCACTGTGCACAATAATTTCTCTCACTTTAGTTAACTGATAGACTGATACAAATCTATTTAGGACCAGTTAATGAGGCATTCTATGTAACAACAAGGCATTACTGATGGTCTCAAAACACTTATTCAATTGATTGGGAGGAAACAAATTAACCAGAAGTTAAAATCTCAAATAAGAGTTTTTTTTTTATAAACCAATAGTCACTTTAATAATACCAACTACGCTGATAAAATACTTCAGTTTGCTTTTTTCATCTAAAATATTTTAAAATACACTTTTTATTTCATAAAATTTATTCGATGAGTATGCAACTTAAGGAGTTTAAGTAAAATACAGAATTTTGCAAGTATGATACCAGATTAATTTTACACACCATAGATCTCTTGCTTCTGCTTTCAGTGAAGTATGCCACACCCTACTAAAGATAACCGTCGACTCAGCTTTTATTATTTAGCTTTGTCTGTTTGCTTTCCAATAGAAATTTCTAAAAGATAAGCTAAGCAGAATACAAAGCCCCTCAAGATGCTCATACCTCCACCCTTATACTTGCAATACCTTTGCATAGGTACAAAGACTTTGCTACTGTGGGTAAGGCTTTCAGATGACGAACATCTGCATGGGTCTAATATAATTGTGTCAGCTTGGAAAGTAAAGAAGCAGTTGGGTCCAGCAAGTTATAACCACTCCAAAAGGACCATGGGCATGAAAATAATAAGCCCTGAGCCTGAGCCTGTCCTTGCCAGCTCTGATGGTTTTGTTCAAATCTCACAACACATGTAGCTTCCAGAAAGGGAAGGTTGGAAAAATAGATTCTCACCTAGAGCCACCAAATCCCCTTGAATACCTTGATATTAGTCTTGAGACCAGGTTACACTTGTAAAATAATACACTTTTCACTAATTTAAGCATTAAGTATGTGGCAATCATTAAGCTAAGCCAAACTAGGAGAAATGGCCTTTTTCTTTATTAATTCTTTTTTTTTTAAATTTTTTACTTATTTACATTCCAGTCATTGATTCCCCTCTCAGTCCCTCCTCCCATAGTTCTTACCCCAGTCTCCTTCCTCCCATATCTCAGAGAGGGTGCTCCCCCCATCAAGCCTCCCTGTTCCCTGTAATCTCAACTCTCTTGAGGATTAAGTGCATCTTCTCCCAGTGAGGCCAGACCAGGCGGACCTCTGTTATATAGGTGCCATGGGCCTGGGACACACAATCAGTGTGCGGGATGGATCAGTCATTCTTTTGTTGGCTATTACTCTATTGTATCCATGCGATTTGCACTCTTCTATTTGATCACTGACCAATGTCTAACCGGATGATACATAATGAAAACCATTAATGTACATGTCTCTGCTACACTACATTCTTTCATTTCTTTGGATAACTAGCCAGGATTAGAATTGCTGAGTCTCAAGGCAAGTAGATGTTTCGCTTTTAGAAGTTACCAAGTTCTTCTGGAGTGGGGTTATGCCATTTTGCATTCCATCAGCAAGGAATGAAGGTCCTAGATTTTCCAGACATTTGCCAATTTGTATGGCCCGTCTTTGAATATAGTCATTCTAGTATTAGCATAAATGGTATCTATGCTATACTTTAATTTTCGTTATCATAATGACCAATTATTTTCCATATGTTCTCAGGTACTTTTAAAATCTTCTATTGAGGGATCTATTGGGCTATTTTGAAAAGATAACTCTTTTATCAGCTAAGATCATTTTAAAATGAGCAAACTCAATGGACCAATAATTTAATAAAAATTAATGTCCAAAATGGTTTTAGAGGATTTTATCATAATTAAACCTCTAAACTTATTTAAAGAATTGTCTTTACCTATTATTTTTCAATGGCTTGATGTTAGAATTGATTCCCACTGAAAGCACTATATAATGTAAAGTAATCAGTGTACCTTTCTGCTATAATTGTTCAAGCTGTTCATGTTAGCACTCAAAAATAACAGAATCTAGGATGGCTAGACAACATTTAACCTTTCTACCATCTTTTTCTGTCCCAGAAGATTATCAATATAGCAGAGACTTTCTTCCTTTGACTTTTATGTTACTGCTTGTCATTGATACTAGTCAAAGAAGGGTCATTTACAGTCTCTTCTAAGTGAAACGTTTGAGAGTTATCAGCCAACACACACATTTGACCAATCTGTGTGAAATAGGGCTGTTATCTCTACTGCTGGTTCTCTCCCTTCTGGAGTCAGACACTTCCAAAATGTAAATGTCAGCATCTATACCTTGTGTTTCTCTAGCTTTGAGAATGGCTTGACTCTTAGTCCCATACTACTGTGCAATAAATCATTTAGGAAAATATCAGTGAACACAGAATTATCTCCTTTGCTCGATACTAACCAATACAGTGGTTTCTCCAAATACTTTTGAGAGAATTGTGTTAAATATGTAAAGCCAAAAACTTAGACTCCTTTTAAGGTACGTGGATATATCTGGCTAGGGCTAATCCCAGTCATCTGTTTGAAATGTGGGGTTGCATCTTGCTAGAGGTATGTAAAGAATAGATGACCCACACAGGGATTTCTACTTGAGTAAATTCTAAGAAAAGGTGCTATAAATAACCAGGATACACTAAAACATTTGTATGACCTGGCACAAATATCTTCCCGACAGTTTTTCCTATAAGAACTCTTGAACTTTGGTGTTTGGGAGTACATCAGCCACTGGATGAGGTATGTGTGTGAGCATACCAGAGAGTGCAGGCAGCAATCTCTGTGATTTGGAAACATTAAGATATTAGTAAATTCAGATTTAATTCATAGACTGGAAGTGTTTTAGATTTCATCGATTTACATAAAAATAACAAAACCAGTAATGTAAAAACTGGGCTTCCTCTGATTGATGCTTTATGACAGGCTGTAATTGCCACTAATCACAATGTTAAATTACTAACTTCAAGTCTGGTCTGGACTGCCACTCATGCATCTACACTTTCCATGACACAAATAATTTTTTTTTTATCTAGTGGCAAAACCCAGACTTACTAATAAACATAAACCTGTCTTCCTTGTCAAGGAAAGAATGACGAAAATTTACTAAGATTTATTTCACAAGCTATAATTCAAATGAATAAAAAAAAAAGGACTTCTGCGTAGCTGAGAATGTCTGGGAAGCAGGCATGCTGTCTCAATCTTTATCCTGTCCTACATCTTATTTCCCCCAGTCTCATCCACCTGCCTTTCTTCTCTGGGGAATTCCAGCAGACCTTATAGAAGATCAGGCTTCCCTCCTTCCTGTTCACCCTCTCAGCACCTCCTTTTAATCCAACCCCTTTCCTTCATATCATCCCCAATACCTGAAAATACTTTTTTTTTTTTAACCTGGGACCTTCAGTGGCCATACCGGCAGGGACTTAAGTAGGTGAATTACTGTCTTTACTGCCATCCATTAGGATGTCTCTATTCATTATTCCAGATGAATTTGAGAATTGCTCTTTCTAACTCTATGAAGAACTGAGTTGGGATTTTGATGGGGATTGCATTGAATCTGTATATTACTTTTGGCAAGATTGCCATTTTAACTATATTAATCCTGCCAACCCACGAGCATGGAAGGTTTTTCCATTTTCTGAGGTCTTCTTCCGTTTCCTTCTTCAGAGACCTGAAGTTCTTGTCATATAAATCTTTCACTTGTTTGATTAGAGTCACACCAAGATACTTTATATTGTTTGTGGCTATTGTGAAGGGTGTCATTTCCCTAATTTGTTTCTCAGCCTGCTTATCCTTTGAGTATTAGGAAGGCTACTGATTTGTTTGAGTTGATTTTATAAGCAGCCATTTTGCTGAAGTTGTTTATCAGCTGTAGGAGTTCTCTGGTGGAGTTTTTTTTTTGGGGGGGTCACTTAAGTATACTATCATATCATCTGCAAATAGTGATAGTTTGACTTCTTCCTTTCCAATTTGTATCCCTTTGACTACCCAGGATAACTAAAACTATTATCAACAGTAAAAGAACTTCTGGGGGAATCAGTATCCCAGACCTCAAGCAATACTACAGAGCAGTAGTGTTAAAAATTACTTAGTATTGGTAGAGTGACAGGGAGGTGGATAAATGGAATAGGATTGAAGATCCAGAATTGAACCCACACCTCTATGGCCAATTGATCTTCAACAAAGGAGCTGAAAACATCCAGTGGAAAAAAGATAGCCTTTTCAACAACTGGTGCTGGCTCAACTGGAGGTCAGCGTGCTAAAGAATGAGAATTGATGCACTCTTATCTCCTTGTACTAAACTCAACTCCAAGTGGATCAAGGACCTCCACATAAAACCAGACACACTGAAACTCATAGAAAAGAAACTGGGGAAGACCCTTGAGGACATTGGTTCAGGGGGAAAGTTCCTAAACAGAACACCAATAGCTTATGCTCTAAGTTCAAGAATAGACAAATGGCACCTCATAAAATTACAAAGTTTCTGTAAGGCAAAAGACACTGTCAAAAGGACAAATCAGCAACCACCAAATTGGGAAAAGATCTTCATCAACCCTACATCTGACAGAGGGCTAATATGCAATGTATACAAAGAACTCAAGAAGTTAGACTCCAGAAAACCAAATAACCCTATCAAAAACTGGGGTACAGAGCTAAACAAAGAATTTTCACCTGAAGACCTTTGGATGGCTGAGAAGCACCTTAAGAAATGTTCAAAATCATTAGTCATTAGGGAAATGCAAATCAAAATAACCCTGAGATTTCACCTCACACCAGTCAGAATGGTTAAGATTAAAAACTCAGGAAACAGCAGGTGTTGACAAGGATGTGGAGAAAGAGGAACACTCTTCCACTGCTGGTGGGATTGCAAGCTGGTACAACCACTCTGGAAACCAGTCTGGCAGTTCCTCAGAAAACTGGACATGATACTTCCGGAGGACCCTGCCATACCACTCCTGGGCATATACCCAGAAGATTCCCCAGCATGCAATAAGGACACATGCTCCACTATGTTCATAGCAGCCTTATTTATAATAGCCAGAACCTGGAAAGAACCTAGATGTCCCTCAATGGAGGAATGGACACAAAAAATGTGGTATATATACACAACGGAGTACTATTCAGCCATTAGAAATGATGAATTCATGAAATTCTTAGACAAATGGATGGAGCTGGAGAATATTATACTAAGTGAGGTAACCCAGCCTCAAAAGAATACTCATGGTATGCACTCACTGATAAGTGGATATTATCCTAGAATCTTGGAACACCAAAATCACAATTCACATACCAAATGATGTCTGAGAAGAAGGAAGCAGTGGTCCCTGGATCTGGAAAGGCCAATGCATCAGTGTAGGGGAATACCAGAACAGGGAAGTGGAAAGGGGAGGATGGGGGAACAAGGGGGAGGGAAAAGGGCATATGGGACCTTTGGGGGGCGGGGAGCTAGGAAAAGGGAAATAAAATGTAAATAAAGAATATATCCAATAAAAAAAATCTTGAATCACAATCAAACCAACTCCAGATATGCAGGCAACAATGTAAAAATGCAGTCATTAACAGCCAAGATAACATCTCCATCAGAGAACCCAGCAACACCACTACAGCAGCCCTTAAAAAGATGTAACTGAAGCACAGGGCAAGGATTTCAAAGTAGCTATTGTGTCTCTGCTCAAAGAAGGTGGAGAGGATGTGAATCATTCTTGTAATGAAAACTGCTAAAACACAAACAAGCGGAGTAATGAAATAATGAAGAGTTCAAGCTATGAAAGCAGAAATAGAATTTCTATACAAACTCCAAAGGTGAGAGAGAACTGCAAATAAAAACTTAGGAAACCAAACAAATCCTCAGAGGTCAGTGTCACCAACAGAGTACAAGAGATGGAGGAGAGAATGTCAAACATTGAAGAAAAGGTAGAAGACATAGATACTTTGGCCAAAGAAAATGCTAAATGTAAAAAATATAAATCCAGTTACAAATCATGAAGAAAATCTGGGAGAATGTGAAACAGCTAAATCTATGAATAATAGGAGGCTAGGAAGAAGGTCAAAGGCACTGAAAATATTTCAACAAAGTCACAGAAGAAATTTTCCCTAACATAAAAAAGGTGGTACCCCATATCCAGCTGCAGATTGCCGACATAAAATAATCTCAATGGCATATTTGGAGAATTTTTACCTCAGAATACTATGTCTGAGATTTTTTTACCTTACTGGACTTCTGATTATACATTATGGCTTCTGATTTCTGATTTTTTTTTACGAGTTCTTTTTCTCCCCCCCTCCATATGTGTGTATGTCTTCATTAAGCTATGCTACCTTTTCTAATTTTTGTTTGTTTGTTGTGCTTTGCTTTGTGTTTCCTCTGTTTTTTAAATGTTCTTTTGTTTCATTCTTGCATTTTCTTTATATTTGTCTGATTTTTTTTGAGAAATAGAGAAGGTATAGAGTGGGTGGGTAAGAGTGGGGAGGATCTGGGTAGAGATAAAGGATTTGATAATTTGATTTTTTTTACAATACCTCTTTTTCTTTTTTAATTTTATTTTCTATATTCTTTGTTTACATTCCAAAGGCTTTCCCCTTTCTCAGTTCCCCCCTCACCATGTGTCCCATAAGTCCTCCCCCTAACCCCCTACCCCTGCGCCCGCGCATTCCCCAATCACCCATCAACCCTTTCTCTGTTCTGGTACTCTCCTGCAAAACTGGAACCAGTCTTTTCTGGACCAGTGTCCTCTCATTCCTTCTTCTTGGGAATCTTTTGATTTGCTAATTGTGCCTTGAGAGTTCAGAGCTTCTGGGCTCATTAATATCCACTTATCAGTGATTGCATTTCATGTGTATTCTTTTGTGATTGGATTAACTCACTTAGGATGATATTTTCCAGATCCAACCATTTGCCTACAAATTGCATGAATTCATTATTTTTAATTGCTGAGTAGTATTCCACATTTTCTGTATCCATTCCTCCTTTGAGGGACATCTGGGCTCCTTACAGCTTCTGGCTATTATAAATAAGGCTGCTATGAACATAGTGGAGCATGTGTCTTTATTGCATGCAGGGGAATCCTCTGGGTATATGCCTAGGAGTGGTATGACAGAGTCCTTTGGAAGCATCATGCCCAATTTTCTGAGAAAAGGCCAGACTGATTTCCAGAGCGGTTGTACCATCTTGCAATCCCACCAACAGTGGAGGAGTGTTCCTCTTTCTCCACATCCTTGCCAGCACCTGCTGTCTCTTGAGTTTTTAATCTTAGCCATTTTGACTGGTGGGGGTGGAATCTCAGGGTTGTTTTGATTTGCATTTCCCTGATGACTAATGATGTTGAACATTTCTTAAGGTGCTTCTCAGCCATCCAAATTTCTTCTGGTGACAATTCTTTGTTTAGCTCTGTACCCCATTTTTAATAGGGTTATTTGGTTTTGGGGGCCTAATTTCTTGAGTTCTTTGTATATATTGGATATGAGGCCTCTGTCAGATGTGGGGTTGGTGAAGATCTTTTCCCAATTTGTTGTTTGTGGTTTTGTTTTTCTGACAGTGTCTTTTGCCTTAACAGAAACTTTGTAATTTTATGAGGTCCCATTTGTCAATTCTTGATTTTAGAGCATAAGCTATTGGTGTCCTGTTCAGGAAATTTCCCCCTGTGCTTATGTCCTCCAGGGTCTTCCCAAGTTTCTTTTCTATTAGTTTCAGTGTGTCTGACTTTATGTGGAGGTCCTTGATCCACTTGGAGTTGATCTTAGTACAAGGAGATAAGAATGGATCAATGTGCATTCTTCTGCAAACTGATCTCCAGTTGAACCAACACCATTTGTTGAAAAGGCTATCTTTTTTCCACTGGATGTTTTGAACTCCTTTGTTAGAGATCAAGTGACCATAACGCTGTGGCTTCCTTTCTGAGTCTTCAATTCTATTCCATTGATCTACTTGCCTGTCATTGTACCAATACCAGGCAGTTTTTAACACAATAGCTCTGTAATACTGCTTAAGGTCAGGGATATTGATTCCCCCAGAAGTCCTTTTATTGTTGAGAATAGTTTTAGCTATCCTGAGTTTTTTGTTACTCCAGATGAATTTAAAAATTGCTCTTTCTAGATCTATAAAGAATTGATTTGGGATTTTGATGGGGATTGCATTGAATCTGTAGATTGCTTTTGGCAAGATGGCCATTTTTATTATATTGATCTTGCCAATCCAAGAGCAAGAAATATTTTTCCATCTTCTGAGGTCTTCTTCCATTTCCTTCTTCAGAGACCTGAAGTTCTTGTCATACAGAACTTTCACTTGTTTGGTTAGAGTCACACCAAGATACTTTATATTGTTTGTGGCTATTGTGATGGGTGTTATTTCCCTAACTTCTTTCTCAGCCTGCTTGTCCTTTGAGTATAGGAAGACTATTGATTTGCTTGAGTTGATTTTATAAGCAGCCACTTTGCTGAAGTTGTTTATCAGCTGTAGGTGTTCTCTGGTGGAGTTTTCTGGGTCACTTACGTATACTATCATATCATCTGCAAATAATGATAGTTTGACTTCTTCCTTTCCAATTTGTATCCCTTTGACTTCCTTATGTTGTCTAATTGCTCTCGCTAGAACTTCAAGTACTATATTGAAAAGATATGGAGAGAGAGGGCAGCCTTGTCTAGTCCCTGATTTTAGTGGGATTGCTTCAAGTTTCTCTCCATTCAGTTTGATGTTGGCTACTGGTTTGCTTTTATTATGTTTAGGTATGGGGCCTTGAATTCCTGATCTTTCCAGGACTTTTATCATGAAAGGATGCTGAATTTTGTCAAATGCTTTTTCAGCATCTAATGAGATGACCATGTAGTGTTTTTCTTTTAGTTTGTTTATATAGTGGATTACATTGATGGATTTCCGTATATTGAACCATCCCTGCATCCCTGGGATGAAGCCTACTTGATCATGGTGAATGATCATTTTGATGTGCTTTTGGATTTGGTTGGCAAGGATTTTATTTCGTATTTTTGCATCGATATTCATAAGGGAAATTGGCCTATAGTTCTCTTTCTTTGTTGGATCTTTGTGTGGTTTTGGTATCAGCGTAATTGTGGCTTCATAGAATGAGTTGATAATTTGATTTTTTTGTGTTGTGTGTTTTGTATGTATGGGTGCGCACATATAAGTAAGTATGAAAGCATGCATACCTGTGCACGCATGTGCTGAAGCCAGAGAAAAATGCAGGTTATCCTTGTGCATCATCCTCCATCTGATTTTTTTGAAACAATGTCTTCATAAAACTGAAAGTATCCTTTTTTTTATTGGCTAAGCTAGCTGGTCAGAGAGATCTGTTATGTCCTCTTGTGCTGGGCTTACAAGAACACAATTGTCTGGCTTTTTACGTGGATGTCAGGGATTTGAATTCACATCTTCAGACTTGCACATACTTGCTCTTAGACTCTGAGCCATCCCTTCAGAATGATTTTTCTTTTCTTTAAGTGGAGAGAGGGTGTATGTTGGAGGTGGAGTTTTGTAGGATTTCCTTACAGGATTGGGAATACATGGTACTTATGTAATTTTATTGCTTTCTTTGTTTTAGATTCAATTTCTTTATGATACATATGAGGATTCAGGATATAGGTGGCAATTTAAGCGATAAAAC
This sequence comes from Apodemus agrarius, assembly GCA_964023405.1. Taxonomy (NCBI): domain Eukaryota; kingdom Metazoa; phylum Chordata; class Mammalia; order Rodentia; family Muridae; genus Apodemus; species Apodemus agrarius. Next base: position 31,558,190 of record OZ030025.1, on the reverse strand, counting down.
ATAATCACCGACAGCATTTTCATTATATAGGGAGTTATATTTTAATAGAATATTAAGTATTCTATTAAATATTCACTCAAATATCAAAAGGACGCTTTTCAAACATAATGAGTTGTGAAATTTACTCTTTTCTGGCAGGCCAAATCTAGATGCAAATACATCTTTTTAACTTTCAGCAAGCTTCATAAATAAAATAGGACAGAAATCAGTGGAACTAAAAAATATGGATGGTTCACTGTTTGAAAACACATTTGATATGTATGACTATTTTAATATTTTATTTGTTAAACATTTTACACAACAGTGTTAAATTAATGCCTCTTAAACTTGTTGAATTGCTTCAGTTTTTGGAGACTAAAAAATTCAAATCAAGAGCTGAAGCGGTGGTTTAGTGTCTCTGATCATGATCTGCTCTTCTGGAGGTCCCAGGGCTTATTCTAATGACCTACATGGCATCTTACAGCTACTTCTTACTCCAATTCCAGGGGCCATGATATCTTCTTGGACTCCTAGGAATTTAGCCAGGTATAGACATACATAAAACTCAGCATCAATACACATAAAAATAATAAAATTTAAAAATTTATATCAAACTTTAAACCAGAAATCTCTCTCTCTCTCTCTCTCTCTCTCTCTCTCTCTCTCTCTCTCTCTCTCTCTCTCTCTCCTCACTGTGTGGTTGCACCTATCCTGTTTCTCACTCACTATGTAGACCTGAATGGCCTCGTACTCACAGATATCTGCTTGCCTCTGCCCACACAGTTCACTTTCTTTTATGATTATGTGTGACTTTCTATATGACTGTATGTGCATTTAAACCTATCTACACACATCAAAGTATCATTTCATTAAATAAAAAATTTGCTGATTATATGATCTAGACCATTTAAATTGAACACTTTATTTGGGGCTTATAGGTTCAGGAAATAAGTACAAGGACTGCCATCTATACAATCACCAGAGCTCAAGGTGAATTAATGGATGTCAGGAGCATTGTTCTGCATAACTCTTAGTAATTTTTTGACTTTTCCCAGTATTGTGGTATATTACTTGGCCGATGTGGTTTTCCTCATTGGCCAAGCCAAGTTAAAATAGAGTGAAGAAAGGATATTTGGGGCCAAATAATACACTGTGGTTAAAATCACTTGCCTCATGTAAATATAGTCTTACTGAGAAAGAATTTGTCATGGGCATTGCCAGCAGTAAACTATGTCATCTTGTAAACCTAGTGTCAGTGTTTCACCTTTTTTTTAAAGAAGTAAAATTTTAAAGGCTTGATCAATAATGTAAATGATAAGATGGTTCATCATTCAAATTACATTGAAAAAACTTTGATACTTGAGAATGCACAAAATATTTTCAGGTCCAAGCTAACATTTTCTTTGAAATGATTAGTGTAGAAGTTATTGTGGAGAAGGAAAAAAAAAAGGTGTCCTAAATCATTAAATGCCATCTTAACTGCTTGTGTATTGTGAGTCATTAACTCCTCTGGAAAAATAATTTCCATTAATGTTAGATTATATGTTGCAATACATTTTAGTCTGGGTCACATTTCTACAGGCTTATGGTGAGTTTTAACAATGTTGTCATCATGGGCCTCCACTACTGGAGGCATATAAGGAGGTTCTCTTCTCTCCTTGGTTTAGCAATGTATTGTACAGTTATTGTGTAAGCCTGCCAAAACCAGTTGGTCAAGGAGCGACACATGACGCTGCAGAGTTCTGGGAATCCTCCCACACTTACTAACTGGGTAACAAGCATAGTTAAGCTTCACATATGAACTAAACTTGGGATTCCTGGAGAATAATTCACCCTAATTCTTTAGATGTTTCTTTTATTCCTAGAACTCTATTCTTTTTAATCACCATTACCTGTGTGCAAAGATGACCATAGCATTTCTACCTTCTTAGCACGAAGAGCAATGCCTTCTATTTTCTTTGCTCTACTATGTACTAGGCCCTAGTAAAGTTAACATGATAAAATTAATATTCATTATGACAAAACTCCAGAGAAAAATTCTACTTTGAAGTATTTTGCTGAGTATAAGTTTCTTAAGATTTCTTGGTCAGTGTCCTCATGCACAAAACAGTACTTAAAAAGTAGAGGCTAAGTAATTTTTTTTGTCATTATCTCTGTTCAAATGAGGTTGGTTTGTGGATGCTGATGTACAGTAATGACAATAACTACCACATACACAATGGATATCACGAAAGGTGTCATGCAAGCATCCTGTGGAAAGCGTCACACTCACCCATGTAGGATGCCTTCTGATGTTTGTGAAGTAGGAAGTGATGCAGGTGCTGTATTTGTGCTATGAAAACAGTAACTGGAATGAAAGTTGGAACACGCACAGTTACAGAATCTACATCACAGAACTTCCTAAGAAGTGTCAAATTTTACCCATGTGGGAGTATATACTTGAGCGAAGCTTGTGTAGGCAGGGTGCACAGATGAACTACCTAGGATTTAGGAAGCCCAGAGGAGGCCTCCACACCTAATGTCACTTGATCTGTAACTTCAAATTTTAGGTGTGATCCCTTTATATTTCACAGGGGAAAACAGTGATTTCTTTTTAAATGCCATTAAATTCTGGAAATCATGTAAGAATCCGAGAGTGATTTGTGGTCTATAATGGGCCATGGAATGGAAGGCACTGTTACTCAGTTTGGACACATGTATACACACACACACACACACACACACACACACACACATGAGATAGAGAGAGAGAGAGAGAGAGAGAGAGAGAGAGAGAGAGAGAGAGAGAGAACAAGTACCCTGCTATGAAAATATCTAAATCAGTACTTTATGATAAAGTCAATACCCTTGTGAATACTTGAATACTGCTCAGGCCATGGAATGGAACATTGCCTGGTGTCTTAAAAATAACTCTGCTTCACTCCAGTGTCACGAATTGCAGCAGCTTCCAAAGGCAGCTACTTTGCTTGTGTATCAATTACTCAACAGCTTTGTTTCATAGCTTTGTCATCCCAGTGTGTAGTGTTAAACACAACCCCCGTGTCTCACTGGTTAGGAAAGCCAGTGCTCCATTGATCTCCCTGTGCTAGAGCACTGTTTCACAAACCTCCCTCTACTAATCTACCAGCACCTCCTTCGTGTCTTTCCAATTCTTCCATTTTAACAACAAAAATACTGGGAGTTTCTAAGAGCCCACATTTAGTAACCCAGTCTCAGGAGTCATTGCAATTTTCCCAAAGTGTCTCTTGCTAACTAATATATAGTTGAATTCACATATTGGAACAGAATGTTTATGAATGTTGTGGCTAGATTACAGTTCAGAGACTGAGGAGATGCCTCAGTCTGAACAGTGCTCACCTTGCAAGTGTGAAAACATGAAACAAGCTTAGCATAGCAACTCCTGGTTCTAGAGAACCAGAGACAGGAGAATCCCTGGGCTTCATTGTCCAGCTAGCTTGCCTTCCTTGGTGAGTTCCCAGCCAGTGGTATACAGTCTAGAAATAAATAAAAAAGGGTGAGAGATAGCTGTGGAACAGCCCGAGATTACTCTCTAATCTACACATATGTGCACCTGCACACACATGTGCACTTGCACACACATAGCACCCCTACACACAACACACACACACACACACACACACACACACACACGATCATAGCTTGTGGGATCTTTTCTCATCCATGTCTGAGAGTCCTTCCTATATGTTGTAAGCCACTGATGTACAATTCCTGGTTTTGGTTTAGAAAAAAAATCATATAACAGTAATATTAAAATCTTTCCTGTATTCAGCAAAAAATACTCCACAAGAAAATATTCTCTCATACGCATTTTGGTTTGATTGTTTGTTCAGGGGTGTTGTTTACATAATAAGTCAATTTGTATGTCTGATTATACTTCTATGTGTTAGCATCCAAGGTGATGAACTGAAGGTGTAATTGATATTAGTATTATTGTGGTTCTGGAGGCTGAACGAGGCTTGACGCTTCCTAGGCAAGCATTTTCCTCCTGAGCTGTACTTCGATTCTACTATCATTCTTTTGAAACTCAAGTAATTTTATGGAAACTTGGCTAATTGTTTCTACATCTCTCTGATGTGAGCCCCCAAGTCTTCTGATATTTAGGATTCATGTTCACCAACCCACTCTTTTAGAACCAGAAAATTATTCTTCTCTTTGAAGCTCTGACTTAAGTGGGAAATGATATTTCAAGACCTTATTTGAAGTGCCAAGAGGTTGTGATTCTTTTTTAAAGCTTATTCCTTTTGGTTGGCAGGAGAGGGAGAAATGTACATGTGTATGCTTATGCGAATATTATGTGTATAGAGTTTTCATGATTTCCTTTGCACAGCTCACTGAATCAGCACCTAACCTCTTCTGAGGCATTATGTACTACTTATTTCTTTAACTTAAATATCTCTTCCTAAGGCCACAAGGGGATGATAGAATTAAGATATCCCATCATGCATCAACTGTTTTATTTCACACTGTACACAAAATCCTCCAGAGGACTGCTGGAGTGGAAAGATTTCCCTATCACCTTCTTAAGCATCTCCTAATGTGTTTGAAAGGTGGCATTTGCTTCACTTCAGATGTATCACAGAGATCATTTCACTTTTAATTACTGTTTAATTTTAGTTCAATGAGTAAACCATTACTTTGTATTGCTGTTACATGAATCACTGTTGCCAAAAACATGGATAAAAATTTATATTTCCCTATGAATGATCGTTGTTGTCCTTTCCTGGGTTTTTCTTCCATTTATGAGCCAGTATTTCCTATAATATGTATTAATATGGTCTGCTCTGAGTGAATATTCTCAGACAATCCAGGACATAAAAAGCAGTGTGACTTTTGGATTCTCTATACCTTTTCAGTGAATACATTGTGGGTGGGGATTGAGTTCCCTTTACACAAGACCATGTAAAGGCCTGGATCCATGCACGTGTTCTGCCTTCTCTGCTTACCAGCAACCCTTCTAACTGTCTCAATTATTTGTTATCTCTTTATTCCTTTCCAGTTTTAAGTAATGTCTCTACTTTTGGCTTTTCTTTCTATCAGGATGTTATTTTGTTACTTGCATGCTTCCGTTAGTCTTCTATTTATTTGTGAAATAATTTTGTTTCAGTTTACATTCACTTCTGAATCCTGTTACCTCATTTCCAAAATTCTAACCCAATTAACACGGCTCTATTGTGTTGTATGGCTTGCTCTAACACCGAGTAGTTAGCTCATTAGTAATTCTGGGCACACTGTTTCCACAAGAATTTCTTATCTGTAGGGCTATAGTTTCTTATCATATAGTATTATATACTGTTTATCATATAGTATGATATACAATATGGATAATATTTCATTTCAACATCTTTCAGCTATTCATTGTTTCACTAGAAGATAACTGTTTGCTTCAACCCTACTGGAATTTTTGTCAAAAGCAGAAACATATTATGACTTGCTTCCTAATATGCAATATTTTCTTATCATCCCTGTTTTACATAGAGTTTTGTTTTTAATTATGCATGTTATCTTTTTAATTTTTTTCTATTTAACTGATATTTTTCTATTTTTAGCCACAACCTTTTGAGTTTTATTTCTATTCCTAGGTTTCTCATTGTGGGGCTTCCTGGAAAGAACATTAGCTGATTTAGATTCTCAAGTTCATGTGCCCCAGTTTGCTCTCAGAAACAACTGAGCTTCTTGACATAAGCTGAATTCTAAAGTAGAGCCACAAGATTTTTGTGTTTACTGGGACAGTAATGTGAGCCCACCTACACAGAGACATTATAGATGTGATGAGAGTTATAATCGATTAACTTCAAGTTTATGCAGATTATTTTGAATTATTAATGTGCAGCGATATCTAGTCACAAAGCCTTTTTGTATAGAAATTTCTCAAAGTGAAACCAGAGTCGAGTTTTAACACAGAGTGCCTCAGATATATTTGAATTAAGAGAAGACTGGCCTGCCCTGGCAACCCTTTGAAGGTGGAGGAAAGGGACAGTAGCCGAGGATATGAGAAGTGTCAGAAGGTTAGAATGAGCCCTGGCCAGTAGCCAGTGAGGAAGTGGGGACTTTATTTCAACAACTGCCTGAAATTCTGCCAATAAATTGGATAAGATTGGAGTCATACTCACCTTACAAGTTTCTAAAGAGTTCAGCTTCAGGGTCACCTTGATTTGGGTCTCCTAGACTTGGAACATTAACGTTATCTAAGCCCATAGGACTTGTGATCTATATATTTGTGAAATAATTCTTTTGTCCTGAGTCCCAGTAAGTTATTGATAAATTATAATAGCAGGCGAGGTGCTCAGTGGGTAAAGCACTTGACGCCAAATCTGATGACTCAAACTTGACCCTTGAGACTCAGGGTGGGATGAAGGAGGTCACTCAAATGTATACCCATGTAGTCAACCACTAATCCTACATAAGATAACTAAATTCATGTAATTCATTTTTAAAGAAAATATACAAATATATTATATTAAGTTCCTAACTTGTTATTCTCAAATTACCCTGTTGTCCTTTAAAAAATAATACCATTAACTACTTGAAGATACTCCGAGCTACCAAGTCTATACATTCGTTCCACTTCTCATATTAGAACTGACACAATCCAGATTGCATCAATAGGGAATTTGTCTCCAGAAGTTCATCTTCTGTTATCAGGAATAAGCTATAAACTAGTTTTGACAATGCTGATCCTCTATTTAAATTTGGGACCCATTTGTTTTGCATTTTGTTTCAGAAATATTAAAGAAAAAATCATACTGCGGGCATCTTCCCTGAATAATCCATCCTTCCTGATCTTATTAGTCTCTGACTCCAACCTAACCTCAACCTCTTATAAATATTTGTATAATTAACCGCATCTGACCTGCGCCTGCCAGGAACAGTTAACCTCATCTTCAGGAGTTTTGAACTCCATTGCCACACATTTTACATGTAAATGTGCCCGTGCTATTTTGGAAATGGCATCTGATGGCTCACTGCTGAGTGACACTTATTTGCAGACCGTTAAAAAGACGATGTTGTCCGTCATTTGATTTGTTAGACCTGCGAGTCTTTCACACGTGATACTACAGTGAGAAAACCTAGGAGAATTACGAGAAAATCAGCTCAGAAAAAAAAAGTGTGATCAATGAAAGTGCGGTGAAAGAATAAGGGAATGAATATATGATTTCACACTCTCCTTGAAAAGTCGGAAATAATTAGAGGAAAGTGTATTGATGAGGGAGGATGGACGATTTAGCTCAGGGATGTATTGCTTTGCCTCAAGTGTGAGACCCAGTGTTCAGTCTATGATGCTGATTATACAGAAGAAAAATGAAGACCGTGGGCTGAGGGCATGGCTCAAGTGGGACACAAATGATCGCTAAACAAGTCTGAGGAACTGCAGATCACCAGAAGTCTCATAAAAAACAGGCAAAACAGTGCACATTTGTAATCTCAATGCTTGTGTAGAAATAGGAGGTGGAGACCAGAGAATCCCCAGAAGCCCAAAGGGCAGCTAGCCCTGCTATATACAGCAAGACACAGCAAAAGAAAGGCCCTGGTCTCAAATGAGAGGAGAAGTATGAACCCGCACCTGAGCTTGTCTGAAGTTATTCTCTGATCTCCAGAGGCACATAAGCTTGTATCTACTCTCACATACAACAATGAACACACACATTACACATATACACATAATAAATAAAAATAATACTGATTTAACCATAGCTATTAAAACTGTATACTGTTCCATAATGGACTGCAATGGTTTGATTTTGGGATGCCACCTACAGCTTTATTTCTTCAATGCTTGGTCTTCAGTTTGGTGCTATTTGGGGACATTCTGAACCTTTAGGAGACACAGTGTGTCTGTGCGATGTGATTCATTTGATGAGGATTTAGAGGTCACACTTGACTCTTCGTCCCTCCCTTTTCTCTTTGCTTCCTCTGTGTCAGGAAGTGAACAGCCTCTTCCAGCACCCGTCCCCCACTACTGCACTGTCTGCTGCGTGAATGGAACGGGAATCAAACAGACTAGAAGACTTGAAACCTTTTTCCCCTTTACGCTGTTTCCTGAGGAATATAGAGCACAGCTGTGCCAAAGTAACTGACAGACTTGCTGTGAGGGTGGTACAACATAGACGCCGAGAACATCTGATGGGTGTGTGTGTGTGTGTGTGTGTGTGTGTGTGTGTGTGTGTTGCTAGCCAGCTTTCCATTGCTGTAATAAAATATCTAAGGTGATCAACACATCAAGAGATAAAATCTGTTTTGACTCATAGCTTTGAAGGTTCAGTGGTGTAACCACTGTTGCTTCAGGTCTGTGATGAGGCAACACTATAGCAGTAACAAGAAACAGAGCAAAGTCATTTCCTTCATCGCGAGGATACAAAGAAAAGAGACTAGAGTTCCCACCATCCTTTCCTAACCCAAACTCTTAGTGGCCTGAAGCTCTCATTCAAGGCCCTGTGACTCCATCTCTCAAAGGACAAGACTTTCAATGATTTTTTTAATGATTTATTTTATATGAGTACCCTCCTGTGTTCAGGCATAACAGAAAAGATCACTGGATCCCATTACAGATGGTTGTGAGTCACCATGTAGTTGCTGGGAATTGAGCTCAGGACCTCTGGAAGAGGATCCAGTGCTCTTAACCTGCTGAGCTATCTCTAAAGGACCAGGACAAGACTTTTAACCCATGTACTTTGGAAACATTCAAAATCCAAAGTATAGAAAACACCAATGCAGAGAATATTATTTATTTGTTAGAAATATTGGCGTAACAATCAGTGGGAACAATAGCCGAGTTTGTATATTGTGCTAAGAATTGTAAGTATAGCTGTAAAGGACAGGGTCATAAAAAAAAAAAAAAGATGAAAGGTTTGATTCTTAATCTCCATCTTCCCCATATAAAATTCAATGTTTGTAAATAAAAACGAAGATTTAAAAATAAAATAATCTGGGCTGGAGAGATGGCTCAGTGGTTAAGAACACTGACTGTGCTTCCAAAGGACCTGAGTTCAAATCCCAGCAACCACCTGGTAGCTCACAACCATCCACAAGAGGTTCTGACAACCTCTTCTGGTGTGTCTGAAGACAGCTACAGTGTACTTACATATAATAAATAAATAAATCTTTAAAAAAATAAAATAAAATAAAATAATCTTAGGAAAATACACGCAAAATAGTATTCTGTGCATGTTACACAATGTATGCTTATTTTGGTTGTCCCAAATATTTTCTTTACGAATCTTTATGCTTACATTCTTTTTTTTAGTGCAGAATTCTTTTATTTATGTATTGATTTTTATTTTCTATATTCTTTGTTACATTCCAAATGATTTTCCCTTTCCCAGTTGCCCCCTCCCCATAAGTTCCGTAAGCCCTCTTCCCTCCACCCATTCTCCAATCAAACCCTCCCTCTTCTCTGTCCTGGTAATACCTTACAATGCTGCATCAAGCCTTTCCAGGACCAGGGCCCTGTCCTTCCTTCCTTCTTGGGAATGATTTGATATGTGAATTGTGTCTTGAGTATTCATAGTTTCTGGGGTAATATCCACTTATCAGTGACTGCATTCCATGTGTGTTCTTTTGTGATTGGGTTGCCTCACTTAGGATGATAATTTCCAGTTTCAACCATTTGCCTAAGAACTTCATGAATTCATTGTTTTTAATTACTGAGTAGTATTCCATTGTGTAAATATACCACATTTTGTGTATCCATTCTTCCATTGAGGGACATCTGGGTTCTTTCCAGCTTCTGGCTATTATAAATAAGATTGCTATGAACATAGTGGAGCATGTGTCCTTATTGCATGCCGGAGAATCCTCTGGGTATATGCCCAGGAGTGGTATAGCAGGGTCCTCCGATAGTGTCATGCCCAGTTTTCTGAGGAACCAGAAATCAGCCAGACTGATTTCCAGAGTGGTTGTACCAACTTCCATTCCCACCAGCAGTGGAGGAGTGTTCCTTTTTCTCCACATCCTCGCCAACATCTGCTGTCTCATGAGTTTTTAATCTTAGCCATTCTAACTGGTGTGAGGTGAGATCTCAGGGATGTTTTGATTTGCATTTCCCTAATGACTAATGATGCTGAACATTTCTTAAGGTGCTTCTCAGCCATTCGAAGTTCTTCAGGTATAAATTCTTTGTTTAGCTCTGTACCCCATTTTAAAATAGGGTTATTTGGCTTTCTGGAGTCTAACTTCTTGAGTTGTATATATTGGATATTAGCCCTTTGTTAGATGAAGGGTTGGTGAAGTTCTTTTCCCAATTTGTTGGTTGAAATTTTGTCTAATTGACAGTGTCCTTTGCCTTACAGAAACTTTGTAGTTTTATAACGTCTCATTTGTCAATTCTTGATCTTATAGCATAAGCTATTGGTTCTGTTCAGGAACTTTTCCCCTGTGCCCATGTCCTCAAAGGTCTTCCCCGGTTTCTTTTCTATTAGTTTCAGTGTGTCTTGTTTTATGTGGAGGTCCTTGATCCACTTGGACTTGAGCTTAGCACAAGGAGATAAGAATGGATCAATTCGCATTCTTCTGCATGGAAACCTCCAGTTGAGCCAGCACCATTTGTTGAAAAGGCTATCTTTTTCCACTGGATGTTTTGAGCTCCTTTGTCAAAGATCAAGTGACAATAGGTGTGTGGGTTCATTTCTGGGTCTTCAATCTTATTCCATTGATCTACCTGCCTGTCACTGTACCAATACCATGCAGTTTTTAACACTATTGCTCTGTAGTACTGCTTGAGGTCCCAGATACTGATTCCCCCAGGACTACTTTTACTGTTGAGAATAGTTTTAGCTATCCTGGGTTTTTTGTTATTCCAGTTGAATTTGAGAATTGTTCTTTCTAACTCTATGAAGAACTGAGTTGGGATTTTGATGGGAATTTCATTGAACCTGTAGATTTCTTTTGGCAAGGTGGCCATTTTTGTTATATTAATCCTGTCAATCCATGAGCATGGGAGATTTTTCCATTTTCTGAGGTCTTCTGCATTTCCTTCTTCAGAGACCTGAAATTCTTCTCATACAGATCTTTCACTTGTTTGGTTAGAGTCACCCTAAGATACTTTATATTGTTTGTGGCTATTGTGAAGGGTGTCATTTCCCTAGTTTCTTTCTCAGCCTGTTTATCCTTTGAGTATAGGAAGGCTACTGACTTGCTTGAATTTATTTTATAATCAGCCACTTTGCTGAAGTTGTTTATCAGCTGTAGGAGTTCTCTGGTGGAGTTTTTTGGGTCACTTAAGTATCCTATCATATCATCTGCTAATAGTGATAGTTTGACTTCTTCTTTTCCAATTTGTATCCCTTTGACCTCCTTATGTTGTCGAATTGCTCTAGCTTGAACCTCAAGTACTATATTGAAAATATATGGTGAGAGGAGGCAGCCTTGTCTAGTCCCTGATTTTATTGGGCTTGCTTCAAGTTCCTTTCCATTTGGTTTAATGTTGGCTACCAGTTTGCTGTATATTGCTTTTGCTATATTTAGGTATGGGTCTTTCCAAGACTTTTAGCATGAGAGGATGCTGAATTTTGTCAAATGCTTTTTCAGCATCTAATGAAATGACCATGTGTTTTTTTTTCTTTGAGGGTGTTTATGTACTGGATTGCACTGATAGATTTCCTATATTGAACCATCCCTGCATCCCTGGGATCAAGCCTACTTGATCATGGTGAATGATCATTTTGATGTGTTTATGGTTATGATTGGCAAGAATTTTGTTGACTATTTTTGCATCAATATTCATAAGGGGACAGGAACTTCAAGTCCTTGAAGAAAGAAATCGAAGAAGACCTCAGAAGATGGAAAAATATTTCTTGCTCCTGGATTGGCAGGATCAATATAGTAAAAATGACCATTTTGCCAAAAGCAATCTACAGATTCAATGCAATCCCCATCAAAATCCCAAATCAATTCTTCATAGATCTAGAAAGAGCAATTCTCAAATTCATCTGGAGCAACAAAAAACCCAGGATAGCCAAAACTATTCTCAACAATAAAAGGACTTCTGGGGGAATCAATATCCCTGACCTCAAGCTGTACTACAGAGCAATTGTGTTAAAAAACTGCATGGTATTGGTACAGCAACAGGCAGGTAGATCAATGGAATAGGATTGAAGACCCAAAAATGAACCCACAGACTTATGGTCACTTGATCTTTGATAAAGGAGCCACAACCATCCAGTGGAAAAAAGATAGCCTTTTCAACAAATGGTGCTGGTTCAACTGTAGGTCAACATGCAGAAGAATGCGAATTGACCCACTCTTATCTCCTTGTACTAAGATCAACTCCAAGTGGATCAAGGACCTCCACATAAAACCAGACACACTGAAACTATTAGAAAAGAAACTTGGGAAGACCCTGGAGGACATGGGCACAGGGGAAAAGTTCCTGAACAGAACACCAATAGCTTATGCTCTAAGATCAAGAATTGACAAATGGGACCTCATAAAATTACAAAGTTTTTGTAAGGCAAAGGACACTGTCAGAAGGACAAAACGGCAACCAACAACGTGGGAAATGATCTTCACCAACCCCACATCCGACAGAGGGCTAATATCCAATATATACAAAGAACTCAAGAAGTTAGACCCCAAAGAACCAAATAACCCTATCAAAAAATGGGGTACAGAGCTAAACAAAGAATTTTCATCAGAAGAAATTCGGATGGCCGAGAAACACCTTAAGAGATGTTCAACATCATTAGTAATCAGGGAAATGCAAATCAAAACAACCCTGAGATTCCACCTCACACCAGTCAGAATGGCTAAGATTAAAAACTCAAGAGACAACAAGTGCTGGCGAGGATGTGGAGAAAGAGGAACACTCCTCCACTGTTGGTGGGATTGCAAAATGGTAAAACCGCTATGGAAATCAGTGTGGCGGTTCCTCAGAAAATTGGGCATGCCACTCCCAGAGGACCCTGGCATACCACTCCTGGGCATATACCCAGAGGATTCCTCTGCATACAATAAAGACACATGCTCCACTATGTTTATAGCAGCCTTGTTTATAATAGCCAGAAATTGGAAGGAGCCCAGATATCCCTCAAAAGAGGAATGGATACAGAAAATGTGGTACATTTATACAATGGAGTACTACTCAGCAATTAAAAATAATGAACTCATGCAATTTGTAGGTAAATGGTTGGATCTGGAAACTATCATCCTAAGTGAGCTAACCCAATCACAAAAGAATACACATGAAATGCAATCAATGATAAGTGGATATTAATGAGCCCAGAAGCCCTAAATACTCAAGGCACAATTAACAAGTCAAATGACTCCCAAGAAGAAGAAAGGAGAGGACCCTGGGCCTGTAAAGATTGGATCCAGTATTGTAGACCCAGAACAGAGAAATCGTGTGGGGAGGGGGGAATGAGTGGGGAATAGCAGGGGGGGGGAGAGGAATTATGGGACATATGGGGGGGTAACTGGGAAAGGGGAAAGCCTTTGGAATGTAAACATAGAATATAGAAAATAAAAATTTAATAAATAAATAAATAAATAAATAAATAAATAAAAATATTCATAAGGGATATTGGACTGTAGTTCTAATTCTTTGTTGGATCTTTGTGTGGTTTTGGTATCAGCATAATTGTGGCTTCATAGAACGAGTTGGGTAGTGTTCCTTCTGTTTCCATTTTGTGGAATAATTTGAAGATATTGATGTTAGGTCTTCTTTGAAGGTCTGATAGAATTCTGCACTAAAACTATCTGGTCCTGTGCTTTTCTTTCTTTCTTTTTTTTTTTTTTTTTTTTTTTTTGGTTTGAAGACTTTCTATAACCCCTTCTATTTCTTTAGAGGTTATGGGACTGTTTAGATGATCTATTTGATCTTGATTTAATTTTGGTATTTGGTATCTGTCTAAGAAATTGTCCATTTCCTCCAGATTTTCCAGTTGTGTTGAGTATAGGCTTTTGTAGTAGGATCTGATGATTTTTTGGATTTCCTCAGTTTCTGTTGTTATACCTCCCTTTTCATTTCTATTTTGTTAATTTGGATACTGTCTCTGTGCCCTTTGGTTAGTCTGCCTACAAGTTTATCTATCTTGTTGATTTTCTCAAAGAACAAGCTCCTGCTTTTGTTGTTTGTTTGTATGGTTCTCTTTCTTTCTACTTGATTGATTTCAGCCCTGAGTTTGATGATTTCCTGTCTTCTACTCCTCCTGGGTGAATTAGCTTCTTTTTGTTCCAGGGCTTTCAGGTGTGCCTTTAAGCTGCTAGTGTATGCTCTCTCCAGTTTCTTTTTGGAGGCACAAAATTATGGAATAAAACTTCCCTAACCTAAGGAGAGAGTTGCCCATGAATATATAAGAAGCCAACAGAACAAACAGACTGGACCAGAACAGAAATACCTCCTGTCACATAATAATCAAAACCCCAAATGTAATAAACCAAGAAATAATATTATGAACAGTAAGAGAAAAAGGCCAAGTAACATATAAAGGAAGACCTATCAGAATTACACCTGACTTCACACCAGAAACCATGAAAGCTAAAAGATCCTGGGCAGATCTTATACAGACTCTAAGAGAACACAATTTCCAGCCAAGACTTCTATACCAGCAAAACTCTTGGTCACCACAGATGGAGAAACCAAGATATTCCATGATAAAAGCAAATTTACATAATATCTTTCCACAAACTCAGCACTACAAAGGATAATAAGTGGAAAACACCAATATAAGGAGGGAAACTACACCCTGGAAAAAGCAAGATAGTAACCTTCTTTCATCAAACCCAAAAGAAGTTAATCACTCAAATATAAAAATAACGTCAAAAATAACAGGAAGTAATCATCACTAATCCTTAATATCTTTTAATATCAATGGACTCAATTCCCCCAAAAAAGACATAGACTAACAGACTGGATATGTAAAGAGGACCCTACATTTTGCTGCCTACAGGAAACACACCTCAGAGTCAAAAGCAAACACCACCTCAGAGTAAAAGACTAGAAAACAATTTTACTAGCAAATGGTCTTAGGAAACAAGCTGGAGTAGCCATTCTAATATCAGATAAAATTGACTTTCAACCTAAAGTCATCAAAAGTGACACGGAAGGACACTTCTTACTGGTCAAGGGAAAACCCACCAAGAAGAACTCTCCATTCTGAACATCTATGCTCCAAATGCAAGGGTACCCTCATTCATAAAAGAAACTTTACTAAAGCTCAAAGCACACATTGCACCTAACACAATAATTGTGGGTGACTTCATCACTCCACTCTCTTCAATGAACCAATCAGGAAAACAGAAACTAAACAGGGACACAATGAAACTAATTGAAGCTTTGGACCAATTGGATTTAACAGATATATATAGAACATTTCATCCTAAAGCAAAAGAATATACCTTTTTCTCAGCGTGGTACCTTCTCCAAAATCAACCATATAATTGGTCACAAGACAGACCTCAACAAATATAAGAAGATTGAATGAATCCCATGCCTCCTATCAGATCACTATGGAATAAGAATGGTCTTCAATAGCAACAAAAACCACATATACATGGAGGCTGAAAAATACTCTACTAAATGACAACCAAAGAAGAAATTAAGAAAGAAATCAAAGACTTTTTAGAATTTAATGAAAATGAAGGCACAACATACCCAAATCTATGGGACACAATGAAAGCAGCTCCTCTAACAGCATCATGACCAGTGATTTTAAATCCAAATTTTGTTTTTCTGGTGTGTTGGGGTATCCAGGACTTGTTATTGTTGGAGAATTGGTTTCAGATGCTGCCATATTCCCTAGATTTGTGTTAGTAATGTTCCTGTGTTTGCCTTTTGCCATCTGGGTTATCTCTGGCATTAGTTGGTCCTGATGTCACTGGCTGGTGCTTGAGCCTCCTGTGGGCCTGTAAGATTATTTCCACACCCCTGGATGACTGAATTTCCCCTGGCACAGATTGACGATGTGCTGCCCTACTCTTGGGTACCATTGGAGTCCTAGTGTGCCTTGTCCCAAACAATGCTATTCTCAGGTTGTCTCCACCTGTATGTACCTGGTGTTGTCTGTCTGGTCAGCCCAGTAGTGAAAATGGTGGCCACTGTGAGGACCCCCCTCCTAGAGTTGATTTCTCTGCAGGGCAACCGGCCCAGGACAGGGCTTCCTGCCAGATTTCAAATGCTCTGCTGATGCTGGTTCTCGAATGCCCCACTTCTGCCGAATAATCTGCTTTTGTCCATTCTTGAGAGAGTATCAGGAAGTAGGATCTTCCCCATGTCAGATGTGGCTGAGGTCTACTACATCCGATGGAAAGGGGCAGTGGTGATTAACCTGCTCCTGCCGGTTCTCTAGAGTAGCAGGAAGTGGGATCTTCCCTGTGTCAGATGTGGCACAAGTCTCTGGCTGAGCTGGCTACTTTGTGTTCCCTGCACACCAGGCCAAGCTGGCTGCTTGGCCACTGGGGCCAAGATGGTGCCATTCTCAGACCACAGGGCTCGGTCTAACTGCCGGACTCCCTGCAAGTCAGATGCTCCCCCACAGGATATGTGCCCAGGCAGCTGTAGA
Source organism: Apodemus agrarius (assembly GCA_964023405.1). Classification (NCBI taxonomy): domain Eukaryota; kingdom Metazoa; phylum Chordata; class Mammalia; order Rodentia; family Muridae; genus Apodemus; species Apodemus agrarius. Next base: position 31,541,697 of record OZ030025.1, on the reverse strand, counting down.
ACTTCCCAGCTCCCTCCTGTGGAGGGAACCCAGGCAGGCTGTGTCCTGAGCACTCCTTCACTCTGGTATCCTCTGCATACCTGGCTGAGCTGGCCACCTTGTCCCCGGAACCAAGATGGTGGCCAAAGAATACATTCTTAAAAGTGAATAATTATTACAGAACTTAGAAAATTATTATAATCCCATTAGATATAGCATTTATAATTTAGTTAGAAATAAAGCAATTAGAAAGATACAATTTTCACTTTTCTTTTTTTAATTTTAATATTTTGTTTCTCTGTCTCTGTCTCCTTCTGTGTCTCTGTCTCTGTCTCTCTGTCTCTGTCTCTGTCTGTCTCTCTCTCTCTCTCTCTCTCTCTCTCTGTGTGTGTGTGTGTGTGTGTGTGTGTGTGTGTGTGAGTGTATACAAAGTGCAGATCAGAAGACCATTCTCAGGGGGAGATTCTGTCTTTCCACTGTGAGTTCAGGTAAACTTGGACTTAGAGAACTTTCAGACTCTTAGTTCCTTAAACTCATATCTCATGGATCAGTGAGAGGACTGGTGGTGTAACCTGCGAAGAAGGGTGTGAAGTCATTTTCTAGCCTTTCTCTCCTCTTCATTTTACCCAGAAAAATAACTATTGTTTTACAACATTTCATCTTTATGATAAAGTATAAAAAACAAAATAAACAAAAAACCTAGCCTTGTTCAGTCTTCTACAAAGATGACATGTATAATAAAAAGAAAATAAAAACACCAGAATTTTCTATAACTAGAGTCTTATTGTGAATGAAATGTCACAGTATGTGCTGGTTTGTGTAATTGAAAATACAATTTTCCCTTATTTTTATGAACAGGAGGGTGAGACAGAGGGAGGCAGTCCCAGGGGCTTGACTAGCTATACTTCTGCCAAATGCTGTAGTGCAGGAACAAAATAGGAAAACGTAGCTATATGAAGCAGATCTGGATGATGAGGACTACTTCAAGGATAAAGAAAAAAAATTGGAAAGGTAATCATGAGGTTGGGGGGAGGGTAGGAAGGGGAGTGAAAGTATTTGTGAACTGCAATAGAATACCACATGTCTTTAAAAAAATTTCCGATTTAAAAAGTGAAACATTTTCAGTTACTCTTTCTATGGAGCACAAAAGTAATAAATAGAATAGTAAGAGAATCAAAGGAACTATCATACACAGAAAGCTTTGGTTCCAGGGAACATGCCTGTGTCAGTCACTAGTTCTCTCGGGTGTTTCCAAATATTGTATGCCCAGCATCGAGAAATACCTCCCCAATGAAACAGAGGCTCTGAGTAGCATGGGGCATATGGCAATCACCATCTTGAGAAGTGTATCTGAAATAGGTTAGCACCAGCAGTGTATACACAGGGCATTACGGATTAACCCACTATTAATTGGTCATAAGGTTTTCTAATCTTTCTTAGAACTTTTAATCTGCCCAGTGAATAGATCAAGAGACAAGGCTCTCTAGTGAACTCCATTTGGACTTTGGAATCTCATGATCAAAATCACGGCATGGATAAATCTCAGATTGCTTTTGAGTAGGAGACACATATAGTCAAGATTCCAACCTGACATTTGGAAGGAAGCTCTTATTAAAAAAAAAAGTGGAAGCTGAAGAGATGGTTCAACCGTAAAAACACTTGTATTTTACAGAGGACCCATGTTTGGTTAACAGCACAATGACCTGTGATTCCAACTTTATGGGATCTGACTTCTGTGGTTACGTACACACACACACACACACAGACACACACACACACACACAATGAACATGTGTTTTATTCTGTCCCTTCAATCATTTTCTGTGTAAAGTACCCACCATAGGGTTCATTTTCCTTTGTACTCCTTTTGCATCCATAGCTGTCTCATGGAAGAGTGGGTTACAGCCATGAAATGATATTAGTTCCACATTTCACATTACAAATAGTATTTGATAATACACAAGATTACTGGAACAATGCCATAATTAATTCTTTAAAACTTACACTTTCCAGTAATTTACTTCTTCTTGAAGTTCAATAGAATATGAAATCATAAATGATTTTTTTTTCAAAAATGTTAGCCTCAGTGTCTGTCTTCTTCAAATATCCAGAAGTAATGTGCTTTGTAGCTGTCTTGAAGGTCATTAATAAGGTCAATAATCCACAACCTTGTTACCTTTTTATTAAAATAATGCGCAGAGAAGCCTTTAATGTGAGCTCTGACATTTGGTCAAAAATCATGTATGAGTTACCAGCTACTGAGAAATGCTGACAGGACGCTTTGTGGGAGAGTGGGCAGGGACTTGATTTACTTTTCAGTATTGCTCCGATATTAAAACGGCTATTAAAGTAAATTTCATTCATTTAAAAAAGGCACACATACAAACCCTGGGTTTTGTTAATGAATGATTTGTGAAATTATCATGTTATTTCAGAAAGCATCTCAATTTTATTCACAGTTGTAGAACTTCAGGCAATTCCCATCTTACTCCCCCATGTTTCTAGTGTTTTTGCTGTTGCTATGAGCTTCGTTCTCAATTTCTCCAGTAACTGATAAAGTTAATCTCTTAAGAAATTTATTTTGCAACTAATATTATTTCTAAAATGTCCTGGCAATTTATCTTTACCCCTCTTTGTGAAAATATGAGGCACGTAGTGTTTATCCTTCCAGGAATATTGAATTCCATGTTCCACACTTGTGGGGAGGTCAGCAATAAGCCATGCCCCTATCTGTTTGCTTAACAGAAATTTTCAGTCAATGGGATTGGTGTCTGGAGCCAGGCAGGCCTGGTGGCACTGGGTTTCAGCCAAACATTTCAGACCATTTCCGTAAATGCTTCTGATCCAGCAAAATAGAAAACTGGCTTTACCAAATACTTTTTTCTCTTTAATTTTTTAATTTGTGCACATTGAGAAAGAAATGTAATCCATCTGCTTAGCTGGCACAGAATTCAACAAACTATTGTTTTGTAAGAGAAATTCAATGTCCAAGAAGCCTTGTGAGCCTGCCTCCTCTCTCCTCTAGAAGCCCAGAGAAGTAGAGATTTCCAAAAACAGATGGTCGACACTGTTATAAGGTACTGATTTAGTAAAAAGTATTATCTTCTTAATACTCTTTAGCCTATAAAATTTTGTCTACTTCCATCAGAGACATTAAAAGACATTAAATTAGAATATGGCCTAGTGGATTTAATTATTAGACTTTGTTTCCCATTTCTTCATTTCTTTCCCATTCTTTCTAATCTCCACTCTCCCTAAATGCTGTCGTACATGGTTCCCAGCCTATATAGTTTCTTTCTTCCGTGCTGTTAGCATTGAAAGTCATGCTTTTTTTTTCTACCAAAAGCTTTGATTACCTCTAAGTGATTCCATTCTCCTCTGGTTTGACTTCAAGTGCACTCAGACACGCTTGCGGTGTTTGTAGAGGAGTACCCCAGGCATATTCCCTATCACCAGCTCCGCAGAGTTACAGTAGAAACTACACTTGAAAAGGGTTGTAGACTTATAAAGTCTGGGAAAGGCCATTAAACGGATTTCTTGACTTCAGCATTCTGAGACCTTTACTCTTTTAAGGGGCATTGGGCCTCTCTGAGAGAGCGCAGCATACAGAAGGCTAAAGAACACTCTTCTACCAAAGGGACAGGCTTGTGCCGGAGCATCAAGCTGCTTCAGGACTGTGTGAGAAAAGCTTGAGAAATTCTCTGTCTCCCTTGCTTGTATTTATTTCATTACTCTGTGGTATCTAGTGTCCATTGTCTAAAGGCAAACAATAAACCCCCTTCTTTTAATATTTAACTTAATTTTCTTTTCATTAGAGAAAACAAGATTGTTCTGTTCGACTGCAGAGACAAGCTGGCCATTAATGGTCAAGATGAAGTATTAAGGACTGTTTTGCAACTATTTGGATGGAAATTCCCACTTGTAGGCTTAGTGGGCGGTGTGACAGCCTGGCTACAAGAACTGGGTTCTTTGATTAATTCCCCCAGTTGTGTTGTGAGAGGAATCCTTTTTTACTTGTTTTAATTCTTTGTTTTTATTTATTCACTTTACATCCTGCTTACTGCCCCCCCCCAACAGTCACCCAGTCCCACAACCTTTCCTTCATTCCCTCTAGTCTCCTCTGAGCCAGCGGGGGACCCCTCCCTATCATCCCCCCAGCCCCAGCACTTCAAGTCTCTGCAAGGCTAGGTGCTTCCTCTCCCACTGAGACCAGACAAGGCAGCCCAACTGGTAGGACACATCCCATGTATAAGCAACAGCTTTTGGGATAGCCCCACCCCTACCCCACCCCCATGCTCAAGTTGTTTCTCAGCACTTACAAAAGACCTGAGCTGCACATCTGCTAGGTAGGTGCCAGAAACTTAGGTTCAGGCTATAAATGTTTTTTGTTGGTAGGCCAGTCTCTGAGCGTCCCAGGAGGTCCAGGTTAGTTGACTCTGGTCTTCCTGTCGCATTCCTATCCCTTCGGTGCCCAAAACCCTTCCTCCTATTCCTCCATAAGAGTCCCCCTGCTCCATCAACTGTTTAGCTGTGGGTGGCTGCATCTGAATCAGCTGCTGGATGGAGCCTTTCAGACGACAACGTGTTCCTGTCTGCAAGCATCACAGAGTATCATTATTAGTGTTAGGGATTAGTGCTTGCCCATAGGATAGGTCTCAAGTTGGGCCAGTTATTGTTTGGCTGTTCCCTCCATTTCTCCTCCCTCCCTGATGCCTGCATTACTTGTATACAGGATAAACCTTGGGTTGAAAATTTTGTGGATGAGTTGGTGTCTCTATGGCTCCACTGGAGTTCCTGTCTGGCTACAGGAGGTAGACACTTCAGGTTCCATATCGCCAATGTAGTGAGTCACAGCTAAGGTCACCCCCATTGGTTCTTGGGCACCTCCCTTATCCCAGGCCTCGGTCTTGTCCTGGAGATGCCCCCCACCTTCCCACCCCTGGTAGTTGCAGATTTCCATTCATTCTCATGGCCATCTGGCCATCTCCCCTGTCCCTGCCACACCTGATCCTGAATCCCTTATCATTCTCTTCCCTGTCCCCTCTCCTTCCCAGTTCCCTCCCACTATCTGCCTCTTATAACTATTTTATTCCCTCTTCTAAGTGAGATTCAAGCATCCTCACTTGTGCCTTCCTGCTTGTCCAGCTTCTTTGCGTCTATGAAGTGTAGCTTGGGTATTGTGTATTTTATGGCTAATATCTACTTATAAGTGAGTGCATACCATGCATATACTTTTGGGACTGGGTTACCTCACTCAGAATATTTGTTAAGAATATTTATGATATTCTTAAGTTCCATGCATTTGCCTGCAAAATTCTTGATGTCTTTATTTTTAATAGCTGAATAGTATTTCATTGTGTAGATGTACCACATCTTTTTTTTTTTATCCATTCTTCAGTTGAGAGACATCTAGGTTGTTTTCAGTTTCTGGCTATTATGAATAAAGCTGCTATGAAAAATAGATGAGCAAGTGTCCTTGTGGGATAGTGGAGCGTATTTTGGATATATGCCCGAGTGGTATAGCTGGGTCTTGAGGTAGAATTATCCCCAGTTTTCTGAGAAACCACCAAATTGAATTATTTTTTTATAATACGGATTTGTGAGAATTGGTTCATGTTTGCCAGTAAACTCAGAAATGAGAAAGAATAAAAAGATTGAATAGCCTCAAAGTAAAAAGAAGTAAGTTGGTAAGTTGGGAGTGGTTTTAGTAAGACACAACTCTCTCTCTCTGTGTCTCTCTCTCTCTGTCTCTCTCTGTCTCTCTGTCTCTCTCTGTCTCTCTCTGTCTCTCTCTGTCTCTCTCTCTCTCTCCCTCCCTCCCTCCCTCTCCCTCCCCCTTTCCTCTCTCCCCCATTCTCTCCTCTCTTCCTCCCTCCCTCCCTTCCTTCCCCTCTCTCTTCTCTCTCTCCTATTCTATTATTATTTTATCTTTCCATGCGAACAGATTTCTTGAAATTTATTTTTGTTTGTTTCCCTAAAGCATCCTGAATTTACCCTCTCTTAAAACGCCTCTTTGGTCTTTGTGTCCATGCCCACACCTCATTTTGCTACCTGCTTAGGGACCCACCTTGGGAGGTGAGTGGGCGGAGAAACGTTTTCTGGATATGCCCAGGAGAACAGCTGCATCCCTTATAAGAGTTCATATAAATCATAAAATTCAAAGTGCCAGGTGTCCTGTGGTGGTCAGGGTGTGCGTGAGCAGGGTTGGGTAGTGGTAATCATGAGTTCTTGACTCAGAGAAAAGGAAAACTTCCTCCTCCCTCTTCAGGTGAGGCAATATCTACCTCAAGAGTGACTAGTTTTCTTTTGAGAAGCATTTTTTTTTCTGTAAACATCATGCCAGTCTCAATTGGGAGAATGGAGAAAGCTCCTGAAACTGTATGTGGAAATCACCTGGATCGGATGTGAACCATGCCCTTCATCCTTTCCTGTGTTCTCTTTCCATTGTTTGTTCTAGAATAGCCCACAAAGGGGCTCTTTTCCATCAAAACTCACTCTGCATCTCCTGAAATTGTTCCTATTAATAAATAAAGTGATTCATAAAGAGTTAATCATGTACATTCATTCTTTCTCTCCTCTCTTCTCTCCCTCCCTTTCCCCTGTTTCTTTCATCATGAAATATTTTTGTCTTTTATAGGCTATGATGAATTCGTGTGCTGATTCTGAAGCCATTCATGGGGCTCTCATCCCCTAGCCTGTATTCATGTATGTGCTCATCCATTTAGCAAACATTTGTTCAATGCCTACTATGTGGAAATAATCGCTTCTAAAGTCTCTCAATTTCCAAGCAAGTAAAAGCCACTTCATGTATTCCTCAGAGGGCTTCCAGATGAAATGTAAACACTAAACTGCACAGACACTCAAGGCCACAGAGATATTAATTACAGGTTTCATTCATTTCAATGAGATAGTATTTTCCAGGGCTTATGTATATATTCACATAATTCTGGGTTAATATTGGATCTAGTACAATAGGAAACCATCCTTTGCTCAAAGAAGATATCACAAACACACGCTGCCTCAGTCTTCACATTCCCACTGACTTTAGCTTCTGATCTCATTGTCTTGTAGCTTAGAGGGTTACTTGTTACTTTGCCATTGAATGACCTTATCACTCTGGAGAGAAAGCTTCTTAGTGTTAAAAGTGGGTGAGTTGGTAGAAAATAACCCATTTTTATAGAAGTAAATCCTATACTGATGTGGACTTTAAGTTTTCTGTTTGTATGACCTACGATTCAATGGTTAGTATGAGGAAAAGGACATCATTTCTTTAAAGTTTCCAAACAAAAGAATATCCCTTTTTGCCGACAGGTTATGGAAAGATTCTCTGTTCGCGACTTCCCCTGTTCAAAACCTCATTTCTCTCTTTCTGCTTTCATCTGTTCTCAAAAAAGTCTTATCTGTATTTATTTTCTTTCTGTTTATAATAAATGGGTATGATATAGACTAAACTTAATAGATTTTCCTAACCCTAACCTATCCATTCCTCGAGGTGTAGAAGTTAAGAGCCATCCCTGACTGTCCTAGCATTGCCTTAGAACAAGGTTAGCCAGAATGGACCTTTGCAGGGTATTTTATTTTACTTGCCACACAGACATCTTTATACTACGAATGTCAGAGCCCTGGAAAGCTCCTATAGGGACAAGAAGGAATCAACAATTTACTATTATAAGAAAATAAAATAACTGACAAAATGGAAAAAAAAACAACAACCTGAAATTTGCTCTGAGTTGGTGGTTCTGTGGACACATGATGGATAACCATCTATGGTACCCAGGATATTTCAAGCTTTGTCTTGGGATCAGTGCCCTGTCATGCGTGTGCTGTTGGGACAGAGCAGTGCAAGCAGACTCCAGACCTATTGGAATGGAGTATGCACATGAGTTCTTGTTTGCTTGAATTAATGCAGTCGTCTCTGCTGCCATTCTGACTCCCAATGTTGTTCTTTCTCTTTCTGTAACAACCATAGAGAGCCTTCAGCAAGGAAGCTGGAACACAACACTCCACTACTAGAAACTCTGACTTCCTTCCTGTTGTAGTCCGAAAGGCCCTGGCAACCTGCAGTCATACCTTCTCCGTCAGCCAATTTCATCTACTATAACTTTGTCTCTTGTTTCACTGTAGTTAGGTTACTGAAAGCCATGACTATCTTTCTGCCAGACTCTGATCCCAAATATTTGCTTGACTTCCATCTTCATCCCTATTATATCAATTTTCAAATGCCAAAGCACAGCCTTCTTGGGCAACCCCACTGAAAAGCAAAAATACCCCTTCCAACGTCTCAGTGTGAGTTTTCTCCAAATCACTTTTGCTATCTCATATGCGCTATGCTTTACAAATATTTCCTTTGTTGTCTGTCTTTTTCATTGATCACTGCCTATGAGGAAACACGTTTTGATCTGAGTTTTGTGGCCAACCCTGTACATGTTACTGCCTATTGAATGACTACAGAACAGATTATATAGATTTATATCTGGATACTGTGGGCACTCACTTAGACTCCTGGAATAACATCTAAGAAGTCATTTTGACAGATACATGTTGTTTAAGAAAAAAACAAAGTCTTATTTTATAACACCAGAGAAATGCTGAGTCTAAATATATGAACACACTACATGGCTGATGTTAAACTAAGAAACATGTCCACTAAATAAAATAAATAAATAGCCATCGCTTTTAACTTTTAGGAATCATGCTGTGCTGTGTAAGTAACTCAAACGTAAGGTATAAATCAAGAGTATGTGAAGTAAGTTTCTCAAAGTGCTGGCTATGGAGTATCTCCCGCTGTTTAGATGTGGCTTCCCTCTGAAGTGGCCCAGACAATTTCACGGAAGATTAAATCCGAAGCCCCACCCTGGCGCCTGACATCCAGGTGCCCGTGTGTTTATGCACATCTCCTAAGCTTCTCAAACCATGTAAGCTGGCACTCTATCTCTCCCACACGAAATTGTGACCCCTGTGAGAATCATTGCCTCATCAAACGGCAAGAGTGCCCACTTTATATAAAGGACACCAACTGAAAATTAGAAATCAAAAGAGCCATCATAAATTCCTTCCCCTCGGCTTTAGAAAACATGTAAACATCACTTTCCTCCCCAGAAAATATGTGCGTGTCTCCCTACTCACAAGCACTTATCTAATTGGTGACCTTTTTAAACATCAAGCCCTTCTAACGGTTCACATGCTTTTTATCTACTTGAATTTAATGTCTTCCACATCAGCCAAACTGAAGTTTCGAAAATGCCACATATGTGGCTTGCTGCATTAGTGAGTTTCCATTCATTGTTCTTAAAGTGAAGTTCTCAAATGTCTTGAAATGTCACTCCCACCTGGCCTCTAGCATGTTTTCAGTCTCAATTCTTGCCATTTCTCCCCTTGTGGACTGTGAGAGCACCATCCTGAATTATTAAGAGAACTTCCCTCTGACATTTATATGAGGGGCCTCTAGGCTACAGACAGGCTAGAACAAAGTTGATGTGCCCACTCTGCATTTTGGCAGCCCTCTGTATTTCCTATCAATGGACTATAGTAGTGACATCTGTAACTGTTGTCCTTCTCATACCTGATAACATTACTAAGCATTATGTGTATCAGACACATATACCCATTGATGGTCAAAAAGCCAACAAAATAGGTAACTTACAGTGGAAGAAACTACATCCCTAAAATGGTAAAATGGGATTTGAGGTCAGAATCTATCCTTAACTTCTTTGTGTCTGGGAAAGAAAATTTTGCAGGCATATTTCAGTAAGCACTTTTTTTTTTGCTTGAATTGTAAGTAATTTCATAATTAAGAAGGCAATACCAGAAACCAGACACCCACAACAAGGACTTAAGAAATCTTCCTTAATTCACAACTGTAACCTTGTTTTCAGTTTAGTTTGTCTGCACTAGGATTCACATCCCATCCCAACATAATCTACTTAAAAGGGGAGTTTCCATTTCAGGTTGTCTCCATGATAGAACCTCCTTCTCCTCCTCCTCCTCCTCCTCATTATACCTGTTTGATTACTGTGGGGATTAATCTTTCTTATCATAGTTTACAAATTTCTTGAGATTGAGGACCTTGCCCATGTTACCACGAGATTTCCCAATGCCTGAAGAAGTTTCCAAACCACTTAGTCACTGGGCAGTGGATTGAGAGACTGTGGAAGATAGTGAGAAGATACATTTAGATAGGAGGACCCTCATAGCAATCTCCTACATACATTTTTATTGGGGTAGTATAATTATGGCTCCTGAAGTTTATCGATACAACCTTATATAATATCATTGGGGAAGTATAAGGATGGCCACCATTTTCTTTGAAACTATGCACTCCTGAAGTTTATGCAACCTGCAATGACAATTCTTAGCTCTGTCAATCTTGTTCTTTTGAGTCTTGTTCATCCATACAGATTCTCATTTTTGCTTTGCAATCACATTAACAACATGTAATACCAAATCAATGAACATTTTATGAGTGTAGTTTATCAGCAGATAGCAACAAACAGACAAAATCCAAAAATTGTAAATTGGCATCAGAAGATAATCAATGCTGGTGTTATGAGTAACAATCTATTACAAAGGTTAATGATAACTGTGTTTTCCGCAATCCAAAGAAAGCACAGGCTTTGAAGTTCTGTGTGAAATGCTTCTTTTCCTTTGTTTTAGTCTGAATCTTCTCTGTCCAGCAGAAATCAATTAGTATTTTTATGTCCGAGTTTATGCCTCTATAAACTGAAGAAAACCCTTGCTACCTACGCTTAGAAGAATGCTCTGATAAATAATGAAGTCATGTTGGGATCGCACTATACAAGAACAAAGTATAATTATGATTTGTTTTCTGATTGGGATTAGCTTGATTCCCAGTTTCTAAGAAGTCTGTAATAACTGCCTAACAGCCACATAATATTTTTGTTCTCTCTTGGGGGGCATTCAAGCAGCTGCTTGTAATGCTGTCTGTGAATATGTAACACTCCATATGTGTAAGCTGCTTTATGCATCCTCATCAAATGCATCCATAAAAATACATGGACAGCAAAAGATATTTCTGTTAGATACAGGGAGATAGAGGAACGGAGAGGCACACACACACACACACACACACACACACAAACAGAGAGAGAGAGAGAGAGAGAGAGAGAGAGAGAGAGAGAGAGAAGAAATGTTACAATTTTCTAAGCTAAGAGGTATGGCAGTGCTTAGTGCTTTTGATATGATTATATTAATTTTCAGGAGTAAGTACTCAAAACACTGTTATTGGGAAAAATCCAAGTGCTATGCCAGCTTTCACTGAGCTAAGCAAACAAGCATACAAGAAGACAGCAGAACTCTTTGCTGTTTCAAGCAAAGTACATCCTACCATGCACTGTTGTGGGTTGGGAAGCAATTAGGAATCTCTGCAGCAAATTTGAATTCAATGACCAGTGGCTTGAACAAAGATGAAGCTGATCTTTCTTTTCATTAGTATTCATGATGTATGGTTCCATTCCTGAAAGAGTTTGGGGCTTGGAGTGATACTTTCTTCCTATCAATAGACAATTATTTACTGACTTCGTACAGTCTTCCATTACTTTTTAAAATTTGAGATATTGGAGGACATGTCTTTATCATTTTTGTACTTTAAAAATTCAATTAAATTTTACTTTGCACAAAGCAAATTCACTGACTGTTCTTCCCACACAATGTCATAGAACATTGATAGTACAGTAGTCACCGTAGGGCTTCATTAAGATTTCGTCCAGATGGGGAAAGGTACTTAATAGACATGTGAATTTCAGGAAAAGACGTATCACTAAAATCTACTTTTTTGTGTGTGCGGTTATTTCTCTGTGTAATTATTTTCTTGCACTTTCCTAACAGAGTTCATTTCCAATGATCATTTATATATTACTGTTTCTGCTCCAACGTTGTCATTTTATAGACATCATTGCCAAGAGACTATTTTTGTCTCTTCCTTGGATGGGGGAGCAAGGTCATCTTTTGTTTTTTAATTGAAAAAAGCCACTTGCTTTGGTAACTTTCCACTCTTTAATCAACTCAATAAATGATTTTGAAGCCTAAGATCAATTCTGTTGTTAGCAGCCCTGCCCTTCTTGACTGAAAATACCCACATTAGAAACAAGAAACAAAGGGTCTTAAGTTAGCATCGATAAAAACATGGCCAGGGTTGAAATATGCCTCAGGGCTAGTTGAAGAAGATCTTAGAGTTGGAAGTAAAAAAATGTATAGGGCACAGAGTGTGCTCCTGAGACCCAAAAGCCTCTCCTTGAAGCATGTTTACCTTCCATTTGCCTACATAACTTGATCATTTCCTAGCTTAAGCTCCCCAGTAACTTAGCAGGAACCTCCTCACACCCAGGAACATCTGTTTTCAATTGGAAAGTGCTTACAAGAGGACCACCTGCCAGCGCAGGGAATGTTTTTCTTCTCCCAGTGGGGTCTTAGAGACAAGCTTTCATGTAGTTAAAGAGAACTAGGAAGCTAGAGGCCCAGAAGAATATTGTTAAGGCTCCCATGCTTACTGGTATGTTCTTACATACAGAAAACAAAACCCATAAGATACTACTATGCTCATTTTTTAATTCTATTGTAGCTGGCCCTTACTCAGAACTCTGAATTTTTTTCTTCGTGCCTTTCTTTATACTTCTTTTATACACATTTATTCATCTCATTTGTGGGTAGAAGGGCACACGTGTGCCACAGTAAGCACATAGAGGTCAAAGGACAGGGAACTAAGTTCTTTCCTTGTACCATGTCGGGGCCAGGGATGAAAACCAAGGCACCAGCAAGTGCCTTGACCTAGTAAGCCATCTTCTTGGCCTCTTTTTCTTCATATTCCTTTGCTCTGTTACATTTCCTGATACCACGAATAGTCTCGACACAGAAGAAAATGTTTCTCAGTTTTGAAAGTTACTGCATTAAAGCAAAGACAAACACTTCTTCAGATGGATGAGCCTAAATGCTGTTTCTCCCACACCCAGGACAATTGCCACGGGCACAAAAGAGTCATGAAGGCTGCTGAAGGACTGGACTATTTCAACTCTAATCCTGACCTAATGTACAAGTGCAAACTTGTGCCCAGGGAGAGAAGTTGTCTGAAGGGAAATGAAGAAGAACCACGTGGGAATATGGGTGCTCCTTGCTTCTGAATTCTGCCAAGTTTCTCTCACACACTCTGTCACTCTTTGAAGCATAAATGTGCTGGGGAAGTGAAAACTGGGCTCTGGTGTCACCTTCTTTTTCAGTAAGAGGAAAAAACAAAACAAAACAAAGATGCGTCATCAGTATAGTTTATGTTGTAACATCAACTTTATAATGAAATATCTAGAGTGGTTGCTTCCTCTGTTGATACTGGAATCCCCCTCATTTTCATGGAAAGGCTTACATCCATCTCGAAATACCAGGGATACAAACTAACACCCTACCAGGAGCCTCAGAGGCTGGCCTCATGCAAACCCTGTGCACATTCCACAGGGATGGAAGAGATCTCAGACACCCAGCTGCAGCTGACAAAATGTAGGAGTCAGGTGACAAAGTGGTGACGGGATCCTTGGTGACAGCCAAAATGCAGTTCCAAGTTAATATCACTTCCACAGACTTAGGCTATCTTCAGCCTGGGTCACATGGTTGCTCGGTAGAAGCACACTGCAGTAAGAACTGCACAAGCACACTCACACAATGCCCTGCATTCCACAGACTCCCTGCCTTGTTAAGAGGATCACAACACAAAGATTGTTTACCCTGGGAACTCAGATTAATTCACTACTCAGGAACTAAAAGAGAACTAGGTGAGCTCCTCTCAGAAAAACAAGCTGCAGTATGCTAACTCACATTACCTCACCTTCAGCAGGCAGAAGTGGCGAGGAGGAGGAATGAATGTGGTAAGAAAACAGGTAGTTTTTGCAGGTTCATTTCTCATGACATACTTGTCTTGAGAATCTGAACGCTAGCGAAGGATGACAATAGCTTGTTTTAAAGACAACATGGAAAGGTATTTGCAAAGATCATCTTAAAGAAGACTCACAGAGCTGCATAGTAAACTTTTCAGGCTCCTGGGCCACAGGATCTCTGCTGCAAAGTAAAGGCAGTCATGTTGAAACCACAGAGTTAGGTTTGGCCACATAAAAAATGACACAAATGGGCACCAGGCTGCATCTGTTATCTGGGTCAAATCCACATAGTTGGCTGACCTTTTGCTCTAAAATGTTGTCCAGACCAGAACTGTAGGTGAGTACAGTCCAGTGACTCATTCCAATGGCAGTGTATAAAAGACTTCATAAGTATTCCATTAAATTTCAGAATACCAATTTTTAAGCAACTCACTCTCTCCCCTTCAGTTTCATCATCCCGCTTATCCATGAAGAAACTGAAGAGGTCAGCTCAGGACCTTTGGAAAATTCCACCAGGCACCCCTCCTCTCCTGGAAGAGATGTCATGAAGCACATAGGCAGGAAGGGAGAGACTGATTAAGTCCCTACTACCTCATTTCCTAAAGACCAATCAGTTTAAAGGAGGCACTTTTCCACCAATCATATTGTGCCCAGTTGCTCTATTCCTATAAAAACTAGCCTCCCAGGGTCAGGTCACTGCCTCTCCTTCAGGTGCTGGATGACCCCAGTGCACAGGAACAATGAATTCCTCTTGTTTTTGCATTGATCCCCAGCGAATGCAGTTCATTCAGAGGGTCCCCCAGTAGCTAAGGCTCGTGAGAGTCTTAGAAAACTTTACAGAATCCATTGTTTCCTAACTTTAAATTTTGATTGTCTTCCCATATACAACTAAATCTCAAGAGCAGCATTTTTGCTCCAGGTTCTTTGAGCAGTGTTGCAGAAGGCAGGTATCTCCTGCCAATAGTTTGATCTGAAGGATAGCTAGCTGCAAGTCTCAGGAAAGTCAATTGTGGGGTTTGTTACATAAATAAGGTAAGAGACATGTACATTTTCCATTCTGATCCCCATTACAACATTAGGTTGCAAACTAGCTAATATCTTTATATTTTGAGAGAGTAGTGGAGTAAGGAAATATGTTACCCACTATCTTATAGCTAACGCAGAGAACAGAACAGAATATTGTAAATGCCAGCCAGGTTTAAGTTAGAACACGCCATTCTCCTAAAGTGTCTACCTTTGAACCACTTCAAAGGGAAACTCTGAAATGAGAGCAAAGCCATACCCAAGGAACTGTGAACTCGTGCAGATAAATATAGGCATTCTGCGATAGTTTCACGAGGCAGAACATAAATGGAACATTCTGGCATCAAGAGTAATATCCCACAAAGAGTTTACTTGCATGGGCTTCTGGCCTCACAAAATTACGCATTCTACAGGGCCTTTCAAGGCTACCCACATTTACAAAGACAATCCTGTTGTGCTACTTTCCAGAGGAAAGGGCAGTGATAAAAACTATTACTATCATTACTTTAATTAGCTTCCTTCTAAATTAAAAGAAAAAACACTTACAAATTAGACACAAGTTCTTTTAGCTTCTCATATTAAGGTTGAAACGTTAGTCATTTTAAATAATGAACAAAAGCATATCCATTGTTTGTGAAAAACTGAATTCCGGATGGCAGAATGCCCCAGCCCCTCCCCCCTCTTCTTTTTATGTTTTTTTCACACTCCATCTGGTTTTGTGTACTCCGTGTCTTTTCCTCTCTGCCAAGTTTTTTTTTTCAGTGTACACACATCACTCTACAGCTTCAAAGCATTTTACAGAGCTCATTTCCACGATGCTCCAAAATGAACTTCTTCGTGTTTTTCTCACGAGCCTCTAAAATACCTCACTCCGTGGCTCTCCTTTCATTTGTTTCCAAAGAAAATCCACTTCATTTACACGTTTAAAGTGCCAAACCCTCATCTTGTTTGTATTGTCCAGGACTATTTAATATTGGTTTAGCACATTCTTGGTGTCAAGCAGTGTGAAGTGTATCCTTTTACCTAGACGCTGGAACAAGGTCTGTGCAGAACCCGAGAGCTGACAGAGAGGTGCACGCATATATTGTCTTATTATGAATAGATATGGAAAGTGCAAGGATTTCAATTTAGGTATAGGTGATGTGTGCAGCCCTAGAGACTTTCTAAAAGCTTTTTTGTATACTCAACTCAGAAATATCACAGACTGGGAAACAATAAAATGTTATTGAGTTTAAGTCGGGGTGGGGAGGTATAGATTAGTTCCAACTGCTTGATAAGTAGCCAGGCAAGTTTATGTGTATTCTGAATGCTTTTCAAATCATTTTTATTGCCTTGTACTGTTTTATCAGCTACGCTCCTGATACATGTTTTGATTCCTCCCTTTTTCATTTTAAAGTCTTTTGGAGGGCCTAATGGTGTTTCCAAAATTCATATGTTGACTTTCTAATCAGAAGTACCTCAGAATATGACTGTATGTAAAGAACACATTGATTTAACCAGATTTCTAGAATCACAGGACTCATGGAATGAATCTCTCTTTCTCTCTCTCATATATATATATATATATATATATATATATATATATATATCATACATCATATATCATATATCATATCATAAGAAATATAATATATAATATGTGTAGGATTTGTTAGAATAATTACAGTCTCTAACCTGATAATTCAAGTAATGACTATTTGTGACTAGAAAGCTCAAGAAAGCCCAGTTGCTTAGTCCTACAAAGCTGTGTGCTTCAGCTTGTCTTCTGTATATGCTGGAATCCTGAAGAAACAGACTACAATTCCAGCAAAGAAATGGATGTGCTAGCAAGTTGAGACCAAGCTAGCAAAGAGCAAAAGCTTCCTTCTTTTATGTTTTCATATAGACTTCCAATAGAAAGCTATGGCCCATATTATAGGTATGTCTTCCCATCTCAAGATGTGGATCAAATATGTATATCTTCCCACCTCAAGGGTCTGAACTGGTAGATTGATCCACTCCAAAACAAGCATAAATTCTCTCACTTGTGTGTTCTTCATTCCTGAATTGTCGTTAATTTTAGATAATAGTCAAGTTGATAACCAAGCCTACCATCAGAGGCATCACTGAAGAGGTGAACAAGTTACACTGAAGTGACTGGGATGAATCCTAATCACTAATTGTGTCCAAGGTACTCTGATAGGAAATGGAAGTTTGGACACAGAGGGATAAGAGCAGAGAGAAGTCCAGTACCCTGGAGCCGAGGATCTGATATCTAAATCTAGATCAGTGGTTGTTGTCATGATCCCGACATAAAAATTATTTCGGTGCTACGTCATAATGGTAATTTTGATACTGCTATGAATGGTAATGTCCAATATGAAGGATATATATAACACGTGGCCACTGTGGAGGCTGTGACCCGTGTGTTGAGAACCGCTGACCTAGAGTTTAGCCTTTGAACTGTTATGGCATGCTTGGTAAGTTGTATAGCCTGGGAAGCTTCTCACGTGGTTTCCATCCTCTTTATGTTTATTAATTAATTTTTAATTTTAAAAATACTTTTAATGGATAAAAATTCTAAAAATCAGAAGTGGGGAAGAGCAGGCCGTAGAATATCAGTTCCAGGGTCAATGATGCTAAGTGACCTTCATCTCTTCATTCATGCTCCTGTTCACCTGCTCTCTGACCTGTCATCCTTAGTCCTAAGGGAAGGAAGGATGCATTTGCTATTTCTGAAGTTTAGATGAAAATAGATAAGTTTATATCATCAAATAAAGCATTTTTGGAAAAGTTCTTTTAGTTTATTGAGCATTTTTAATGATAAAATTGAGTTTATAGTATAAATAATATTCAATGTGCAAAGGCAAAAATCTGTTATTATATATAGTAGTAATTCAAGGGTTCTACGTAATTCTCATTACTTATAATTGATAAATTAATTTTGTTCTATTTTGAAACTTCACTTAATAATTTTTTCCATGAAATAAATAGGACATACCAATGTTCCATTTTTTGCTGAAAAATGCATATTCAAGGAGAAAAGATAGTTGATTGTACTAATAATTGAATTCAATATATGAGTATTTCGAGTTGAATTAAGAACAGGTATATTAAGACTATATAACTACTTCTAAAACATTAAAGTTGAGCTGGGTGTGGTGGTGCACACCTGTAATCCCAGCACTTGGGAGGCAGAGGCAAGT
The DNA here is from genome assembly GCA_964023405.1 of Apodemus agrarius. Classification (NCBI taxonomy): domain Eukaryota; kingdom Metazoa; phylum Chordata; class Mammalia; order Rodentia; family Muridae; genus Apodemus; species Apodemus agrarius. Next base: position 31,523,636 of record OZ030025.1, on the reverse strand, counting down.
GGATTTCTGAGTTTGAGGCCAGCCTGGTCTACAGAGTGAGTTCCAGGACAGCCAGGACCACACAGAGAAACCCTGTCTTGAAAAACCAAAAAAAAAAAAAAAAAAAAAAATTAAAGTTGGTTACAAGTATAGATTAAGAAAGAAAAATTAATTTTCTTAGATATTAGATATAATATATTAGATATATACTTTCTAATTAATATTAGAAATATTTTTCTAATATTAGAAATATTAGAAAAGTAACATATTAGAAACTATATTAGAAAAAATTAGAAATATATTTCTAAATATATATAATATATATGTATTATATATAATTAAAAAGTATATATATATCTAAAAGTTTTAGGAACTATTACTAATTTTTTTTTTTTTTTTTTTTTTTTTTTTTTTTTTTTTGCTGAGCACACACTGGGAAAAAAATGAAAAACAGAACCAAACAAAAAACATTGCATTCTTCTTATTGACACCAGTATTCCACAACTTCTGATCAAATTAAAAACCCCAACTGTAGCTGAGTGGTGGAGGCACACTTCTTTACTCCCAGCACTTGGCACACTCACAGAGGCAGGTGGATCTTTGTGAGCTCAAGGTCTACAGAAAGGGTCTGGTCTACGGAGTGAGTTCTAGCACAGCCAGAGCTGTTACACAGAGAAACTGTCTCAAAACAAAGCAAAGCACCACCACTACCACCACCACCAACAACAACAACCCTGACAGCCTACCCTAGATCTGGGGGGCTTTTTAGAACATGGCAATTTCTTTTTCACTTAGAGGTATAGGCAACGACGCATAATTGTAAATATCATTGTCACATCTTTTCCTTGGTACCAGTCACCTCTTCTCTCTATTATAAAATCGTGCTTCTCCAGCTTGACTTTGTCAGGACCCAGAGTCAAGCCACTCTCTCATTATGTATAGCATAGGGCATTTACTTTATTAACAGACCCTCACAGGAAACTATTATATGGGCCATTGGCATTTCTAACTTGGCAAATCTACTTAAGTGGATTTCGTCCTTCTACTAGATACACACACACACACACACACACACACACACACACACATTCGTATAAACAGTTTTAAACCTTTTGTGAGCTACTATAGACTTCAAGAGAGCACAGACACACTTAAAATTTAGCTTTTGAAATTTGAAATTTAATCTCAATTTACTTTGAAGTTTGGTTATCCCACTATCCTCCCGGTTTCTCTCTACCGTGGGTGTTTAGTTCTGTTCTTTGCCCTTGATTGCACTTGAAGAGTCTATTCACCATTCAAAGTACTGTGGTTTTTTTTTTCCTGTTTGTTTTATGGATGAGTTCTTTAAAAAAAAATATTTTCTAATTTGTTGCTTTAGGCTGTTACTGATATTTCCATTTTATGTTCATTTTATTTTCTGTTGGTGGGACCATATATAAAAGCATAGATCATTTTGTTTTGTATAGATAGTTGTAAGACCAAGTTTTTTCTTTTTCTTTTTTTTTTTTTGTTCATTTGATTATTTTCAACTCAAAAGTTTTGCTCTCTAGCATTTTTTATTTGTTACTCAACTCCAAATAGTTAACAGGTTCAACTGATATTTTTCTTTAAGTTTGTAATAATTTGCAGTGTGTGTTCACATACACAGTTAATTTTTTTTTTTTTTTTTTTTTTTGCGAATGAGAATTAGTTTGCTAGTAGAATTTCTTATAATTGTTGATGAGGAAGTCCATGTAGCCTGCATACTATCACCTTATGGAATGTGCTGACCATTTCCCTGTGGTCTAGTACGTGGTAAAGTTTTATTGCTCTTATTTGTGTGCTTGAAAAATGATATGGAGCTGTGGTGTGTATGGTGCAGACTTCTTGGTAGAGTTCACTGAGTGCATTACACGGCTCTTCCATGTTCTTCCCTATTAGTCTGTGGTTTCTTGGTTGGTTTCAGACTGAAGGACATTTGGCTTCTCACTGTCACTATGAAATTACATGTTGTAGCTCGTAGGGTTTTTAGTATTTTCTCTGTATGACCCCTTCATGATGACCCCAGTTTAACCAGCTTGGTGGTTGTACTGGCTCTACTTCTGAGAGCAGGAGTTCAGTTCAATACTTGTCTTTGGCGAGGGATATTCCTCATACACACCCTGAGTTTATTAGCTATTCAATTTCTATCATATGTCACAATACCATCGACAAATTCTCATTCTGGTTTGGGAGCCCTGTCTAAGGTTCTATGAGGACTTGATCGAAGAGGTAGGGCAAAGTCTGTGTGTGCTTGCTTCAAGCCATCATCATTAAAGTTGACTCATGTTGGCTTTTTTTTCTCTATTTCCCAGCCTTTTATCCAATCTTGCCTCTCTTCTGACTTGGGCCCCTATCGTTTCAGTTTCTCAACACACAAAGCTGTTCTTCATACATGAGTTGTGTGGGGTCTAGAACCCTCTTTTCCTCATAATTACCTTTTGCACTCAATCTTTAGATTCTGTGGGTAGAATTTCTTGAACATATTACATTGGATTCAATTTATCAAAGTATGTAAGCATAGTGTAAAAACTGATGACAATGGATAAATAAATTTCTTTCTTCATTAAGGCCATGTAGATGACCTCTAGTTAATACTTTCCCCCAGTCCAGTTCTGGAGTACATTAAGATTACAGCACAAGTCATGTTGGATCGTTCAGCTATTTCGCACAAACTTGACAGAAACATCTGGATAATTGATGGAACATCTGGGGATGACTTGTGAAATCTGTGACTGAGCTCATGGAACACTTGGACTTTATAAAAACAATCCAATAGTTATCTTTGCCTGACTCTATCAGTCAGAAATGGGCAAAATCAACATTTTACTTAAGATGTTTCTTCTCCGAAATAATCTAAATATTTCATGTAAAAAGATGAAGGTTGTGTGTGTGTGTGTGTGTGTGTGTGTGTGTGTGCTTATATGTGTGCAGTGTGGATGTGTACGGTGTGAGGGCAGGGGAGAGGAGAAAGAGAATTTCTATCATCCTTAGATGGGTTTTGTTTACTCAGTTTCTGTCTCTTGATATTAAACCAAAAGTGAAAAGAAAAATTTGGAAAGTTGTGGGGTTTTATTTTGTTTTATTTTTTTTTTAAAAAACCCAAACTTTAGTTTTTAATTCACTCCACCCTTATTATAGTGTTATTTTGATTAGGCCAATTTTTGATAAGTAGTATTTCAATAAGAGCAAAAATGAAAAGATGAAAAACCCTCGAATCTACTAGATTATGAATATGTAGAGAGAACAATGCATAGATTGCTGTCTAGGGAAGCTGTGAGTGGTAAGTGCATAAAATAATGCATGAATAGAGGTAGAAACTGATGCAATTCAACGTTAGCTCAATTACTATAACACACATTAACAAAAAGCTAACATTGTAAAAATTAATAATTGTCTTGAATATAATGTTCTCATATTGAGTTTAGATCACATATGTATTGTTTCCCTCAATTATGAATTTTGAAATTTTATTTCATTATTTCTGCTTCCATTCGTCTCTGAAGATGCTCATTCTCAAATATAAAAGATTGGCACATTCACTTAAAAAGGCAAGTTGGCACCAGTGATGGGCACAGAATGCTAGTTAAAATCAAAGCTCTGCAGCCAGATTGCTGTTCTAGCTAAATTGTATTTTGTGAAAACAGTACCCCTTCATACAAAAGTGTCTCAAATCTCTATTTATATGACCTCAGAAAAAATTTTTTACCTGTGCTTGTTTGCCATATTGACAAAATATAGTATTAACAAAGATCTAATACAGTCACTTAGGAAAAATTCAATCTTATAAAGCAACTAGATATGATAATTCGCATTGGTAACAGATCGGAGGCAGGATCATCTTGCTGAATTAGAGATCATCCTGGGCTATGTGGGATGTGGGTTTTAAACAAACATACATCTAAAAAAATATATTAAGCATAAGTAAGAGACAATTAAAATGTCAAAATAACTAGGGAGAAAAACAATTTACTGACATGATTTTTTTTTAAAGCAGAAAAACATGCTGGGCGTTGGTGGCACAAGCCTTTAATCCCAGCACTTGGGAGGCAGAAGCAGGCGGATTTCTGAGTTCAAGGCCAGCCTGGTCTACAGAGTGAGTTCCAGGACAGCCAGGACTACACAGAGAAACCCTGTCTCGGAAAAAAAAAGCAGAAAAACATACATGGGTTTTATAACAGCCTGCTTGATGAAAAATTGCATGTTCTGTGACACTATTTCTGGGGACCTATGAACAAATCTATTCACTCTAGTTAGGAAACTAATAACCGACCAAACCCAAATCCATCTTGGTGAACTAATGGGTTTCACTGGGGTAACTATAGGAATATGACTGAGTGGGTCTTTTCAGCAACAAAAATAACTCAAAGACAGTTACATTACTCAAAGTTGGAACCTGGGAAACAATTTGCAGGTTGAAGAGTATATTTCTCAGGCAACGTAACTGGCCTGAGGCTTTTCTTGGAAGTTCCGTTGGTTTGAGTCTCTACCATGTTGCTGGGGGTGGGAGTGGGGGTGCTGGAATCTGATTAATTTCAGGAACTTCCTTAAGTTTTTGAGTTGATTATCTCCTGAATTTTAATGAGCTTATTGTAGAAAGAACTGCTTTACCTCCCTTAAGAGCATCCTACTCTTAATAAGTACTGTCTTAGAAGAAGTTGCTGCTCAATAAATAGTGCCATTCTTTCAAACTAGCCTGGAAGGGAACTAGGAAAAAACACAATAAGAGAACAAAGAAGCACAGGACAAAATAGAAAATTGGGTGTTTCCTGTAGCAAAACTGGGCTATAAAGGGAAAAGAGGGACACCCATTTCTTTTTTTTTTTATATTCTTTGTTTACATTCCAAAGGCTTTCCCCTTTCCCAGTTTCCCCCTCACCATATGCCCCATAAGTCCTCTTCTCCCCAAATATTCCCAAATCACCCACCCACCATTTCTCTGTTCTGGTACTCTCCTATAAAACTGGATCCAGTCTTTTTAGGACCAGGGTCCTCTTCTTCCTTCTTGGGAATCTTTTGATTTGTTAATTATGCTTTGAGTATTCAGAGCTTCTGGGCTCATTAATATCCACTTATCAGTAATTGCATTTCATGTGTATTCTTTTGTGATTGGGTTAGCTCACTTAGGATGATATTTTCCAGATCCAACCATTTGCCTACAAATTTCATGAATTCATTATTTTTAATTGTTGAGTAGTATTCCATTGTATAAATATACCACATTTTCTGTATCCATTCCTCCTTTGAGGGACATCTGGGCTCTTTCCAACTTCTGGCTATTATAAATAAGGCTGCTATGAACATAGTGGAGCATGTGTCTTTATTGCATGCAGGGGAATCCTCTGGGTATATGCCCAGGAGTGGTATGACGGGATCCTCTGGAAGTGTCATGCCCAATTTTCTGAGGAACCGCCAGACTGATTTCCAGAGCAGTGAGACACCCATTTCTATTGCTAGCTTAAGCATTGTACAAATCCATCTGATCACCTTGAACATTTGGTTTTGCTCTATAAGTTCTCATTATTGCTCTATAAGATCATTATTCATTAAAGCCATAGTGTAAATTATTAGACATACAATGTCAGTGAAAATTACTGTGTCTGTTAACACATTTGAGCAAAATGAGTCACGTTCCATACTAAAACAAGGTTCAGTATTTACATAAGCAAACAACTACCAGACCTGTCCAACTTGGAACCCATAGCCACATGCATTCTAGGATAGTTACAAGATATGTCTCACTACTTTTGAGGATAGTCATGTCATGTCACAATGTCAAATGGTTGGACATTATGAGATTTTATTTTTAAAAAAAATGGTCACAGGAGAGAAAGCAACATCATTCTGCTAAGGACTTGTGATGGACGGGGTTGAGAGCGGGTCTATTTTAGTCTGTAACAGGTATGGAATAGGGATAAAATAGGGTATTAAATAGTAGAGACCTATTTCCTCCAACAATAATAAACATTAAGAAAAATATCATGTTGGGGGCGTGTGTTTAAGACTTATAAAGTTTCTCAATACAATCCCCTCATCGCAATGAACAAAAAGAGACTAGATGAGGTACAAAGAGCACTTGGAAGATTGTGACAGTATTTAGAGTCTGCATCAAGGAAGAGTCAGTCCAATGGAGAAATGCAGCAAAGCTTGGGATGTGTATGCCTGGGAAACAATGGGATTTGTATTGATGGGACTGATGTGAGGAGCGATGTGCAAAGAGGAAGCAATGAAGCTTTCTGATGAACAGAGCATATGTGAACGGTGCTAATGAGGAGCTCTGTGCTGCCCAAGGCTGTGGTGTAGAACGGCATTCCCCCTTACCCTTGTCTCCATTCCCACAATGTGCTAGAATGTAGGTCTTGACTCCAATAGATCAAAATCACAAAAAAGCAACCAAATTTCAATCTACTTTCTTCTTTGGCTAAAAAATAATGAACAAACCATTCATCTCCTTCGAAGAGTTTTCGGTCTTCCAAGAATTCTGGACTGGGCAAGGGGAACACTCTTTAAAATGACCAATTCTAACTTTAGGTAGCTATTCTGTGGCTTCTTGATCTAGTTTTTATTTTACCTAACTGAAAAGTTATTCCTTAGTAATTCCAATTCTTTTTCATTAAGATTTGTGTTACTACGTTTTGCTTGTATTCAGATAATGAAACTGAGAGAGTCATTGTACTTTTGTAAGATAGATTTCCTCTTCAGAAACAGCAGGTTAATTAGCTAGAGGGGAAAAAAGAGAATAAATGAAACTGATAAACTAAGAAAAATTTTGATTTTATTTTAAAGGCATAAAAATCACAGCATACACTAAGATAACAAAGTGAGGAGTTGAGTCAGATCGAAGGAAACTGAAAGGAAGTTTCTTGAAACATAAATATGAGTGAATATGTAGGTCAAGTCAGTCTTTTTCTGAAGAACTCTAATATTTCATTAGAATTAAGTGTCATTAAGGTATAAGACATAAAACGTTCAGAGCTAACTAAAATGTAACAAAGTACTAGGAGTCCAGCACTGAAGTTGATTCACCCCTATCTTAGATCCATTAAACGTCTAAAATGTAGAGACATAAATTCCTGTGTATAGATGCAATCTCTCATGCAATGTATGAAAACAACAATATAACTAATTAACTAAGGAGCTGAAGCAGGGTTATAAGGTGGGACATCTGAAAGAGAGAAGATTCTGGGAAATAGTCAGGCATGTGAGATTTGGCCCCAAACAATGATGGAGACACTCACATGAAACCAAGGACCAGGTAACCAGCCATGTGGCATTCATAGGATAGAATAGATAGGATATTAAGTTGTGAGCTAGTCAGGGAACAAGCCCACGCTATTGTCCTAAACAATTATTCATAATAATTCTGGTTATTATTTCTGGGAACAAAGAAAAGCTTGACATTATACCAATGAACTCTAATAGTTTTTCATTAAACTTAAGAAACTCAGGATAAATCGGCAACCAAATTGGGAAAAGATCTTCACCAACCCCACATCCGACAGAGGGCTAATATCCAATGTATACAAAGAACTTAAGAGGTTAGACCCCAGAAAACCAAATAACCCTATCCAAAAATGGGGTACAGAGCTAAACAGAGACTTTTCACCTGAAGAAATTCAGATGGCTGAGAAACACCTTAAAAAATGTTCAACATCATTAGTCATTAGGGAAATGCAAATCAAAACAACCCTGAGATTTCACCTCACACCAGTCAGAATGGCTAAGATTAAAAACTTAGAAGACATCAGGTGTTGGCGAGGATGTAGAGAAAGAGGAACACTCCTCCACTGCTGGTGGGAATGCAAGCTGGTACAACCACTCTGGAAATCAGTATGGCGGTTCCTCAGAAAACTGGACGTGATACTTCCGGAGGACCCAGCCATACCACTCCTGGGAATATACAGAGAAGATTCCCCAACATGCAATAAGGATACATGTTCCACTATGTTCATAGCAGCCTTATATATAATAGCCAGAAGCTGGAAAGAACCCAGATGTCCCTCAACAGAGGAATGGATACAAAAAATGTGGTATATGTACACAATGGAGTACTATTCAGCCATTAGAAACAATGAATTCATGAAATTCTTAGAGAAATGGATGGAGCTGAAGAACTTCATACTAAGTGAGGTGACCCAGTCTCAAAAGAATACCCATGATATGCAGTCACTGATAAGTGGATATTAGCCTAGAATCTTGGAACACCAAAGACATAAATCACATACCAAGTGATGTCTGACAAGAAGAAAGGAGTGGACACTGGTGCTAGAATGGACCAAAGCATCATTGTGGGGGAGTACAAGAACAGTGAGGTGGGAGGGGTGGATGAGGGAGCAGGGGGAGGGAAAAGGGCATGTGGGACCTTTGGGGGTGGGGAACCAGAAAAAGGGAAATGAATTGTAAATATAGAATATATCCAATTAAAAAAAAGAAAAAAAAGAAACTCATACCTTTCTCTTTATAAATTCATTGCAGTTATTTACTTATTTATCCATGTGTCTCTATCATCTATCTATCTATCTATCTATCTATCTATCTATCTATCATCTATCTATCCATCCATCATCTATCTATCTATCTATCTATCTATCTATCTATCTCTCTCTCTATCTAATCTATCATCTACCTATCTATTACTTTTCTTAGGTGGGTATGCATATGGTATGTATGTGTGTATGTATGAATCCTGGCATGGTGGAGGTCAGAGAACAACATAAGGCAGTCCTTGTTCTCTTCTTTTACTCTGTAAGTCCCAGTGACCAAATTTCACATGCTCAACCATCATGCCAGCCTCTACCTTTACTTTTAAGTCACATTTTTTTTTAAAGCATTGAGATAAACACACCACTAGAAACTGTAACTCAAGTCCCTAAATCTCCCATTTCCCTGTATTACTGAAAATTTAAATGGACTCACAATTCTCTGCCAGGGCTCACTTGGAATTTTGGTTACAAAGAAAAATCTCCAACAATGCATAGTTTGTTCTTTGCATCCAATGACTATAAACTTTTCCATCCTTTGGGGAGGGTCACAAACCACAGCACTTCTGCTTTATTTCAAAGCTTTCCAGCATTGGTTTTTGACAAGTCAAAGTAATGCTAGAAATACTCAGATGGCACAAAATACTTTTAATTTGCGAGCATCCCTTAGATGTGAGTCATTTGATGAGTTTCTTGTTCTAAGTGACATTACTACACTATTATTAACTAATAAAATGTAAAGCCAAAGACTGATGAGAGCACATGCTCTAAATTAGAAGAAGAATAAAGATGGGCTGCAATGTGGAAAATTTCATGAACACATTACTGTTATATAGTCTTACTTTTTGCCTTACATTGTGTTGCGGGGTCATGTGTAGAAAGGCAGTGTTAGAATCTACCATTTTATATTGAGATATGATGGCCGTCCCAGAAGCAGTGGAACAGTAGAGCATGCATTTTGCTTACATTGTTAAGTTGACTGACATCTCTCAGTGTGATTCATGTGGTTGAGCAGGGCATATTTCAGATTTGTCCTCTTCTGTTATTGATCTGCTCAGTGCATTATCCCTAAGGTGGCATTTGGGCTACAAGTCTGGGAAATATGCAACTCTTCCTTATACTGGAGGCTGGAAGGGCTTAGGGAAACAGCAATTGCATTGCTATCTTGATAAAAACAAGTAATAGGAGCAGACAGAAACCCATGAATATTAGAAAGGAAACAATATACTTTTTAATAAAAAGGGTCTAAGAAGGCTTTAAAAGATTCCACTCATCTGGAAATCACACACACACACACACACACACACACACACACACAAATATATATATATATATATATATATTTCACATATTAATTCATATCTATTTGAAAGGTATTTTCAAAATAGTGTATGCTCCCATGTCATAATTGATCTCTCCTTATCCCTTGGTTTCTTCTTATGTACATATATATTTTCAAAACAAGTGCTACAATTTGATGATGTCTATTTAAATATTTCTGGTTTGTACAGGGAAAATACAGTGACTACAGACATTATGCAAGTGACTGTTCACTGAAACACTTAACCCCCAAAAAAGTCAGAGGGGGGAGGGAGAGACAGAGACAGAGGAAAACAGAGATCTGTTGAACTATATCAATGCAGAGATTGCTATTGAGGTCTATCAGCAGCCCCTGGAATGATCTTACTTTTGAATGGCAATCTAGATTCTTTCATTTGCCACCTAAGGAATAACTATGTAAGACACAATTCTTAACACGCTAGAGTATGAATCTAAAAGTATAGGAAAAAGCATTTTTTAAAATAGTGTATAATCCTGTGCCATGATTAATCTCTCCTTATCCCTTGGTTTCTCCTTATTAGCACATGTGTTTACAAAAAATAGGAATTATTTTAGTCTAAGTAATTGAGACCAACTTGTAAACTTTAATACCCTAATTTCAAAGTATATTAAAAATTAAGTTTTTAATGTTAACTAGTGAATCACATGCCTTATGAGGGTACTCATAAAGGGTATGTGTGCACTTACATGTGTGCATATGTTTGTGCCTGCAAATATGTGCCCATATTTCTGTATTTTCAGATGTATAGTGAATTTTAACAGCACCACATATCACTTCTTCTATAATCCCATCTTAAAGAGCTCATCTTTTTACTCTAAGTCTTTAAAACAATAGCATTTTTCTGTCTCACTGGCTAACTCAAATTTCACCCTGGTACAGTTTCCTGGAGATAGTAAGACTTTGTCAGTTTATTCATGTTGCCTATTTACTGAACTCAAAACCCTAGAGCAGGCCACAAAGATGTACTTAGGAAAGTGTGTGGATGCTGCTGTTGCCTTCTCTTTTGCTAGAACGAGGGGGAAGAGATCTAATTGTTGCTCTTCAGAGTAGAAAGTGATCTGGCTTGCTTCCCTAGAAGCCATGCTGGGAACTAGAGCAGTTCAGGGGCATACAGACCAAAACGATGCTCCAATTCTCTTTCAAAGTGAGATGAATCAGCAAAGATCAGAGAAGGGAGGGTGTGGAGCCCTGGAAGCTCTGTGGGAAGAAGAAAGGTATGCTGTGGAGGACAGGGGAGTATCTCAGTTCTTTCCAGCAAGCTCTAGCAGAGCTGGATTCACTGAATTCTTAGGTTCCTGGGTGTTGGCAGCCTTTGTGAGCTTCAGCCTTTGCCTACGTGTAGACCATGCGAAAGCCGATTACTGGCAGAACTCGTTAGATGTCTTTAAAGCGATGGGATTCAAGAACTGACTGGTTCATTTTATGGTACTTGCACACTCATAAGTCAAAGTCTCTTGACTCATTCTATGTCTTTTTGAAGCCCAGGGGCCTTTGCTAAGTAGCATTTGAATATGATTCACTCTTGATAGTTTCAGACATTCTGGGAAACACCAAGGGGATAGGACTCTAAACTAACATTCCAATCTAATACCATGCATCTCTGATACTAGCTAAAGTTTGTTTTATGGAGGTATGACCTAACTGTCTTTCTTTTATACCCACATATGTACATGTGGATTAAGCCATAATGGAATTAATTTAAACATAAGTTTAAAGTGTGTCTTCAGGAGGTAAATGAACTCTCTCTCTCTCTCTCTCTCTCTCTCTCTCTCTCTCTCTCTCTCTCTGTGTGTGTGTGTGTGTGTGTGTGTGTGTGTGTGTGTGTGTGCATTTGCGTACATGTGTTCATATAGTTTTAATTTAGCTATTTCAATTAACCACTGTGAAAGGGATGATATTTTTGAAACTTACTGAAAGAAAACCTGGGCTACTAAGAAGAAAGACATATTTCCTAGTTTATGTAAGTTTTAGTACAATAGCTTCCCAGTTTACAGCAGTGGCTGGGTGCTGAGCACCGGTAGTTGCTATGTTTGGAGATGGCATGTGACAGTTAGAGTGAGGCCAAGTGAACACTTAAGAAGGCTGAGCCATGACCGTCTCTATCTTATCTCATTATAGCCATCAATAGAGTGTTGCTATATAACACCACATTACTTCTCTTTCCCTATACTCAAGTTACTTAAATGGTGCTTTGAATATAGGATAGTTATAACCACATTCGTTTTAGCCACCCATCACAGAGCCCTCTTCACAGTCAGGGTCATACACAGTTCTCCTGAGTTTTCTACTCAAGGAGCTCTTTAAGAAGTATAGAATATGTTGGAAATCAAGTCAGAGGCACAGGTATAGGGCAATACAGTACATTTAACAGCATGCGAAATACATGCCAAACCTAAGACTAGAGAAAGAAATATTAATTTTGTTAATTTGTCAAAATTCTTTTAATTTTGTTAATCACTTTTATATCATACTGAATATATACATAGGTAAGAAATGAAGGAAATAAAATGTAATATACAAAGAAAAACCAAAACCCTTCAACGCAGAAATGAAAATTACATTTTAACAAACTTTTTGAGATAGGGTCTCACAGTGTAACCCTAGCTGTACTCATTATATAGACCAAGATGGCCTTGAAATAATATAGATAAACCTGCCTCTGCCTCTCAGGTACTGCAATTAAAGATCTGTAACATCATGCCCATCAGAAAAAAAATTCTTACAAAAGCAATTTATAAACTGTATCTTAAAGCCAATTAACACATATGCATAGAATCATATAAACATGTTTCAAGGAGAAGCCCAGAATGCACAACAGAGTACTTGCAACTTTCACAGAGGACTGGAGTTCGATTCCCAGTATCCACATGACAGCTACAACCATTTCTAACTCCAGTTCAAGGGAAGCCAGTGGGTTCTTCTAACCTCTGCAGATACCAAGCATGAATGAGGTGCACATACATGTACATGCAATAATATAAATGTAAAACAGCTTTACAACTTTTCAAAAACTATATTCATGGAAAAAATATGTAACAAGTCAAAAATTCAAATAAGTTATTCCTGGATATTTTTTTAAAACTTTTGTAGGTTCTTGGAGGGCTAATTTTCACAAGTGAGATATGTAAGGGTAAAAAACTTCAGGGATTAACCACACATTTTCTTCAAAATTTGATTCTAGTTATCTATTTGATGAGTGATTGAAAAATCTTTTAGTTTTCACAGTTTAAAATTGCACCGACATTATTCTAGAATAATGCTTTCAAGAGTCCTGGAAATAGAATTCAACCTCCTACCTTGTGTGTTCTGCTCAGAGTCAGGGTAATTTAGAGCTGGAGACAATGGATCTCGCTCAAGTCAGGTTGCCTCTAGTTACATCTGTGCACCAAGTGAGAACCGGAAGCATTTGTCTGGAGAGTCTGTCATTTGATGTGAGATGACTGCACACTTGTTCCTCACCGTTTCTCTTCCTGATCAGATTTAAGTGTGCGAGGAGGAGTGCGAGGAGGAGACATTCTACTTTGGTAATTTCTCAGTTACAATAGCTCATTTCCCCCGAAAAGATAATCATCATTCTGTCAGCTAGCAAACAGGATGTCTTAAACACGTATCTCCTATATAGTCACTCCTTTTAACATAAGCAAGCCCCTTTCTCAGTCAACCGCAGAATACTCCAAATTAATTATTGTCATCAATTATAAAAACTGGAAAAACATTAATTCTACATACCTATCTGTTTACTATGTTAGAAGCAGGAAAGACTACTCTGGAAGCTTGATCTATTTAACATTAAATCAAGCTCACTGGAGGAAGAGAGTTGGGGTGTATCAAATAATAGAGTGCATTGCAGAAAAAAATAAAAATTCAAACTGCCTCTTTTAGAATTTACACCAGGATGCCAGTAAACGACTCAAGTGTTCGCCCACTTTTAGAAATTATAGATTTACAGGAAGGCGTGAAAGTAGTATAGAAAAACAGCATGCACTTTTCACCCATAGTTACAACTTACACAACTATAGTACAGATTCAAACTCAGAAATGTTGACACTGGGATTGGCAGAATGTGTGTGTGTGTGTGTGTGTGTGTGTGTGTGTGTGTGTATTCGTGTATGAATATATGAGTGTATGTGTGTGTAAGAATGAATATGTGTGTTTATGTGTGCATGTGTGTATGCATGTATGCATGAGTATGTGTGTGTTTATGTATGTGTATATATGTATGTATTGTGCATCTGTGTGCATATGTGTATGTGTAGTGTGACACTGTTTAGCTAAATAGATTCATAGAGTGACCATGTCACTCAAAATACTGAACTGTGCTACTATTACCACGAAGAGTTCATTTCTCTTTTTACAACTGTACATTTACATATACATATACACATATGCTGTGTATGCTTAATAGATGAATAGTGATTCCTCATACTTAGGGGTTTTGAACATATGGATAGAAAGTTATGATTAAGTCAGGGCAAACGGCATATGCAGTAACACAGACATACTATTTACTTTTCCTTATCTGAGACTTGTGGAGTGGATAGTAATGTCTAAGGTATATAATAGCCTAGAATCTAGAATATGGGACCCTATCCTTTCTGTCTCACGGTACCTCTGTGCTTGTTCATTATCTTGTTTCCATCTCATCATTCCCAGGCTCTCATCATCACCATTCTGTTCTCTACTTTGAAAGATCAATTTTAGTTAAAACTTGAAGGTGTTAGCAGGCAATATTTGTCTGTCCATCTTCCTTCCTTCCTTCCTTCTCTCCCTCCTTCTTTTCTTCCTTTTTTCTTTCCTTCCTTCTTTTCCTCTGTTTTTCTTCCTTCTTTTGTTTTGTTTTTGTTCCATTTTCTTTTCTTTTTTTTTCCCCCTGTGGTACTTGTAACTGAACCAAGTGCTTCAAGCACACGAGGCAAGTGTTCTACCACAGAGCTACCTCTCCAGCTCCGTTTTTTTTTTTGTATTTTGGGGGACTGAGTTATTTTTCTTAACATAATGTCCTCTAATTTTCTCCCCCTTGCTACCCTTTTATATCACTGCCACATGACAATGCCCACCCCCACCGCCATCTGTAACCTCTTACAACCACTAATTTATTCCCCATCTCTGTAATTTTGTCAATTCAGGAACGCTAAATGGAATCATACAGCATGTGACCTTTAGAGATTGTTTCTCTTCCCCTCACAGCATGACACTCTTCCAGATAATCTGAGCAATCACCTCACAAGGCAAGTAAGTACTGCCACACATGCTAAGGGTGCATTAGTTTTCAAGACACAATAAGCTGCTTTCCAGAGGAACCACACGATTCTAAATATGCACGAATGTTGCATGGATGCTTCAGTAGTTCTGCATCTCCCATAGTATACCTCAGTCTCCATTGGGGAATCACATGGTGGGTTTAAGTTCTATTTCCCTAATTTGAATACTGTTTCCGGTATTCACTGTCACCTGTATCATTTTTTTTTTCAAAGAGACACTGCCTATTTGGTAAGGGATAGAACAGAATATCAGGTGATTTCTTCAAATAATAAGCGTGCTCAATAATCACATGGTAGTGATCTGACATGGTATCTTTTGTGATAAAATTCTGAGTTCTGCATAGGAAAATTACCATGTATTCACTATTCTATAGTTAATAACCAGTAGCTGGGACCGAAGAGGTAGCTGAGAGGTTAAGAATATTTGCTGCCACTGCCAAGGATCCAGGCTCAGTTTCCAGCACTTCTATCAGGCAGCTTGACAACCAGCCGTAAGGACAGATCCAAAGACTTCTTGCCTTCCTCTGGCTTCCATCAGCACTGGCAATGCAGGGGGTACACATAGAGATCGGCATGCATGAACATATGCTCACACAAGCACAAAGACACATCTGCATACACATACACACACACTCTCTCACACAAAGACACACATAGATACACACAGAGAGAGACAGAGACAGAGAGAGACAGAGAGACAGCTCAGCAATTAAAAGTACCTATTATTCTTCAGAGACTCCAAGTTCAACTCCCAGAAGCCACATGGTGGTTCACAACTAGTTTTGGCTCCAGTCCCTCCTCTAACCTCTGTAGGAACCAAGTGCACATATGGTATGCACACATACATAAAGACAAAACAGTAACTATAAAATAAAGCGAACAAGTTTAATTTCAAAAGATGAATGAATGAATTAAAATTATCACTAGCAAAGTTAAAGTGGCAGCCTAAACAGCAATAGTATAAATAATGAAAACTCAATGAGAAGGAAAAAAACATTCTTAAAATTAAACCCTAAAGATTTTCCAAATGAATTAAAGTCACTAAAATTTAATTGTAAGAAAATACAAAGGAAATGTTTATAACAATATTTTGCTCAGAAAAAATTATACAGAATAATACACTCATAATTTGAAGAATTAAGTTTTCAAGGCTTATTTTTACTTTGTCAAAGGAAAAGTATAGACTTGGCTCAGTACAATAAACAGATTTATTACAGGAACTTAATGTTGATGTGATAGTTAATAAAACTATATCTTGAAAGGAGTTGGCAATTCTCTGGATGATGGTGTTAGTTTAAATGGAACTATTCATTAAATCATTCAACTAATGCTTAGTAAGTACCCATTGTACAACATTATCAAGTATGTGCTGTAAAACTCTTGGAGTCTATGCCATATAAAAAACTTAGATGTTTTTGTGAGACATAAAATATAGTAGAAAACATCAGTGCTTAAAAAAATGGTATCTTATGGTACAGAATAATTAGCTCTGAATTTATAGCAAATTATTTTGAATGTTTACTTAAAATTACTTCTAATTCTTTTTTTTTTTTTTGGCATTTTCGAGACAGGGTTTCTCTGTGTAGCCCTGGCTGTCCTAGACCAGACTGGCCTCAAACTCAGAAATCTGCCTGCCTCTGCCTCCCAAGTGCTGGGATTACAGGCGTGTGCCACCACCACCCAGCTACTTTGAATTCTTAAAATGAAAACATAGAAAAATAAGAGTCAGATGAAAAGAGACAGTTGGTTGAAATCAATATTATGTACTCTGTAGTTTTAAGTTATTTTTTGTTCATTTTGATGGATCAATTTCTCTAAAGATTGGATATCTTTGGGGCCAATGAAAATACTTGGCCCCATGAGTATCTTCTGTGTCCTGTACACATTCACATATCTTTATTATCTAATAACAAGGTGTATATCCAGATGGAATGCTGTATAGTGGGCCTGACTGAATAGCATATTAGAATTCACCAAGGCACAGATTTGACGGATGGTCTGAAACAGACTGGAGGGACCAAGAAAGCACAAAAGGCTTATGTAGGATAATAGTGAACCTCCCTCAAGACCTGGACAGAGTTTTCAGGGAGTACTGTAAAGAATTGTTCTATATTCAACTCAGGACTGAATACCAGGACACTGAAAAAAGATGTGATTCGGATACAGAATTTTTTGAGTGGTTTCAGTTTGAAATGGGTAAATGAAGTGTGTTAAAAATACCCCTCTCTGAGAGTATCCAAAATAGAAGTTTCCTTTTGATAAACCAGAGAGATGTACTCCTTGGGACCTTTTCAAGGCAATTTCTTTTGTGAGAACAGGATTGCCTCCCCTCCTACCCTTATCCTGATCAGGTGATGACTCAGGCGGCAGCGATTCTTTTTTAATGTAACAAACAGTGCCATCTACTGACCAGTTCATGCTACTGAAGCCGGAAACACAGGCGCAGTCAATTGACCTGTGATATATAGGCCATTTGTCACAAATCTCCTGAAGTCACATTTTACACGTGCTTATTTGAAGCTACGAACAGGACAGGTGCGGTCTGTTTTGATTGTCAAGATTTTTTTTTTTCTTTTTAGCAGGAAGAGATTGCGGTCCAAGAAAATAGATCATTTGATCATAATTTCGACACTGCGTTTTTTTCCGAGAGTACCACTGTGAACCGAATTCCCCTGAATGGAAGGAAATGTAACACTTTAGAAGTGTAAATCGGTCTTCAGAGTTCTCCAACCTTGGAAGAAAAGCCTGACAGGATGATGAATGAGAAGATGTGAGGTCCACAGAGCAAAGCACGCTGCCGAATGACTGACAGTCTGGGGAGGAGGAAAACGCTCACGTGGACTGTCAAGACAGAGAATGAAAGGAGAAGGAGCCACGGTTGTTTTGTTTCTTCCCCTTTAACAGTATAAGCTTGGAAATATTCATGGCGGCTGTGGAAGGCCCATGTGTTCTTACATACTAGGCATTGTCTGTAACTCCATCTATTGTGTTGCAAGTTGTAAGGTGTCAATAATCTGTCATCTATAAAGTTATCAGGGTTAGACTGAGGTAAGGACAATGCAGCAAAAATGTCCCTAGAGTTTGATGAACAAGAATTAAGCCTCAGCCGGGCGGTGGTGGTGCACGCCTTTAATCCCAGCACTTGGGAGGCATAGGCAGGTGGATTTCTGAGTTCCAGGACAGCCTGGTCTACAGAGTGTGTTCCAGGACAGCCAGGACTACACAGAGAAACCCTGTCTCGAAAAACCAAAAAAGAAAAAAAGAAAAAAAAAAGAATTAAGCCTTATTTGGTTTCTATTTGCACCCATATCAGGAGGCTGATTTATATTGTTGTTGCTGCTGTTATTGTTGTTATAGGCTGCATGTTAATATCACACTCAACAGTTTCATGGTTGTGGCATTCATGCCATTTTAGTATAAGCTCTTGATCCGATAAAGAGATATAACCAGTATCTGTGGGATGGAATATTGGTAAAAAATATTCTACTTTTTCCTTTAAGAGAGAGAGCAAGAAAGGATATTGATTTTGTGTATAGGGAGATGGGGGAGGATCTGGGGGGACTTGGGCGAGGAGGAACCATAATAGGATATATTGTATGAAGAAAATATATTTTCTATAAAAATATACTATTTTCCCATTTAAGATAGGAATGAGCAAGTTTGTAATATGTGTCCAAATGTTTCTGTTATTGTATTGAAGCTCTTGAAACTCTATGAGGCACAGTCTCAAATTATATAACATATATCAAATTAAAAAGAAGTGAAAAGTAATCTATCAGTCACATGAATCCCATTAGAGAATATTTCTGAGAATAATACTCAAGTTGTACAATATTCCCAATCTTTGAAACACAGAAGAAGGAGGAGGAGGAGGAGGAGGAGGAGGAGGAGGAGGAGGAGGAGGAGGAGGAGCGGGAGAAGGGGGAGGGGGAGGAGGAAGAGTAGAAGAAAGAAAGAAAGGAAGGAAGGTAGGAAGGAAGGAAGAGAAGGAAAGAAAGAAAGGAAGAAAGGGAAAGAAAGAAAGAAAGAAAGAAAGAAAGAAAGAAAGGAAGGAAGGAAGGAAGGAAGGAAGGAAGGAAGGAAGGAAGGAAGGAAGCAGAGAAGCCAAGTTTGACAGCAATGTGACCATTCGAATGTACAGGATCTCCGTCTGCATACCACCACTACCTTCCGTTTCTCAAACCAAAGGCTTCCAAAGAGTAGAAATCTGCAGAATTAACGACGTCAGTGATCATAACAAGACAAGCACGGAGGGGCGTGCTTTCACAGGGACACTCTGTCCTGAGGGTTGTTCGTAACATTGAAACTTATTCTGGGATTAGACAAGGACGTACAGGGGAGGCAGATGGCAAGTCTTCGTAGAGACGCCTCTTGGTGATAGCTCAGGACAGACCTGAGAAAGGCTGACAACAGCTGCTGGTACAAGTCACGGACCCACAGAGAATGTGGAATAATAGCACATGGAAGCCTGGCTCTGGGCCTCTGTATCGGGGTTTGTTTAGGGTTTCAAAATAATTCACACTCATCCTACACTCTTATTTGATGATCTCTTCTTATTTTAACATTTGATCAGAAGAAGACTTGGAAAGCATGATTCTACTTCGTTTTTCAAGTTCAGAATAGATTTTTTTCTGCTCAATTTGTAATCCATGCTCTTACAGGTGTTTTGTTCTGTGTTTTAGTTAACATTGTCAGAAGTCTTACGGTCATTAAGATTAGGCTCGTTTGCGAATGACAGAAGAATCAAGGGGCAATACAGTATGACCATGTTTCCTCCTCTTTCTGCTTTCTTTCTTTCTGTTGCATGAATGATATCAAAACTCCACACCGAACCTTTTACTGTAGGTTTCTTGTAAGAAAAGAAATGGAGACAGACCAGTGCAGATGTGGATGTACACAGCCAAACATTGGACTGAGCGTGGGGACACCAATGGTGACATTAGAGCAAGGATTGTAGGAGCCAAAAGGGTTTGCAACCTCATAAGAACAATATCAACCAACCAGACCCTCCCACCCCCAGATGTCCCAGGGACTAAACCACAGACCAAATAGTACACACGGAGGGACCCATGGCACCAGCTGGATATGTAGCAGAGGATTGTTTTATCTGGCATCACTGGAAGGAGAGCCTCTTGGTCCTGTGGAGGCTTGATGACCCAGGATAGGGAGGCTGGAGTGGGTGGTCGGATAGGGGAGCACCCACATAGAGGCAGGTCGAGGGAGGAGAGGATGGGGTCTTGTGGAAGGGAAACTGGGAAGGGGGATAACATTTGAAATGTAAATAAATAAAATAAGCAATAAAAATGAAAAAGATAACAAAATGCAAAAAAACAAAACAAAACAAATAGAAATCACTATATTTAAATTCTACGGTTAACTGTGTTTGGGGTTGACAGCTCCTTCGGTTCCTTGGGTCCTTTCTCTAGCTCCTCCATTAGGGAAGGAGGGTGGATGGGATAGGGTGTTTTCAGAGGGAAAACCAGAAATGGGATAACATTTGAAATGTAAATAAAGAAAATATCTAATAAAAAATGTAAAGTGTCTTTGGATTTGATCAATTCTAAACCTAATAGAAACTTGTGTTTGTGTACATATAAGAGATTAAAGATAAAGAATCATGCACAAATATATGGAAACCATGGGAACACTTAAAAAAAGAATACGTCTGCAGCAAGGTACAAAGCCCAGAGAACTTACTTGTTGCTGATTTTAAGCACAAACAGGTTGTCAAGGAATTTTAAAAATATAAAATTCACTACTCTGTTGTTTAACTATACAGCTTCTCCTGTAAGTTTAACTTTAAATCCAGCTAATACTTCCCTGATATGTTGGTAGAAGAGTTTTCCTACTGTTACATTATAAGGTGTGTGTGTGTGTGTGTGTGTGTGTGTGTGTAAACAAATGTTTGGAAGTTTCTAATCCTACAGTGAAATTCCTATTAAAGAATGTGCCTATGTCATTTTAGAGTGGCAGTAATAACCCCTGCCCATTTCTATAGGCCACAATTGCTCAATTTTGTAAAATCCCATTAACTCAGAGAAATCATATTCTTTTCTATTTTATTCTTATTACTCCTAAAAAGATAATTGAAAGACAAAACTATTGAGAAGCTTAGCTTAATGTCAAGTGTATGAGACTTCTTTGAGATGAGAGATGTGATTCTAAGTATAGCCATTTTTCCTTTATGATATAACTTTCTTACTAGACAGATTTTCTGTAATCATCCAAGGGCATAGCTCAAGTTAATACAATTTCCAAAGGGAATGTGAAGAACAGTCTTGACTGTACTAGTTTTTTTTAACCCACTATCATTGTAGGATGTATGTACCATATAGCAGATTCTACTCAGTTCGCTAAGTAACAGATTGAAAAATGTAAAAAGTAGAAATCATTACATGCTGAATAATGATGAATTTCTTTTATTACTTTTTATTACTTTTATTGTTTTAGGGAAGCTATGTTAAGGAAAAATGCAAATTAAAACCACACTGAAAGGATGCCTCACACCCATTTAATATTAAAATAAAAACCATCTTAAGTGTTGACCAGGAGGTGAAGAAACCTGAAACACTGTGCACTGTAAGGAGGATATAAAATAAGCCACCACTTGGCAAAATAGTGAAGTGGTCCTTTAAATCCTTAAACCTGGACTTACCATAGGAAGCAGCAGCCATTTTACTCATAGTTATGTAGCTGTGAGAACCTTACACATTAAGGACATAAGCAGCATTTAAAAGAACCACAACAAGCCAAATATCCACCAACTAAAGAAAGGATAAACAAAATGTAGCATAAACACATAGAGAAGTAGTGTTCAGAATAAAGAAAAATGCACCAAATAATCTTCACCATGGACAAAACTAGTAAACATTATGAAAAATGGAAGAAGACACACACACACACACACACACACACACACACACACACACATACACACACACACATTTACCACATCTATTTGAAACATCCAGAATAAGCAAATTATGGGACAATAAAGATTCCTAGCTGCCTAGGACTGGACACATGCAATACATTGTGCACATCAGGGAAGGAAGACAGTACATGTTCTAAATGGAAGTATTTTAAAATTGAGTGTTGGATGCTGAACTCTGAACAAGCTAAAGGCAAAGAAGTGGTAAATTCTTTTACTTTAAGTAGTGAGTATGGTATTTGAGATTTACTTCAATAAAACTACTTAAGCAAAAGTGGCTAGAATACTTTCTATCTTGAAGAAAAACAGGTCAAGTATACATTCAAAAATTTGAGTAGGACATTTATAAAACTAAATTAGACTGTACCAATTACTTGTTAAATCATGGAACACAAAACAATGGGGGTAATTTCTAAGAAACCTGTGCTTACAAAGAATGGTCAGAGAAGCTAAAATCCTGTAACTGAGGAGACTCTCTTAGAGTTACCCTCAGCAATAAATCTATCTATTAAACTAAGAGATAGATATAAGAGTTGAGAATGTGTCTGTTAAAAAATATTTACATGTGAACTTACATTGTCCTCAAGTAAGATCATGGTTTTAAAATCTGTACATCAATGTAAGTTGAACTCTAGTCTTCTGTAATTTCAGGGCCAGACAACCCTAGGCAGTGTACTGTGTATGTCTTAGTTCATTTCTCAGCATTTCTTAATAAAAGCACTATGTAAGTTGTACTCAGTATCCAATATACCTTCAATCTTCTGGGCTTGTTACTTTATTTCTTTACTCATTTAAAATCAAATGAGCACACACTACTCAAGATATCTTCTCTCTGGCTATAAATTATAGGCAAACAGAAATGTTAGCACAACTGTCTTCTACTGAGATTAAAACCTTGTAGGAAACTGCCATATGACTCCATCAGTGATGTTAATGAAGCTATGAAAGATAGTTGTCTCATTGTAAAGGATACAGTATCTCATCCAGTGGAAAACTACACCAGTTCCTCTAGCATCAGTGAGCCATGAACCAATGCCAGTGAGACAATTCAGTTCTCTTTAGATCGTGCAAGTATTTGTACCTACATGCTATCACTGTTCAGTGTCTATTTTGCATTTTGAAGTGACTCATTTTTGTACTCCCTTGTGTTTGGGTTTTTAATCTCTGAGAGTACTGGTCAAATGTGTGCTTCCTTTCTAAGTTTTAGGGTTGGAAGGAAGTTTGGAAAATTCTGCAAGGTAGTCTCAGGGGAAGCTAGTCATGTTACTTTCCGATGCTCCTGAGAAGCAGTATTGCCGTGGTGATATTAAGTTATGAATGATTGTATTGAGGAGGAACATACTGCTTTGCACCTTACAAAATCATTGGACAAAATATTGGCAGGAAGAATATTTATTCTTGCAGGATAAAAGGATTACTTTCTTTTTTACTTTTGTTTTTTTTTCAAGACAGGGTTTCTCTGTATAGTCCTGGCTGTCCTGTAAGTCACTCTGTGGACCAGGCTGGCCTCGAACTCAGAATCCTCCTGCCTCTGCCTCCCAAGTACTGGGATTAAAGGCATGTGCCACCACCGCCTGGCGGATTACTTCCTTTTTTAACATGCAAACTTCTGGATTCCATTTGGGAAGGCATATCTACACACACAACAAGAAGAGGCAATGTAATGAAAAAGAAGATCGAGAGTGTAAGGACAAGAAGGAAGTATCAATGAAACCCTAGAATGAAATCCACTGCCTTGTACATTAATTTTTGAAAACTAATAAAAATGCTGCTACAAACATATTTGGAAAATTATCCACTCTGCTTCTGGATTTATGAAGTAGTAAGTAGTAGTAGTAGTATAATAACACTTTCCTTACAGAGATTCTGAGGTGCACATGAGCAGCCTGAAGGAAGACCTTGAACATAGTAAGTGATTTATGAAGGCATCAGATAATGTTTTCAACAACTAGTCACATCAAGTGGCTAATAAAACTTCTAGAGTTGCTTACATCAAAACGTTACAATTATTCGTAACTGTAAGAAAATAAGCATCATGGAAACAAGAGTTGTGTAACATGTTTCCTATAACCCTATTGTTTACTCCAGCACCTGTGTGCATGCTTCACTTCATAACCAAATTTGGACCACCCCCTCAAAATGTAGGCATCCCTGAATCCTCAAACCATTTAATTTCAGCTTTGAAGTCTTTTCTCCAAAGGCCCCTCAAGGACTACCCAACTAAAAGCAGATGCCCACTCTCCATTTTCAGTCATCACTTCGATTATTTGTCTTATATCCCTCCTCCACCCTACCAATTATCTTGTGTTTATTTTGCTATCTAGAGTTTGCTCCTTCCTGTTAGAATACAGGGTTCATGGAACATAGGACACTTGATCTTTTAAATTGGCATCACACCAGTTCCCTAAACAGTGACAGGTATATGATATCTGTCAAATAAAGGAATTTATTTTGGAGTGAAGATGCACACTGCAAAGTAATGCAGTAAGTTGTAAAAAACAAATACTCAATTTCTCTATCATTTGGACTTTTCTAGGAAGTGGACTTTAGTGTAGGATGCTCATCTATTTATAGCTGTGAAAGAAAAGAGAAAACACAGAATGAGTCAAAGGAGACACCATGCACTTAAGTGCTCAGTCAGTCCCTCAGAAAGCTCTCAGGCTGAAATATCTTTTCCTCCCATCCCAGTCTCTGCCAGTCCCTGATGCCTGATAGTGGCACTGACTACAGCTTAGTGCTAAGAGGCACAGGTGTCCTTCTCCCTTTCTTTTCTTTTTTATTTTCTTTTTTTTTTTTTTTTTGCTGTTTTTATTGTATTTTATTTTCTATATTCTTTGTTTACATTCCAAAGGCTTTCCCCTTTCCCAGTTCCCCACGCACCATGTGTCCCACAAGTCCTCTCCCCACCCCCTGCGCATTCCCCAATCACCTACCAACCCTTTCTCTATTCTGGTACTCTCCTGAAAAACTGGAACCAGTCTTTTCTGGACCAGTGACCTCTCCTTCCTTCTTCTTGGAAATCTTTTGATTTGCTAATTGTGTCTTGACTATTCAGAGCTTCTGGACTCATTAATATTCACTTATCAGTGATTGCATTTCATGTGTATTCTTTTGTGATTGGACTAACTTAGGATGATATTTTCCAGATCCAACCATTTGCCTACAAATTGCATGAATTCATTACTTTTAATTGCTGAGTAGTATTCCATTGTATAAATATACCACATTTTCTGTATCCATTCTTCCTTTGAGGGACATCTGGGCTCCTTCCAGTTTCTGGCTATTATAAATAAGGCTGCTATGAACATAGTGGACCATGTGTCTTTATTGCATGCAGGGGAATCCTCTGAGTATATGCCCAGGAGTGGTATGCCAGGGTCCTCTGGAAGGGACATGCCCAATTTTCTGAGGAACCGCCAGACTGATTTCCAGAGCAGTTGTACCATCTTGCAATCCCACCAACAATGGAGGAATGATCCTCTTTCTCCACATCCTCGCCAGCACCTGTTGTCTCTTGAGTTTTTAATCTTAGCCATTCTGACTGGTGTGAGGTGGAATCTCAGGGTTGTTTTGATTTGCATTTCCCTGATGACTAATGATGTTGAACATCTCTTAAGGTGCTTCTCAGCCATCCGAATTTCTTCTGGTGAAAATTCCTTGTTTAGCTCTGTACCCCATTTTTAATAGGGTTATTTGGTTCTTTGGGGTCTAACTTCTTGAGTTCTTTGTATATATTGGATATTAGCCCTCTGTCGGATGTGGGGTTGGTGAAGATCTTTTCCTACTTTGTTGGTTGTCATTTTGTCCTTCTGACAGTCTTGCTCTTGGATTGGCAGGATCAATATAGTAAAAATGGCCATCTTGCCAAAAGCAATCTACAGATTCAATGCAATCCCCACCAAAATCCCAAATCAATTCTTTATAGATCTAGAAAGAGCAATTCTTAAATTCATGTGGAGTAACAAAAAACCCAGGATAGCTAAAAGTATTCTCAACAATAAAAGGACTTCTGGATGAATCAATATCCCTGACCTCAAGCAGTACTACAGAGCAACTGTGTTAAAAACTGCATGGTATTGGTACAGCAACAGGTAAGTAGATCAATGGAATAGAATTGAAGATCCAGAAATGAACCCCCATAGTTATGGTCACTTGATCTTTGATAAAGGAGCTACAACCATCCAGTGGAAAAAAGAGCCTTTTGACCCACTCTTATCACCTTGTCCTAAGATCAACTCCAAGTGGATCAAGGACCTCCACACTGAACATAGGCACAGGGGGAAAGTTCCTGAACAGAACACCAATAGCTTATGCTCTAAGATCAAGAATTGACAAATGGGACCTCATAAAATTACAAAGTTTCTGTAAGGCAAAAGACACTGTCAGAAAGACAAAACAACAACCAACAAATTGGGAAAAGATCTTCACCAACCCCACATCCGACAGAGGGCTAATATCCAATATATACAAAGAACTCAAGAAGTTAGACCCCAAAGAATCAAAGAACCCTATTAAAAAATGGGGTACAGAGCTAAACAAAGATTTTTCACCTGAAGAAATTCGGATGGCTGAGAAGCACCTTAAGAGATGTTCAACATCATTAGTCATCAGGGAAATGCAAATCAAAACAACCCTGAGATTCCACCTCACACCAGTCAGAATGGCTAAAATTAAAAACTCAAGAGACAACAGGTGCTGGCGAGGATGTGGAGAAAGAGGATCACTCCTCCATTGTTGGTGGGATTGCAAGATGGTACAACTGCTCTGGAAATCAGTGTGGCGGTTCCTCAGAAAATTGGGCATGACACTTCCAGAGGACCCTGGCATACCACTCCTGGGCATATACCCAGAGGATTCCTCTGCATGCAATAAAGACACATGCTCCACTATGTTCATAGCAGCCTTATTTATAATAGCCAGAAGTTGGAAAGAACCCAGATGTCCCCCAACGGAAGAATGGATACAGAAAATGTGGTATATTTATACAATGGAATACTACTCAGCAATTAAAAATAATGAATTCATGCAATTTGTAGGCAAATGGTGGGATCTGGAAAATATCATCCTAAGTGAGTTAGCCCAATCACAAAAGAATACACATGAAATGCAATCACTGATAAGTGGATATTAATGAGCCCAGAAGCTCTGAATACTCAAGACACAATTAGCTAAGCAAAAGATTCCCAAGAAAAGGGATGGAGGGGAACCTGGTCCGGAAAAGACTAAATCTGGTATTGTAGTAGAGTACCAGAACAGAGAAATTGTGGGGAGGGGGGGTTATTGGGAAATGGGGGGGGAAGAAGACTTATGGGACATATGGTGAGGGGGGAACTGGAAAGGGGAAAGCCTTTGGAATGTAAATAACGAATATAGAAAATAATAAAAAATAAAAAATAATATCTGTAAGACAAAATCAAAGAGAAAAATTTGGAAATTTGTGTAAATATCATTCAAGATGGTTTGGAATGTTCTTTTAAAAATATAATTTTAGTGAACAAATATATCTGAAAAATCTTTAACAGGAAAAAAAGAATTGACAAATGGACCTTCTCCCTTTCAAAAGGATCTCTGTGGCGTATCTGCATGCTAATTCCCTTCATCTACCCTTGTGAGTCAATCATTCTGCAAGCAGCAATGTCTGTGTAGCATGTTCTAGGCAGTGGTTGAGGTTCAGGGAATCCAACATGAACATAGCTAAGTCCTCTACTTCAAGGAGCTAAGAGTCTCTAAAGGAAGACTGCAATGAGCAAACACACTCACGTCTAGCTCTTTTGGAAATAATGGGTATGACAAACAACCTTATGTTCAGATTAAGGCAAGGAGATGGTATCTTATCAGACTTCTGAAGAGATAAGGATGAAGGTCTCAAACCATGTTTGTATTTGGACAAACCACACACTGGCCTAGGATCAACATTGAAAATACCCATCATCTTCCACCCCCACATAGCAGGACAATAGATGTCAGTCATATATTTGGAGGATACTCATTACTAAGCATCCTTCTTAAGGTTCAAAAATTCAGAATCTCAGGGATGCTTTTTCTTTTTGTAGTTTACTAAATTTCTGTCCAAATATTACTCAAATTCTGACAGCAACTTCTTCATTAGGGATATGATGATTCCTTTTATTGATATACTTTGCCACATACCTATTTGGCTGTTTACAAGCAAGGGGTAAGGAAAGTCTCTGTAACCAATGGTTGAAATTTTACTCCACAGCTGAAATCTCCCAGATGTCTTCTCTGTTTCCTGCTATCCTGAGAGACTGTAAATGCATGTTTGCTGAATTAATGTGTTACATGTCATTTTCCTTTCCACGAGAGTCTCTGTACCTAAGCGCTTTTCTATTTTGAATTGTCAACACCCCGACGATACTAGCACTGGTTATTTGACATTGCAATCATATTTATCCCAGTGGAAAGTATGCCACAGCAGAACTTCTATGGACAGAACCAAAGCCAAATAGGCAGTGCCATGCACTCAAACCAGGGAGAAAGATGAGCCATTCTTTCTAAAATTCTTTAGAAGAACCAGCTGTTTTTATCATATTTTTTCTCCTAACATATGTGAGCCATTATGCAACAGAAAGTATGAAGAGAAATAAGGTTAAAGTTCAAATTTTCAACTGGTACCAATAAAGAGAAGCAAGGACAGAAGATGATGAGGTAATACCAAGGAGTCTCACGGCACCAAGGGAGCTAATGAACTAAACTGTAGTCAATACCTACTCCCCCAAAATAACTGCCACAGAACAAAGATCAAACTAGGGTTACAGAACTGCTCTTCCAGTTTAAGTTCATTACTTCATTCTTTTTTTTCTTTTTCTTTTTTTAAGATTTATTTATTGTTATGTTAGTACACTGTAGTTGTCTTCAGACACACCAGAAGAGGGCATCAGATCCCATTACAGATGATTGTGAGTCACCATGTGATTGCTGGGATTTGAACTCAGGACCTTCAGAAGAGCAGTCAGTGATCTTAACTGCTGAGCCATCTCTCCAGTCCTCATTACTTCATTCTTAATTTATCCTTTATCCTTACAGTTCTCATGAGTATGATTCTGGGAGCAATGGTGCCTTCTTCTCATGCTTTGCTTGGGACCTCAGAGTTTACGCCTTTACTTAAAAAGCTTCATCCTACTCTTCATGTAGCCAGAGGTGAGAAAATAGTGGACAAGGAAGAGAAATGATGCACAGGGTTGAATTGAAATGAAAAATGAAAACAAAGCAAGCCAACAAAAAAGACTAATTTCTTAGAAGCCACACACATCTTCTCTCTGGAAATAGGTGTTTAATGTGTTGGGAGACTGTCATATCATCTGTCTTCCATAGAGGATAGAAAATTAATCTTCCCTTGAGGACAAATCCACACTGCCTGATCCACCCATCCTGGGTTCTGAAGAGGCAAGAGGACTGCCAGGAGCCCGGGGAGGCAGCCTGTTGGTGAATACCTGTCCCTTTGTTCTTTTACTGGGAAGAATAAAAGAAAACAGATTTTAAAGCCTAGCTTTTTAAAAAAATTAATTACTGTAAAAAGCATAAAACAAAACCTTCAAATTAATCAGAAGTACAGTACATGTAACCAAGACAACAGTAATAGGTATCTAATAAAAACCAAAGTTTATATTTCTTCTGTTTTCTCTTTCTTTTTAACCTTGCAGTTTGTACTGACTAGTTTTATGTCAACTCAACACAAGGTAGAGTCATCAAAGAAGGAGACTCAAAAGAGAAAATCCCTTCATAAGATCTGTCTGGAAGGCATTTTCTTGATTAAAGCAATGGAGGAGGAGCCAGCCCTCTGTGGGTGGCGCCATAACTGCCCTGGTGGTCCTGAGTTCTATGGGAGAGGGAGGGAAAAGGGGGAGCAGGAGCAGGTGTGTGAGGAGATGGGGAAGAAGTAAATTCAGGAGATTGAAGGAAGGTGTGTAGCAGTGGGGGATGGAGAACTGAGGGTAACCATTAGAAAGTCCCAGATGCCAGAGAAGCAAGAGTCTCCCAGGACCCAACAGTGGTGACATTATCTTAAATACTCAATAAAGAGGAGCTAGAACCCGTAGAGACCATATCCAGTAGATAGCCATGGCCCCCAGTTGAGGGATGGGACCATCTACCCATCTCAAAAATTTTTACCCAGAATTGTTCCTGTCTAAAGGAAATGCAGGGACAAAGAATGGAACAGAGACCGAAGGAAAGGCCATTCAGAGACTGTTCCACCTGGGGATCCACGCCATCTTCAGACACCAAACCCAGACACTATTGCTGATATCAAGGAGTTCTTTCTCACAGGAGCCTGGTGTAGTTGTCCCCTGAGAGGCTCTGGCGGAGCCTGACGAATATAGATGCTTGCAGGCAACCGTCAGACTGAGCAGGGGGACTCCAAATGGAATAGTTAGGGGAAAGGACTGAAGGAGCGGAAGGGGATTGCAACCCCATAGGAAGAGCAACAATATTAACTAACCAGAACCCTCCCCTCCAGAGTGCCCAGAAACCAAACCACCAACCAAAGAGTACACCTAAAGGGACACATGGCTCCAGCTGCATATGTAGCAGAGGATTGTCTTATCCTCTGCCTCAATGAGACGGGAGGTCCTTGATACTGTGGAAGTTTGATGCCCCAGTGTAGGGGGATGCTGGGGTGGTAAAGCAGGAGTGAGTGGGTGGGTGGGTAAGGGAGCACCCTCATAGAGGCAAGGAGGGGGGGAGGGTATGGGAGCTTAGGGAAGAGAAACCAGCATTTGAAATGTAAATAAATAAAATAACCAACCCCCAAAACAAAACCTAAAAAGCTGGCTGAGCAAACTATGGAAAACAAGCCAGTCAACAGCACCCCTCCATGGCCTCTGCATCAGCTCTGCCATCCAGGTTCCTGACCTGTGTGAGTTCCTGCCCTTACTGCTTGTAACTATTATATAGAACTATAAGTTTCCTCCCCAAGTTGCTCTTGGCCATGCTGTTTAATCACAGCAATAGAAACCCAAACAAAGACCTACTTATATATAATAACTTTTAAATTTCTTCCATCTATGATTTAATATGTGAGGTGAAATGTTGATATGCTACCAAGAAACGAGCCACTGAGACAACTTGTCATGTTCTGAACTTTGTAACGTGAATATCACAGGCAGAAGGCAGAGTGCCTGGTGGCCAAAGGAAAAAAAAAAAGAGTATGTAGCACACAGCAAATAGTTTGGCTTAGGAACAGTTAATATGTGGCTAATGCTTGGGAGTGGTGACAAGGACACAGCCTGAGGCAGATGCTAACAACCTCAGAGATGGCAGCTACCTCTGAATGTCCCTGTCTTCCTTCTCCATATGTTTCCACTTCTGAGGAACATGCAGTGTCATTCAACTCTAGTCTTTACTGACAGACCTTGGAACTGTTTCCTGACACAGAGTTTCTATGCTGAAGGTTTTAGATGGGACTTAAGAAGAAATATAAACATGTCTTTCTTTTTTTCTTTTCTTTTCTTTTCTTTTCTTTTCTTTTCTTTTCTTTTCTTTTCTTTTCTTTTCTTTTCTTTCTTTCCCCTTTTTTTCATTTTTTTATTCTATATTCTTTGTTTATACTCCAAAGGCTTTCCCAGTTCCCAGTTCCCCCCCCACCATACCTCCCATAAGTCCTCTCCCCCCCAACTATTCCCCAATCACCCCCTCCACCACCACCACCACCATTTCTCTGTTCTGGTACTCTCCTACAAAACTGGATCCAATCTTTTCAGGCCCAGGGTCCTCTCCTTTCTTCTTCTTGGGAATCCTTTGGCTTGCTAATTGTGCCTTGAGTATTTAGGGCTTCTGGGCTCATTAATATCCACTTACCAGTGATTGCATTTCATGTGTATTCTTTTGTGATTGGGTTAACTCACTTAGGATGATATTTTCCAGATCTAACCATTTGCCTACAAATTGCATGAATTCATTATATTTAATTGCTGAGTAGTATTCCATTGTGTGTGTGTGTGTGTGTGTGTGTGTGTGTATACACACACACACACACACACACACACACACACACACATATATATATATATATATATATATATATATATATATATATATACCACATTTTCTGTATCCATTCCTCCTTTGAGGGATATCTGGGCTCCTTCCAACTTCTGGCTATTATAAACAAGGCTGCTATGAATGTGGAGCATGTGTCTTTATTGTATGCCGGGGAATCCTCTGGGTATGTCAAGGATGTGGAGAAAGAGGAACACTCCTCCACTGTTGGTGGGATGGCAAGATGGTACAACCGCTCTGGAAATCAGTCTGGCGGTTCCTCAGAAAATTGGGCATGTCACTTCCAGAGGACCCTTTCTTTCCCTTCGTTTTGGATTTCCACAATAAGGTGCAAAGTGTACATTTAATCATTGAAGCAATTAAAATAGCTATATAGAGGGATATGGAAGACCTAACACTATGAACATAGTATTATAGTTAAATATAGATATATCTATAATCTTAGATCTTCCTAGGATTATAGATAACAAGATTAGAGATTGATAAGATAACAGATGAATAAATGTTTTGGAAAAGCAGCAACCAAAATCTTTGGCTCAAAAGCCCAGGAACCACTTCTTCCCTTCCTCCTGGTGTTGCAAATTAAAGACCTAGAGCCCCTCAAACCACTGTCCTGCCATATTGATTAACCCTTCAGTATGTAAATGCCTACAACAGAAGAAAGTGAGACTGACTTCATTGGAGCATACTTCAACCACTTTGAGAACAGAGAGGGTTTGGGAAGTGAGGATTATGTGACATGTGAGATGATTAGATATGCATGCAAAGGATAGGATGCCACACTGACTAAAAGCAGATGGATCCATTACCATTTGGAAGCTGAATATTTGTCTGTTTTGTTTTGTTTGTTTATTTGTTTTCCTAGCACAATAGGAAAAAAAATTGCCAAAGAGAAAAAAGGAAGGAAATTTGGGAGGGAAAAAGAGAGGTAGAAAGTAATTAAATCTGTCAAGGATACCCAAAGCTGTCGGTTTGCAACCCAGAGAACTGTGATAAATCCCTGGCACACAGCTGCAGCAGAGGAAACAGATGACATCCCAGCTGCCCTTGAACATAAGTGCTGAGAGCATCATTGTGTCATGGAAACTCTCTGGAAGCCTAGTATTGTAGCAGTGCTTAATCACACAGTGCATCTCCTGCCCACTTCATGTTTTACAATCCTAAATTTAATACTCTAACTGGATTAATGGCAAAAAATAAAAACTAGGCCATTTAGCTAGGGTTATTTTTTCCATTCCTACAGAGTTAATTGAAAAGGGGGGGAACCCATCTTCAGTTCTCCTCAGGCAGAAAACACATGGGACACATTTACAAGCTCCTCATTGAAAGCCACTAGTGAATTCAAGAGCCCCAGCCACTCCACCCTGGCCCAGAACATTTACAAGTTTTATTTTTATTAGCTTTGTAGCAATTAAAATAATGGACTAATATAATTTGAGTAGAAGACTTAGTTTATATTATTTTCAGAAAAAGTATTTAATCTGGTTTCCTGTTTTCATTTTGCATTTCTCTTATTCCTTCATTTTACATGCAAAATGCATGAGTCCTTCACCAGGCTTACTGCTTAATGTGGACAAGCATTATAACTCATGGGAAGATGACGCATTTCCATCAGTAGGCTTCAAGAAACTGTGGCTTATTTGTATGGAAAATGCTATGTATAATATAAAAGAATGAGTCTGCTCTATTGGTACTGCTATGAAAAAGATATTTAAAGGCAAGTTACAGACATATACTACATTACCTCATTTATTTTTAAAAAAAACTGTACACATGTGAAAAGAGTCTCAGAAAACCTAGAATGATACATATACAGTGAAAAGATCAGAGTGGAAACTGTCGAAAAAGTATATTGCTTCATGGTATCTTATGACTTTAAAGGGAATATGTTACTGATGCAACTAAAAGCTTTAGATGTTTTTTATAAAAACTAAAAAGAGATTAAAGATACTGATAGCAATGGGCCTGAGACTTAGCTCAGTGCTTAAGGCCATTCATTGTTCCTACAGAGAACTCAGGTTTGATTCCTAGTGTCAAAATGGTGGCTCACAACTTTTCTATCTCTAGTTCCAGGTAATCTGATATCCACGGGCACCAGATGTGCATGTGGTGCATATACATACATGCAGACAAAATATTAGTAAACATTAAATACATCTAAATTTTTTGAGAACCCTGATAGAGACAATATGAATGGTTGTGTTCATTATCAACCTATTGTAATAAGAATATGCATGTTCTGTCTTCGGGCATCAATGTTGGATTTTAGAGGTTGTCCGGATGTTTAGAGGTTAGACCAAAGCCTCATTTCAGGGGACACACTCCTATCACTCACTATATTGACATGGTCAGGAGGAGTCCATACTTTGAAGAATCATACTTGCTTGGGTTCTACTTATCATGTTTTATATACCCGAAAGAACCTTAAAGTGCAATTTCTATGACAAGAATGTGGAGACTCCCGGTAAGCATACTGTAAAACTATCTTAGTATTTTGAAAATGTAAATTCCTTTGGCCTAAAAGTCATAATTTTCTTCCCTCAGTCTCCAAGTGTGTCCTGCCATGCTCAGCTATTTGGTCAGATTTATTCTATTTTATTTTGGAATTAATCTGGAGCCATCTCACATATAGTGGGCATAGGCATGTACTCTATCATTGAGATAATCAGTCTTCTATTTGTATTTTATTTTGAGCCAACCTCTCAACTAAATCATTCAGGCTAGCCTTGATATCTATTTTTGGTTGCCCATAAAATGGGCTGTGCTCTAAATAAAAGTTAATAGTATACAATCCTTAGAGATTAAAAATCAGGATTTGACCTTATAAAGTGAATGATATTTCATAGGTGCCTCAGAAACATTCTATGATGTAAATAAAGATTGTGAAGGAATGGAATGTTGATATTTATTTCCAGTTCCATGATTTCAAAAAGGGGAAATTTAGAAAGAACTGGTGACTCTTACTCCCTGTAAAGACGGTCCACGAAAGAAAAGTGACATGCTTACTTATTTAAAAAATCCCAATCTAGATGCTCATGTCAATAAAGATGCCAAAAGTATGTGGTATCTTTAAATATGCAACAAGAGAAGATGAGATGATGTCTCAGTAAGAAAGAGAGTTGCCTGTGCAAGTGTGGGGACCTGACTTGAGTTTAAAGTTGGATATCTAGCACCAATTTTAAAAGTCTGCTATGGTGCATACACCTATAACCCCATTGAGACAGATCTATGCATCCTGAAAATTGCCCGCTCAGTTTATCCAAAATGACACGCTTCCAGTTCAGTGAGAGTTTTTATCTCAAGATAGTAAATTGTCAAGTGATAGTGAAAAACATGAACGGACGAACACACACAGAGACACACACAGATACACACACAAAAAAACCATGGCGGGGGGGGGGGGGGAGAGAGAGAGAGAGAGAGAGAGAGAGAGAGAGAGAGAGAGAGAGAGGAAGGAGAGGAAGGGAGAGGGAGAGGGAGAGAGAGGGGGATAAAGGAGAGGGAGAGGGAGAGAGGGGGGGAGAAAGGAGAAAGGAGAGGAGAGAGAGGGGGAGAGGGAGAGGGAGAGAGAGGGGGATAAAGGAGAGGAGAGGAGGAGGAGGAGGAGGAGGAGGAGAGAGAGAGAGAGAGAGAGAGAGAGAGAGAGAGAGAGAGAGAGAGAGAAACACCATGAAGCACATACAGGCCTCAACAAGTCTTAATTTAACTGAAGTGTTCATTTTTTTGGCTATTTGGGTAGCTTTCAACAACTCTGTCCTGTTCAGTTTCAATACATGTAGAAACAGTTGAATGGGGGAGAACAATGTTCTGGACTATGAAGAATGCATAAAAACATATCCGTGCATTTTAGTTACCATTCTACTGATGTGAATGGACACTGTGACTAAGACACCTTACAAAGGAAAGCATTTGATTGAGGGCCTTCAAACACTTTCGGAGGTTGAGTCCATGACTGTCGTGGTAAGGAACATGAAAGCATGAAGGCAGGAATGGCACTGAAGCAGTAGCTAAGAGCTTACATCTGGATCCTCAGAGATCAGGTAAAAGGAGAGAGGAACTGGGCTAGGGGTGGGCTTTGAAGTAACATACATCCTCTAACAAGACCATACCTCCTGACTGACTCAAGTGTTGCTTGAAAGTTCGTCAAGTCTCTAAATGTATTCCTTATCATTAGTTTGCCATTCAAGAAATAAGATATGAATATGTTAATATATAAAGATTACCAATGAATGCAAAGTTCATATTTACTCATTCATACTTTAAAAAAGATCAATGTTTTAGAGGCATACTGTAAATGCAGAAGATCAAGAAGCCGGGCGGTAGTGACACAAGTGCCAGGGTGATGACACACATCTTTAATTCAGCACTGTGGAAGGCAGAGATCTGAATTCAATGACAGCCTGATCTACAGGGTGAGTTCTAGGACAACCAGGGCTAAACAGACAAACCTTGTTGTGAAAAACCAAAACCAAACAAAAACAAACAAACAAACAAAAAACAAAGCAAAAGAGCAAACAAAAAAACCAAAACAAAAAAACCAATCTGCTTATTTAAATATTGAATTAAATTAAGTATGTAATCCAATGTTTCTGTTGGATTACATTTCTCTGTGATCTTTCCCCCAAAACATAGTTGTTTAAATTATGAGAAAAATTTTATCAAAATGATTTTCAGAGGGAGTTATATTTTCACTTTC
Organism: Apodemus agrarius; assembly: GCA_964023405.1. Taxonomy (NCBI): domain Eukaryota; kingdom Metazoa; phylum Chordata; class Mammalia; order Rodentia; family Muridae; genus Apodemus; species Apodemus agrarius. Next base: position 31,486,912 of record OZ030025.1, on the reverse strand, counting down.
AAGCACTGATAAATTATATGAAATACATACTGCATATCAGCTTCAGAATTAAAACTAAAAACAAATGTGAATAGACCCAAACTGCTATATTTATTAAAGAACTGGTCAACACCTGTTCGCCAACGTGGAAACATTGAAATATGTGAGCCTATAGGAACAATTCTTATTCATATCATTGCACTATGCATGTTACTATTCCAGTATTGTATCTCTGCATTTGTGAGATAGATATCACTGCATCATAAGTACACCAAAAATTAGAGTTTATCATCTTAGGTGAAGATGGCTCCATCGAAGATTCAAGATGGCAATAGATCAGTGCACACACACACACACACACACACACACACACACACAAGCTCATTCAAATAAATTTCTGGGTTAGGTATTTAGCACTTTACCACCTATTTAAAGTAAAAGAGATGGGGCTGGAGAGATGGCTCAGAAGCTAAGAGCACTGACTTCTCTACCAGAGGTCCTGAGTTCAATTCCCAGCAATCACATGGTGGCTCACAAACATCTGTAATGGGATCTGATGTCCTCTTCTGGTGTGTCTGAAGACAACAACAGTGTACTCACATAAAATAAGTAAATAAATAAATCTTTAAGGTAAAGAAGTTCAAAAAGTTTTCACTTAATTAATAAAAGCATACTTTGGAAAGTAAATTAGTGTGAGATATAGCTATTATTGCTTCTATTTATTTACTAAGTGCATTACATTAATGAATAGACTAACACTTGTTATTGGTGTTCATTGATTAACATGGGATTACACATTGCTTTAAACTTAAGAATTAAGCCTTTTCTCCCATTTTTCCTTTTCCTTCTACTACAGAAATTCCTTTAAAGATATAACTTCTCTTTGTAAAACAGTATTTCACTGATATAGAAGAAAATAAATCATACAAAGAAAATAAATTTCACATTAAGGGATTTTTTAAAATAGAAAATTACTTGCAAAGTTATAGTTTGATATTTATTAAGCCTTAAATTTTCAGAAGGAATCTTTGAATTCTTTTTTCTCATAAATATCTCAGAAAATTCCAGTAACATTTTTTTTAAAAAACACAGAATTCCTGCTCTTTACTGCTTAGAGAAGTTTCTTTTTTGCCAGATCATCCCATTCAAAACTCCCCAGTGTCTTTCTGGACCTCACTGTCATAATATTTTAGTCTTAAAGATGATCTCTGTTACAACTTTTTTCTTGAGACCATGAAAGAATGGCTCTTTTCCTGACACACATCTATGTTGTAATTTGCAAACCTGAATAAATATCATCAAAAACAACTGCAATATTTCCTGATAATCGTGGGAAAATAAAAAACCAATAAAACCAGAGAAGTCTTTGAACCATGCGATACAATACAAGCGAGGTCATAGAAACTCGGATCTTTCTCTTCTTGCATTTTAGCCAATGGGCAATGGTGCTGTTCGTTTCCTTCTTAACTTGAGCAACTCATGACAATGTCCTCTTCATCCCCATTTCCAGGGCATCTCCAACAGCTTGGCAGCAATGCCCAGGCACAGCAGCAACACACTTGAAGGGCACCACAGAGCAAGCTCTGAATGAACCTGCATTTCCTTGGTCTTTACTTTTTAAGCATTTGAAGAAAGCCAAAAATTGATTCGAGTAGAAAATTGAAATATTTTTTTTGAGTCTTCCTGTCTCTGTTTCTCTGTCTCTCCCTCTCTCTTTGCTTTCTGGTGTTTGGTTATTTTCACAGGTGGTTCATTAAGCAATACCTTACTCTACATATATCAAGTTTGGGTTTCCTTTTTGGTATTTTTGATAAACTTTAACCGTTGGTCATGATTTTTATTCATAATTTATTTTACAGTGAAAATGACTACATTTGACTATTCTGATAATAAAGAAGTACCAGTTAGAATCAGAATTTTGCTCTATAAAGAGCACCATAGTTCTTCAAAGTTTAACCTGTTTGTGCCATAATGAAATAAGTCCCATGTTATTATGAAAAGTGGTCCACTAGCATTTTAAACACTGTATTTCAGGATTCACTGTATTTTAGGATTCTCCTAAGTATATAAGTTAAGAAAAATGTCAATTATAAGGTACACGTTTAAAATGTGATATTGTTCTATTTTAGCATTTTTAAAAACTTGATCCAGTATTGTAGGGGAGTGTCAGAACAGAGAAATGGAAGGCGGTGATTGGGGAATGGGCAGAGGGAAGAGGACTTATGGGACCTATGGTGAGGGGGGAACTGGGAAAGGGGAAAGCATTCGGAATGTAAACAAAGAATATAGAAAATAAAAAATTTAAAAAATGATATTTCATTGTTTGTATCTTATAACTCCCTTTGTAATATAATCATGCTATATGTATATTGAATATAGTAAAGAAAATGAAATAGAAGACATATTTCTTTGAGTATCAAAATTAAATAAAAGTGGAGGAATGTACAGGTCTTACTTAAATATATACTGGACAAAATAAAAATAACAGATGTGGTGAAGCACATTGTTTTCTACTGTAAAGTTACTCTTATAGCAAAAAGCCTTCCTTTCTCAGTCAAACCTGAGACATTCATTGACTCTTGCTCTGTAAATTGTTATCTGAGTCAATAACCTATGTGCTCCAACTCTACTAGAACTGTCTAACTCTGTGTGCTTTTAAATATGACAGGAGCTGTTAGGCTGGATTTTAGAGCCGGTGGACAATGCCAGGTAAGACACGCACATATCCTGTGGACTAACAGGGCCTAAGTAGTTTAAACATTTGAAGAAAATGGAAAAATATACAATCTGTAAAGTTCTTGAGGGGTAATTGAGTGGATAGATTCTACAGTAAAATAAGGGAATAGTCAAAGTGTTTCTCAGAGGACTCTCTAGGATAACAGACAACTACAATGGCAGAGAGAGTGGAGGAGAAGTGGAGAGGTTATACATTCCAGAAAAAAGGGGGCAGAACATAAAATCTTGTAGTAAACTAAAGATAAGGAATGGAATGGAATTAGAGACTTGGTATATTTCTCAGGCAACACATGAGTCAAGTAAATCATAAGAAATTATTTTCAATGTGAGAACTATCCACTAATAATGAATAATGAAAATCGTCTCACGAGACTACATACAACTTGTTAATTCAGTTAACGGGAGCGTTCAATGTCAGTAAAATTCAGTGATTTTACTTCAAACTGATTTTATTGTTTTATATATTCTTAAAACTGGACATTCTGTTTTCTATATATGTAATTACTTAAAGTATAAACCATCTGGGAGAGCAATGTTCTAACAAGCCATTCCAGCAACATTTTTGTGTTCAGAGAGACAAATTTCTGGGAAATTAATTCCAAGTCCCAGTTGATTCCTTTTCCTTTTTATTTATTTTCTCTCAGATATTAAATCCTAACTCCACTTTCCCTTATCTCCTTTTCTCCCAGTCTCTTCTCCATCTTCTTTTTCCCCTCGATCCATTCCCATTTTCACCTCCCCTCAGAAAACAACAGACCTTCCAGAGACATCAACCATTACAGCACATTATAAGACCAGGCACATATTCTCACAGCAAGGCTGGTGAGGTGACTCAGTAAGAAGAAAAGGGCACTAAAGGCAGGCACAAGAGTCAGAAATGGTCCCTGCTCCCTTGTTAGGAGTCCCACAAGAACACCAAGCTACACGATAATAACACATATGCAGAGGACCCAGGGCAGTCCATACAAACTCCCTGATCTCTGTGAGCACACTTGAGTTCCAGTCAATTGATTCCATGGGATTGTATTTTTGTGGTGTCCTTGATCTCTCTGGCATGTCAAATCCTTCCCCTGCCTCCTTCACAGGACTCCCCAAACTTTGCCTAATATTTAACTGTAGGATTCTGAATCTGCTCTCTTCAGTTGCTGAATGAAGTCTCTCTGGTCTCTCTGATGACAATTATGCTAGGCTCTGGTACTAACCCATCCAGCAGGCGTGACAAACTGTAGGTCAGAGGTTTTGTGGCTGGGTTGGCGTTCCAATCCTTCCACTTGAATCCTTTCCTGGTTACAAATAATGGCCAGTTTAGGCTCTGTGTCCCACTGCTAGGAGCTTTAGTTAGGGTCACCCTTGTAAATTACTGGGAATTTCCCTTGCACTCCCTTCTCAACTGCTGGCCCCCTAATTCTAGTCATGTCTCCTAATAATTTTCCCCTCCATCCCTGCAACCTAATCCCTCCTGTTCCGAACTCCAACAGCCCCCAATTCACCCACGAAATTCATTCTATTTCTCAATCTCAGGGGGATCTTTGCTTCCCCTCTTAAGTACCCCTTGTTAGACTCTCTGGGTCTGTGGATTGTAGCATGACCATCTCTTCCAAGTCTCAATTTAAAAAAATAGAATATATGTTCTTTTATCACCATTATTGTGTCAAATAGGCATCAAAATAAGTGTGTACATTATTAATATTTTGAGGATATCATATTTTCCATGTATAGTTCCCTGGTTTTAGCTGAATCTGTATCTACATTTTTCTATTTAGGGAACAAAATGAAGTTTTTATTTACTATATTTATTGCCAATGACAAATATACCCTGTAAAGATATAAAATGAATACTAATCATGACTGTAATTAAAAATCGAGAATACACAGCTACATAAAAAGCAATATTTTCCCTTTACTTTACCATAATTACATTTTGATGCTCAAAGGAAAGTTCATAGAAGGTCCTTACTAAATTTTCTTGTTTAAGATTTATGAATGATATAAAAGTACATATACAGATATATTTCCATATTTTAATTAGTATCTGTGGACTTCACTGTGACATTTCACTTTAAAGCATGTATAACATTTTACTTCATTTTTCTTCTTTTCACTTTCAAGACATCATACAAGTATGTGATGCTTTTTAATTAAATCAACCTGTTATCCCTCCACCTTCTCTCAGGAGCTCCCACCATACCTCTTCCCAACTTGTTTTCTTGTCATAGCATAGTCTGTACCCCACACCAAACTATTAATCCCAAGGGACACACAGACACAGAAACTTCTAAAATAGTAGGTTGCCATGTTTCTATTCAGGAACCCCGACATTTGTTACTTCTCTCTCTCCCACCCTATCCTCTTCCATACTCCCCAAAACCCTCCCTAACATAATCCTCTCCCTCCAACCGCCATGTTATCCCCTAGTCTTTGTCATAGCACTGGGTCAGAGTAAATTTTAATATTTTTGTCAAAAACTTTAATCTTTTCCACATTTTAACCATTTGTATTATTTATTAGGGAACTGGTCATATCCAAGGTAAAATAATTTGCTCAAAAGCCAATAAACAGCATGAACACTATTCAAATATCAGATTATTAAACTCTATACCACATATTCTATTATATGTCTTTTTGAAAATAACCAGAACATAAGTAAAGTTTTGGATATCAAATTACTGTATTTACAATACATACAGATAAAATTACTTCTAGTAATCATTTGCTATTTGTGTTTTATCTGTTTCTTTCTAGCTGGGAATAAAGTGGAATTTTAAGACCTGAAGCAGCTACTGAACATTTAGCAAGGGGAGAAGGGGGGGAGGGGGAGAGGGAGGGGGAGAGGGAGGGAAAGGGGGAGGAGAGGAAAAGAGATAAGGAGAGGGAGAGGGAACGATAAGGGGAGGGAGAGAGAGAAGGGGAGGGAAAGGGAGAGGGGCAGAGGAGGGGGAGAAGGAGGAGGAGGAGAGAGTGTTCCATATAAAAGGGTGAGGGGTTCTAGGAAATAGGTAACATTGAGACTACCACTGTGGAGGTAATAAAGCTTTACCAGATGAAGGAGGGGATGGTGAACCCCTTAGTATAGAAGGTGTCTAGACAAAGGACACTTCCTTAGGGAAAAGGAAATAATTTTAAAAACAAAAGCAAAGACAAACAAATAAACCAACCAGATGTTCTTTTTAGCTCCTCTGGCCTCTGGCCATGAACAAACTGGAAGCATTTTGGCTTTAACATTTCTAGGCATCTCTGGCCCCAAAGAACCAAATAACCCTATCAAAAAATGGGGTACAGAGCTAAACAAAGAATTTTCACCAGAAGAAATTCGAATGGCAGAGAAACACCTTTAGACATGTTCAACATCATTAGTCATCAGGGAAGTGCAAATCAAAACAACCCTGAGATTCCACCTCACACCAGTCAGAATGGCTAAGATTAAAAACTCAAGAGACAACAGATGCTGGCGAGGATGTGGAGAAAAAGGAACACTCCTCCACTGTTGGTGGGATTGCAAAATGGTAAAACCGCTCTGGAAATCAGTTTGGCGGTTCCTCAGAAAATTGGGCATGTCACTTCCAGAGGACCCTGGCATACCGCTCCTGGGCATATACCCAGAGGATTCCCCTGCATACAATAAAGACACATGCTCCACAATGTTCATAGCAGCCTTGTTTATAATAGCCAGAAATTGGAAGGAGCCCAAATATCCCTCAAAAGAGGAATGGATACAGAAAATGTGGTATATTTATACAATGGAATATTACTCAGCAATTAAAAATAATGAATTCATACAATTTGTAGGCAAATGGTTAGATCTGGAAAATATCATCCTAAGCGAGTTAACCCAACCACAAAAGAATACACAAGAAATGCAATCACTGATAAGTGGATATTAATGAGCCCAGAAGCCCTAAATACTCAAGGCACAATAAGCAAGTCAAATGATTCCCAAGAAGAAAGGAGAGGACGCTGGGCCTGAAATGATTGGATCCAGTTTTGTAGATCCAGAACAGAGAAATGGTGGTGGGGGAGTGATTGGGGAGTAGTTGTGTGGGGAGAGGACTTATGGGACATATGGTGGGGGGGGAACTGGGAAAGGGGAAAGCCTTTGGAATGTAAACAAAGAATATAGAAAATTAAAAAAAAAAGAAAAAGAAAAAAATAAAAGAGGCTACAAGGACATTTCTAGGTATCAGCCAAGAAATAAACTGGTCACATTTGCTTGGGGTCTCTCTGCTTACGGAGGCCATTTCTATCTTCTGTTCCATCCAGTAAGACGGAGAGAAATTCTTATTGATATTGAGCCAATACTTTGTACCATTTTTTTTTTAAAAAAATTTGGAATATACTTAGATTCATCAGTATATCCTAAACTTTTTAATCATATGGCCTTAACATTTCTTCCTATCTCTAAGTTCAGTGTCAGGAATCCTATTCATGGTGATTTATCTGAAGTGTCTAAGATCACAGAGGTATTCGAAAGCATAAAGAACCAGCAAAAAGCCGTTTGAGGCAATTTGGATTGAAAATGGCAGCATCGCTGCAGTTCTCTTGCCATCTCTAGTTGTGGTTCTCAAACTTGACTATGTGTCAGAATAACCTAGGATTTTCTTTAAAGCAAAATATGGCTAGGTCCTATTCCCAGGGAGTCCGAAAGGGGAGGGAGAGAGGGTCTTTGATAGGAAAAAAAAGAATGTATACCCCTCTCAATTCCCCTGGCTATACTGATTGATTCTACAGGTCTGCTGACCACTTTTGATAGCTTCCTGATCAAGTCAGTCCTCTGACTGGGTAAATTTAGGGTTTGGGTAGGAAGCCTATTTCAACCATTATTCATGCTCTATGTAGGAGGTCTCAAATTTAGGGTTTAGGGAGCATTTAAGTGAGTTGCCCTTTTGAGAAAGATATTTTTATTAGACAAATTTACACTATAAACTGAAAACATACAACAACAGCATGATATGTGCTCTGGGGAGTATTCAAGCAAAGTGGAAGTGCAATCTTAAAGTCCTCAGAGACAGAGAGAGAGAGAGAGAGAGAGAGAGAGAGAGAGAGAGAGAAACAGAGACAGAGACAGAGACAGAGACACACACAGAGAGAGAGAGAGACAGAGACACAGAGAGAAAGAGCAAGTCCTGTTCATGCAGCTGATGAATAGTATGTACTGGTAGTCAGGTCAAGTCTGTGTTGGAAATGGGCAGAAAAGACATAAAGATTTAGGCCTTTCATTAATAAATGCCCATTCTATAGGATGTACTACCCACAGCCCTGGGTTGCTTAGGATCACAGATAGCCTGGGGTTGGTAAACTTCTTTTGGAAAAGAGAGAATTACCAGGCCAACTCTCAGTAGGGGTTCTTAGCATTTCCCTGCAGTTGTAAGAATTACAAAATCAACCATGAGGATGCAAAGAGATTGCTGAAGTTGCAGATAGCATGAGTATCCCCCTAATCAAACCAAATACTGCATGTATTAGTTCTAGAAAGAGGAACTAACATTTAGAGTACAAATCTAATTCTTCTTTGGTGTGAATGGCTTTTCTGCACCAGAAGAATTCCCTTTAAAGTTCTCATAAGTGGCACAAGCCAGATCCGGTTCAAGTCAACAGCCAGTGTGTACTATTCTCTAGCTTCTGGTATGATGTCCTTATACTTCTGCAATCAAAAGCAGAGTCACTTCAAGGACTAAAATTCTCGTCTCTCTCACTCTCAATCAAATGTCCCGAAACTTCTCTACAAATGAAGGAATGCTATATAAAATTCCCTTGTCCAGTTGTAAAAGGACAAGGTATTATTCTTGTTTCAACATAATAGATGTAGAAGCATAAGTAGGTGAAGAGAGCCTAGGTACAATTATCCAAACCCAGAACCAAGAGTTGGGAAGAAGGGAAGTGGTGATGGGAAGATGACAGAAAACCAAGGGTTTCGGAATAGCCGGAGGCTGGAGAGATGGCTCAGCCATTAAAGGTCAGGCTCACGACCAAAAGAATAAAAGGACATGTACTGGCTAGTTTTGTGTGTCAACTTGACACAGGCTGGAGTTATCATAGGAAAAGGAGCTTCATTTGGGAAAGTGCCTCCATGAGATCCAGCTGTGGGGCATTTTCTCAATTAGTGAGTAAGTGGAGAAGGGCCCCTTGTGGGTGGTGCCATCTCTGGGCTGGTATTCTTGGGTTCTATAAAAGAGCAGACTGAGCAAGTCAGGGGAAGCAAGCCAGCAAGGAATATCCCTCCATGGCCTCTGCATCAGCTCCTGCTTCCTGACCTGCTTGAGTTCCAGTCCTGACTTCCTTTGGTGATGAACAGCTGTGTGGAAGTGGAAGCTGAATAAACCCTTTCCTCCCCAACTTGCTTCTTGGTCATGAAGTTTGTGCAGGAATAGAAACCCTGACTAAGACAGGACATGATGCTTCCTATGGAGTTCACATATGTAGTATATTTTGTGTCAGTCCTTTAAGTGCTTTTCATTTTCATTGCGAAATAACTCTTCAAATGAGTAGTATCCACAGGTGATTCTATTAGGGATGTTAGCTCAGTAGAAGACTAAATTTTTGTCTTCTTATTGAATATTCCTTTAGGATGCAGTTCTTTAGACTTCTAAAGAGCTTAGTTTACTAAAGAACTTACGTGCTAAACTTAGTTTATTTTATTCTTTAAACAAGAATTTCCGCTATTCAAATTATAGAGTGTGAGACTGTGAGGAGAGTATTTAAAATGTCCTAATTCTGAAAACGAAGAATACCTGGTCTTGTCTCTCAGTGTCAGTCTGTAACATTGAAGAGCAAAGGCTCTGAAAGTCAGGAAGCAGTGAACGTGAATCGCCTAGTCATTTATTTCTCTTCAGTATCTCTCAATAAAGAAATATTTGGAAGAATGACAGGAAGCATTGTGAACTATGCACCCATCAGACATATTTCATACGTTTCTTTCTGGACAGTTTGTTATTTTTTGCCAAGTTGATATCCTTTGTATTTTATGAAGGGAAGATTAATTATTAAGCATTTCAAAAATATAAACATTCCACTTTAAAAACTTCTGGTACCTCCTCTGTAATGTAGTTGTGATAGGACATAAATCTAACACAGAACTCATTTTCTTGTCGTGTCTACTGGCTGCAGCCTAGGAGGCATGTATTTCTATGCTTCCCTGTAGGCCCATCAGCTAGAGAGGAGAATTCTTCTTCGTCTTATGCAACGCTCCTAAGTCTCCTAGGTCACAAATCATAGAAAAACAATATGGTTGTATTCTTCTGGGGACTAAGCAGAAATATCCTCAAGGTGCTTTTGCCAAATGTGTTAAAGTGGTTGCCTGAAGCTTTCCAAAAATATAACGGGGACAAGTAGTCAACGTCTTTTGATTCTCAGTAATTTTTATAAGTAATATGGTATTCAATCAATTCATTAATTTCCCTATTTTTAGATTAAAAATCTGTAATTTAGCAGCATGAAGAAACTCCAAGAAATAGGAGTGGGTGAAAAGAAAGGGCTCCCAGCTTCAAAGCTGGGCTACTGAATGATTTTATCTTCTCCTAGAGCTTAGTTTTGAGATGCTGAGTGAATGGCCTGGAGAACAAGGATTTTATCCCACAAGAAGAGAGACGCAGCCCTGATTTTCAGACCTTCGGCCTCCTCCCCACTCCATTCTCTCATTCTTTTCTTAAATAGGGCATCCATTGAGAAGCTTAGCCACTAATCAAAGACAAATTTCTTCAGCTCTTGGGCCGCAAGTGCATTATTGAGGTAGTGATCCCTCTTAGGAAGTCAGCTATGTGCCATGTCTCTGGGCCTCCAGGCAGTTTCAACATATTGAGAGAGCAGTTTGTCAGAGAAGAGGAAGAGGAGGAGGAGGAACAAGAAGAACAACAACAACAACAATAACAAACAAGAACAAGAAGAACAAGAACAAGAAGGACAAGAACAAGAAGGACAAGTACAAAAAGAACAAAAACAAGAAATAGAGGAGGAAGAGGAGGAGGAGACCTGTGGTCTTCTCAAGGTACAGAAAGGTATACCTTGATTTCTTTGGGATGTTCAGGCCTGTAATAGGTCCAGCTCCACAAAATGGGAGTTATAGGTGTTGTGATCATAAAAAGATAAAGAGGAGTATAAGAATATGTTCCATGGGCATATGGGGGAAGGGGGTGCCTCCAGGGACCCATGCTGAGGCATCCCTTCCCCCTGAGGGACCAGCCACATGATGGTATAGTATAGAATAGAGTTTATTCAGGGCATGGGGAGGGGCGTTAAGAAGGTAGTAGAGGCAGAGAAAGGCAGAGAGAGGAAAAGAGTAGAGAAAGCAGAAGCTGGCCATGACCACGTGGAGAGAGGGGGAGGGGAGGGGGAAGGGGAAAAGCCCAAGAGGGCAAGAGAGAACAAGAGAGCAAGAGGATAAGAGGATAAGAGAGAGAGGAGGGGCAAGAAGCCCCTTTTATAGTGGGCCAGACCTACCTGGATGTTGCTAGGTAACTGTGGGGTGGGGCATACCTGGCTGTTGCCCTGTTGCCAGGTAACTGTGGGGTGGAGCTTAGACAGAATCCTAACATTAGGTTATTGTGTCAACATCCTGTCTGATTATCCATGAAGTGAGCAAGCAGTGAGCATGCTGGATTTTTGAGTTAACTATCAAGCAAAACTGTTTGTCTTTAAACAGAACCTTTGTCTTTTGTCTATTTTTTGGATTTTATAAATAAAAAGCCTAGATTTTAATTCTGTCTGAGTTCACTATTCCTTTGACTTTGAGCTCATATGAAACCCCAGAAGGACTAAAAAGGGACAAATAATCCCTGCTCCGTCTACTCACCTCACTCTTGGATCTCTAAGCCTGTCCAAGAGACATAGAGGTGGGATTAACCTATCATGGACTTTTCCAGCAGAAGACCTGTCTGCTTTATTCTCCTCTTTGCACTGGGTTAGAAGCTTCTGAGCCTTTTCAGTAACACAAGGGAAAAAGACTTTGTAAGATTTATTAGACAAACCCAAACAGCAGTTCGGGTTTGTGAGCAGGAACAATGGGTCTGAAGCAAGTAACAAAAAGTGAAGACTCAAAGGTAAACTTGAGTTAGCGTGCAGGGTTGTGTATACAAACTAATTAAGACCACTGGAGTCTATGGATATGCCACCCTGGATACACTGGATCTCCTTTGATAAAAACCACTTAAGGATATCACCTTGAGTCTTTTTTTTTTCAACTTCGTATTATGATTACAGTTCCTGTTTTGAAAAATACCCAATATTGTGTGAGTCGGCGAGTGCTCTCTCTTAGGTCTCCAAGAAGGAACTCAAGTTGTCAGGTTTACAAAGCAAAGCATCTCTCCATGCTGACCCATCTCACTGGCCCTGATTATCTCAACTGTTTGTTTGGGGTTGGATTGGAATTTTCTTTTCTTTGTTGTGTTTGAGAAGGGGTCTTACTCTGTAGGCTGAGCTGGCCTAGAACTCATTGCATAACGCACAGCATTCTTTGTCTTGGCTTCCCCAGTGCTTGGATAACAGGTATGAGCCAGCACCCACCACATCTCACTCAACTATGACTCTCGTTGCTAACACCTGTATAGTAGCTAACACTGGCAATGTGGAGCTAAGATTGTAGGCAGATGCTGGCCCCTACAGCTGCACCCACTGCTGGGACATCTTCGTGGTCAGTCAACACTTACCTACATAACTCGGGATGTCATGAAGTTTACATGCCAGCCAGGTATCAAGACCAGATTCCCAATGTGCAAATATGGTCTTTCATTATGGGTATCCTTTCTGGATATGAAAGGTGAGAGTTTTGAGATTTGTTAAAGGAAACAGCCTTTTGTCGGCCACATGTTAGAATTGCTTTGGGTAATGGAAGCAGGAGTAAGAGACAGTCAAGGTGTCTTTATAAGTAGGAAATATGTGGAGATAAACATTTTAGATTCTCCATAGACTGAATCTCTAAAGATTCTGAAGGAGGTGAGGGTACAACCCAAACCACATTAATGAAGGTGGTAAGCCCATGGCACTATTGACATTTAAGGAGTCACAGAGCTTGGTTAATTTTAACATGCCCAGCAGAGTCGATTATAGAATTTCTGTTTTTAAAATTTATTTTACTGAATTTTCTGGAAAATGCTTATACACCTAGGCTTAAAGGCAGATTATTTTTAATTCTTTGAGTCTTTAGACATCATCATTTGAAGATTATATTTTGGGGGCTGTGGAGATGGCTACAAGAAGACCCAAGTTCAGGTACCTCATATTTAAATAAAAGGTGGGACTAGTAGTACAGATTTGTAACCCTAGCTCTGGGAGTAGAGTTGGGAAGATTCCTAAAGCTTGCTGGACAGCTAGTATAGCTCAATAAGAACTGTCTTCAGGGAGTAAGGGAAAGCATAGTGGAACAGGATATAGAGTACAAGCATTAACACACCCACATACACAACACACATGCACATACACACACATACACACATGCATATTCACACACCATATGTTAAAACATATTTGGTTTGGGACAAACATATGCCAGCTAGCTAAGCATGCATAGCTGAGAAGACAGATTGGAGCATAGATTTGGGACACACCCAAAGATTTATCCACTAATATATCCTTCACTTATAAAACCAAGAATCAAAGTTTTGGTTAAAGAGAGGACTATAGATTTGCATATATAGGTACATTTCTATCATGTGTAGTGACTACTTAGCATTAAATACTGTGTTATTATAAACTTAAACACAATAAAAGATATAGACAATATATCTTCTTCAGCAATTTACACAGATGTCACAAATTCCCCCTTTCTTTGGAATTGTTTTATTTGTGATTTTTTTTTTTTTGCATTTTCCAGAGCATGATGCCAATAGGATCCATGGAAGAGTATTTCGAGCATTGCAAGATCATTTCAACTACTACAAAATGCAGCCGCAGCCTGCTTGCTCAAAGGTCTCAGGCAGATGGATCGTATTAACATCTATGTTCTACAGCTTGCACTGGCTACCAGGGTGTTGTTGGATGCTGTTCAACGGACTGACTTTGATCTATGGTGCTGTGTACATTTTAAACCAGAAACTATTTATCCTCACAATCACCCACAGTGGGCAAGATGAAACAGGGACTTTGCTGAAGCTGCTCACATCATAATTTCAAGTTAGTATTTTTACCAGACGTGTCCACCAACTCACTATTACTTGAGCTACTCGGGACCACTTTTTCTCTACTCCTGACTTGAAAAGCTCATAGAAAAGAAAAATATATAACTCTTGTACTACAGTATACTTAATTACTATAGGAGCAAACTAAGTACTTTATAATATTCAATTCTTATTGACCTTCTCTAACTCACTTAAAATACATCATTGAAAATGAAAGAGAATGTCATTTATAATTTTATATATTATTTTATATGTGTAAAGATGAATTACTTTCATTTTAGTATCTTAAATTTAGAAATAATCTAAATCACTCATGGAAGGCTCTTTTACTTCTTAAGAAATAAAAAACTATTCTAAGCAAATATATTTAAGAAGGACAAAAAAAAAAACCAAAATTATCCCTCATTCATCCATCCAGGTTTTCTCTGACTTTTATAATGAATTTAACTTAAATGGAAGGATATATGCCTTTCACTAAGTAAGTAAGTATGTCTTTATTTATCTCTGTATTCATTAAGTAAAGCATACTCTAGATGCTAGTTTTTCTTTTAATACTTAGAACATCGTATGAATGCAAAGAAGTTACATAAACAATTAAAAAGCAATATGTACAGTAGTACATTATTACTATTGTAAACCAAATAATATTTTTATTTTTGTTTACTTTGAGGATTTATTATAATTATGACATTTCTCCTGTTCCTTTCCTCACTCCAAGCCCTCCCATGCACTGCTCCTTGCTCTCCTTTAAATCCATGGCCTCCTTTGTCACACTGAGGGCATCAAAAGAAAGGTCAATAATTAAGCCAGACCCTTAAATAGATGTTGAAGAAGAATTCAGGAATGCTAGATATGTGGACTACAGCATAACATGAATCACTGGATCATATAGCCTGGCGTGAGACCTGAGCTCTCCCTACCTGACACATGCTTTCAACATTACCTTTCTGGTCATGTAGTTCAGCTACTGTGCTAGAAATACAGGAGAGCTGAGATCTGTAAGGCAGAAGCATTAGGTATGGCCATTTGCATTGTGACTCTGGGACTATGATGTGTGTGTAGAGAATGAGTCCTACAGGGAAAGAGATTGGACCTTCCCACAACAGTCCAGTTAGTTCAGGTCACTGCACCATCAGGAGCCATGGACAGACAAGATCTCAACCTAGTTTCCCACATTTTTAGTGAAAGGTTTTAAACCTTCCAGTTGATGTGACAAATACACACACACACACACACACACACACACACAGAGAGAGAGAGAGAGAGAGAGAGAGAGAGAGAGAGAGAGAGAGAGAGGAGAGAGAGGAGAACAACATAAGAAACTGACACACCGACACGCCATTTTTATATTTCCTTTCCACCAAACATGTCAATCTTTGAGGCTCTGTGCACTTCCCATCTTTTTGAAGTTAAGTGTCCCCTATGCTCAGGTCAAGCCACACTTTCTGGGAGGTTCAGAGCTACACTTCACTCAAAACCCTAGAGAAGCAAGTAGACTGTACAGACATAAATAGACTTAGAAACTGAAGCAATAGCATTTGATAAATTCATATCAGGAAAAAATTTTTATGACAAGTTAGGCTGAGAGGTGTGGTGTTGGGAAAGAAGAAACCAGAGGTTAAAAAAAAAAGCCTTGGGTTTAAAACAAGCCTTGCTAATAAATCCACCACTTGTTAGAGGCTTGGGGAATGAGAATATATAGAAGTGTAATCTGAATATGGACGATGATATTGCTAGTGAAAAATGCTTTTCTTTTGTTCACAAGTAGCAAAGCATCATTTATGTTCGAATTTGTTTTGGCTTTCGGTTTATGTTATTTTTGCACTGGCCAATATATCTCATTTAAATTATTTTTCAGAGTATTTATCTGAATGCATGAATGAAAAATGTTTGTTCACTTCACGCTTTGGCAGTCAAGTCAATATGACAATGAGCTCATTTTCCTAACACATCTCTATGACTGGCCAGGATAAGAGCTATTTTATAAAATATTTTTAAGACAGGATCTCAGACTGACCTTTACCTTAGGATCCCCCTGCATGAACCTTTCAAGTTACAGGCCTGGGATCCCAATCTGCATAAATCTCACCTAGTTCATAGGTGAAGTCTACATAACTTTTTCCTTTAAAATATGAAATTGTCCTTTCTAATCTAATACACATCAATATTGACTCAAGTGCACTAGCACTATTAAACCCAAATGAAGCTTCCTCGTATATATTTTAAAGTGGTTGTAAATTTATTTGAAGAAATAAAAATCTAAACAACAGAATTGCACAAAGGAAACTCGACGGCATGTAACAAGGGGGTTGGAACAGCCACATGATGATATGTCTGTAAATGAGAAGTTGTAATAAACCAGCTGCCAGGTCTGGTGTAGGTTTTTTTTTCATGCTGAAACTGGGTAGTGGAAAATGTTAAGGGGAAATTTTCCATTCATCTTGCATACTTCGCTGCTTAGAAATATGAACCACCTGTAAAGAGAGCCTCAGGGGATTAACAAAACCGGTGCAGATTACCCACTAATGGTTCAGACCCCCTCCTGTTTGAAACGCAGCTCTCTCTCTTTTTTTTTTCCTCCTCTGAACATTTCATGATCTCTTCCACTAATTATCTGGAATTCGTTTGTAATAAATGCCTTATGTTCCCTCTACCGAGGCTGCCTTGTCCCTTCACATTTCATTTCTTCTATGCGTTGTGAGCACCAAAATAGAATTCCACAAAGAAGAAAAGATAAACTTTCGGTTAGGTTGTATTTGTTTTAGAAAAAAAGGAAAGGAAATAGAAGTGTTTATTTGGTCTGGGCTGAACGCTGGGGTCATTGTGTTTTCTCCGTTGAGGCTTTCCTTTCCTACTGCACCACAGACAGGAAACAGTTTCTTAAAACCGGAAGAGAATCAACTGGTCATTGGGAGAAGGTGCAATGTGCTTGAGGGCTTTTCAGAGAGGCTGCTCTGAGGTTCCTTGGCCTTGGGACTCTGGCAAATTTTCTAAGCATCAATGTTCTGAAGCCAATATCTTCAGCAACTTGAATCTCTGGGATGTTACTGAGCAACATCTAGTCTCTGTTTCTGTATGCTGCAGATACATAATACATAAATTTATATCATGACAGTATGATAATAAAGCAGTTTAGAAGGTGCATCCCAATTCTTGCTAGTAAAAGAACTTAAAGATCATGTTGATCATTGCTCTATCAGCTTTCAGACTGCTGTTCTCAAGCCAAGGCAACATGTCCATTTTCCCCCCTATATCACAGACATATACCAATAGCGCAGTGAGACAGCAAGGAATCCTCATCCTCCTCCTCTTCCTACTCCTCCTTCTTGCAGGACCAACAGTCTGACATGGAGAACAGGTGGGCAGTGGGGCAGACAAGCAGTTACCTCCACACATAAGTTCATTGACTCTGAAGAGTTCATGGTTGAAATTTCCAAGCAACCTTTGCATACTCTGTAACCGTAGCAACTTCCTTTTATCATGTGCGGAGTGTCTTAGTTTTATTGCTATACAGAGACACCATAACCGTGACCATGGCATCTGTTCTAAAGGAAAATATTTAATTGGGGGATGGCTTGAAGTTTCAGAGGTTAGCCCATTATCATCATGGTAGGAAACATGGACTGTGAGGGCAGGCATGGTGCTGGAGAAAGAGCTGGGAATTCTACATCTTGATCCACAGGCAGCAGGAATCAATCACACTAGGCTTGGCTTGAGCACAGAGACCTCAAAGCCTTCCTCCACAGTGATACACTTCTTCCAACAAGGTTAAACCTACTCCAACAAGTCACTCTGCCTCATACTGCCCTCCCTATGGGACAGGCATTCACCTCACAGACATTTCAAGATGCTTCCTAAACAGGTTGGCTACCTCAGAGCTGTTCAGCCCCTTCTTGATGTGGATGCAGAAGAGCACTGAAAAGTACTGTGGTGGTTGGAATAGGTGTGGCCCCATGGATTCATGTACTCAATATTTGGCTATAAGGAGTAGCACTATTAGAAGGTATGGCCTTATTTAAGGAGATGCAGCCTTTGTTAGGGGAAGTGTGTCACTGTGGAGGTAGGGCTTTGAGGATATATATATATATATATATATATATATATATATATATATATGCACAAGGTACACCAGTAAGGCATACAGTCTACTGATGCCTTCTTATCAAGACGTAGAACACTCAGCTCCTTTTCAGTACCACATCTGCCTGGATGCTGCCATGCTTCCCACCATTATGAAAATAGGTTAAACCTCTGAAACTGTAAGCCAGCCCCAATTAAATGCTTTCCTTTATGAAAGTTGCTGTGGTCATGGTTTCTCTTCACAGCAATGTAAACCCTGACTAAGACAAGTACCAACAACAATCAAGTCCTACAGTGGGCCTTCAAAGAGTCCTAATCCTGGCCCAATTAACCAAGAGATGTGGTCTTGAAGGAGCGATTACCATGCCTACAGAAATGGTCTGCAATACATTAGAGATAGCACTGAAAAGGTTCAGTGTGTCCGGAGCTAAACGTCACTTAGAGAAAAAGTACAATAGTTGAAAAATCAGAGTCCAGTGTAGATATTAGATGGCAGTGATAATGAGAGACAATGAATATAATAGAAATTATAATTGCATAGTCCTAATCATCACAGGGGTGATTTGTAAGTATTTCAAGGATTACATATATTCCCTTTCCATTCATTATTTCCTCTGGATTGTTTCATTTTCTCACCAATTTTATCTAAAATCTCCATTCTTCCCACTATTAGAATATAGGAAAACTATTCATAATGGTATCTGCATCTTCACAATTAAAATATTGCCTCTTAAATAATTCAATCCTTCAGTAGTTTTAGTTGAATACATACAGAAATAAAGCAGTCAGAAACAAAGGGAGAGTGGGAACAGGAAATGTGCTTTGTCCGAGTCTGGTGGATCTTCCGGAAAAAGAGAAAGTTAAGCATGTTCTGTATTCGTTATCCCCCATTAGATTGTCAAGAGTTGGAGAATAGAAATTAAGAATAAGGACCCTAATACGGGCACAAAGGATTTGGTTGTCAAAAAAAACAATTAACTCTGACCTTTTATATTTGCAGGGAGAAGGTGCAGAGGAATCATTATAACAAAGGTGACAATTGAATTGGAACTTGAGGTATTCATACAATTTTTCCAAGTGAGAAAAACTGCCAGGAATGTTAGTCACAGGAAAGGTTGGGAAGTATAGTTTTAGTATATTTTGAATGATTTCGTAAAACGTGCCCATGCTGTCCTACTTAAACCTTTCTAATGAAAGTAACATTATTACTTATTCAATTAAATCCGGGTTATAAATTTCATTTTATTTTGTAATATGTAGAGTCTCATTGCTATAAAATTAACATTTAGGAGTTATAAATATTAGGAAACCTTTACATATTATAAAGAATATATATAATGCAAGTAATTTTCTCCCTAGTTACAGTGTATGTTTTTGATGTTTTCACAAATGAGTACATGGAAAATCATTGAGAGCTGCTGAGATTGACAGTAGTGCCTGTCATATGCACCTTTGCTTATCTGTGAGTTTTCATGGTTTACTGGAGAAAGATTTACAGCAACGTTTATGAGAATGAAGCAAGACTCCATCTCTTTGGCAACATGGCATCCTCCTCAATCTTAACTCCTTGCACTGACTTCATTTGATCACATGACCAAAGCGAGGTAGCCTGAAATCTAAAAACCCTGCCAGGATGTGTGAAGGCTACGAAGGCATCTTCCTCTTTTGTGTGGTTTTTATTTCATTGCATTTATGAATCACTGATAGAAAATGTTTTTTGTTTCCACAAATTCTTCTCCAGTTATTTCCATATCCCCATCCCTTTCATAATAATCTTACCACAATGATTCAGACCTACATTAACTAAGTTTTTTTAAAAGTATATATTAATTTTATTATTATAAAATATTAAATTATAAAAAAAATAATAAAATATTCTGTTTATCAAAGAACTAAGCCTAATACATTGATTTAACTATTGGTTTCCAGGTCTATTTGTTGCCTTGACCAACTAAGCTGGGGAAATACAGCAATAGAATATGTTATTAAAAATATTCTTTCATTTTCATACTCTGTTCTTTGTCCTTCCCGCTGTCCCCTCACCTGTTTTTTTCTATCTTCCTCAGGCTGGTCCCCTTCCTACAGTTTTTGTTTCATGTCACATATATTCTTATTTCTTTCTCTTTCTTGTCACTCCCTCCTTCTTCCTTCCATCTCATAGTTCCTCTTCAACTTTCATGTCCTACTTATACATATATACAGATATAGATATAGCTAGATATAGATCAATGATAGGATATAGTTACATGTAAATCTAAATTTAGATTCTACTTATTAGAGAAAACATAATGTTTGTCTGGAATGTCTTTGAGAGAAGGTCATAATTTAAAGACAAAGGAAGACTGTTGTGGTCTTACCCTCCAACCTAGCATGGCTATCGCCATTTTGTTCCATGTCTGCTAGTCACTGCAGAAAAACAACTTGAGTCAGGACAAGGTCATCTTGATCCCATATCCTGTTATGTTCTGTGTGTGGTTTGTTAATCAAGAAATTCCACAAACCTTTACATAAGACCCATCAAATTAAAGGTCAATATGAACTGTTAAGTCTAAAATGGCTTGAGTGAGAGATGACCATGGGACAGCACTACCTGCACCTGTGTATGAGCTCGCTGTGGTTTTTGTAATTTTTTTCCTTTATAAGATGATAGAAAAAGATGCTTGCGGTTGTGGCTCAGCCCCTGAATTCTGAGCTACATATGGCCCTGATAGATTAGTCTTAGGGTATGTGTTCAATAAATTATCCCTGTCTAACTGAAAAAAAAGTGTAAGAATCACAATACTAATTGTTAGGAGCTATGGAGCAAATTTAGTAAATGTGTCCACAACTTAATCATTACTTGTAAAGACATAAATTATATTTTCAAAATGACAACCCAATGTTGTTAAATTTTAAAATTTGTATATTCTTTCATTTAGTCATGTCATATTTGGGAATAAAATATATTAATTTGAATTTAATATCTGATACTGAGGAAATTAAATATCAAAGATCACCTGGGAAGAGGCAATAACAGTTTAATAAATAAGGCTTCAAAAAGCAGATATTTGAATTGAGCTAAACCAGCTGCTTAAAGCTATTCTTAAAAAAACATTTTAGAATGTAGTTCATTTGGTGGCATATAAGAAACATTGAGAAAGCCCAGTGTGGCTATAAGAATGAAAGATAATGAAGGGAAGATAGACGGAATAACCTGGAAATATTAAAAAGACTTTTTTTTTATCTTTAAGAACGTATTTAAAATATATGCCAGTGCAATGGGAGGCTAGTGGGAGTGGATTAAATAGATAATGATAGCATCTGATTTACAATTTACAAAACTTACAGTAGCCATTTTGACTGCAATGGAAGTAGAATGAACTATTAGGTTGCTGTTGCAAAGCCCTGAAGAAAGGTGATGGAATATTGAGAAAATGATTGGAAAAGAAGAGATTAGATTTGAGATGTGTATAATACAGGTAGATCTGGGAGGACTTGCTATAGAATAATTGTGGAGAATGACACCAAGCCAGGGGAAGATGGGGCACTGTAATTTGTGGGCATGTCCTGATACTTGGTAGTTTTAAAACAGGTAATAAGTATTTGAACAATCTGAGGTTGTTATATCATATTTAATATTAAGTTAATTGTGATTTGAACTGACAGCATTCACAAGAATTAAATTGCACATTATAGCTAGCAAAAGCCTAGAACCCAGAAGGTATCTGTTAAATTTCATACATTCAAAGACTGTAATAAATATGTATCCAAAAGGTTGAAATGTAGTTAGGGATTATGTTTGTCTAGTAATGTGGCAGTTGTAAGATCTCTTCCAAGACCCATGATTGCACTAGCAAGAATGGTTGGTTAGATTTTCAGTACCAAGCATGATTTTCCTCTTGTTCAGTAGATCTTAAGTCTAATTAAAGAGCTGTTGTTTACCTCCAAGCTATGTGTGACACCACAACACCCTTGGAGTTATTTTGCCATGCTGGTAATTATTGTGCTTTATGGGTATCATGTCCATGAATAAGTGCAGTTCTTACCCCTCAGCAACAGACAGACAGAACTCTAGAAAATCAGAACTGATCAAAATGGAGTTGTAGTCCCAACACATACATCTACAACACAGTATCTCCACCTAAGGTGCAAGGATTGTTGAGGAAGAAGGGGCAGCAGGATTGTAGGAAGCAAAAGAAGAGGAAGCCATGGCCATGGTATCTCACCAACATGGCTTTGCAAACAAGACCTGAAAAAGGGTCACACCAATAGACATGTTAAGATGGAAGGGGGAAAGCTCATGAGACCTCAACCCTCAACAAAGAACTATACAGAGTTATGGAATGCTGTGAGAGCATGAGAACAAGTCTGTTTCAAAGAAGAGGGCCCTAATAGCTCATCCAATACTAAATGGTCAGCTCTGAAAACAGATACATAGGTGTAACACTATATGGTCAAGAAAATACAATTTATTTTATAACACATTCTGTGACTTCTGTAAGGTATTGGTAGCATTTCTCATGGAATTTGGCAGAAAAACGAAGCTGGTTATAGTTATTATGAGTCACCATATTTACTCTACTGGCTGTCCAACAGTCATTTGATGCCTAGAAGTCTGCTACTTGGAAGACTATCCCTCTGCTTCATTTCTACAACACTATCCTTGACCAGGAACATATTTAACATTTGGCTAACTCTTGAATGAAAAAAAAAAGGGAGTACATGAACTGAAAGAGAAACTGAACATTTAGATGACACAAAAATAAGGAAGGAGAATTCGAATTAGAGATATGTTGGAATCAGTATTGAGAGTATTCCCAGTAGGCTGACAGCATAAGCCAGAAAAAAATCCAAGGAAGAATTCACGAGCTATAGCATTAAGTTCTATATTTTTGTTCAAAACAAATTAACCTCACACATGCAGGATTAAGAGCAACCCATGTGAAAAGGTTTGGCAGTTAGAGTTGACTGCAAGGTCAGCATGAACTTGCAGACTGACTTAGCTGGTAAAACACTAAGGAAAACTTTTGGCAGCTTCAAAAGAAATCAAGAGTCAAAGGCACTGGGCCAGCAAGAAAGCTTAGTGGTAAAGGCAATTCTCTGCCAGTTGTCCTTTGAGAGCCACACATGTATCCACCATGGCACATACTTTCTTCACCCTCACTGCTAAGAAATTTAAAGAGGTGGCTCTATTTATCTCTGTTCAGTCACCTAGAGACTGTCTACTTTTGATGTCAAGATTTCTTTTTATTATTGAACAGTACAATATATAAGGTAAGGTTGAAAATGTCGCAATTCAAAATTATCACAAGATTGTTCCGCCAAAAGTATACCTGTAGAACGCAAAGGATCCAACATGTCAATAAATAAAAAGCTACTGGAGAAAAGGTTGAATGTCTCTGAAAGATAGCATTGAAATTAAAGTCAGTGTGAATATTTTGGTTAAATATAGGTGACTTGCAATTAGATCAGATCATTTTGATTTCATTTTATAGGCAAAGGAGCAGTGTTAGAAATACTGGGAAATGATCCTGACAATGTAGTTTCAAGAAATATGAGGAAAGGAAATCATAGCTATTAACAGATTATCCATCTGAGCTGAGCCTAGTGAGAGACGTTACCCCCCAGCTTCTGAGATAGAAGCATAGTATGTTCAAGGCCTAATTGGGCTACAGAACAAGATCAAAGACAACTTAGACAATTTATTTTTACTCTAACTCCTGCCTCCCAAAGGGAAAAAAACCAGATTAGTTCACATGAGCCCTAAACATTCTCTTTTGTGTTTCAAGGACTAATTACTAGGAGTGGGCAAAATGATAAAAATTATAAGGAGGCAGATTTGAATTTAGAATAATGAAGGAATCTGTGTTTATTGTACTTTATCTCATCACGAAGGAACTACTCGGAAGAAGCTGACCAACCTTTCACCTGGAAGTGTTCCAGCTGGAATTGGAAGGCCCCACTCAGGCCTGTATGAAGTGAAGAAGTAACTGACCGCCAAGGTTCCTGTCCTTCCTGGAGCTCTGAGGTTTCCTATCACAAGTATGTTAATTAATTAACAAAGTAAATACATTATATATGCATATTTTAGAAGCTTCATAGTTGTGTTGTTGGATGCATGGAGACTAGAACTATGCACACTTATTAAAATATAGTAATGTTAAAGAAATGTTATGCTTTTTTTTTAACAATGTTTCAACTCGATTTAAAATTATTCATCATATATTTTGAGAGAGTTAATAAATAGCAGGAACTGGTTTTTAGAGTACCAGTAAAGTACCATATCAAATATAAAATTTGATCTCTGGTTTATAAAATTATTAACTATAGGTGTACACATTCCAGAGTTATTAATATAACCAATAGGAAAAATCTGAACCTTAATATTTCTCCTTCTGCATTATCTTTATTATTTTTAGTCACCAGGTGAGATGCTAAAATAGATATCCTATGTTAACCATGAACAACCAAAGTCTAGGATGATGGCTTTGCTTATTTTTTTTTATTTTATTTTCTATATTCTATGTTTACATTCCAAAGGCTTTCCCCTTTCCCAGTTCCCACCCACCATAGTTCCCATAGTTCCTCTCCCCCCATCTGTTCCCCAATAATTCCCCCTCCCCCCTCGGTTTCTTTACTAAACTGGATGCAATCTTTACAGGCCCAGGGTCCTCTCCTTTCTTCTTCTTGGGAATCATTTGACTTGCTATTTGTGTCTTGAGTATTTAGGGCTTCTGGGCTCATTAATATCCACTTATCAGTGATTGCATTTCATGTGCATTCTTTTGTGATTGGGTTAATTCACTCAGGATGATATTTTCCAGGTCTAACCATTTACCTACAAATTGCATGAATTCATTATTTTTAATTGCTGAGTAGTATTCCATTGTATAAATATACCACATTTTCTGTATCCATTCCTCCTTTGAGGGATATTTGGGCTGCTTCCAATTTCTGGCTATTATAAACAAGGCTGCTATAAACATAGTGGAGCATGTGTCCTTATGCATGCAGGGGAATCCTCTGGGTATATGCCCAGGAGTGGTATGCCAGGGTCCTCTGGAAGTAACATGCCCAATTTTCTGAGGAACCGCCAAACTGATTTCCAGAGCGGTTTTACCATTTTGCAATCCCAACAACAGTGGAGGAGTGTTCCTTTTTCTCCACACCCTCGCCAGCACTTGTTGTCTCTTGAGTTTTTAATCTTAGCCATTCTGACTGGTGTGAGGTGGAATCTCAGGGTTGTTTTGATTTGCATTTCCCTGATGACTAATGATGTTGAACATCTTTTAAGGTGTTTCTCGGCCATCCGAATTTCTTCTGGTGAAAATTCTTTGTTTAGCTCTGTGCTCCATTTTTTGATAGGGTTATTTGGTTCTTTGCAGTCTAACTTCTTGAGTTCTTTGTATATATTGGATATTAGCCCTCTGTCGGATGTGGAGTTGGTGAAGATCTTTTCCCACTTTGTTGGTTGCCGTTTTGTCCTTCTGACAGTGTCCTTTGCTTTGCAGAAACTTTGTAATTTTATGAGGTCCCATTTGTCGATTCTTGATCTTAGAGCATAAGCTATTGGTGTTCTGTTCAGGAACTTTTCCCCTGTGCCCAAGTCCTCCAGGGTCTTCCCAAGTTTCTTTTCTAATAGTTTCAGTGTGTCTGGTTTTATGTGGAGGTCCTTGATCCACTTGGAGTAGATCTTAGTGCAAAGAGATAAGATTGGATCAATTCGCATTCTTCTGCATGTTGACTTCCAGTTGAACCAGCACCATTTGTTAAAAAGGCTATCTTTATTCCACCGGATGGTTGTGGCTCCTTTATCAAAGATCAAGTGACCATAAGTCTGTGGGTTAACCTCTGGGTCTTCAATCCTGTTCCATTGATCTGCTTGCCTGTTGCTATACCAATACCATGCAGTTTTTAACACAATTGCTCTGTAGTACTGCTTGAGGTCAGGGATATTGATTCCCCCCAGAAGTCCTTTTATTGTTGAGAATAGTTTTAGCTATCCTGGGTTTTTTGTTGCTCCAGATGAATTTGAGAATTGCTCTTTCTAGATCTATGAAGAATTGAGTTGGGATTTTGATGGGGATCGCATTGAATCTGTATATTGCTTTTGGCAAGATGGCCATTTTTACTATATTGATCCTGCCAATCCAGGAGCAAGAAATATTTTTCCATCTTCTGAGGTCTTCTTCGATTTCTTTCTTCAGGGACTTGAAGTTCCTGTTGTACAGATCTTTCGCTTGTTTGGTTAGAGTTACGCCAAGATATTTTATGTTGTTTGTGGCTATTGTGAAGGGTGTTATTTCCCTAATTTCTTTCTCTGCCTGCTTGTCCTTTGAGTACAAGAAGGCCACTGACTTGCTTGAGTTAATTTTATAACCTGCCACTTTGCTGAAGTTGTTTATCAGCTGTAGAAGTTCTCTGGTGGAGTTTTTTGGGTCGCTTAGGTAAACTATCATATCGTCTGCAAATAATGATAGTTTCACTTCTTCCTTTCCAATTTGTATCCCTTTGACTTCCTTATGTTGTCTAATTGCTCTTGCTAGAACTTCAAGTACTATATTGAAAAGATATGGAGAGAGAGGGCAGCCTTGTCTAGTCCCTGATTTTAGTGGGAATGCTTCAAGTTTCTCTCCATTTATTTTGATGTTGGCTACTGGTTTGCTGTAGATTGCTTTTACTATGTTTAGGTCTGGGCCTTGAATTCCTGCTCTTTCCAAGACTTTTAGCATGAAAGGATGCTGAATTTTGTCGAATGCTTTTTCAGCATCTAATGAGATGACCATGTGGTTTTTTTCTTTCAGTTTGTTTATGTAGTGGATTACATTGATGGATTTCCGTATATTGAACCATCCCTGCATCCCTGGGATGAAGCCTACTTGATCATGGTGGATGATCGTTTTGATGTGCTCTTGGATTCGGTTAGCAAGAATTTTATTTAGTATTTTTGCATCTATATTCATAAGAGAAATTGGCCTGTAGTTCTCTTTCTTTGTTGGATCTTTTTGTGGTTTAGGTATTAGCGTAATTGTGGCTTCGAAGAATGAGTTGGGCAGTGTCCCTTCTGTCTCTATTTTGTGGAATAGTTTGGAGAGTATTGGTGTTAAGTCTTCTTTGAAGGTCTGGTAGAATTCTGCACTAAAACCATCTGGTCCCGTACTTTTTTTGGTTGGGAGGCTTTCTATAACCCCTTCTATTTCTTTAGGGGTTATGGGACTATTTAGCTGATCTACTTGATGCTTTTTTAATTTTGGTATTTGATATCTGTCTAGGAAATTGTCCATTTCCTCCAGGTTCTCCAGTTGTTTTGAGTATAGACCTTTGTAGTAGGATCTGATGATGTTTTGAATTTCCTCAGTTTCTGTTGTTATGTCTCCCTTTTCATTTCTAATTTTGTTAATTTGTATACTGTCTCTGTGTCCTTTGGTTAGTCTGGCTAAGGGTTTATCTATCTTGTTGATTTTCTCAAAGAACCAGCTCCTGGTCTTGTTGATTCTTTGTATGGTTCTCTTTGTTTCTATTTGATTGATTTCAGCCCTGAGTTTGATGATTTCTTGTCTTCTACTCCTCCTGGGTGAATTAACTTGTTTTTCTTCCAGGGCTTTAAGGTGTGCCATTAAGCTGCTAGTATATGCTCTCTCCAGTTTCTTTTTGGATGCACTTAGAGCTATGAGTTTTCCTCTTAGCACTGCTTTCATTGTGTCCCATAGATTTGGGTAGGTTGTACCTTCATTTTCATTGAATTCTAAAAAGTCTTTGATTTCTTTTTTTATTTCTTCCTTGACCAAGTTGTCATTGAGTAGAGTATTGTTCAGTTTCCATGTGTATGTGGGCTTTCTGTTGTTTTTGTTGTTATTGAAGACCACTCTTACTCCATGGTGATCTGATAGAAGGCATGGGATTAGCTCGATCTTCTTGTATTTGTTGACATCTGTCTTGTGACCAATTATATGGTCTATTTTGGAGAAGGTCCCATGTGGAGCTGAGAAAAAGGTATATTCTTTAGCTTTAGGATGAAATGTCCTATATATATCTGTTAAATCCAATTGGTCCAGAGTTTCAATTAGTTTCACTGTGTCCCTGTTTAGTTTCTGCTTTCCTGATCGGTCCATTGAGGAGAGTGGAGTGTTGAAGTCACCCACAATTATTGTGTTAGGTGTAATGTGTGCTTTAAGCTTTAGTAAGGTTTCTTTTACGAATGAGGCTGCCCTTGCATTTGGAGCATAGATGTTCAGTATTGAGAGCTCTTCTTGGTGGATTTTTCCTTTGTCCAGCAAGAAGTGACCTTCTGAGTCTCTTTTGATGATTTTAGGTTGGAAGTCAATTTTATCTGATATTAGAATGGCTACTCCAGCTTGTTTCCTGAGACCATTTGCTTGTAAAATTGTCTTCCAGCCTTTTACTCTAAGGCAGTGTTTGTCTTTGACACTGAGATGTGTTTCCTGTATGCAGCAAAATGTAGGGTCCTGTTTCCATATCCAGTCTGTTAATCTATATCTTTTTATTGGGGAATTGAGCCCATTGATGTTAAGAGATATTAAGGAATAGTAATTATTTCCTCCAGACATTTTTGAAATTATATTTATTTATTTTATTTATTTTTTATATTCGAGAGGTTACCTTCTTTTGGGTTTGATGAGAGGAGGTTTCTATCTTGCTTCTTCCCGGGTGTAGTTTCCGTCCTTGTCTTGGTGTTTTCCCCCTATTATCCTTTGTAGGGCTGGATTTGTGGAAAGATATCGTGCAAATTTGGTTTTGTCATGGAATACCTTGATGTCTCCATCTATGGTGATTGAGAGCTTTGCTGGGTAAAGTAGTTTTGGCTGAAGTTTGTGTTCTCTTAGAGTTTGCATGATATCTGCCCAGGATCTTCTAGCTTTCATGGTCTCAGGTGAGAAGTCTGGTGTTATTCTGATAGGTCTTCCTTTATAAGTTACTTGGCCTTTTTCTCTTGCTGCCTTTAATATTCTTTCTTTGTTTAGTACATTTGGAGTTTTGATTATTATGTGACGGGATGTATTTCTGTTCTGATCCAGTCTGTTTGGGGTTCTGTATGCTTCTTGTATATTCATGGGCATCTCTCTCTTTAGGTTGGGGAAGTTTTCTTCCATAATTTTGTAGAAGATATTTGCTGGCCCTTTAACTTGTACATCTTCATTCTCGTCTATACCTATAATCCTTAGGTTTGGTCTTCTCATTGTGTCCTGGATTTCCTGGATGTTTTGGGTTACAGCCTTTTTGCATTTAGTATTTTCTTTGACTGTTGAATCAATGGTTCCTATGGTATCTTCGGCTTCTGATATTCTGTCTTCTATCTCTTGTATTCTATTGTTGATATTTGCATCTATGGCTCCTGATTTCTTCCCAAGGTTTTCTATCTCCAATGTTGTCTCCCTCTGCGATTTCTTAGTTGTTTCTACTTCTGTTTTTAGTGCCTGGATGGATGTGCTCAGATCTTTCGCTTGCTTGATTGTGTTTTCATGTATTTCTTTAATAGATTTTTGTGTTTCCTCTTTCATAGCTTCTACTTGTTGGCCCACGTTCTTCTGTATTTCTTTAAGTGATTTTTGTCTTTCCTCCTTATTGTCTTCTTTTTGATCCATCTTCTCCTGCAGTTCTTGAAGTGAATTTTGTATTTGCCTTGTAAAGGCTTCTAACTTTTGATCCATTTTCTCTTCTATTTCTTTACGAGATTTTTCTATGTGTTCAGCTACCAGCATCCTGACCAGTGATTTTATATCCAAGTCTTGTTTTTCTGGTGTTTTGGGGTATCCAGGGCTTCCTGTTGTTGGCGAACTGGGTTCAGATGCTGTCATGTTGTCTTGATTTCTGTTAGTGACATTCCTTCGTTTACCTTTTGCCATCTGGTTATTTCTGGTGTTAGTTGACCTTGTTGTCACTGGCTGGTGTTTGAATCTCCTATGAGGCTGGGCTTACCTGTTGTTTCTCTACTGGTGGTTATGCATGATTGCTGCTCAACGGGATCACGAGCTGGCTGCCACCCACTGACTTTGTGCACGGCCTGAGGTCTCCGGGAAGTGTGGGGGGGTGCAGCAGAGCCTCGGCAGGTGCTGCTGGGCCTGCCTAGTAGCGAGAGCCTAGCAGATCCCCCGACGTGGTAGCCCCTGATGGAATCTGTCTACCTGTTCCTTTCCAGCTGTGTTCTGGTTGCTACCTGCTGGATGGGATGCTGCAGACAAGATGGCGCTGCCTGCAGGGGGTTCGGGGGTCTGGCCTGCGAGCGCAGAGCTCAGGCACGGCCGCTGTACTCCAAACCGCTAGGCTGTGCGCAGTTCCTGCCCCAGACCTGAGTCCCCGGAGGTCTTAAACTCGGGCTGTCTCTGGTACCTGGTTCCGCCGGCAGGGTCTCAGCACCTGGCAGGTTGGCTAGGTATGGCTGACCTGCTACCGGCTGGATGGGAATGGCTTTGCTTATTAATCAATGAATTCAATTTCAAAGACAGCGATGAAAATAGTGCTAATTCAAATGTAAATTATTTTCAGGTTTTTGAACCTTTTTTTACAAGCTAACATACTTTCAAGCTTCAGCTGATATCATGTTCATTCACAATATCGTACAGAAAATTGCAAAGCATGAACAACAGAAACATGTATCCACCTATTTTATACAAGGGAAAGTGAAAATCAATTATTGAGCTGTCATAGACAAGGCAACATCCAGGAAATGAGAGGGAATGTGGCCTGGGCAGAAACTTGTGATGATAAATGACCCTGTAGCCGGTGCACACAACTAAATCAACAGTGGCCTGATTAATGGCTCTCCCACAAAGCACCATATTACTGCTGAGTGAAAAAGAAAACTTTGCAAGTTTCCATCAGGGACCTGTTTAATATGAACAAGGGTACAGTGAGACGAACACCTACAGCAAGTTACTTAAAAGAAGAGTAAAAGAAAGAAAATATTGACTAATCTTAGGATTCTATTTGTTAAGGGAAAGCTTGCCCTGAGAGAAAATATTTCCCCTTCTGCATTATCGTTATTATTTTTAGTCACCAGGTGAGATGCTAAAATAGATGCCTCAGTGGGTAAAAGTCTTTTCTCCATAACCCTGATGACATGAGTTCAGGTTCTCAGAACTCAAGTGAAAGCCCAAAGATGGAGCTCAATTATCTGTAATACCAATGACCCCAGACTAGGAAATGTTAGGCTTAGACAGGAGAACACTTAGTAGTGCTCAGGCCAGCTAACCTGGGTTAGATAGGAGCAAAAGGACTTGTCTTAAACAAGGTAAAACCTGATTACAGCACAGGAGGTGCAGCTCCACATGCTTACCATGGCATGGATGTGTACCTCCCACAGGGGCTCTCACTCTCTTGTTCTCTTGCTCTCTTGCTCTCTCTCACTCACTCTCTCTCTCTCTCTCTCTCTCTCTCTCTCTCTCTCTTTCACATACACATACACACACACACACACACACACACACACACACACACTGTTATTTTCGGGCATATAACATATAATTTTCTGGGATCATATAACATCATTTTTGCCAGAAAACTGATCATACATCCGTTTTCCTCATGTCTGGGGACTAAACCCAGGCCTTGAGCATTTCTTTGTTCTGTCTTGGTTTTTCACATTCTGGTCAGAACCTAAGAATATCTATCTCTGATACTAAGGAAAAGTAATAATTTTCCTCTAAAACTTCCATGTGAAAACTCTGCTGATACTCAAATGACATGGCTTGTTCTACTTTGTTCCTCCATTACGCTCCTCAGATAGTGACTAAGATTTAAGGTTTCCTGTCTTGTGGGGTTTTTATTTAAAACTCTAACAAAATTGTCCTTTGGATTACAATTAAGTATACTCTTAAATTATCTTATTAACAAGACTAAGAGCCCAAGACAAGACTCCTGTCTTCCAAATATTGTCTTACAACTCAGAGGAAAACCACAAAATTCTAGTTAATAATGCTATCAAAACAGTCCCCTTTAATGAAATATGTGTGATAGTTTTTCAAGAAGACCAAAAAGTAACTGTTTCAATCACCATATATCCACAATCTATATAGGTGGGACCCCAAGAGCATCCTACCTCCCTGTGGAATCCTTCAGGGACACTAAAACTCACCAGTTTGGAACCCCACCTGACTACCCATTCTAGTTGAGCTGGTCCACCAGGGACACCCTACAGAGGTGAATGGCCTATGAGGTCCCCTGAGCCCCATTGTTTAGCTCTGGCCTTACTCCTCAATCCAGAGGAGCCTTTGGGGACACCAAGAGTGTCCTGCTTCCCTGAAGAAACCTTCAGGGACCCCAAAACTAACAAGCTTGAAACTCTACCCAACCACTCATTGCCAAGCCATGCCAGCTAATCTGCCACTTAAGACAGCCTGCAGGGTTGGACCTGCCAGCCACTCCACATGATCTTACTGGGACACATCCTTCAGAGCCAACCTCAACTCAGCCTGCAGAGTGGGATCTGCCTGGAGCATAGCCAACACAGTATGGTGCCCTGGCCTTTATTGTCTGGCTCACTGCTCTGCCCATCTTCCAGAGAAGACCTGCTGGCATCAGGATCATCTAGCCAACCCCAGGGAAAACCAAATGTCTAAAGAACACAATCACAAAATCTTTTTTTTCAAGACAGGGTTTCTCTGTGTAGCCCTGGCTGGTCTGAAACTCACTCTGTAGACCAGGCTGGCCTCGAACTCAGAAATCTGACTGCCTCTGTCTCCCAAGTGCTGGGATTAAAGGCGTGCACAACCACTGCAGACAATCACAAAAGCTTGAGTCTTAAAATGGCACCACCAGACCCCAGCTATCCACAAATCCCAGATATTCTGATGGAACTGAAGCACAAGAAGGGAAATCTTAAACCCAATCTTATAAAGATGATAGAGGCTTTTAAAGAGGATATAAATAAAGCCCTTAAGGAAATACAGGAAAAATCCATTCAAACATCTGTCTGACTGAAAGGCAGTCTGTGTTCTGGTTGAGCTAGGTTTAAACCCTGGTGACCCAGTAGAGATTAATCTAGAAGGGATGGAAGGTCTGTTTGCCCATGCTCCCAGACACTAGGCTCCTGACACCAAGAGGCCCTCAACTTCATGATTCCTTGACCATCAGTCACATAGAGCCATGCCCCAGGCCCCTAGAATTTTGGCTGGACTCCACCCCCACAGTCACCTGGTTACAGCCAGGTAGCCCAGCCCATAATAAAAGGGGATGTTTGCCCCTCCCTCTCTCTTATTCTCTCATCTTCTTACTCTCCTCTCTTTCTTGTCTCTTGCCCCCCTCTCTCCCCATTCCTACCCACTCGTTCCATGTGACTGTGGTTGGCTTCTCCTTCTCTACCTTCCCTTTCTTACTATTCTACAATAAAGCTTTAAAACCATAGGTCATCTCCCGTAGTTTCCAGCTACCAGACCAGACTGAGGACTCACCAGTGCGCTGGAACTGCCCATGACACCTCCTTCCCACCCCCCCTTTCACCTTCTGCCTGGGGCTTATTGAGCTGTCCCCAGTGATCCTCTTCTGCAGTATCCAGTGATGTCCTGTGATTCCTGAGAGTTAGAGAACCTGTCACTCCGCCCCTAACCTCCGTGAGGCTGAGGGACCCTGAAACTGCTCCCTCTCTACCCCCACAGACTGGGGTCACATGGCTTCTCACAGCCAGACACCCACCCAGCAGCATGGGGGCACACAACAATCTCTTGGGTCTGCCTTGCCAGAGCTGGCAAGTTCTGGCGAGACACTGTTTTTATCCTTTCTCCCTTTCCCCACTCCATGCACCCTACAAGCTGCTATGGTGCCCTACAGGCATCAAATGAGGGAATAAATAAATATAAAGAAATACAGGAAAATGTAATCAAACAGGTGAGGATAGGAATAAAACAGCCCAAGCCCTAAAGATGGAAATGGAAGTAATAAAGAACAGACAAACTGAGACAATCCTGGAGATGGACAACCTAGGAAAGAGAACAGGAACCACAGAGGTAAGTATCACCAACAGAATATCAGAGATAGAAGAGAGAATCTCAAATGCAAAAGATATGATAAGAAACCAATTTATCAGTCAAAGAAAATGCAAAATCTAAAAGTTTATGACACAGAACATCGAGGAAATTTGGGACATTATGAAAACTCTAAACCTAAGAACAATAGGAATTAAAAGAGGAAGAGAAGGGGGAGGGGGAGCAGGGGGAGGAGGAAGAGGAAGATGAAGGAGTAGAAGGAGGAGGAGGAAGAGAAGGAGGAAGAGGAGGAAAGAGTAGGAGGAGGAAGAGCAGGAGGAAGAGGAAAAAGAGGAAGAAGAAGAAAGAAGAAGAAGAAGAAGAAGAAGAAGAAGAAGAAGAAGAAGAAGAAGAAGAAGAAGAAGAAGAGGAAGAGGAAGAGGAAGAAGAAGAATTCCGAGTTCAAAGGCCTCAAAAACATCTTTGACAAAATTATAAAAGAAAATCTCCCTAACCTGAAGAAAGTGATGCTGATAAAGAAGCTTATAGAACACCAAACAGTGGGGCTGGAGAGATGGCTCAGTGGTTAAGAGCACCAACTACTCTTCCAAAGGCCCTGAGTTCAAATCCCAGCAACCACATGGTGGCTCACAATCATCTATAATGAGATTTGACAACCTCTTCTGGAATGTTTGAAGACAGCTACAGTGTACTTAATATAATATAATAATAATAATAATAATAATAATAATAAGAAGAAGAAGAAGAAGAAGAAGAAGAAGAAGAAGAACACCAAACAGATTGGACCAGGAAAGAAAATGCTCCCAGCACATAATAATCAAAATACTAAATATACAGAACAAAGAAAGAATTTTAAAAGTAGCAGGGAAAAAAGCCATGTAACATATAAAGGCAAACCTATCAAAATTATACTTGACTTCTCATCTGAGACTCTAATACCTAGAAGGGCCTTGGCATATGTCTTTCAGACCAGAAGAGACCACAGATATGATGAGCCTAGACTACTATACCCAGCAAAACTTTTAATCACCATAGATAAACCAAGGTATTCAATGACAAAGCAAAATTTAAAAAATAATTACCCACTGATCGAGCCCTACAGAGGATACTAGAAGAACTCCAACCTAATGATGCTAACTATTAAAACTCAAGAAAACACTAGAAATAATTTCACAACACTAAAAACAACAGGAGAGAAACACATACACACACACACACACACACACACACAGAGAGAGAGAGAGAGAGAGAGAGAGAGAGAGAGAGAGAGAGAGACTCACACACACATACTCAACCACCATCAGGAATCAACAATCATTGGTTGTTAATATCTCTCATCATCAATGGACTCAACTCACCAATAAAAAGACACAGACTAAGAGACTGGATATGCAGACAGATTCACCATTCTGCTACATACAAGAAACACATATCAGCAACAAAGATAGTCATTATCTCAGGATAAAGGGCTAGAAAAAGGTTTTATAAGCAAATGGTACCAAGAAACAAGCTGGAGTAGCCCTTCTAATATCTAATAAAATAGACTTTCAACTAAAAATGGTCAAAAGAAATAGGGAAGGACACTTCATACTCATCAAAGGAAAAATCCACCAAGAGGATATCTTAATTCTGAACATCTCTGCCCCAAATTCAAGGAAACCCAAATCATAAAAGAAACATTACTAAAGCTTAAATCACACATCAAACCATATACATTAATAGTGGATGACCTTATACCCTATTCTCTCCAATAGATGGGGTTATTAAGACAGCAACTAAACAGAGAAATTACAAAACTAACAGAGGTTATGATTCAAATGGACCAAACAAATATCTATAGAACATTTCACCCAAACACAAAATTAGTTTAGTTTCTTCTCAGCACTTAATAGAACCTTCTCCAAAATTGATCATATAATCAATCACAAAGCAAGCCTCAACAAATATAAGACTGTATTAAAGCAGGACTTCAACAACAACAGAAAACCTACATATTCATGAAAACTTAACAACTCTCTCTACTCACTGATCACTAGGTCAGGGAAGAAATAACAAAAGAAATTAACTATTTCTCTAAAATTCAATGAAATAAGGGCACAACATACCCAAACTTATGGGACACTGTGAAGGCAGTGCTAAGAGGAATTGTCATAGCACTGAATGCCTTTGTAATGAAATTGGAGTGTTTTTATATTAATGAATTAAAAGTACATCTGAAAGGTTTAGAAAAAAGAAGCAAACACACACAAAAATAATACGCTGCAGGAAATAATAAAACTCAGGGCTGAAATCAATTAATTAGAAAGACAGAGAATAATCTAAAGAATCAATGAAATCAATGACTGGCTCTTTGAGAAAAACAATTAGAAAAATCCTAAGGCAAACTAACTTAAAAAGGAAAGAAACAGTGTCCAAATCAACAAAATCATAAATGAAAAGGGACATACCATAACAATGAACACTAAGGAAATTCAAAGAATCATTAGGTCTTACTTTCAAAGCCTGTACTCCACAACATTTGAAAATCTAAATAAACTGAATGGATTTCTAGATAGATACCAATTACCAGAGCTAAACCAAGATCTGGTAAATTATCTGAATATTCCTATAACCCCTAAGGAAATAGAATCAGTCATTAAAAGTCTCTCAAGCAAAGAAAGCCCTGAGCTAGATGATTTTAGTGCAGAATTCTACCAGATTTTCAAAGAAGAACTGATGCCAATATTCTTCAAACTATTCCCCAAAACAGAAAGACAAGGAACACTGCCAAACTCATCCTATAAGGAAAGCCACAGTCATCCTGATACCTAAATTATACAACAATTCAACAAAGAAAGAATTTCAGACCAATTTCCCTTATGAACACTGATGTAAAAATACTCAAGTACAAACAAGTAAACTGAATCCAAAAACACATCAAAGACTTTGTCCAATATGATCAAGTGGGGCTTCACCCCAAGGTTCCAGGCTTGGTTCAATATGCAAAAATACATTAATGCTATCCACAACATAAACAAACTGAGACATAAAAATACATGATCATTTCACTAGATGCAGAAAAAGCCTTTGACAAAATCCAACATGTTGTCATGGTAAAAGTCTTAGAGAGATCAGGGATATAAGGTGCATTCTGAAACACAATAAAGGCAATGTAAAGCAAGCTAATTGCCAACATCAGATTACACTGAGAAAAACTTGGAGTGTTTCCTCTATAATTGGGGACAAGACAAGGCTGTCCACTCTCCCCATATCTCTACAATATAGTGCTTGAAGTTCTAGCTAAAGCAATATGAGAACTAAAGGAGATCAAGGGGATACACACTGGAAAGAAAGATGTCTTCTTACAAGTCACAATATGAATTAAAAGGAAATCTATATAAACCTTAAGCAACACGGTGACCTGCTTCCTGACCCTGTTGTTCATAGCCCCATGGGCCACTTGCTGAGTTTCAAATACAAAATTCTTGAACAACTCTTCCCATGGTGACACCATCACCAATTCATTGCGTCTGCACACTTTAGTTAATACAATGGCACTGAAAAGGGAAAAGTCCTGCAAAACCTGACAAACTTCCATTTTTCTTTCAAATGCACATACTGGGTGTACGTTATTCCCAATCTCTAAATTAAATGCCAAAGGCAAAAAGAGATGTATTCCTGAGCATCCAGGAGCTTGTGGAGGAGTCAGCAACAGCTGGCTCTCCTCATTATGAAACTGACCAGTTATCACCAAAGAATAACTTGTTTTCATTTATTATAAATTGCAATCGTTAACACAGTTCATTTGTCATTCAAGAAATTTTCATATTGCCTCATCAAGTTACATGATCATATAATATGCTCAAATTTATTAGTATTTTTATAGAATTCTTATTTTTCTAATCTTTTAATGGTTTCACAAATATTAGAATGCAAGTTTGGTACAAAGAGCTGGCACCAATTTCCCCTTCCTACATGCCCTGAGCGCACACTAGATCTCTGAGAGACTGCCTCTTCCCATTTAACAATAGCAACAACACACATACAAATATTAGTAATGGCTCTTCATTGAGAGAAGTTTGTGAGTCAAGAACTTGCTAATTTTATCAAACATGATTCTTTTTTTTATTCAATATATTCTTTATTTACATTTCAAATTATTTCCCCTTTCCTGGTTCCCCACTCCCCGAAAGTCCCATAAGCCCTCTTCCCTCCCCCTGTTCCCCCATCCACCTCTTCCCACTTCCCTGTTCTGGTATTCCCCTACACTGCTGCACTGAGCCTTTCCAGAACCAGGGGCCACTCCTTCCTTCTTCTTGGACATCATTTGATATGTTGATTGTGTCTTGGGCATTCCAAGCTTCTAGGCTAATATCCACTTATCAGTGAGTGCATGCCATGAGTGTTCTTTTGAGACTAGGCTACCTCACTTAGCATGATGTGCTCCACTCTGTTCATAGCAGCTCTATTTATAATAGCTAGAAGCTAGAAAGAACCCAGATGTGTCCCGTGCTACCGTCTCACCAGCAAGAACGACGCCGCACATTCAAGATCCTTCTGCAGCAAAGCTTTAATGCTCTTGAGAGGGAGAGCATAAGCCTACAGAGTGGAGAACCCAAACACCCAGAAGCCCATCCCTTATATAGGCTGCAACCCCCGCCTCGGATATGTCATCCCCTGATTGGCTGCAGCTCATCAGGCCATATGATGCAACGGGAGAGGCAGAGACCAAGGGATGGAAAACTACCCAGCACTTGTGCACTGACTTGTTTACTTCACGGCGCCGGCTGGATGTTTGCGCCGTCGGCTCCCCACATCTCCCCCTTTTTTATTATTTAACATAAAGACCTCAGACTGTCAATCAACCTTCAGGCTCTTGTCTGGACCTTCAGGGTTCAAGACAATCTAATAATGAGGCCCTTTTGCTCTTATAGCAAGTAGGTCACCCAATCTTTAAGGGGTGGAGACAGAGGTTGAACTCCCAAGCAACAAAATTAAGACTTCGTACGAGAGTTGCCACTAGGCTGTTGGTTTGACCCGAAGCACCCTCGACCTGTCACTCTTCCGTTTTTCTGGGAAAGGGAGACTAGGGCAGGCAACCCTTATGCAGGACAACATGCCTCCCAGAGAGACCCTTATGTCAGGTGTCTCTCTGTGCGATGCTTTGCTCAGCATCCCCCATGGGCTGCTCAAGCTGGACACTCTACCCTGTGCAATGAGTCTAAGCTCCGGGTGTGCAAGAGCTGTCCAGCCGGCGGCCTACTGCTTAAGCATTGTTAGCCAAATGTCAGTGGAAGCTCCTTGTTCCAGAGCCACAAGCGCTTGAGCAATAACCACCTTGTCTCTCTTGGTTTGAGCCCTGAGCCTACAGACCAGCCAGAGAAGTAACACCAGTCCACAGCAAAGGGCTGCGCCAAACAATCCCACCCCCACCCATTCCTTAAAGTAGGAGACAGCTGAAGCGATCCATGATGATAGTCCCTCCGTCAAGGACAGGTCAAGGTGCATAGAGTTGACCTGGATAATGGCTGCTCTCAACTCTCAGAGTGTCTGCTCAAACTCGGAGGTCCAATTCAGCATCGGGAGTGGAAATGTTGACATGATTCCCCAGCGTTGCTCCCCCTGGACAGCTGGTGTGCTGATCATCATTATTAACATTGGGAGGAGTAACTGGGTGATCTGCGGTGTCCTTCTGCTCCAAAATTGTTCTAGTAAGCCTCTCAGGGACCCAGAAGGGGTTTTCTTCATTCTGTGGGAAGATACAAACGGCTCCCCTGGATCTTATTTGAATAGGATCCGGGCCTTTCCATTCATTAGTCAACACATCCTTCCATTTTACCAATTCTTTAGGTCGATGCGGGTCTGAGCAATGTCACTCTGCTGCAGTCCAATCATGCTTATCTGAATTTAAAAAATTTATAGTAAAGAGTGCCACTGCTATGGCAACCTGTGGCATGGGGGGCAGATCTTTTATTATTCCCCCTTTTTGTTTAATTAAATATGATTTGAGCGTACAGTGTGCGCGCTCAATGATACCTTGTCCTTGAGGGTTATATGGCAAGCCCGTAATATGTGTGACTTTCATTTGTGCACAAAATTGTTTAAATTTTTGAGAAGTGTAAGCGGGTCCATTGTCGGTTTTTAAGCACTTAGGCTTTCCCCAGGCACTCCATGCCTCAAGGCAATGTTGGATGACGTGAGAGGGCTTTTCCCCAGTGAGTGGCATAGCATGGATTATGCCAGAGGATGTATCTATTGATACATGTACATATTGGAGCTTCCCAAAGGAAGAAACATGAGTGACATCCATTTGCCATACTTGCAATGGTAGAATTCCTCTGGAATTTATCCCGGTATGGCTGGTAGGGAGAAATTGACAACAGTTGTGACATTGGGTGACAATATCACGGGCTTCTTTTCTGGTAAGAGAGAAATGCTTGCGTAGGGTTTCAGAAGTGACATGAAAATTATCATGAAAGGCCTTGGCGGCTTGCAACGGGGGGGGGGGGGGAGGCAAGGACCACTGCAG
Source organism: Apodemus agrarius (assembly GCA_964023405.1). Lineage (NCBI taxonomy): Eukaryota > Metazoa > Chordata > Mammalia > Rodentia > Muridae > Apodemus > Apodemus agrarius. The sequence goes on along the minus strand of OZ030025.1, from coordinate 31,446,590 downwards.
CAAGTCTTGTGGCTTTATCTGCCAGGTCATTTCCTAGGCTCATCGGGCCAGGAAGCCCTGAATGAGCCCGGATATGGGTAATATACATGGGAGCCCTCCTATTTAGCAAGCACTCTTGCAGGTTTTGAAATATAGACGCCACTTTGCTGGAAGACCTAATGATTCCAGCTGCCTCTAATAAATTGACAGCATTCACCACATAGGAGGAGTCAGAGACAATGTTAAGGGGACCTGAAAACTTTTGAAGAACATCTAGCACCACCAAACATTCTACTATCTGCGGGGAGGTTTCATCATACTGCCATAAGAACACTCTGGAACCCACAACATAGGCCCCTAGGCCATTTTTGGAGCCATCTGTGTATACTATTAGTTTGTCTTTTAATGGATCAGGGGAGTTTGATGGTTCTATGTGTCCCAAAGCCAATTGTTCTGCAACAAGATTAGTCACAGCTTCTAGTTTTTCAGAGGTTAACGGCCACTGGGGAACCCACACCGGGTCCTCTATCTTCCATGGTATGGGTCGTGCTGCCCCAGTGGCACCTAGGAAAAACCCAGGCCCTGTCTTCCTTGATTTTGGACAGGGGATATAGGTTCTACCCACCCTTGTTCAAGGTGCCCCAAACCTTTGCCTGATTCATATCCCATCTTCTTCATGATGTTAACAGCCTTCGATGGGCATTCATTAGATAGGGTGAGCCCCATGCCTTGCATGATGTCTCACCTCCACAAATTAACCAGGAGAGGGAGCATATATGGGATAAATCGTCCTTGATGACCTTCCATTGATTTCCAAGTGAGGGTAAAAGAACTAATGGTGGGATAAGAGTGGTAGCCCAGCCCCTGCAAAGAGTGTGATGATTCTTAACTAACTCAGCCTCTTCATCGGGGTTCAAGACCTCATCCTCTGAGCTACTAGAGCTATCAGAGTTATCAAGGTTTAAAGCCTCAAGATCATGTACTGGATACAAGCTAGCTCCTCCTCTTGGTTTAACAATAGGAGAAGGTTCCTTAGGATCTGACACATTCACTCCCTTGTCTCTAGACTCCCTGGGAGGTCCTTTTTCCTTTTTTGGGATGGGTTTTTTCTTGCGCGCGCCCAACCTCTCACTACGCTTGGTTTCTGATATGCTATCCTGGACCTCTTCAAGGGTGTTCCGACCTTCCGCCACGGCAGCCCTACAAGCTTTATCTTCTAGACAGTTTTTAACAAATTTCCAAATTGCTTTTGTCCCCGGCCTCAAGTCTCCTTCCACCATTTTGAGGTCAAGATCTCTACTTAATTTGTTCCACGAGGCAAGAGTCAAAGACCTGGAGCATACATACATGACAAAGAGAAAGATTAAAAGGCCTCCAAGAACGGTCACAAAAGCTTCAATACTACCTTCCCAGGGTGGCAACAATCCCAAGTCGAAGCCAAAGAAGAACATACCTCTCCGAACGTATCTGCCTGCAGTTCTGAATCCTCCTCATAGCCGAGGGGGTCTCCGATGGTGCTGAAGATAAAGTCTCGTATTCCCGGGTTTCGGCACCAGATGTCCCGCGCTACCGTCTCGCCAGCAAGAACGACGCGGCACACTCAAGATCCTTCTGCAGTAAAGCTTTAATGCTCCTAAGAGGGAGAGCATAAGCCTACAGAGCAGAGACCCAGATACCCAGAAGCCCATCCCTTATATAGGCTGCAACCCCCGCCTCGGACGTGTCATCCCCTGATTGGCTGCAGCTCATCAGGCCATATGATGCAATGGGAGAGGCGGAGACCAAGGGATGGAAAACTACCCAGCACCTGTGCACTGACTTGTTTACTTCACAGCGCTGGCCGGATGTTTGCGCCGTCGGCTCCCCACACAGATGTCCCTCAACGGAGGAATGGATACAAAAAATGTGGTACATATACACACATTTGGCTATTAAAAACAATGAATTCATGAAATTCTTAGACAAATGGATGGAGCTGGAGAACATTAAACATGATTCTTTTCTTCTTCCAACTGTATATGTGGTGTACGCTGTTATCCCTGTTGCGTTGATTCCGGTGATGAGACTGGAGAAGTCAGGTGACTTGTGCCAGCTCCAGGATGGATATGTTTTCCTGGAAGGTACACGAAGTCAGAGACTGCGAGCTCTGTGTGCAGTCAGCACTGCAGCAGCGTCCTATCACACTGTGAAATGGTCCTTAACATCGCGTCTCTTTCAGTTTCCCAAGTCTGTGAAAGCTTCCACGACTTCACCCATTTCGAAGTTAACACCTGCAGTTTTTGAAGTCATAAACAGTCATAAATGCTGTAATTTTTAACGTACTTTGAATGCAGATAGTTAAACATAAAATGCTCTCGATACTATTTAATGTATCCAGTGGAATTTACACATCACAGCGTTTCATTCCCAATCATTTTTCGTTTTCAGACCAAATGACTACTTTTTAAAAGCCTCTGTTTAGCTCCTCTCCTTTATTTCTTAGAATCATATTTGCATTCCACTGCAACTCTGTGTAATTTCTTCAATATTAATATATCTTTGATTTCATAAAACTCTAATACACTTCGCTATAATAAGCAAATTTTCAAAAATTAAACTATCTTCACTGTTTCAAATTTGAATTTCTATTATTCAGGGCTCCAGAAAATTAAAACATTTTCTTTGGATTTTTTTTTCTTAGTTGGTGTTCTGCTATGAAGAAAAACTATAACCATGGCAACTCTTATAAAGGAAAGCATTTAACTGGGGCTTGCTTATGGTTTCAGAGGTGTAGTTCATTATCATTTTGGAGAGCATTAAAGTTACTTTTTCTTGTAATAGTAGGTTGATACCAGCTAAGGAGAATCTAATCATAGTCTTAGACCTCTTCCATGAAAATCTCTTGGGAACAAGCTTCTATGGCAAATTTAGAGATTTGGACCTGTCTATATTAATGTGATAATGCTACTTCTACATTTGAAATGGTGATGCTGTGGTATAAGAAGCACGACTGTCCTGTTGTGGGCTTGTGGGTGCTAATACTTGTAGAATTTAGGATTGGCTATCTGTCTTTCATGTGCTTTCATGACTCCAGGACGGCATTAGGCTGATGTCTTGTGACATCAAGAACCAAGAAACAAGGACATATTAGAGGGTGAGAACTTTTAGGTCAGGAGTGGAGAAGGTACTAATTAAAGGTTGATGGGATCACCATTGGCCAATGGTGAAATCAATCATGTCTACATAGGGAAGCCTCCCTGAAATCCAAAAGGACAAGGTTCAAAGGACTCTTGAATTGCTGACCAAATGGAGGCTCTGGGAGAATGCCACATTCTGGGAGGGCGTTGAAGTCCTGTGCTCCTTTCTTTGTTCAATGCTCCCTGAACTGCTTCCTTTCTGATGTTCACTGCCACCCTCCACTGTGTCCTGTATAATAAATAGCTATTGAAACAGTGTTCCCTGCATCCTGTGATTTGCCCCAGCTATTCAGCTGACACCAGGGACCAGGTCCTGGGAACTGAGGTTTATTATAAGTCAGACACAGTACATAACATAGGACCGTGTGATGGGAAACTTTTGGCATCTGATTCTCTTTCCTGACAGATAATGTTAGAATCTATTTAAATTGTAATTCACCCACTTAGTGTCTGGGAAAATTACTTGGTAAGTAAAGGGAAAAACAACAAACCAACAAACAAATATATGTCACAGGTATTGTCTTGAGTGGCATTTCAAAGTAAGAGGATGGATTTTTATTTTTCAGGTTAGAGGTTTTGATACTTGTGATCAGAAATGAACACTGAGAACTGGCCTTTCTTATGAACTCCCGAGACAAGCACCAGGCCCATTATCTTATGCCCCCATTCCAACTCAAGTCTGAATGTCACTGGCACACAATATCAGGCCTTTTTAAAAAGTAGCATAGAAAAACACCAGCCTTACAAGCCAATCAGGCATGACTTTAAATCCTTCTATTTCTGTATAGCCCAGGTGAACTTGACCATGTATGTTCCTTCAGCTCTGGGTCTCAGATTTCTAATCAGTAGATCTGAAAAACATGTTGCTGGAAACAATATGAGTTTGTTGAGAAGATAAATGATGTAATGTCTTAGTTTAGTGCTAAGTTTAGATCAACTAATACTAATTGCGCTCTCTTTAATTCCTGGTAGATAAAACAATGCATTCCTCAGTAGTTGTAGATAATTGAAAACAGTAATTCTGGCTTTTTCTTTACCACCAGAACTTTTGTACCAGATTTATTTTGTAAAAAGGTTTACACATATGATTCAGTAAATATTTATTGAATGATCACTGTGCATCAGAAATCACTTTTAGTGCTTAGAATTCAAAAAAGAAGGCAGAGTTCCTGATTTTCAGTGTCCCCTAATTTGGCCACAGAAATGAATATAACTACTACGTAAATTGTAGTGAGTTAACTACTTACTGCATTTAAACTATTTTTATGACATTCTGAGGAGAACAAGTTCAGTGGGAAGATGGCAGCAAATAATACATTCTAATGGTGATAGAATATAAGATACATGGAGGAGACAATGTTGAGAGGTTGCCCAAGGAAATACAGAAAAGAATAAAGGAGACCATTGAAAGGAAAGCAGACTGTAAAGATGCTGGAAATACAAGTTGTTTACAGACCCATCTGGAGTGACAGGAACCTACGAAGAGAATAAATTTTTCAGCACCAAGATAAAAGCAAATGATCTATAAGCCCTTGAGGTGGTATAAACATGGTGCAAAACCCTCAGAGCAAGTATGAACTCAGAAAAAGCAATGAGTTTAGAATCAAGTCTAGATTCTTGATATTGGAGCTGGAAGCCACCTTTCTCGGAAGACACATCCTGCCTCCACCAACTTTATGTCAGATCTATCTGCAGCACCGTCATGCGTGAGCCTAAAAGTGAAGCAGTTTAACGTGGATAAATCATAAAACCAAGCAAAGAGTGAAATTCCAGAAGGACTCTTCATGCTTGTCTCACTTAGATTTTTATATAAATATTTGTTTTGGAGATGGCAAGAAGAAGAAAAAAGAACCCTGCAGTATATGGTCTATTCCAAGAAGGAAGGAAGGAATGTTACCTATGAAACTAGGCACCACATAAACACATCCCGTGTCCACAGCTTTAGAAATTCTCCAGAATATGTTCATTGCTAGTTTGAGTTACCTACTTCCAGTGATGTTAGCTAACACTCACCCCACCCATCCAGGCCATAGTTATTATGATAGATACCTATGATATCTTTGGGGCTATTAATTTGTTCCATTCCAATGAATTCAGTCTTACAAGAGAGTTCAGGTAATGGGAGTTTTTGTTGTTGTTGTTGTTGTTGTTGTTTGTTTTTGTTTTTGTTTTTGTTTTTGTTTTTATAGTTAGTCCCATTCTTCAGCTAGGTTTAGCACAGTTATCCACATTGGGACCCATATCAATACAAGCCATAGACTACACCCTTAGAGATTCTATTGTTGGGACAGCTGCAGTACAGGGACCTCTTGTGGACTGTATGATCCCCTGCCACCATTATTTTTATATGTTCTTCTCTATCAGTTACATGATTCCCAAATTTTAAACCAATATCTTCATGATTTTTCTTTTGGGGCCTGTGTGATGAAAGAAAACCTTGGATTAAAATATATTATGTATGATGACTGATTTAATCAGTTCTTAATGAAAGGCTTGTTTTAAGTACCAATATATTATATGTAGGGATAGGAGAAGATTCGGGAATGTGTATGGAAATTTTACAGTTCCTGTAGAAAAAGATGATTAAATTATGTACTTATAACCTCAGAACTTTACCAGATCTCTAGATGTTACTGTGCTCTACCTTCATGATTAACATTTTCAGAAAGAAATCATCAAATGTCACCTTGATCTCGCTAATCATTTTTTATTATCTTTCATCTTTTTATTGGTTCTTTATGAATTTCACAACATTCACCCCAATCACACTAATCTCTTCCTCCCCCTTCTATCTGCCCTCCACTTTTAGAATCTTCTCCCATATAGAAAAAAAACATCTTGTGGTAGCTGAAGTATGTCACAGTGTGTCTCACAGTATAACTCGTTGTCCATATTTTGCTTGAAAATGTTTATTCTAATGACTCATTGGCTTCTGTTACTCTTTCAATACTAAAACCTCACTGGGAGTTCTCTCAGATTGTTGTTGTTGTTGTTTCCCTATGTCATGGGGATCCTATAGGTTTGTATCTTGTAGTGCCAGGTCCTTTATGAGCTCCAGAGGTTCATCCATTGGATAGATGTTGGGGTAGACCAATTCAGATCCCTGAATCTGAGCCAGAATGGTATCTGAACTGGTTGACTTCCAGCTCTTCCTCTCTCTGGCTCTTGAAGCCAGATTACCTGCAATTGCAAGCCCCACAATCAGGGCCAGCTCTATCCTGCTGCCCAGGGGAGGTATAGGGTCCATTCACCCAAGTGTTGAAGATGGTGAGGAACATGGCCAGTTCCTTCACTCTCATGATGCAAGGTGGGGCCTGCTCTCCCATTTACCATAGATGGTATAAGACAAGGGAGGGAAGGGGGGGCGTCTCTCTCCTTGTCCAAACTACAGCCCAACAGACCAGTGGCAGGGCCAGCTGTCTCATGCTCATGCCTTTGGGGTGATTTGCCTGTCCCCTGTGACCCAGCCCCCACAGGCAATTTTGCACTCTCTACCTTCCAACTCCCATCCCCCTATCCCTCATTGTCTACTCCCATTTCCCCACTCCACCACCTCACCTCCGTGCCTGCCACCAGGGTCAGTCTGCTGTGCTCTTCAGTCTCTGGGTGCAAGGCCTGCTCTCTGCTTTCCTATGTGCCGTGGCTGGTGAGGAGTAGGGCCAGGTCTACTGCTCTTGCAAACCAGGGCCACGTCTCTACCCTGTCTCAGGTGGTAAGGGGTGAGGGAAGAGGAGATTATCTCTTTCTTGTCCAGCCTGGCAAGAACTGCTCACCTGCAACTCTCCCAATGTGCGGGTAGCACGCTGTCTCTAGTACTGCAGCTGGCTAGGGGTTCTGGTCCCTGCAGAGCCAGCTCTCCCACAATGCCCAAGTGAAGAGGGAGAGAGGCCAGTCCTTCACAGCCCTCAGATATCAATCTGTCCCCAGGTGGCAGCCCAGACCAGGAACAATCTGCCTTTGGTGGTAAAAGACTGTTGCTACTGCAAGCATGGACCCAGACGTGGCCTCTGATGATGGCACAGACCAGGACCCACCATGGTCCCAGGTGACATGGCAGGCATCAGGCTGTTCGTTACTTCCCTCAAGTCTCCAGTTCTGCCTCTCTTCTTTGTGCCACATCCTTCTGTTTTTCTTTCTCTTCCATTTCTCTACCACTTACTTGCTTCTCTTAGTGGCACCTGGGGTCTCGGAGTGTCTGTGGTCATCTCAGGAGTGGCTGCAGGAGTGCTATGCCCCACTTGTGCATTATGGTGCCAGGCAGGGGTCATCTTGGGCATGCTCTGCCCCTACCAGGCCTGTAGTACATCAGACTGGTGTTAATCTCAGGCTAGCTCCCTGGCCAGGCCCCATGGTGACAATCTATTGGTTTTGGTTGTGCTCACTCTTCCGGTCAGCTGTCTGTCTTTGTCTCAATCATTCCTGGGGCCTAGGGACTTCCAGTCACTGGCTTGTACCCCATGCAGGAAGCCCATCTGGGCCTGACCCTCAATGTGCTGGTCATCTTAGGCTAATTTCCTATCTGAGCCCCTTGGTGGGGTGGTTATCTCAGGCTCACTTTCCCCAGTTTTAATAGTTTAATAGTTATTATTATTAATAATAATAATAATAATTATCATTATTATTATTATTCAGATGTTCATAGGTTAAACACATGTGACACAGCAGCCACTCCTGCAATGCTTGTAGAGTTCTTTTTTATTATTATTTTAAGTTATATTTATTGATTTATTTATTTTAGGAGTGCTTTGCATCTATGCATATGTGAATGTTATGTGCATGCTTGGTACCTGAAGAAGTCAGAAGAAGGCATTAGACCCCCCGGAACTGGAGTTACGGGAGGTTTGAAGCACACCAATGAGTGCTAGGTATGAGCACAGGTCCTTTACAAGAGCAATAATGCTCTTAACAACTGATCCAACTCACCATCCCGTCTAGTTGTTCTTATTAATTGAAGCATGTGTGCTTTTGGAAAATATAAGAATTAAATATGTATCTAAGGGAGGCTGAATAGTTTTTAAGATAGAAAGTATTAACAATATTCTGTTTAAAAATATTAAGCAAAATAATTATTAAGATGTTATTGTTCATATTGTCAAAAATACAAACCAGTTTACCATTGAGGTATTGGTTCTGATTACATATTAGTCCATAAGTACTTTAGCTAAGGGTACAAAGATAAATGAAATGAGATAAGTGAATTGTTAGTTTTGATTAAAAAAACCCCAATCATTTGAAATTAATTGCTAACTTGCCTGCACAATGCTAAATATTTACTGTGAGGCATATTCTGTAATGTTCTCAAGTATCTTGCTTTTATCTCTGCTTCACATATGGGAAGATAGAAAATGGAAAAAAATGAAAACAAACAAAAACAAAATGGGTTCTTAGATATTAAAAACATCTTGCTTAAGGTTGAAAATTTTTTTTAAAAAAAATCCTAAGATGTTGGGGTGGGTTTATAGCTTGCTGTCAGAGAATTTATGTAGCAAATTAAAAACAACAACAACAACAAAACAAAACAAGCACACACACAAACACACACAAAAATCCAAATAAGAACAAAGCTGAAGTGGAACCTACACTCAATATGGATCTGAAGAATCCAAATAAGAACTGAATAGATAAATTAAAAAATATTAAAGAGTTAAAGAAATATACTCTACATTTCCATCTCACACTTGGTATATATGAGAAATTAAGAAACATAAGAAAATAATGACATAAAGGTACCAGAATGTCCTGATGACCTATTATATACTTAATGCTGGACAGGATCTCAGTAACAGCATTCTCAATGTGAGCTATAAAAAACACTTTAAATTGTACTCTGAAGCCAAATGGATTAAAAGCAGCCAGTTTACAAAGAGCAGCTTCAGATGTGATGTAGCCCTATTAGGTTTCAGTAAATAAAGAGGTCAGAGGAGATAGTTTCCATATGAGCAAAGAGTGCTTGGTTTCTAGGCCATGCTGCTGACGCTTTCCTGGGGAGCCTTCAGCGTTTTCCACAAACTGGTTGGTAAAGGAGAGTAAAAAGTGAAATGAAGGGAAATGGAACTAGGAAATTTCTAAATTTACAGAGTAACCCCTAGGTTCACACCTTTGTTGTTGTCAAAGTGACCGACACTTGTTAAACACTGTTTATGTATAGTCTTATGCTAAACAACTTGGTACAAATCATACAGGCTAGAAAACTAAGGGCCCAAATCAACAGTAGAGAGTGTAGTGCATTCTAAACTGTTCTCGTTCCCAACACTTGGATCCAGGTTATGAGGAATGCCAGAGACTCTTCTAGAGAAAGGAATCTTAGTAGGACTCAAAGAGAAGCAAAGAGAAATGGGGCTAGAACAGCAAACAAGCCCCAGCTACGAAGAGTTAAAGCTCTCATGATATACTCTGAGACATACAGAAAATGTGCAAAGAAAATATTCTCTGAGTAAGACGGATATGAGCGAAAGAAGGCGGGGGATGGCATTTAAGGGCCATCTGGGTTGTCATATGTAGATGAGTATTTGCCCAGTGGACAACGGGAAGCCACTGAAAGGACTTAAAGCGGGTAAGAGGCATATTCAGGTTTATAGAGTGGAAAGACTACTTTAAAAGCAAACAGAATTTACTACAGCATTTAGAGGTGGGAAGCCTTACAGTGGGCATCCAAGTTAAATATTCCTTGTTCCTCAAAGTGCTGGAAACATGCCCCAACCATATTTATAGAAGTAGTTTGCAGATATTATGTTTCTCTTGTGCTTTTACATTAAATATTATAATCACCACTCATTAATCATTCCTTAAGACAGTAGTAATAATTATCTTTCACGTACTCTTGGGTCATACCGTGTGATTCTGTGTTCAGTGCTCTGCATTAGCACAGAAAGGAGGCTATCGTAGATGGTCCTTCACAGCAACTCGACCTACATATCTTCAACCTCATTACTATACAAAAGTTACACATGTTTAATAAAAAAATCCCACCTTGAATCGTGATCCTATTATCATTCCTCTATAAAATCAATATTTATGATACTCTCTAAAGATTCTGGGCAGTGGGAAAAAACCCAGTTCTCAGGCAGCCAAATTACAAAGGTGAATAATTGATAGTCTTCAGTGTGTTGCATTGGGAAGCCTGGAAGTTGATAAGTTCAATGTATTAAATGTGTTTTTTACTTTTATATTTTCTTTTTGTTTTTCCTCACTCAGGATGATATTTTCTAGGTCCATCCATTTGCTTAAGTATTTCATGAATTCATCATTTTTTTTTAAATTTATTTTCTATATTCTTTGTTTACATTGCAAATGCCTTCCTCTTTCCCGGTTCCCCCATCCCCATAAGTCCCATAAGCCCTCTTCCCTCTGCCCATTCCCCAATCACCCCCTCCCATTTCTCTGTCCTGGTACTCCCCTACAATGCTGGTTCAAGCCTTTCCAGGGCCAGAACCCTCTCTTTCCTTCTTCTTGGGAATCATTTGATATGTTAATTGTGTCTTGAGTATTCAGAGCATCTGGGCTAATTAATATTCACTTATCAGTGATTGCATTCCATGTGTATTCTTTTGTGATTGGATTACCTCACTTAGGATGATATTTTCCAGTTCCAACCATTTCATGAATTCATTGTTTTTAATTGCTGAGTAGTATTCCATTGTGTAAATATACCACATTTTCTGTATCCATTCCTCCATTGAGGGACATCTGGATTCTTTCCAGCTTCTGGCTATTATAAATAAGGCTGCTATGAACAGAGTGTAGCATGTGTCCTTATGGCATGCCTGGGAATCCTCTAGGTATATGCCCAGGAGTGGTATAGCAGGCTCCTCTGGAAGTGTCATGTCCAGTTTTCTGAGGAACCACCAGACTGATTTCCAGAGTGGTTGTACCAGCTTGCAATCCCACCACCAGTGGAGGAGTGTTCCTCTTTCTCCAAATCCTCACCAACACCTGCTGTCTTCTGAGTTTTTAATCTTAGCCATTCTGTATTTTCAATTTGTAGTGAGTTCATTAGGAAGAAAACTCTCATAAGTCACAGAGAATCCATAGTTAAACAAATTGTAATGGGGCAGGAAAGTTAGGGCTATTAGACCATTTATTTTGATTCTACTCTATAGTATTAAATTTGAGAAAGGGGAAGCTACAGGCAGGGAATTAGTGTTATGTCTAACAACAATATCTAAAAAATAATGAGGCTAGTACCAAAGCAATGACAGTGGAAATGGGAATTTCCAATTTTAAATTTTTTCTTTAATTTTGAGATTATAATTACATAATTTCCCTCTCTTTCATCTGAGCCTTGAAGTGTACCCATCTTTGTTCTCTTTGAACTTCATGACTTTTTTTCAGTAATTGTTACAACACACACACACACACAAACACACATACACACACAGCAATATATATGTGTATATATATATATATATATATATATATATATATAGAGAGAGAGAGAGAGAGAGAGAGAGAGAGAGAGACCTAAGTGGATGAATACGACGTGTTCACTTCTTATAATGTACATGTATGGATGTTTTCAGGGCTGACCATTTGGTATTAGACAAACAATAAGTGAGCTCTTTCCTGCTGAACACTATTTCTCTTGCTCTCAACATTTTTGTAATTGCCTGTAATTCTTTGTCTGTGATTGAGGCCACTTGCTTTCATGTTAACATGTGCATTGTTGTGCCCTTGCTCCGTTCCTGTTTAGGGAGACATATTGGTGAGATTTTATGAGAATAGTTTATGATATTCCTGAGATATAATTATATACCAAACTCCATGTTCTTTTCACCCTTCCAATCTTTTGGCTCCTATTTCTGTAATGATCCTTGGGTCTTAGTACTGGTATTCTCTAGTGGCTATATCAGTGTGATTGAGCTCCACAACTCTGCATTTTAATTGGTTGTGATTCTCTATAACCATGTCCACCTCTGCAATGAGAAGATCCCCTGATATGAGGTGAGGACTACATTTATCTGTGGGTATAAGAACAAATGGTTACAATGTAATTATTAGACTGAGTCAGTGAAATGACTGCTGTAGTATTCCTTCAAGACCCATAACTTCACTAGACTGGGCTAGTTGGCTAGGTTTTCAATACCAGGTATAATTTATCTGTTTCTGAGTAGGTTTTAACCACAATTTGAGAGCTGTTGGTTAGTACCAATGTATGGATGCCAACACTAGAACCTTATGATTATTATGCCATGCTGGTCATTGTGGTTCCTAAACATACCTAAATATGACTGTTGGTTCCTTCTCTCCTTTGGTAGATTGGCAGGTACCTTTCAGCATCATGAACACTTTCCCTAAGGAAGGAGGCTATGAGGTCAGATTAGACTTTAGCCTCTAGTCTTTGCCTCTGGAGTGCATAATATCTTCAGTAATAGAGACTTGCCTTCTCTCTTCGAAGCCAACCAAGAACAATAGCAATAGTCTGTCTCTGACAAGCCCCTCCCACACCACATCCAACCTATCAAAGCAGGTCTACCCTAATATTAAAGGATCATTCACCATGGGTAGGATTGCAATCTTGACTAGCCATTACGAAAATCAATGTGAAGAATTCTCAAAAAGATAGCCATTAGACCCAGCTACACCACACACTTTGGCATATATCCAAAGGCCTTGGTGTTCTACCCCACAGAAATTTGCTAAACCATGTTCATTGATTCTCTCTTCACAATAGCTAGAAAAAGAAAATATAAATGTACTTCAACCAACAAATGAACAGTGAAAATATGGTACATATACACTATTCAGTTGTAAAGAAAAATGAAATACTGAAATTCTCAGGTACATGGATGGAACTAAAAAAAGATCATGTTGAGTGAAGTAGCTCAGACTAAGAAAAGCAAATGCCCCATCCACTCTCCTTTGAGATTCCTAATGACAAATCTTCAGACATAAGTACATATCCTGAAGTAACTGAAGAGAGCAAGAAAGTAAAATGGATTATTTCTTAAACAAAGTGAGGAGTAAAAAGGGGGAATGGATGGGAACCAGTCATCTCATGGGGGAAAAGGGAGGTTGTAGCCAGGTAGGGAGGTAGAAGCCTAGAAGACGACTGTGGTACAGGCAGTGTGGCCAGACTAGACAGGAGTGCTGAAGAGATTGGAGAGAGGCATTGGAAGGGACAATCAGGTAGACCACTGGATAGCTCTGGGGGAGGGATGTGCAGAATCTGCCTCTTTGTCTACTTCTTGGCAGTGTTATGGGATGGCAATGGGAACAGAGAGGACTTTAGTGGGAACTTAGCTATCTTGTTTGAATGTCAGAATGTACGGGAGTGAAGAGCAGAGCATGAGATGGTCTGTTTAGTTTCTTGTGGTTATGCCACAGCCAGGTGGAATTATTCAGAGGAAATGAGATACACTTCTCTGGAATTTAAAGAAATGCTGGAATATATCTGAAAAAGAATGTGTAATGGTTTAATGAATTATGGGGTAATTAATTAAAAAGTTTACTTGGAAAGAATGCAGACGTTATTTGGAAATAGAAAAAAAAAAAAGAGACCAATGTTGGAAACCCAAGTATAATATAATGTATAGGAAAAACCCACTGCAGAAAATACAGAAGAGGATTTGGAGATGTGGTATTCTTAGATGGAGTTAATTTTGCAAATGTTAGATAACATCTTTGGAGAAATTGCCTATATTCCCAACAATCTGATAAGAAAAAGAGGAAACATTTTCTTTTTCAGACTAAGGGATCAGTTGAAAATGGTGAGATCTATGTAGGGCATCTATTCACTAAGCTTCCCAGAGTAGCAGGTATAATTCCAAATTTCTTATTCCAAACGTGCTCATTCTAAGAACAAAAGTCTAAGTTCATCAAACTGGAGCAAAAGGCACCATCAGAAAGTTAATCCAAGAATGTAAATGTGCGCATGTGTGCGTGCGCATGTGTGTGTATGTGTGTGTGTGTGTGTGTGTGTGTGTGTGTGTGTATCTGTATGTGTGTGTGTGTGTGTGTGTGTGTGTGTATGTGTGTATTCATGTCTATTGCAGGAAGGGGATTAAACAGAGCATTTTCTGTTAGACTAGAGAAAAATCAACAAACATGCAATTTGGTGGCTACTTGGGAGAGGTAGCATTTATCTTTCCTTTTACCTCAATATAATTTCTAGACAATTTGGAAAGTTAAATTTCCTTTAAGGTATAGAAATATTTTTTAAAACGTAGAATAATCTTTCACTCATTTTAGGGTAAATAATAAAATTCTATTATGAAAACTCATTGAAACAAAAAGGCAAGATAATTTCTAAAAATAACTTTCAAAATGCAAATAGTCAGAAAACTTAGAGTGAATTGGAAAAATAATACATTAGTAAAACTCCACAACCCAATACAATACAAACCAATTTAAAAGTCATATGAAGAGAAGGAATTAGAAAAACAATAGGGATATAAACACCAAGACTATGTCTGTTCTCCAAGGTCACAATTATATTGGCCTAAACTATCTGATAGCTCTCTCTGTTTGTCTGTCTCTCTCTTTCTGTCTCATTGTCTTTCTCCTTGCCTCTCAATGTACAGTGTACTGAAGCTTTCAATTTTCAAAGAAATGATTAGATGGGAAATTGAGATTAATCTCAATCAAATTTTCTATGTTAGATTAGCAACATACTACTTAGCTTTTCCCTATCCTTCTAAGAGGTAGCTACTAGCAAGGTGTGAGATCTAGAAAGAACTTACATATAGTTTATAAAATCCAGGGTAAGCAATAAAGATCTGTCCTTTGCATAACAGGAATCTGAAAACACTTGCCTCAACTTTAATGGGATTTATAATGCCAATGCCATTCTTTTTATTCAGTTTTTCATATGTAGACAAAGAATTCTATATCAGGATTATAATCTTCAAAAATTAGGGAGAAATTTGCTATAAAACCAAAGATGGTTATCACTAGACTTACTTGACAAAAATACTAAATGACAACTCAGGGGCTGAGATGCCCAGAAGTACGCCAGTCCTGGAGAAGGTAAGAAAGATGGCTCATTCTGAGATACAGTGTAGCCTGGTCTACAGTGTAAGAATTTTCTCTCAGTTAAAGAAAATAAAAGTATAGATTAGTTATAAAAAACTGCTATTATAAGTGTGTTTTCAAATTTGTTTGGTTCCTGTGGTGGTTTGAATATGCTTAGTCCATGGGAAGTGGTCCTATTCAGAGGTGTGACCTCACTGGAGGAGGTGTGGCCCTGTTAAAAGAAGTGTGTCACTGTGGATGTGAGGATTTTGAAGTCTTATACATATGCTCAAGCTATTGCAGAAGAGTGTGCCCTCCTTGTCCTTTGTGGATCAAGATGTAGAACTCTCAGCTCTTTCTCCAGCATCATGTCTGCCTGGATGCTGCCATGCTTCTCACTGTGATGATAATGGACTAAACTTCTGAAACTGTACGCCAGCCCCAATTAAATGTGTTTCTCTAGAAGATTTATGGTGTCTCTTCACAGCAATGAAACTCTAACCAGGACAGTTCCCTAGTGAACTGTCACATGAAGCCACTCTAAGAGCTGTTTTCGTTGTTTCATCACTGCTTTACTTTCTACATAATTTAAGTGACAAATGCTTATACAGTTCAAATTATTAGAGGTTTTTAAAATCAATGTAATAGAAATATAATTTGTGATCTCAGTCTCTGAAAGTAGTGGGGACAGAAGAGGAAGTCAGTAGAACTGAAGTGCTGATTGAAACCAGTGCAAGTCAGAGAGCCATTACTTTTTTTTCACTTTCTTTTTTTTTCTTTATTTTCTATATTCTTTGTTTACATTCCAAAGGATTTCCCCTTTCCCAGTCCCCCCCCTCACCATATGTCCCATAAGTCCTCTTCCCTCCACCCATTCCCCAATCACAGCCCCCCCCCCCTTTTCTCTGTTCTGATACTCTCCTACAAATCTGGATCCAGTCTCTTCAGGACGAGGGTCCTTTCCTTCCTTCTTCTTGGGAATCCTTTGATTTGCTAATTGTGCCTTGAGTATTCAGAGCTTTTGGGCTCATTAATATCCACTTATCAGTGATTGCATTTCATGTGTATTCTTTTGTGATTGGGTTAACTCACTTAGGATGATATTTTCCAGATCCAACCATTTGCCTACAAATTGCATGAATTCATTATTTTTAGTTGCTGAGTAGTATTCCATTGTATAAATACCACATTTTCTGTATCCATTCCTCCTTTGAGGGACATCTGGGCTCCTTCCAACTTCTGGCTATTATAAATAAGGCTGCTATGAACATAGTGGAGCATGTGTCTTTATTGTATGCAGGGGAGTCCGCTGGGTATGTGCCCAAGAGTGGTATGACAGGGTCCTTTGAAAGTGTCATGCCCAATTTTCTGAGGAACCGCCAGACTGATTTCCAGAGTACTTGTACCATCTTGCAATCCCACCAACAGTGTTGGAGTGTTCCTTTTTCTCCACATCCGTGCCAGCACCTGTTGTCCCTTGAGTTTTTTTTTTTTTTTGCAAATTTTTCTTTTCTTTTTTTTATTTTCTATATTCTTTGTTTATATTCCAAAGGCTTTCCCCTTTCCCAGTTCCCCCCTCCCCACCACATATCCCATAAGTCCTCTCCCCACCCCCAACTATTCCCCAATCACCCCCCCCACCCACACACACACACTATTTCTCTGTTCTGGATCTACAAAACTGGATGCAATCTTTACAGGCCCAGAGTCCTCTCCTTTCTTGTTCTTGGGAATCATTTGACTTGCTAATTCTGCCTTGAGAGTTTAGGGCTTCTGGGCTCATTAATATCCACTTATCAGTGATTGCATTTCATGTGTATTCTTTTGTGATTGGGTTAACTCGCTTAGGATGATATTTTCCAGATCTAACCATTTGCCTACAAATTGCATGAATTCATTATTTTTAATTGCTGAGTAGTATTCCATTGTATAAATATACCACATTTTCTGTATCCATTCTTCCTTTGAGGGATATCTGGGCTCCTTCCAACTTCTGGCGATTATAAACAAGGCTGCTATAAACATAGTGGAGCATGTGTCTTTATTGTATGCAGGGGAATTGTCTGGGTATATGCCCAGGAGCGGTATGCCAGGGTCCTCTGGAAGTGACATGCCCAATTTTCTGAGGAACTGCCAAACTGATTTCCAGAGCGGTTTTACCATTTTGCAATCCCACCAACAGTGGAGGAGTGTTCCTCTTTCTCCACATCCTCTCCAGCTCCTGTTGTGTCTTGAGTTTTTAATCTTAGTCATTCTGACTGGTGTGAGGTGGAATCTCAGGGTTGTTTTGATTTGCATTTCCCTGATGACTAATGATGTTGAACATCTCTTAAGGTGTTTCTCGGCCATGCAAATTTCTTCTGGTGAAAATTCTTTGTTTAGCTCTGTACCCCATTTTTTGATAGGGTTATTTGGTTCTTTGGGGTCTAACTTCTTGAGTTCTTTGTATATATTGGATATTAGCCCTCTGTCAGATGTGGGGTTGGTGAAGATTTTTTCCCACTTTGTTGGTTGCCGTTTTGTCCTTCTGACAGTGTCCTTTGCCTTACAGAAACTTTGTGATTTTAAGAGGTCCCATTTGTCAATTCTTGATTTTAGAAGCATAAGCTATTGGTGTTCTGTTCAGGAACTTTCCCCCTGTGCCCATGTCCTCCAGGGTCTTCCCCAGTTTCTTTTCTATTAGTTTCAGTGTGTCTTGTTTTTTGTGGAGGTCCTTGATCCACTTGAAATTGATCTTAGTACAAGGACATAAGAATAGGTCAATTCGCATTCTTCTGCATGTTGACCTGCAGTTGAACCAGCACCATTTGTTGAAAAGGCTATCTTTTTTCCACTGGATGGTTGTAGCTCCTTTATCAAAGATCAAGTGACCATAAGTCTTTGGGTTCATTTCTGGGTCTTCAATTCTATTCCATTGATCTACTTGCCTGTTGCTGTACCAATACCATGCAGTTTTTAGCACAATTGCTCTGTAGTACTATTTGAGGTCAGGGATATTGATTCCCCCAGAAGTCCTTTTAATGTTGAGAATAGTTTTAGCTATCCTGGGTTTTTTGTTACTCCAGATGAATTTGAGAATTGCTCTTTCTAGATCTATGAAGAATTGATTTGGGATTTTGATGGGGATTGCATTGAATCTGTAGATTGCAGAGAGCCATTACTTCATGGTATTCAATGCAATCCCATAAATACCTAGTTATAAATTTCACACAAAAGGAAGTAAGAAAGAAATTTAAAAGCCTTATGACAAAGCGGTCAATTAAGCAATGAAAATAGTCATACAGAGAGTGACAAACAAAACAGAATATTAGACACGAATAAAACCAATAACCCAGAGACAAGTAAACCTTCATTATCATGATTTATTTTGAGTTTGAAACTTTTAACATTCCAGTCAAAGAAAAAATAGCAAAATGAGTAAAAAATTATCAATCTATCAATCTGTCTATCTATCTATCTATCTATCTATCTATCTATCTATCTATGTATCCATCTATCTATCTATCTATCTATCTATCTATCTATCTATCTATCTGTCTGTCTGTTTGTCTATCCCTCTCTAACCACAAAATTGGAAACAATTCCAGCTCCAGGGCATCTGTTCCCTGCTGTTGTTTTTATGCACATGATCATATACTTTTTAGAAAGTAAAGTAAAAAATTTAAAAGTTCTACAAGAAAGAAAAGGAAGGAAGGAAGGAAGGAAGGAAGGAAGGAAGAAGGAAGGAAGAAAAGATTAACACCTTACCCCCACACACATTAATAAAATGTTGACTACAAAAGAAACATAGTGTAATTTTAACTGCTTTTAATTCCTCATAACAGACTTTCAAAATAGGAAAGAAAACATCACATGGAGAAGCATATGTTATAATAATTCCAAGGATATGTGCTCCTTTAAGATCTGGACTTAATGTTGAATAAAACAACCAGACATGGAATGACCAAGAAAAGAGGACTGGACAAATACAAGACATCCACAAACTAGCTCATTCTAACAATACATCCAGGATATTCTACTCCTCATATACAGAACATACATTATTCTCAAGAACTCAGGAGACAGTCTCAAGGACTGTCCATATGTTGGGTCAGGAATTGTATATTAAAGAATTTAAAGAGAGATATTATATGAAGATCTGCTATTACCGCAGCAGTATAAAGTTGAAAAATATTTAATTGAAGAGAGACTTGAAAAATCATAAAGTTATAGACATTGATAATCTTTTATTCTTTTCAATGCAAGACACCAAGCTGGAACCTCACACATGTTCACAAGTGACCTAACTTCACTGCACTCCCAGACCATCAATACATGTTTGAACTACCAATTGATCAAAGAATAAACTACCAATTGATCAAAAAACTATTAAAATGTTAGGAAAACATCATATCAAAAGTTAGTATTCAGCAAAAGCAGTACAAGTAGGGAGATTTAGAATTATAAAAATGTTAATAAGAAAGATTTCAAACAAACAGCTAAATTTAAAAATTAAAGAACTAAAAGAATACAAATTAAGCTCAACTGAAGGAGAATAAAAGAAATAATGCTGCATTACATAAATTATAACTAGAGTACAGAACAAAAATAAACCCAACAAATTTACTGTAGAAAAGTAAACTTTATTTTGCAGAAGAGTTTGACAAGTATTGGTATTAGGTCTTCTTTGAAGGTCTGATAGAATTCTGCACTAAACCCATCTGGCCCTGGGCTTTTTTTTTTTTTTTGGTTGGGAGACTTTTAATGACTGTTTCTCTATCTTTAGGGGCTATGAGACTGTTTACATGGTTTATCTGATCCTGCTTGAAACAGCTCCAGCTCCAGATCTTATTCCAAGTGAAGAAATCAGGGTCTCTGGTGTTTAAAGGTTTGTAGCTTCAGCCAGGAGATATATTCTAGCCCTTGTACACGTTAATCCTTAATGCTCAGAAGAGGATCACTGACACGTTTTTTGTTTGACCTTTTCCTATAAGTGCCTGAAGGAACAGAGTGAAGTAAATGGTGAAAGATGACATTCCATGGCCAGAGAAGTGGGGAGGTGTCGCACAATCCAAAAAATAGGAAAACAGGAATTTGCATCATCTAGTGAGACCTTTTTTTATTTATACAGTTTGAATGAAATCTTATACATTATCCTAAAAAGAGGTAGATAACCATGCATTATTAACTTAATGCACAGGTATTTATTGGAAGAAACATTGATATGCACACAGACACAGTATAGCACAGCCTCCTTTTAAGAGCATCTTAAACTTACATTTCATAATGCTACTAACTCACCATTACTGGGGATTAATTCTAAGAGAGACCACAGCATTCCCATGAATATCACTTAGGAAATCATACCACTGGTAAGCAAACATGCAAAACCAGGTCAAAGATAAGCAACTTAGATGTTTGTAGGAATAACTGAACATGTTTTTACCATTCTTAAAGGTAAAATAGGAAATATTATCATAATAGAGCAACATCATGCCAAGTGAGGATGGAAAACAAAACAAAACAAAATCATAGTTACCATTAGGGCATTTAAAAGATTGGGATGTCAAGATACTGTGAATGATTAAACAATAACCATCCAGGTTATTTGTAGGTAAAAGGTAAAAAGATGAATGTATGAGCTCACAGCATATTAGCTATATGTAGGTAAAATCAATTAAAAGATGGAAAGGATGCTCTAACAGAGCGGATGAGTAAATGGGGGGAAAGACTTAAAACCTTTTATGTGAAAGACTTTGTTTTAAAATACCTGGCATGTCTTTAGTGGTTCTCAACCTTCCTAATGCTCTGACCCTTTAATACAGTTCCTCATTTTGTGATGAACCCCAATGATAAAATCATTTTAATTTCTACTTCATAACTATAATTTGCTAGTTGTGAATGGTAATGTTATATAGGATATAGATGATTCTAGTACATAACCCCTATGAAAAAGTTGTTCTGGGCTTGCAACCCACTGTTTTAGAAGAATGAGATTTCTGTTTATTAATAAATGGAACTGGTTTTCTGTTTTGTTACACTGCAAAAAACCCCAAAACAAAACAACAAAAAGCCCCCCAAAATTGACATCAATTTTAGTAATGGCTCCTTCAGTGTGCCAGACAATGCTCTACAAAATCTACCTGTAATTATTCATATTTTCTTTGATCATCACCCCAACAGGGTACTTATTGATATAATATCACTTAACAAGAAATGTATTAATTTCCCCCAAGATCTTCACTTTGTTGTCAACAGAGCTAGAATCCAGCAAGTCTCTCCCCGGTGTCTGGCTTTAACTAATAAACTGTAGCAGCTCTGTTACAAATTTGTAACACAGCTTACTGTCCTGTTGGGTTTGAGTTGCAATCTATGTTGCCTTTCTACAACATAGTAATGCAGTTTGAAACACTTGAACACTGATCACTGGCTTACTTATTTTTCAGTTTGATGAAATACAAAAGTTAAAAGTAATTTGTATAAAAATATAAAATACAATATATTACCCTCTGATAAGTCAAGATATATTGGAAGGGAAGAAGTGAACAATTATAACTTTACAAAATGGATTTCAAAGAACTCTTTCCTTAACCTTCTCTGACTTGTTTTTAATTGAGAAAACCAGTTGCCATGAATCTTAAAATAATTTGAAGAGTGTCAGAAGTTGAAAGAGTAATCCAGCTAAAGACTCAATCAGCAAAATACACTTAAGTAAAAGAATATTGTCTTCTACAAGACAGCCTTCTGCACAGGTGTTCTTGTGGGTTAGGGTCACGAAGACCACACCTGAGTGACCCTGGTATCCCAGGAACACAGAGAGTACCTATCCATATGCTAGGATGGTCATTTGCTCTCTCACATCTCTGCCTGGGTGTTTGATTATCAGACCAATGGGGAAACACTTAAGAAAAGGCAGGCTGGGAAAGGCAGAAGGCCTTTGCTTCATTCTGAGTGTGTCATGTCTTCCTCTGCTAACATCAAACTGCAGCTTCTCCTGTTTTCCAAGTGAACTCAATTCCAGAATCTCTTCCTTGTTTTTGAACTGCACAGTCCTATCATGCAAGCCATTGAAATAATCCCCATTTAATAACTGGCACACATTCTGTTATTCCTGTTCCTCTTGAGAACCTTGCCTAATACACAGCCATTTTCTGAAAACACAGCCTGCTACAACACTTTCACAAGACTCGTTTTCTCAAGATCCAGATATATGATTACATTACAACCAGCCAAAACCCCCTGATCTTATTAATCTATAACATTGAAGAGAGGAGAAATCTTTAGCTACAGTCCATTAAACACTATCCCCAAAGACATCATATCCATCACAGAATGGGAAACGGCTAAGATAACCACCGCACATACTTCCTTTCAAACAGAGCAGAGGTTAATGGTCCATAGCAATTCTGAATTCCAGAGGTCCTGACTAACCTGGGCATATGATTGCTGTCAAGTCTTATGGGCTTCTCTAAGTGACACTTCTGTTTGAATAAAATTCACCCTCTGAGGAAAAATCTGATTTAAAGACTGTGTTCTATCCAGAGATGTCATAAAATAAAAATCTTTTCAGTTCGTACTCTCTGTGCTTCTTTCCTTCAAAGCTGGGATTGTCTGTCTAGACAACTTCAGCTTCAGTTTTTTAATATCAGTGTATACCTGGCATTCAATATAGCATATCAAAACAAGGCCTTAAAACAAAGCCTGCTTTATGACAGTCATTTGAAGCCTGAAGAAAAACACTGCCCTTAACACTAAATGCTAGGCATATGCTTGGAATGCCTCAGACCCTTTGCTGATTTGAAAGTGACTCTAAATGGCGTTCTCAAGTCTTTTGGACTTCGTTTCTATACTTTTATTTATAGTGATAGTGGCCTGAACAAGTCTTTGTTGAGAGTCATTTCCTAACTATTAAACATTTATTTTCTAAAATGCCTGAGGGAAAATATTAATCACTAAATTGGAATTTCTAGCTCTGCTTTCTGTGTGTGGATAAAAATGTGATTAGACAGCTTCCTGTCGCTGCTCTCATGTTATTCCTTTCATGTCACTTATCACTCTGGGATCCACAGCTAAACACACACACACACACACACACACACACACACACACACACACACACATTTTTTTTTATCTCTCCTTGCTCTTAAGTAGTTCTTCCTCTGCTATTCTCACTTGGGTTGGGCATATCCTATCTCTGACTCATTCTTTCAAATTTTCTCTGGTTCATCACTTTGCCCCTTAATTAGACTTTGAAATTTCACTTTCAAACAGATCTGTTTCCTACAACAAACTAACCTTACTTCCACTGTTAGGGATTTAAGGACCGTATTTAGGGCATATCCATATTCCAGCCATATCGCATTATAATCCAAGATGTGTCTGAATTCTGGCCAGATCATATCTTTGGATGTGATTCCTTGCCAGAGAAACCATGCTTCTGGATTACCATTTCTCTACAAATTTCTAATGATGGCAAACTGACTTAGAGTTTCTATTGCTGAGGTGAAACACTATAACCAGAAAGAAAGTTGGGGAGACATATATTTTATTTAGTTTATACTTCTACTTTGTAGTCCATCACTGAAGGAAGACAGAACAGAAACTCAAACAGTTGCAGGAGGTAATGCAGAGGTCATGGAGGGATGCTGCTTACTGGCTTGCTCTTTATGGCTTGCTCAACTGGGTTTCTTGTAGACCCCAGGATGACCAGCATAGGCATGGTACCACTCACAATGGTCTGGGTCCTCCCCCATCAAACACTTTTTTGAAAAAAAAACTTAGAATAACTTGCATGTTATCTTGTAACCTCTAGTCAATAACCTTTAGAATGTTTGCATGTTACCCTATGTAGATATTCTTTTCCTTCAGAATCTGGTTTATGTGTTATCTGAATGGATTCTCTGTGTGAGATATACATCTCCACAGCATGCCGATATACGTATCGTGCTAGATTCCATGTAGTAATTCTATACGCATTCTAAATGTAACCTGTAAGCTGAATGTTGTGATGTGTAACTTTAGTATTAGCATTTGAAAAGCAGAGGTGATTGGATCCCTGTAAGCCTGAGGCAATTCAGGCTACAGAGTGAGTGTCTGTCTCAAAAAGAAGGAGAGAGAAAAGGAGGAGGAGGAGATGAGAAAGAGGAGGAGGAGGAAAAGGAGAATTCAAAAAGGAAAATAGAACAAAGCAAAAATAAAATAATAAAATGTAGTCTGAATAAACAAACATCTGACCAGGCCTTGATAATGAATTAGTTCTTTGGGAGTTAAAATCTAATTTCTTATTGAAAAGCTAAAACATAACTTTCTAAGATTCTAAATTGCTATTTGAAAGACATACCTTGAGATATAGGGAGTGTTTTCTTAAAAGAGATTCTAAGTATTTAAATTATTTACCTAATGCATTGACAAACAAATTTACCTTTAAGGAATCATGAATGAAAGGAAGTATCTGAGTTAAATTATTTTCTAAGGCAAAGGCTGTTTAAACTCAAATGCTAAGGTACAGAATTTTTAAGTTCAATGCAAAGTATCGTACTTATAAGTACCATTTAATTTCTCCAATGGTATGTTCATGCTGGGGTTTTAGTAACAGTGGAAGCCATTTGCATAACTGTCAAAATTTTTGATCGACTAAGTTTTAGAGTAACACATCTTCAGTTGTCTGAATAACCTTCATTATAAGTTAGATCCAACATAGGTGCAATGTATAACACATTGAAAAAATTTCCCCCCTACCCCCGCAGACATATAAGCCCTTGTAAAAGTCCCAAAATACCAGTAACTCTGATACTTCATATTCAAAATTCCTATTATGCTTCTTTTACCATTCTGATTGATTTTCCCTTGGCTTTAAATTTATCATGCTGCTATGGAGAAACCAATGAATGCAGAAAGAACATGTGGCTACGTGTGATGTAGCTGATTAAACATTATCTTGACATCCTTTATACAAGTCTGGAAAACTTCAAAGTCTACATCAAGAGTTATTACTTAATCAACCAGGGAAGCCACATGAAAAGTATTATTCTCAGCAATTTAATGTGGATTAGGTTTATCCATATTTACTCGCTTCTGTACACTCAGGCGCATTAATACTTAAAAGATTAATGTTGGTAAGAGACGGCATACTTAAAAAAAAATCTTTGCTTGAGACAGTAACTCTCTTTTATCTTTTAGAATGTTTAATCTGTAAATATGAACGACATTTCAAATCCATCAAAAGGGCTTAGGTTGCCAAAGGAGTGTATGCTTCATAGTAAAGTGCACAGAAGTAAGAATGATGAAAACCGTTACCACATCTCTGGTGTTGGTAGAAGTACCTATTTAATTATACAGCTCATCAGCCTCTCCAAAGAGAAAGGGCAGCATCTTGATTCTTCACATCACTTTATCAAGAATATTCATGGTTAGAGAGATGGCTCAGTGGTTAAGAGCACTGACTGATCTTCCAGAGGCCCCGAGTTCAATTCCCAGCAACCTGTAGTGGGATCCCATGCCCTCTTCTGGTGTGTCTGAAGGAGGCTATAGTGCTCATATACATTAAATAAATAAATAGATTATTTTTAAAAAAAGAATATTCAAATATGCTATTAAATTTGAAGGTAGTGAGAATTAAATATCAGCTATTAAATCATCCAGAAAAAACAAAACAACTCTTATTTTTCTCTCAGCCTTATTTTGAGAGCAAAATATTCTCAGTCAGGAATGTTTATTTGTGACAGGCATTCACTGCTCTGGGATAAACTCCTCCAGTAACCTTCCATGACATTCATAGTAATGTTGAGCCCTTTCCTGTCTGGCATAGTTTTTAATGAGCTCCACTCATAAACAATTGTATAACCCAGAAGGATACAGGAACTCTTGGTGGAATAATTCATAGGTTTTTCAAAATTAAATGAAAGAAGTGAAAATAATATCCTTCTTTGGTAGCTACCATTTGTCATGAAACAGGAAGTAGTAGTAGTAGTAGTAGTAGTAGTAGTAGTAGTAGTAGTAGTAATATCCAGGGAAAGATATTCTTGCCCTGTCTTGTTTCATTATCAATGGAACTATATGTAAATAATCTCTGAGTGTCAGCCAGGTCCGTTTATCCTTTCCTGGCTCTATGCCACCTAAAGTAATTTACCTATCACTACACATCAGACCTTCATTTGTGATCATGTTCTACTTTGTTACAATACACTTCTTGCTCTTTATACCTACCTCCCACCTCACTTCACAGAACTGACTGAGTCAAACCGAATGCCCACTTCTCTGCTGGAATGTCCTTGTTCTATGATTTTATTACCTCCACGTAACTTCTAGAGGAAGGATTCAACAGGAACTGTGCAGGGGGAAGGGCAATGGGAAACTGCTGTTCCTCACACCATAGTTTGTATTAATACTTAATTGATATCTTTTTTTTTTTTTTTTTTTGGAAATGGGAGGCAGGAATGCAAGGCTAGCTCATCGTCTTTAAATCATCAGACTTACGTGCCTATTGGCACACAAGAAAAATAGAGAGCAGCCATAGAGATTAAATTGACATCATTCTCTTCTTGCATCTGGTAGGAGCCTTCTTGATGCATTATGAGGAGGCAGAAGAGTTACAGCGTAAGACAGAGCAAGCGTGCTAGCAGAGGCAAAAGCTCAACCTCATGACCACATACAATCAAGTTACTACTTATAATTATTTTAAAATCTTTTTTTTACCATTATTGAGTGGTGTGTGTGTGTGTGTGTGTGTGTGTGTGTGTGTGTGTGTATGTGTGTGTGTGTACACTATATGTTAGGAAGTGTGCATATGTGTAGAAGTTAGAGGATACATTTGTGGGGTTAGTTTTCCCCTTTCCCTTTTCTGTAACTTTCAGCACTAGACCTTGGTTTGTTAGATTGGCAGGGAAATGTCTTGACCCACTGAGGCTAATCGAGTATGCACATAAAAACACCATGACAGCTCATGATCATGAAGTAATGTTAAAAAAATATAATCAGAGAAGATGCTAGAATGTGCCCTATGTGAAAAAAAAAAACCACGAGGGGATGTTTTAGCAGAGGAAGTAGAATTAGGAAGGGGATGGAGAGGGTGTGTGGGTTAACCAAAGCTAAGGTTGTATGAGCAAGACATTACTCATTAGTTCCTACTCATTGACATATGTCTTTAGTTCACAATTCTTGCAAGTTTAAAAAGTAATTATAAACATATATTTTTGCTAGGTCCCTTTGTGTGAGTGTTCCATAGCCTCAGTAATAGTCTTAGACCTTGAGACCTCCTGATGCACTGGATCCCACTTTGAACCTGTTGTTGGACCTTCTATCCCTTGTGTTCCTCTCCATTTCCAACCCTGTAATTCTTTCAGACAGTAACAATTATGGGTCAGAGTTGTGACTGTGGGATGGCCCACCTCTCCCTCATTTGAAGTCCTGTCTTCCTACTGGAGGTAGGCTCTCTAAGTTCCCTCTCCCTACTGTCAGGCATTTCATCTAAGTTCTGGGAATCTTTCACCTCCCAGGCCTCTGGTACATTCTGGAGGATCCACCCAACCTCCTATCTCCCAAGGTTGCCTATTTCCAATCTTTCTACTGGCCCTCAGGGCTTCAGTCCCTTTCCCTGTCCCAATGTCAGATCAGGTTCCCCTCTCTCCCCAGCCCTGTCCACTTCCTTCCTAGGTTCCTCCTTCTCTCCTTATTTGTGATTGCTTTCTTCTCCCGCTCAAGTGGGACTGACATATCCTCACTTGGGCACTTCAGCTTGTTGAGTTCTGTAGACTGTATTCTGTACCTTTTTTCTTTTTTTGGTGGCAAGCAGCTGATAGAGTAAGATACAGATATTTACACCCAACCAATGCACAGAAACAGCTGACACCTGCTGTTAAATTAGGGAAGGCTGAATGAAGTTGAGGTCTCAATCTGGACCCCCGGGATCTCTCGAACACTAGACCACCAAACAGACAGAATACACCAACTTATTTATAGGCCCCTAGCACACATACAATAGAGGACTGCCGGGTCTGTGTTCATTCAGAGATGATGCACCTAACCCTCAAGAGCCTGGAGGTCCCAGGGAGTTTAAAGGTCAAGTGGGGTGGGGAGTAGGGAGATCCATGTGGAGACAATGGAGGGGAGAAGGCATGGGATGTGAAACAGTCAGAGAGTGAGCAGGGAGAATAAAATATGGAGTGTATAAAATAATTAATAAAAATTATGTTAAAATATATATTTTAAAAGGGGGAGTTTGATGCTGAGGAGTAAGGTGAAATGGTGTCCTCTGGACATAGCATAGCTGTTTTATACATAAACTCAGCAATAGTAGATACCTGCACAAAGCATGCACAAGATCAAACCAGCTAGACAGTTTTGCATGAAGGAGGAAGGATCGTGAAGTTCCACCTCATCTAAGAATTTATGAGTAACTAACGGCTAATAGAGGATGAGGAATCACCTTTCTTTGTGGGATAGCTACTGGCAGGTTGCCTGTGGTCTAGTACGTAGTTCCACATGCATGAACATAAGAGCGCCAATTCAATGGGTAGTAGAAGATAATAATGGGACATGATGCTGAAAGGGAAATACATAGGAGTAGATGGATGGATATGTTAAGAGGCACTGTATGGGTGTGCTTACAAACAGGATCCTAGTATGGCTGTCCTCTGAGAGGCCTAATAAGCAGCTGGCTGAGACAGACACAGATACTTACACTCAACCATTGAACTGAACTCGAGGACCCCTGTGGTTGAATTAGGGAAAGGATGGAAGAAGCTGAGGAGGAGGGCGACCCCATAAGAAGACCAGCAGTCTCAACTAACCTGGACCTCTGAGATCTCTCAGACACTGAGCCACAAACCAGGCAGCATACATGAACTGGTCCGAGGGCCCCTGACACACATGTAGGAGAGGACTACATGATCTGGCCTCAGTGGAAGACGTGCCTAACCCTCGAGAGACTTGAGGCCCCAGGGCATGGGGAGGCCTGGCAGGGTTAGGGGGAGGCCTGGCAGGGGTAGGGGGCATAAATCCTCTTGGAGACAGGGTAGGAGGAATAGAATGGGAGGGGGACTGGGAGGTAGACAATGGCTGGATTGTAAAAACAATAAAAGTAATTTAAAAAGGAAAAAGATATACTATACATATCTATAAAAATTTCAAATAATGTTTTTTAAGTTAAATGATTATGTATAAGACTTATCAGACTAAGAGCTATCTTAAGGAGACTGTCTTAGTGCTGGAGGATATAAGAATACATTTTCTAGTTTATGGCTAATACAGTTTTATTTCTTGGCATGCTGGGGGCTAGAATTCTGAGATAAGAAATATCAGTACAGTGAAGCTCCAGCAAAGACAGTCTTGGAGTCCCTTTGAGGATACTGACCTGACTCAGAAGGCAGAGACTCTCAGATACTATCACACTGAGATTGAGATTTCAACAAGGTCCTAGGCAGTGCTCCATTATTATGCCTATTGTAGAAAGAATGTATTTAAGCCATTAGCCCATTAATGCTCGACTTAAGTCACAGCACTCAGTGGTATCAGCATTGGCCCTGAAACAGAATGAGAATGAAAGTAACTGGGGATGGCTTGATAAGACACGGAGACAAAGGACTGAGTTATGTGCCAGTTTAGTATTTATATTGCAGAAATATTAGGACAATCCATACAAAGAAATAAAAATGTACATATATACATACATATAGTCTTGAGACACATTAAAACATAATTTTTTCTGCCATAGATATATATTATCCACAAGTTCATCTCTAAATTGATTTCTTAATTCTTATATTTTTCCATATAGAAATATCATTACCCTAATTACATAAAAATTTATGAATCTTGAACACCTTCTTGAAATCTAATCAAATTTACTTTTTCACACACCCAGATTTAATATACTCCCATTTTCAGTACCCAGAATTATATTACTATAGAAGTTCTAGCAATACTCAGGGATGAATTGTAACAGAACAAGTTTCATAATTTTTAATTTAATTGAACAGGATACCACCATTTCTATACTAAAAAAACCCACAGGCATTATTAAGTAAACAGTTTAGAGATACACATATACATTTGGGTAATATATCTATAGCAGAAAAGAATGTACACTTTAATGGGTCACAAGACTTTTTTTAATTTTTTAACACTTTACAACTTTATATACATTCTTAACAAAAGAACAGTCAAAACTTTACATTTAAATACCCATGCTAAAAACTTCTCCCTCAGCAAATTTCATCACTTCTTTAGCCTTTTGTAAAAACTAGGAATGTAACCTCAACAATAAGACCACAACCAAACACTATAAAATGCATTGCTATATCAGGTGAATGAACACATCAGCGACATTGAACATATTTTAAATGCAGGTTCGAAGGGATTGAGGAGAATCATTTTCTGCAAGTTCCCTAGCATTCACATATTTGTAGAAGGCACATAAGAGAGCTTAAGGGTGTACATTTAAAGTGAGGAGTGTTTTATAAGAAAGCCAAGAATAAACAAAAGAAGCGTTAATCTGACGCTGACAAACTATACCTCGTAGACTAAGCTATTCACAAAGTACTTTGTTTTAAGTAGGAAAAAGGAAGATGTGTGCAACTTGAACCTCAAGGGTCAACTTTCTTACGACTCCCACACTCATCTACTGTCAGTCTGCAGGGTTCTAGTTGACAGCATTAGTTTTAAATACATCATCGTTTTGTCTTTACTCTCCTTTATCCAACCAAATGCTATTCATCAAAGCATTTCTTTAGTATCATGACTCTGCATTAGACACATTCTTTGTTTAAAAATAAATGTGTTGCTTTCCTTTTCATTAGTGTAGAAAAACCATACTATAAAAATGAAAGCATGGCCCTCAGAAGGTATGAGATACAGATAGCAGATAACCAAACCTGCCAAGACTCACCCATGGGATGATATGCTGCTTAAGGGGGTCACAAACAAATGGATAGACTTTGTGAAGGAAAAAGATACTGAATATTGTGAAAGATGTGAAGGTATAGCCAGGAGAATCAGATAGGAAAGAGTTTATTTGGGGAGATGCGTGCCACCTAAGATCTGAAAAAACAAACAACAAACAAACATGTATGATTTATTACAGTCATCTTCTCATCTTAAAGAACATCCTATCTAAAGCTCCTGAGACACAAAGCCATGGTTTTGATTTTCTATAAAAGGCAGATAGAGATATCAAAGATTCCTGTGGATTTATTTTATTTTTAAATTTCACTCGTCAGAATAAGATCTCCTGGTAGTATAGACTTTAATAGAAGAATTCTACTAAGCTTTTTCTTCATTTGAATATTGACGGCCTTGGTTTCAGACACTAAATCCTAAATCCTAAATCCTAAACATAGCTGGGCGGTGGTGGTGCATGCCTTGAATCTCAGCACTTGGGAGGCAGAGGCAGGTGCATTTCTGAGGTCGAGGCCAGCCTGGTCTACAGAGTAAGTTCCAGGACAGCCAGGGCTACACAGAGAAACTCTGACTTGAAAACAACAACAGTAACAGCAACAACAAAACAACAACAACAACAAATCCTAAACGGAACAACTGAGGTCTGTCAATTGTGGTTTTTCAACAATTATGACAATCTACAAGAGGATCTGAGTGAGCATCTCCGTTTGGTGCAGGGCAAGAGGTCATGAGTGGTTTCTAGTTCCTTACAAATTCCATATTTATACACCATTTTCTAAAACAAAAATAATCACCAATGATGAGAAGACAAAGTAGATGAATTTTTATTTCCCACAAGTCACTTACCAACATTTGGGAAATGGTGCAAAGATATCCTTGGGTTTGAAATAAATGAAATTTGTACTTTCCATTTAGATCAGAATTGGAAATTCATGTATTCTCCATCTCTAGTACGTGCAGGTCATCAGGAGCTGCAAAGCAGTTTTAAACTTTTACTTTATACATAACTGTTTGAACTATAAATGATGTGCCAGTTACTGCAAAGTACAAATACATAAGAAATCACATGACCAAATTCTATTCTAGCCCTTCCTGGAACCAATATCTTTAACAAAATTACAATATTTCTCAGACATTTGGATTTGTTGTCTGATGATACATAGTTTTATTAGTATTATTTTTGAAAAGTATCACTGGCTGTTGACCCAAGTTTCTGCTTGCTGGATGGAGACATATGTATACTAAAAAACATTTTTTTTTCTATTTCATTTGCTTAAGTTGTCTGAGAAAATTTTGTACTTGATAAAGAAATGGAAATAAAGGTTACTCTCTGAATGCTTCCGCTTAAGATTTCCCTGGTTAATATATATTTCTCTGTAAAGTTGGAGTCTTTTATCTCTGTCAGATCTCTGATCTTAACATATACAAAACACTCCAGAGGAAGGTAGCAAGAGGATTCTTATATAAACTTCTTGCTTTGAAGATGAATATTTTAAATATTGAAAGCTCTGCCCCAAGATACTTGTTCATGAACCCGTTCCAAATATTATTTTGTACCCAAGTGGCAAATAATAGTGTGTATATCAGTGGGTTATAATGTACTTTTAAAAAATATACTTGCATAGTGAAATATCTTAATCAAGTTAAATATTATTCAGTGCTTTGTATAGTTATCAAACTTTGTTTCTTGAAAAATTTGTTCCCCCAAATCAACTTTGGAATATATACTGCATGATTTCTTTTATTCATACTTTTGCTCTGTATTAATTGTAGATATTGATGGTTAATTGTGATTTTTTTCTGTATTTGTATAAGAATGTAATGACCATCCATCGGTCCTGTACACTAGCTACTACCCTGTCCCCTGCAGCCTTCAGAGTCTCTAAACATCTCTCAGTTTCATTTTCTTCCTGTTACTCTCTTCCCCCTTATCTCTAACACCACTGTACCATTTTGTGCTTTTGCTGACTGATGTAATGTTTCCATAAATTAGTGAGAACATGTGGTCTTTGTGATTCTGGGTTTGGCCTGTTTCACTCAATGTAATACTCTTTAGATTCTTCCATGTTGTCACAAATGTCAGGATTTAATATTGTTTTTATGGCTGAGTCCCATTCTGTTCCAGTACTGATTAAATCTGTACACCAGACTAGAGACATACACCCCATATTTATTGCACACTATGCACAAATAAACAAGATATAAAAGCAACCCAGGGGACTGTTGATGGATGAATGGATGACAAACTTTTATAATTCTAGAGCAGAATGGGACTCTGTAGCTTTTCAGAAATTTTCTTTGTGTTCTATGCTGGTTGTATTGATGATTGATGTTCCTGACCCACAGTGTACAAGGTTTTGCCTCTCTCCATGGCTTTTCAAGATGCTGTTGCTCTTGTCCTTTTGGAGATAACTGCTTGGGATATGATGGTATCTCATTGGAGTGCTGACTTATTGAACTCAGCAATTGCTCATGTGTGTTTTAGCCAATTGTGTGTCTTCTTTGGAGGAATGTTTGTTTAGTTTCTTGGTACTTACTTAACTGTTGTGCTGTTTTCATCTTTTGCAGTACCTTCTGTCCTCTGGGTGTGGATCTCTTGTCAGAAGAGCCATTTGCAAATGTGTTTTCCTACTATATAGGTTCTGTCTCCATCCTTGTTTTCCCTTGCTTTTCTGATGTTTCTGGGTTCATTATACCAAATTTGTCCATTTTTTCTTCTGTTGACTTGGTTTTTGGCCCTATCTAAATACAGGTTAACTACACTAACACTGTAGTTCATCTATATTTTCTCCTATGGGGGTTTCATAGTTTAATTTTAAGATGTGGATTTTTGATCCATTTCTAGTTGATTTTTGCATATGATGAGGGAATTTAGTTTTGTCTTTCTCAATATCACCACTATTTATTGAAGGGACTTTTTTAACATGATGTTCTTGGCACGTTTGACAAAATCCATTCATTTAATAAATGTGGATTTATCATTTCTAGGTCCACGATGTGTTTCATTGTTGTTACTGTCGCCAGTATCACACTGGCTTAGTGACTACAGCCTTGTAGAATGACTTGAAGCCAGGTGTTCTGATGATTCCAGCCTTTGTTAGATTCTTTTGTCCTTTGTTTTCTCAACATGATTTTGACCTATCTGTGTCCTTTGTGATTCTATGAGAATTTGAGGACTTTTTTATATTATCATTTGTGGTGTGTGTGTGTGTGTGTGTGTGTGTGTGTGTGTATGTGAGTGTGTGTGTGTGTGTGTGTGTGTAGAAAATTTTAATATGTCATTATTGTCATCATTATTTTGCTCAGCAGTTCAGTCAAGCTTATGCCTCTCATCTTTCTGAAACTTGGTATCCTTTAATCAACGTGTTCCCTGTAATAATCCATGTTCCTCCAGCCTCATAAAGTCAGCATGTAGAAAGGTTGGAGGCTTCAGAATACCTGGCTCCACTCTACAGGGCTGTAGTTACTAAGCCAATGTTCTACTAGAAACAACATAGAATTCAATGGAACACAGGATGAGCCCGAAGATTAAAAGCCTACATTTACAAACCCGAATGATTTTGTCAAATGTTCCAAGAACATAATGTGGAGAAGAGACACTCCCTATGGATTTGACTTGTTTAAGACAGCAAATAAGTGATATGCTAAGTTCTCTGTCACTCTTTGTATGTTTTATTTTACTTAAATTTAATATCCCCCCAGGTTCATCCACAATGTTATGAATGTTAGAAATTCCTTATTTTTAATGGTGTAACAGCATTTCATTGTCTATAGACTTGCCACAATTTTGTTTGTTTAATATGCTAATAAATATCTCATTACCATGTAATTGCTATCAAGGAAAAGTAAAGAAAGGAAACTTCATATTTATTGTTGATAATAATGTATTTCCCTTATGAAAAATATAGAAATTTTTAACAACAAACTAAAAGTAGGAGCATCATATGATCCAGTAATCACACATTGACTATATATCCAAAGGGACTGAATACATGCACGTGTGAGCACACACACAAACACACACACACACACTCATACTTTTCTCTTAGCATCATATAATTTATTCCCTATTTGTTAAATTTAAAATTCAAACAACGGGGATTAAATGGTTTCAAATAAATTGAATGCAACAGGAGTTTTCATATATCTCAAATGTGAAATGCAGCTACAGCAAAGTCAAAATTTCTTTCTCTGGAAAAAGAATCCAAAGAGGATGGGGAAGAGTTCCCTGGGACTGAGTTTTCATCTTGGTGAAGTATCAGTGGAGATGTTTGTGCAGGCATCCACGAGAGGTTTCTGCAGGATCATGAGATTTTTGGATCTTATTAACCCATATCACGTTTCTGTAGCTATATTCAGATGACAAGTTCTGTCCATTTTCAGAAAAGATAGTCTGCTTTAAGTTGGTGCTGTTCGTGGAAACAAAAACAACAACAAAAAACTATAGTTCTCTTGTCTCCCAAGACTTCTCAATATGAAAGATCAGTATGGCACACTCTCATCTTTCCTTGGTTCTCTGAAGGATTACTGTAGCAAAAGTTCTTGGAATTTTTAAAAATGGAACATACATGAGAATTTCCAATTAAACCAAACTAATACTTATCTGCTCCTCTTGGCTTGCTTTCCCTTGGATTCATACTTGTAAACAGAGTTCCTTAGCAATACTAAGGTAACCCTGTAATTAAGGAAGTGAATGAAAGAAGCTCTATTTCTTTTCCCCCTACTTATGCTTTCTGGAAAATTCTGGGAAAGTATAGCATTTGGGATATTGCCAAATTAAATATTCCCAATGTGAGGAATATTTAATTTGGATGTCAGAAATTAGTTTTGAGAAATGACTTACTAAAAACAAGTTGCTTTAGCAATAGACAAAATTATTCTTAAGTATATTAAAAAATATTCAAAGTATAGTCCCCATTAAAATTGAAGAAACATTTCTCATCATTTCCTGTTTGACAATCTCTATTGCTTATCCGTAAGTTCCACAGATAATCTCCAAGATTATAGGGGAATTTCAGGACAGGGAAGAGGGAGTGGGTGGGTTGGTGAGCAGGGGGAAGGGGGAGAGGATGGGGGATTTTCAGAGGGGAAACTGGAAAGGGGGATAACACTTGAAATGTAAATAAAGAAAACATTTAATAAAAAAAGAACTGTTTAGTTGTAGATATAGCTTATGACATAGAAATCTAACTTCAAATTTCATATTAATTTATCGTATGTGTTTGTGTGTGTACATGTGTATGCATACATGCTATAACCTGCATTTGGACAACCCACAGAAGCAGTTTCTCTTTTTCCACCGTGTGGGTCTGAGGAAATGAATGTAGGTATCACACTTAACTGTAAGCACATTTCCCATCTGAACAATCTCACCAGTTCCACATTTCTTTAAATGAAGCACTTAGAAACTTACATTTCTAAAGATTTAATTTTAAGTGCCAGAAAAAAATTACTACCAGAATAACAAATTATGAATGTGGAATTACTAAGAAGATATTGTATATTCATAGAAAATGTTTTCTTAATGCTTAAGATTCGCTGAAGACATCTGT
Source organism: Apodemus agrarius (assembly GCA_964023405.1). Classification (NCBI taxonomy): domain Eukaryota; kingdom Metazoa; phylum Chordata; class Mammalia; order Rodentia; family Muridae; genus Apodemus; species Apodemus agrarius. The sequence goes on along the minus strand of OZ030025.1, from coordinate 31,410,061 downwards.
ACTTCTGACTCCTACAAAGGAAGAGATATGAATTATATTTCACAGATTGCAATCCAGACTATTAAAGTAAACAGAGACTTAATAATTCTATAAAAGTCACTGGCAAGCTTCTCGCTCCCTGGAAACTGTCGCAAGTCATCTGACATTCTTCACGGTACTGTATTCATGAGACAGTGTGATAATAAATTTGAGATGGATGCATCCTGGAACCAAATTATGGTAATAGAAACAATGAATAGACATCACATCAAATGTTCAGAGAATAAGAAAAAACAGCCTTCTGCTAGCCAAATGTGGTGACTAGGTGGGTGTGCTACTGATGCTACCAACAGATTCTTCCTGAAATATCAAACTGCCTTCCTGGAACACAGTCTCTGGCTACTTTAATTATGTGTTTGGTTGACAGGATGCTTCCTGGAATGAAAGGAGATGTGGCTTAACAACTAGCCTGAGAGCTGAACTGCTTGACCTGCCCCTATCCAGAAATGAACAAAAAAATAAAAATAAAAATAGGCTGGCCACAGGTATGTCTGGTAGATCCAGATATATATGTGGGCAGCTGTGATGGGCACTTCAGTCACCTGTAAATAATAAAGAAAAGCAAGAGAGGAATCAAGAAGACACAGAGGCATGGAGGGCATGGCATGTTGCCGACTGTGAGTGGGAAGGTCTCTGGAAATTCTTGAATCCAACATCAAGTCCTGGTGATGAAGATAAGGAAGGAAACATAATTCCAGGAGTTCAAAAATGCAGATTAGCCAACCAGCTGTACTGATGTCAGTGTAATTGAGCTGGCAGTTCATCAACCATATAGAATAGAGTGTGCTAGCTATGTTCAAATAGATTGCACCTGGGTCCTATGTTGGAGTATCTTCATTGAGATGATTGTAACCATATTGTTGTTTTTTTTTAATTGCATGCCAGTATAACTGAATCACAAAGCAGTGCAAGAGAAAATTATAAATGTGATCAAAGGTCATTAATATGTAATAAAGTTATCTTCACTGTGAAGTCTGATAGAGCATTCCGTGTTTTTCCAGAACCCGTTTCAACCAAGTTTCCCCTGGTGGTTTTGAAAATACAAAGCCAGCAAGTTGAGCTGCTGTGTTCCTTCCAACTCTATTCCCACAGGTGGATTTCAGTTAGTGCTTCATCATCCAAACTGTTGAAGAATTGGCAGCCACGGTATTGCAGATGTTGACTCTTTCCAACAATTCAAAGAAAAAGGAACACACACACACACACACACACACACACACACACACACACACACAAATAATGTAGAGTGTTTATCTCATGTTATGGTTTTGTTTGTTTACATAGGAGAAATCTTTTTTATCAGATATTTTCTTTACTTAGATTTCAAATGTTATCTCCTTTCCATTATTCCCCTGCAAAAAACTCCTATCCATCTCACCCCCACCCTGCTCACCAACCCACCCACTTCTGTTTCCATGTCCTGGCATTCCCCTATACTGGGGAAATAAGCCTTAACAAGGGCCTCTCCTCTCATTGATGTCTGACCAGGTCATCCTCTACTACCTATGCAGCTGGAGCCATGGGTCCCTCCATGTGTATTCTTTGATTGGTGGTTAAATCCTTGGGAGCTCTAGGGATACTGGTTGGTTCATATTGTTGTTCCACCTATGGTGCTGCAAATCCCTTCAGTTCCTTGGGTGCTTTCTCTAGCTCCTCCATTGGGGACCCTGTGCTCAGTCCAGTGGTTGGCTAAGAGCATCCCCCTCTGTATTTGTCAGTTACTGGCAGGGACTGTCAGGAGACAGCTATATCAGGCTCCTGTCAGCTAGCACTTGTTGGCATCCACAATAGTGTCTGGGTTTGGTACCTGTATATGAGATGGATCCTCAGGTGGGGCAGTCTCTGGATGGTCTTTCTTTTAGTCTCTGTTCCACACTTTGTCTCTGTATTTCCTCCAATGGGTATTTTTTACCCCTTCTAAGAAGGACCAAAGTATCCATCCACATTTTGGTCTTCCATCTTCCTGAGCTTCATGTGGTCTATGAATTACATCTTGGGTATTCTTAGATTCCTGGCTAATATCCACTTACTAGTGAGTGCATACTATGTGTGTTCTTTTGTGATTGGGTTACCTCACCCAGGATGAGATTTTTCTATTTCCATCTATTTGCCTAAGAAGTTCATGAGTTCATTGCTTTTAAAAGCTGAGCAGTACTCCATTGTGTACATGTACCATAGTTTCTGTATCCATTCCTCTGTTGAGGGACATCTGGGTTCTTACATTCTTCCATTGCTGGTGGGATTGCAAAAAAAAAAATCACTCTGGAAATCAGTTTGGCAGTTCCACCGAAAATTAGACATAGTACTACCAGAGGACCTAGCTATACCACTCCTGGGCATATATCCAGAAGATGCTCCAATATGTAATAAGGACACATGCTCTACTATGTCCATAGCAGTCTTATTTATAATAGCCAGAAGCTGGAAAGAACCAAGATATTGTAGGAGAAATCTTATTCAGTCCTTTTTTTTTTCTTTTCTTTTTTAGCACCTGAGTGCCAGACAGGTTGTTTGATTTGTTCAGGGACACACAATTAATATGTACAGTAAGAAGGTCATGAACCCCAGTCTCTTGGTTCCTACCAGATGGGCCCCATAAAGTTGCCATTTCCCTTTTTGATATGCATAGTTGTTATCATTATCTTTTCCTCTGTAACTATGACTAAGGTCATCTCAAAAGTTCCCAATTGAAAATAGAAAGATGTCATGAACTGTGGAGACATTGGACTAGAAAAACAATGTAGCTGAAATTGAAAAGGAGACTAGAAAGATCATTTTGGGAATCTTGGGCTCTTACATTGGAGACTTCGTCTTCATAGCTGTGGACTGTAGTCTCGCTCACCTATTAGAGTTTATTTTCTCCCTCAGGAAATTAGAATATCTTTTACCCCACTTCAGTTGTCTCAGTAAGGCCTAACAGGCAGTAATTTAGGGGGAAATGTTTTATGAATTATAAAACACAATGAGTTTAGATATTTATTACAGGATATTTTCTAATAAGATCTTTGAGTAGAGTAACCGCACAACAGATGTTTATCTGGAAGCCATTGGTTAGAAGCTGTGAACTTGACCCAAAGTATCCTCTTGCCCAGGGATTCTGAGCATGAGAATGTCAAACACACCAAGGATAAGACTACAAGGTACTCAGACCTCCTAAGATATGATAGAATCCTGTATTTGTTCCATCTAGCATAAGCTATAGAGATCATTATGGCCAATCTCATATCTACCAGTTATCAAAGTAAATAAGACCACGATTACCAGTGACCTTCATAACCTGAGAAAGGTTTCTGAAGTTACATCACATCAAAAGCTCTTGTTTGAACCTCAGGCTATAATAGAAAAAAACAAATTCATGATGTAATATTTAAATAATTGTTTTTCATACTGAATATAGTATGCATAAATGTAAAAAATATTAAATTGTTTAGAAAGGATAATAATGTATACTTGTTAGTGTGTGTGGAGTTGTTTATATTTCTCTGGAACAACTTTTTTATTATGAAATTTTGAACTCTGGAATAGGGTTTGGAATTAGCTTATCTATACCATATGAGATCATTGATGGAAAAAAGTCATAAACTAATTATTAAAGAGTAAGTTAAGGGATCTATTCAGCATGAGGGGGAGTAGGAAGAAAGAGGAAGGAAGGAAGGAAGGAAGGAAGGAAGGAAGGAAGGAAGGAAGGAAGGAAAGGAGGGAGGGAGGAAGGAAGGAAGGAAGGAGAAGAGTGGTGGGAGGAAGGGCGGGCTCAGGTTTAATCATTCCATAACAGTTCCTGTGCTCATGTTTATCCTAATGATATATATTAGGATAAACTCATGTATACCTATGCCATGTAGTTTCTGTGTCTTTCACCTCCTTGTATCTAGTAATAGAAGCTAACTTTTAATCGTTCATAAAATTGAAATTCAGTTTCCTTACCTAGTTTACCTAATCCCTTTCATTTCATTCTTTAGTCAAAGCCAATGAAGTTTGGCTTGATGGTCTCATCTAGCCTGCAGCTGTTATGTATAAATGTGTTTTATTAGAATCCACCCTCGATGGTTGCTTAGCATACAGACTGGGATTCATTTTGCCTTTCTGTGGCTCCCCCTGGAACATATCTGAGAGACAGCATGCCTCTCAGAAGTTAGACAATAAGAAGTAGCAGCATATCAGCAGGTTCTCTGTTCTTTTCTTCTCACACAGTTCTGATGGTCATCAGCTGACTGCAGTGGTCACCGGTCCTAATGGCATCACACAACTGTGATACTGAGTTAGCAACATGTGGTTTGTAAGTCTGCCACGTGGCAGCTTTTTTGCTCCCTGAGATTAACCTTCCACTCCGTTCTAGTTTGCATCATCTGTCCTTAACTGTGGCAAGTGTCTTCCTTGTCTGTGATTTAACAATATTGTCCTATTTTTTTTTCAAGATTTTGCTTCAAGACTTTTATCTGAATATCTTAGTTAGGGTCATAGTTGCTATGATAAAACACCAGGACTAAAAGAAAGTTGGGGAGAAAAGGGCTCATTTGGTTTATACTTTGAAGGCACTCATTCCTGTTCAAGGAACTCAGGGCAGGAACTCAAACAGGGTAAGAATGCAAGGACAGGAGCTAATGCAGAGACTACATAGAGGGGTGCCAAGTACTGACTTTCTCTTTATTGTTTGGTCAACCTTCTTTATTCTAGTTGAAGTTCTGCCACATTGCCCCTTTAGTAACCTCTCGATTCTCCCTGCCTCTCCCTTCCCATAGTTTCTATCTCTACCAAGATGGTGCAGCTTTCTTCTCCTATCCTGCGATAGGCCATTGATCTCTCTATTAAACCAATCAAAAAGTGATGGAGAGGATGTTTACGAAACACTGAGACAGGTGATACTTCATAAAAATAACAACATCAAAGTCTGAGCCTGTTCTCAAGTCTCTGCGGGAGGGCACAAAAATCAACATCTAAATCATACAAAGACACAGTTTACACAGTGCACAAGAGATTATCTCAACAAGTAATAGACTAGCTACCAGGAGTCTCCATATGCAGGAAATATGGGTTCAAAAGCACTACATTTGCCAGACCTCAAAGAGACTGTGTGTTTCTTATTTCTAGTTTATTACCCAGCAGTAAACTGTATTTTCAGCCTGTTAAATACCATAGCAAGTATATATAGGAAGCCCACTTAAACCTTGAGTTTTCATGAATGTCAGAATGGGGTAACTGAGGTCCCTTGTTTTACTGAAATGTAAGCCCACATACATCAACTGGCCTGCTTTGTTAGATGTGTCTATTGCTATGAAGAGATGTCATGACTAAGGAAACTCTTTTTTTTATTATGTTGAAGTCTTTTTTTATTTGATATATTCTTTATTTACTTTTCAAATGATTTCTCCTTTCCTGGCTCCCTGCTCCCCGAAAGTCCCATAAGCCTTCTTCCTCCCCCTGTTCCCCCATCTACCCCTTGCCACTTCCCTGTTCTGGTATTCCCCTACACTGCTGCACTGAGCCTTTCAGAACCAGGGGCCACTCCTTCCTTCTGCAGGATTAATATAGTTAAAATGGCCATCTTGCCAAAAGCAATATACAGATTCAATGCAATCCCCATCAAAATCCCAACTCACTTCTTCATAGAGTTAAAAAGAGCAATTCTCAAATTCATCTGGAATAACAAAAAACCCAGGATAACTAAAACTATTCTCAACAGTAAAAGAACTTCTGGGGGAATCAGTATCCCAGACGTCAAGCAATACTACAGAGCAATAGTGTTAAAAACTGCATGGTATTGGTACAGTGACAGGCAAGTGGATCAATGGAATAGGATTGAAGACCCAGAAATGAACCTACACATCTATGGCCACTTGATCTTCGACAAAGGAGCTGAAAACATCCAGTGGAAAAAAAAAAGATAGCCTTTTCAACAAATGGTGCTAGTTCAATTGGAGGTCAGCATGCAGAAGAATTCGAGTTGATCCTTTCTTATCTCCTTGTACTAATTTCAGCTCTAAGTGGATCAAGGACCTCCACATAAAGCCAGACACACTGAAACTAATAGAAAAAAAACTGGGGAAGACCCTTGAGGACATCGGCACAGGGGGAAAGTTCCTGAACAGAACACCAATAGCTTATGCTCTAAGATCAAGAATTGACAAATGGGACCTCATAAAATTACAAAGTTTCTGTAAGGCAAAGGACATGGAAACTCTTATAAAGGAAAACATTTTATTGGGACTGGCTTACAGTTTCAGAGATTCAGTCCATTAATATCATAACAGGAAGCATGGTAGTATGCTGGCAGACATAGAGCTGGAGAAGGATTGAAGCTTTCTAGATCTTGATCTGAATCAGGAAGATCATGTGACACACTTTTTCCAAACACCATCATGCCTACTACAAGGCCACACCCCTTTATAGTGTTCCTCCTCATGGGTCATTCACACCACCATGCAGGCAAACACCAAAAGGTAGACATTTTGAGATATTAGCCTACCATAGATTTTTAGTCACTAAATACTCATTCTCACTATCACATTATATTTCAAACAAGTTACAGTTGATTGGCAGATGCAAAAACATCAAGTTTTATACTTTCTTTGAGAAATTTTCTCCTCATTTTGGTGAAAGAAATATCTTTTGCAGCTATCTTGGACTTTGATCAGAGGAATCAACAAAGAAAAAAAATGTTTATTATAATGCATTCCCATATGGGAAAGTACAAAAGGAGATAAATGTAGTATTTTACCAAAAAAAAATTAGGTAGTTTGGTCTAAAATCTTATTCTGATTTGTGTGATTTGAGAAATTCCCAAACTCAACCCTTCAGTGTTTTCTAAGTTAAAACAATTTTAATGGAAAATTTCTCACAGTGCTGGCAAGCATTCAGTTCATCGAAAAAATATCTGGTAGGTCTTTCTGTGGCATACAATGTATGAAAATATCCAGCACCTGGTAAAGATAAGCTTAATAGAAAAATAAATAGTTTTTAAAAGAGAGAGAGATTTAAGAGTGATTTTTTAAAAGAATGCTTCTAGCAATTACAGATCATTGTATTAGCCATAAGTACTTAAGCTATAAAATTAATTGTATGAGCAGAAAAGTAAGCTGGGAGATGAGTTGGTGCAGTTATGAAAAGAAATTGTCCTGTACTCGGACTGCAATTCATGACACCTCATCAATAGCCATTGGATTGGGCTACCCACATTTTGCTTGGAGACATGCCATCGAGTTTGTGTAGGAAACAACTGTACGGCTGGAGAGATGGTTCAATGGTTAAGAGCACTGACTGCTCTTCCCGAGGTCCTGAGTTCAATTCCCAGCAACAACATGGTGGCTCACAGCCCTCTGCAATAGAATCTGATGCCCTTTTCTGGTGTGTCTGAAAACAGCTACAGTGTACTCATGACTATAATAAGTAAATCTTTAAAAAAGCAAAACAAAGAAAAGAGAACAGCTACACAACTCACTGTCTTCTGGAAAGAAAAAGAACTAAAACATTGATGTCTAAACTCAATGGGCTCAATAGTAGAGTATAATATGCTGATTTTAGTAAGATTACTTGACGGTATTTGGTAACAAGATGTGGCTTACTAGCATGTCAGGTAGTGGTCCTCATGCTATCATTTACTGCACAGCAGAAAGGGTAAGGGTTATAACGGGAGCAGCTTTGTACAAGTAACGTCACATACTCAACACATTTTTTATTTATTTTAAAAATGTGTGTGTGGTGTGTGTGTGTGCATATATAGATATGTGCACAGGTATGTGGATATCCAAAATCAGAGATGTTGGATTCCACTGAAGGTTGTTTCAGGCTGTTGAAAACAGCTAGATTTGGGTTCCAAGACCCAAATCCAGCAACTTTGAAAGAGCATTACAGACTCAAGCACTACATTCATTTTCTGATGAGTACTGATCAGGTATTATTCACTAAAAATAAGCACTCATACGTTGTCATTAAAGAATTGTTGGAAAGAAAAAAAACCTATTAATGAATCCTTAGTAGATAGCAGAAAGCCAAGAGTAAATACATGAGTAGGTCAGCATTCAGCAATGATCGCAATTATAGTAAGTGCAAACAGATGATAAAAAATATACCTTTCAACTGTTTTATATATAACACATGTAAAACAACCACAGACATAATTAAAGTAATATTATGACACAATGTTTGAAATTTTCTTTAAATATAAATATTGCTTTAATGTCGCTTAGATTATTTCTCTTACATTTACAGCCAATAAATTTTTATGAGGAAAAAAAGCACTATAAAATGTATATATACACATGATATTCTAATTGGTTTAGGTCAGGGATTCTCAAACAGTAGTGAACAGAGATCTGAGGATCACCCCAAAAACTTAATAAAACATTTATACTAAAAGTACATTGTAGGGCTGCCTAGACAGCCTGGTTGATAAAGTGCTTGTCACGAAAATGCGATGGACTGTGTCCAGTCTCCAGTATGTGTATAAACTAGGCACAGCTTGAATATCAGTTTTGGAAAAGCAAAAACAGGAGGAACCTTACAGCTTGCTGGATGACCAGTGCATCTAATCAAATCAGTTCCAGGTTTGGCAAGAGGCCCTTTTTCAATAACCAAGATAGAGGGGCATTCAAAAAGCACTTGACAGGAACCTCTTTACCTCTCTCATTTATATGCATGTATAACTACATCTGTCACAAGCACACACTGTTAGGGAGAGCAGTGGTCAAACACACACTCTTAAGGCTTCTTGATTTTCTCACTGTTCTCCCTATCAGTACCGTAAAATAATTGCTTAAGACTTTTTCCTTCAGGTCCCGGAACTCAAGGCACCCCAAAATGGTCCATTTTTATTAGCTGTCTTTACTTGTCCGTAGCCTTCCATTCTTTAAGGATTCAGAATGGTTGTGAAAATCACATTCAGCTTTTGCCTTCCCTTCTTGTGTTTCGGGCAATCACATGGTAATGAGCTACTACCTTATGCATTTCATTCCATAGTGGGACACTGAAAATATCTCTCTCACCCTGCTCGAATGAAAATGTGGGGGCCATGTACCACTTGAACTCAACATAGCTTCAATTCCTTTGCTGGGGGAGGAAAAGAAAAAGTTGGAACCAGATACCTGGTGACCGGAATCAGTGTGATCCGGTTTCAGACACCAACTGAGTTGATACTGGCTACAGCCTCATGACAAACCAATTAATACTGCTGTCTGCATACCCTCTACTTACCCTCTAAAGAGGCTTGATGACTGTGTCACATTGTGCCTGACTTATAAATGCACACGAGACAAATTCTGTGCAGGCTGATGATCTATCTTTAGAGCTCACTGAAGGTCTTGGCTCTTCTCCTGCAGCTCACCATGTGAAATGCTTCAGTGTCTCTGACAATTTCCATGAGCTCTGCTTAACACAGACACCTAAAGATATATTCCTGGACTCTAGATTAAAAATATCTCTCAAATTCAGACATCTGTACCCCCAATTTGGTTTCTTCCATTTTTAATTTCAGGATTCATCCTTACAAGAGACAGTATTTATTAAGCACCATCTTAAACACTTAAAGCAATTAACTGATTCAATCACAACACAGTAGGTACTTATATGATTCACATTCTAATGGTGAAGATACTGAGTCACTTGAGGAGTAACCTGCTCATGGTGAAGGCAAAGTATCAGAGCAGCAATATGAACTCTTGAAGTCTTGCCCCTGGAACTAATAATAATTACAGAGCCTTTATGTAATCTACTGTGCTAAAATAAACATGAAAAGGAGGTCATATTAGCTAAATTCTATAACCCCACTTTCCTGTTTCAGAATCAGAGTAAAAGAAATATAAGCTTGTTGCATTTCTATGATATAAAATAATTTCTGTCTTGCCTTTCAAAAATAGATTTTTTTTAACTCAACATAACGCAATCTCATATTAAATCTAGGTGATTAGTTTATATCAGTACTATGGTAATATTAATGTCACCAACAATACTCTTCTTGGTTTCTTCTATATCAGAAATCAACACAGCCTCTTGGGGAAAGAAAAAAATCAAAGCTAGAATCATAGATTGCTGCCACTCAGATTAAAGTGTCTGGAGGCTCAAGACTATGGCCTCATGTGCCCTATGTTGTCTTTAGCCCAAGAATTCAATAATGTGAAATGTAAAATAGGATTTGTTTTGTAAAATAACATGATCCAACATTATTTTTCAATGAACCTCTTCATGAGGCCTATCAGAAAAATAACTGGTTAAAAGTTTATCAACTATATTAGTTACGAGGATATTGCCCATAGCCCAGTAATCCTAATACCTATAATATACTAAATTCCACTTTACCCACAGGCTTTTTAATGCTAAAAACAGCATCAATGCCTGCACTACCAGAAAACAAGTTACCAATTGATAATCCAAAGAATCCAACTAATGTGTTTGCTGAGTGTGAACAAGAAAAGCTGTCACATTCAGAAGTTTCAAAATAGTTTTCTTTCTTTAGAAAGTGTGTATCTTCCCAGGACAAGCATCAAGATTCTCACGTGTCTCTGTGCATGTCATTGTTCACAGCTGAGTCAGAACAGAAATGACTTTGAAACTATTGCAAATGACATTTTCTGTATTTGGCAACTGTGGCAGTCTGGAAGTCCTCATCACATGAATAGGCTGACAGAAAAGTCATTTTAAAATTTGCCCAGCAAGGCTATAGAAGGTAGGTGAGGTGGTACCCCAGAAGATAAAATTCAAGGTCCAGGAGCAGGGCCATGCCTGTTATCGCTTACACAGACCATTCTTCCTGTCAGCGAGATGTCAGCAGCGTGTCTTTTGCTGTGAAGTGGCATGTTTTGGAGATATAAGTGAGAGAATATAATTTCCATCCACTTCAGGAAGCGATAAAGTTTGAACACCTAACCATGACATGCCAATATTAAGCCAACCACAGACTAGCTAAATCACATATAGTATTTAATCACTCGCCTCTCAACATGCTAACAATATTTAACACATTTAGCATCATGTCATCTCCATAAACCATTATATTAAAATTAATTAGTGCCAGAAATTAATTTCTGCCATTAGTTAATGCCAGAAAACTTGTCTAAAAGTACAGTTATTAAAACAGAGAAGAACATAAGCCCTTGATAGCTCAAAAAATATATATACAAGCACCATCATCCAATACAAAAAATAATACTTCTCTTGGCAATACCTTGGGGACCAAATTCCCTATTTGTTTGCTCTTTACAGATGAGGAAGGAGAAACAGGAAAAGTGATGTCACATGCGTTTTCTAAGAGCACTTAATTTAAAAAGCCTAAAATTTAAATATGTTGATTGTTTTTTATTTTCTCTGTCAGGATGGAAAACGTCTGAGATGGCACCTGTTTTTACCTAAAGAGTTTTGATTGCATGCAGTGATTGTTAATAACTGTCTGGTTGTTCCAGAAAGAGCCAAGGCACTGCTTCTCAACAGTAGGTCACAATTCCACTAGAAGTCAAATGACCCTTTCATAGGGGTCACATACCAGATATGCTGCTTATCAGATATTTAAGATTTATAACAGTAGCAGAATTACAGTTATGAAGTAGCAATGAAAATGATTTTATGATTGGGAGTCATTACCTCATGAAACCAGTAAAGAATGGCAGCTCTGGAAGATTGAGAACCATTGCTCTAAGGCAAGAAATATTCTCAGCTAACAGAAGTGATCTAAAGAAATTCTTCCTGTCAGAAAATGACCATTAAACCTGTAAGTCTCTTTTTTTATATATATGTTCTGACTAGCAATGCTCCCAACAAAAACAGAGGCATGAACAATGGTTGGTAGGGTGATCCTGTGACACAGCTCTCTATACCCAAATACCACTAGGAAAGAATTGGTTCCCCAAGAGTGCCTACACAGCGGTAGCACAGGTAAGACCTACACTTCTGTTCAAATTCCTAGTCCAAGAGGGACCTGCCCTAAGCCATCAGGACACAGGAGCCAAGGAACAGCCAAGGATAGGATCATTCTGGTTTCCATCTGAACCCTAGAACTGATCATGTGCCACAGCTCTCTATACTCAAATTCCTCCCTGAGAGAACTGGTCTCCTAGGATTTCTGACACACAGGTGTGCAGGAGCGACAAGCCACCATCAGAGACAGCAAGACCAGCTAACACCGGAAATAACCAGATGGCAAGAGGCAAGGGCAAGAACATAAGCAACAGAAATCAAGGGTCTTTGGCATTATCAGAACCCAGTTCTCCCACCACAGCAACCCCTGGAAAACACAACACAACAGAAAAGCAAGACTCTGATTTAAAAATCACATCTCATGATGATGATAGAGGACTTTAAGAAGGACATAAATAACTCCCTTAAAGAAGTAAAGGACAACACATGTAAAAAGCTAGAAGTCCTTAAAGAGGAAAGATATAAAAAAATTTTTTTAAGAATTACAGGAAAACACAACCAAACAGCTGAAGGAATTGAACAAAACAATCTAGGATCTAAAAATGAAAATAGAAACAATAAAAAACTCATAAAAGGGAGACAAACCTGGAGATAAAAAAACCCAGGAAAGAGATCAGGATTCATAGATGTAAGCATCACCAACAGAATACAAGAGGTAGAAGAGAGAGTCACAGGTGCAAAAGATACCATAGAAAACATTGACACAACAGACAAAGAAAATGCAAGAAGCTCCTAACCCAAAACATCTAGGAAATGCAAGACACAATGAGAAGATCAAACCTAAGAATAATAGGTATAAAAGAGAGTAAAGATTCCCAAATTAAAGGGCCAGTAAATATCTTCAACAAAATTATAGAAGAAAGCTTTGCTAACATAAAAAAGAGATGCCCACAAACATGCAAGAAGCCTACAGAACTCCAAGTAGATTGGAACAGAAAATAAATTCTTCCCCTCATGTAATCACCAAAACATGAAAGGCACTAAACAAAGAAAGAATATTAAAAGCAGTAAGGGAAAACAGGTCAAGTAACATATAAAGGTAGACCTATCAGAATTACATCAGACATCTCAGCAGAGACTATAAAAGCCAGAAGATGCTGGGCAGATGTCATACAGACCCTAAGGGAACACAAATGTCAACCCAGGCTACTATACCCAACAAATCTCTCAATTCCCATAGATCAAGAAACCAAGGTATTCATGGCAAAAACAAACTTACACAATATCTTTCCACAAATCCAGCCCTTCAAAGGATAAAGAATGGAAAACACCAACAAAAGGAGGTAAAAGCTCCTACACACACTAGAAAAAGCAATAAATTAATCTTCTTTTAACAAACCAAAAAGAAAAGAGCCACACAAACATCACTCCAGCTCTAATAACAAAAATAACAGGAGGCTACAATCACTTCTCCTTAATATCTCTTAATATCAATTGACTCAATTCTCCAATAAAAAGACATAAACTAACAGACTGGATATATAAGCAGGACCCAACATTTTGCTGCATACAGGAAACCCACCTCAGGCACAAAGACAGACACTATCTCAGTGTAAAAGACTGGAAAACAATTTTCCAAGCAAATGGTCCCAAGAAACAAGCTGGTGTACCCATCCTAATATCGAATAAAATTGGCTTTCAACCTAAAGTAATCAAAAAAGATAAGGAAGGCACTTCATACTCATCAAAGGAAAAATCTACCAAGAATAACTCTCAATTCTGAACATCTATGCTCCAAATACAAGGGCACCCACATTCATAAAAGAAACTTTATTAAAGCTCAAAGCATACATTGCACCTTACACAATAATAATGGCAGACTTCAAGACCCCACTCTCATCAAAGGACAGATCATGGAAACAGAAACTAAACAGAGACACAGTGAAATTAACAGAAGAATTGGACCAAATGGATTTAACAGATATCTATAGAATATTTCATCCTTAAACAAAAGAATATATCTTCACTGCACCTCATGGTACCTTCTCCAAAACTGAGCAGATAATCAGTCACAAAACAGACGTAAACCAATATAAAAAGATTGAAATAATCCTATCAAATCACCATAGTTAAAGGATAGTCTTCACTAACAACAAAAACAACAGAAAGCCCACATACACATGAAAAACTGAAAAATGCTCTACACAATGATAACTTGGTCAAGGAAAAAATAAAGAGATTAAAAACTTTTTAGAATTTAATTAATATGAAGATACAACATATATAAACGTATGTGACACAATGAAAGCAGTGCTAAGAGGAAAACTCATAGTGCCTCCAACAAGAAACTGGGGAGCGCATACATTAGCAGCTTGACAGCACACCTGAAAGCTCTAGAACAAAAAGAAGCAAATACACCCAAGAGTAGTAGATGGCAGAAAATAATCAAATGTAGGACTGAAATTAACCAAGTAGAAACAAAAAGAACTATACAAAGAATCAACAAAACCAGGAGCTTGCTCTTTGAGAAAATCAACAAGAAAGATAAACCCTTAGCCAGACTAACCAGAGGGTACAGAGACAGTATTCAAATTAACAAAATCAGAAATGAAAAAGGAGACATAACAACAGATACTGAGGACATCCAAAAAGGCATCAGATCCTACTATAATCAACAAAACTGGAAAATCTAGATGAAATGGACAATTTTCTATATAGATATCAGGTACCAAAGTTAAATCAAATCAGATAAACTATCTTTGCTGTACCATAATCCCTAAAGAAATAGAAGCAGTCATTAAAAGTCTCCCGGGACCTCATAAAATTACAAAGTTTCTGTAAAGCAAAAGACACTGTCAAAAGGACAAATCGGCAACCAACAAATTGGGAAAAGATCTTCACCAACCCCACATCCAACAGAGGGCTAATATCCAATGTATACAAAGAACTCAAGAAGTTAGACCCCAGAAAACCAAATAACCCTATCCAAAAATGGGGTACAGTGCTAAACAAAGACTTTTCACCTGAAGAAATTCGGATGGCTGAGAAACACCTTTAAAAAATGTTCAACATCATTAGTCATTAGAGAAATGCAAATCAAAACAACCCTGAGATTTCACCTCACACCAGTCAGAATGGCTAAGATCAAAAACTCAGAAGACATCAGGTGTTGGCGAGGATGTGGAGAAAGAAGAACACTCCTACACTGCTGGTGGGACTGCAAGCTGGTACAACCACTCTGGAAATCAGTCTGGCAGTTCCTCAGAAAACTGGACATGATAATTCTGGAGGACCCAGCCATACCACTCCTGGGAATATACCCAGAAGATTCCCCAGTATGCAATAAGGATACATGCTCCACTATGTTCATAGCAGCCTTATATATAATAGCCAGAAGCTGGAAAGAACCCAGATGTCCCTCAACAGGGGAATGGATACAAAAAAATGTGTTATATGTACACAATGGAGTACTATTCAGCCATTAGAAACAATGAATTCATGAAATTCTTAGAGAAATGGATGGAGCTGGAGAACATCATACTAAGTGAGGTAACCCAGTCTCAAAAGAATACCCATGGTATGCAGTCACTGATAAGTGGATATTAGCCTAGAATCTTGGGACACCAAAGACACAATTCACATACCAAATGATGTCTGACAAGAAGAAAGGAGTGGACACTGGTGCTGGAAAGGATCAAAGCATCAGTGTAGGGGAATACCAGAACAGGGAAGTGGGAAGGGGTGGATGAGGGAACAGGGGGAGGGAAAGGGCATGTGGGACCTTTGGGGGGTGGTACACCAGAAAAGGGGAAATGAATTGTAAATATAGAATATATCCAATAAAAAAAACCACACACACACACACACACACACACACACACACACACACAAATGTCTCCCAATGGGTTTAGTGCAGAATTCTATCAGACCTTCAAGGAAAACTTAATACCAATTCTCTTCAAACTAGTCTACAAAATACAAACAGAAGGAACACTACCCAGTTTGTTCTAAGAAGCCATAGTTACACTGATACCAAAACTACACAAAGATGTAACAAAGAATCAGAACTTCAGTCCAATTTCCTTTTTGAATATTGATGCAAAATATCCAATAAAATTCTCACAAACTGAATGCAAGAACACATCAAAATGATCATTCACCACAATCAAGTAGATTTCATCCCAGGGATGCAAGGATGGTTCAATATACAGAAATCCATTAACACAATCCACTACATAAACAAACTCAAAAAAAAAAAACCCACATGATCATTTCATTAGATGCTGAAAAGGCATTTGGAAAAATTCAACATCCCTTCCTGTTACAAGTCTTAGAAAATTCAGGAATCTAAGGCCCATACCTAAACATAGTAAAAGCATATACAGCAAGCCAATAGTCAACATCAAACTAAATGGAGAGAAACTGAAGCAATCCAACTAATATCAGGGACTAGACAAGGCTGCCCTCTCTCTTCCTATCTATTCAATATTATACTTGAAGTTCTAGCTAGAGCAATTAAACAACAAAAGGAAGTCAAAGGGATACAAATTGGGAAGTAAGAAGGCACAATATCACTATTTGCAGATGATATGAAAGTATACTTAAGTGACCCAAAAATACCACTAGAGAACTCCTAAAATTGATAAACATCTTCAGCAAAGTGCGTGGATATAAAATTAACTCAAGCAGATCAGGAGCCTTCCTATACTCAAAGGATAAAGAGAATGAGAAAGAAATTAGGGAAATGATACCCTTCACAATAGTCACAAACAGTATAAAATATCTTGGTGTGACTCTAATCAAACAAGTGAAAAATCTGTATAACAAAAAATTCAAATCTCTTACGAAAGAAATTGAAAAAGACCTCAGTAGATGGAAATATCTCTCATGCTCATGGATTGGCAGGATTAATATAGTAAAAATGGCAATCTTGCCAAAAGTAATCTACAGATTCAGTGCAGTTCCTACCAAAATTCCAACTCAGTTCTTCATAGTTAGAAAAAGCAAAACTTAAATTCATTTGGAATAACAAAAAACCTAGGACATCAAAAACTTCTCAACAATAAAAGAATTTCTGGTGGAATCACTGTCCCTGACCTCAAGCTGTACTATAGAGCAATAGTGATAAAAACTGCATGGTACTGGTACAGTGACAGGCAGGTAGATCAATGGAGAAGAAATGAAAACCCAAAAATGGACCCACACACCTATGGTCACTTGATCTTTGACAAAGAAGCTAAAACCATACAGTGGAAAAAAGATAGCATTTTCAAAAAATGGTGCTGGTTCAATTGGTGGTCAACATGTAGAAGAATACAAATTGATCCACTTTTCTCTTCCTGTACAAAGCTCCAGTCCAAGTGGATAAAGGTCCTCCACATAAAACCATATACACTAGGGGCGGTGGTGGCGCACACCTTTAATCCTAGCACTTGGGAGGCAGAGGCAAGCAGATTTCTGAGTTCGAGGCCAACCTGGTCTACAGAGTGAGTTCCAGGACAGACCGAACTACACAGAGAAACCCTGTCTCGAAAAACAAACAAACAAACAAAAAACATATACACTGAATCTAATAGAAGAGAAAGTAGAGAAAAGTCTTAAACACATGGGCATGGAGGAAAATTTCCTGAACAGAACACCAATGGCTTATGCTCTAAGATCAATAATTCATTAAAAAGACCTCAAAAATTGCAAAGCTTCTATCAGGCAAAGGATACTATCAATAAGACAAAATGGCAACCAACAGATTGGGAAAGAGTCTTTACCAATCCACATCTGATAGTGGGCTAATATCCAGTATATACAGACCTCAAGGATTTAGATTCTAGAGAACCAAATAACCCTATCAAAAATTGGGGAACAGAGCTAAACATAATTCTCAACTGAGGAAACTCGAATGGCTGAGAAGCACCTAAAGAAATGTTCAAAATCCTTAGTCATCAGGGTAATGCAAATCAAAACAACCCTGAGATTCTACCTCACACCAGTCAGAATGAATAATATCAAAATTGCAGGATATAGCAGATCCTGGCAAGGATGTTGAGAAAGAATACTCCTGCATTGCTGATGGGATTGCAAGCTGGTACAACCACTCTGGAAATCAGTCTGACAATTCCTCAGAAAATTGGACATAGTATTACCTGAGGACCCAGCTACACCACTCCTGGGCAAATAGCCAAAAGATTCTTCAACATATAACAAGGACACATGCTCCACTATGTTTTTAACAGCCTTATTTATAATAGCCAGGCTGGAAAGAACCCAAATGTCCCTCAACAGAGTAATGAATACAGAAAATGTGGTATATTTACATAATGTAATACTACTCAGCTATTAAAAACAATGACTTCATGAAATTCACAGGCAAATGGATGGAAATAGAAAATATCATCCTGAGTGAGGTAACTCAGTCACAAAAGAACACACATGGTATTTACACACTGTCTTAGCCAGAGTTTCTATTCCTGCACAAACATCATGACCAAGAAGTAACTTGGGGAGGAAAGGGTTTATTCAGCTTACACCTTCCATATTGCTGTTCATCACTAAAGGAAGTCAGGACTGGAACTCAAGCAGGTCAGGAAGCAGGAGTTGATTCAGAGGCCATGGAGGGATGTTCCTTATTGGCTTGCTTCCCCTGGCTTGCTCAGCCTGCTCTCTTTAGAACCCAAGAATACCAAGCCAGAGATGGTACCACCCACAAGGGGCCCTCCCACCTTGATCACTAATTGAGAAAATGCCCCACAGCTAGATCTCATGGAGGCATTTCCCCAACTGAAGCTCCTTTCTCTGTGATAACTCCAGCATGTGTCAAGTTGACACACAAAACCAGCCAGTACAATTGACCCCTTGTCAACTTGACACACCAACACATCACTATTAAGCCCCAACCCTTATTTTCTTATTCATCCCCAAGATCTAAATAAAAATTCCCACAGTCTTTACATACTAAAAATTCAATCCCTTTAAAAGGTCCAATATCTTTTAAAATTCAAAGTCTTTTAAAAGTTCAAAGTCTCTTAACTGTGGGCTCCACTAAAATACTTTCTTCCTTCAAGAGGAAAAATAACAGGGCACAGTCACAATCGAAAGCAAAACTTAAACTCTAATGGTTCAATGTCTGGGATCCAACTCACAATCTTTCGGGCTCCTCCAAGGGTTTGGGTCACTTTTCCAGCTCTGCCCTTTGTAGCACACACCTTGTCTTCTAGGCTCCAGATGTCTGTACACTGCTGCTGCTGTTCTTGGTGGTCATCTCATGGCACTGGCATCTCCAAAACACTGCTATCTTCCACTGTAACTAGGCTTTACCAATAGCCTCTCATAGGCTCTCTTCATGGTGCCAAGCCTCAGCTCCTTTGCATGACCCTTTCAGTCCTGGGCCATCAATTGCAACTGAGGCTGCACCTTCACCAATGGCTTTCCGCAACTTCTCACAGTGCTGAGAGCCTCTGCTGCACTTCATGACCCTTTCATGTCTTCAAAACCAGTACCATCAGGGTGACTCTTACACAGTACCAAGTCCTGCTACAGCACAAGGTACAACCTTGGCTATCTCTGGAACACAGCCTCTCTGCTCTCAGAAAACACTTCCCAGAAGATTTAACCTCAGTGATGCTGATTTCTTCTTAATCACCACTAATTCCTTAGCTCCAGCTAACCAGCATCAATAGTCCCAGTAACACAAAGGTTCGCTTTAGTGGTTTTTTGTTTCTTGTTAATCACAGCTGATTCTTCAGCCCTAGATAACCAAAACCACAGAATATTCATAATCAAAACATGGCCCTAATAAGAGTCTTTGACCTTTCCTCTGAAATTTCACAAGCCAGGCCTCCATCTTCTATTCTGTTCTCAACATTATCTTCCAAGCTCCTATACAATATCCCACAGAGCTTTTAACATGGAATGGATCTTCGAGTCCAAAATTCCAAAGTCCTTCTACAATCCTCCCCAAAACATGGTCAAGTTGTCACAGGAATACCCCACTATGCTGGTATCAACTTGTCTTTAATCAGGGTTCTATTCCTGTACAAACATCATGACCAAGAAGCAAGTTGGAGAGAAAAGGGTTTATTCAGCTTACAACTTCCACATTGCTGTTCATCACTAAAGAATTCAGGACTGGAACTCAAGCAGGTTAGGAAGCAGGAGCTGATACAGAGGCCATGGAGGGATGTTTCTTACTGGCTTGCTTCCCCTTGCTTGCTCAGCCTGCTCTCTTACAGAACCCAAAACTACCAGCCCAGGGATGGTACGACCCACAAGGGGCCCTCCCCTCTTCATCACTAATTGAGAAAATGTCCCACAGCTGGATCTCATGGAGGCACTTCCCCAACTGAAGCTCCTTTTCCTATGATAACTCCAGCCTGTGTCAAGTTGACACACAAAACCAGCCAGTGCACACACTGATAAGTGTATATTAGCCCAAATTCACAGATCATATGAAGCTGAAGAAGAGTGACCAAAATGTTAATGCTTTGGTGGTTCTTAGAAGGGTGAGAGGGCTAATATCCAAGATATACAAAGAACTCAGGAAGGTAGACTCCAGAGAGCCAAATAACCCTATTAAAAATGGGGTACAGAGCTAAAAAAAGAATTTTTACCTGAGGAATATCAAATGGCTGAGAAGCACCTAAAGAAATGTTCATCATCATTAGTCATCAGGGAAATGCAAATCAAAACAATCCTGAGATTTCACCTCACACCAGTCAGAATGGCTAAGATCAAAAACTCAGGAGAAAACAGGTGCTGGCGAGGATGTGGAGAAAGAGGAGCGCTCCTCCACTGCTGGTGGGGCTGTAAGCTGGTACTATCTTGAAATCAGTCTGGCAGTTCCTCAGAAAACTGGGCATAATACTACCAGAGGACCCTGTTATACCACTCCTGGGCATATACCCAGAGGATTCCCCAGCATGTAATAAGGATACATGCTCCACTATGTTCATAGCATCCCAATTTATAATAGCCAGAAGCTGGAAAGAAGCCAGACATCCCTCAATGGAGGAATGGATACAGAAAATGTGGTATATTTATACTATGGAATACTACTCATTAAAAACAATAAATTCATGTGATTCTTAGGCAAGTGGGTGGACCTGGAGAATGTCATCCTGAGTGAGGTGACCCAATCACAAAAGAACACACATGGTATGCACTCACTGATAAGCAGATATTAGCCCAGAAGCTCAGAATAACCAAGAAACAATTCACATATCAAATGATGCCCAAGAGGAATGAAGGAGAGTCCCCTGGTCCTAGAAAGGTTCAAAGCAGCAGTGTAGGGGAATACCAGGGCAGGGAAGTGGGAAGGGGTTGACTGGGGAACAGGGGGAAGGAAGAGGGCTTATGGGACTTTTGGAGAGGGGGTATCCAACAAAGGGGAAAACATCTGAAATGTAAATAAAGAATATATCTAATTTTTAAAAAAAGCAAAGAAACACACACACACACACACACACACACACACACACACAAAGACATGTGAACAAAATACTCATAGGTGGAAATGTGGAGCCAAAGTGTTTAGCAGAGACTGAAGGAAAGGCCATCCAGAGACTGCCCTACCTGGGGATCCATCCCATATACAGTCACCAAATCCAGATGCTATTGTGGAGCATGCTTGCTGATCAAAGCCTGATAAGGCTGTCTTGTGAGAGGCTCTGCCAGAGCCTGACAAATACAGAGGTGGATGCTTGCAGCTAACCATTGGACTGAGCACAGGATCCCCAATGGAGGAGTTGGTGAAGGGACTGAAGGAGCTGAGGGGGTTTGAAGCCCCATGGATGGAGCAACCCCATGTCAACAGGCCAGATCCCCAAAGGTCCTGAGGACTGGACTACCAAAGATAGAGTATACAAGGAATGACCCATGGCTCTGTCTGCATATGTGGCAGATAATGGTCTTGTTGGTCATCAGTAGGAGGAGAGGCCCTTGGGGCCTGATGGTGCTTGATGCCTCAGTGTAGGGAAATGCCAGGGAGGAAAGAAAGGAGTGTGTGGTTGGGTAGAGGAGCACCCTCATAAAGACAGGAAGTGGGGAATGGGATAGGGGGTTTCTTAATAGGACACCTGGAAAGGGGAAAATATTTGAAATGTAAATAAAGAAAATATCCAATAAATAATGAATAAATAAATAAATAAATACCAGGTAGGTATAAATTTTAAAAAAAAGAAATTAAGATTTCTATTTGTAATTTAAAAAAAAACAATGCATAGTATGAATATAAATTATTTTGAGATTAGAAGTCTTGGATCTCCCACATTTCCATGCTGTTTGCTGGGCAATATGGTGCTCAGCCCTGTTCTGTTCACTTTTCAAAGGTGCTTAAGTGGGGGAGAGGAGCCTCAGCAGGGAAGAGCACTTGCTAACTAGCTCAGTTTTCTTTCATGCCCAGTGACTTGCAACCACCAGTAACTCCAGCTGCAAGGCATTCCCTGGCCTCTGTGGGTACCTATCCTCATGTGCACAAACACATAAATAGAAGAATAAATAAATCTTTTCTTAAAAGTTATGTAATATTTCTTAATATGTAACTGTCAGGGCCATTTTGGTTGTCAACTTGACTACATTGGGAATGAACTAAAACCCCCAAATGGCTGAGCATCCTTGTGGGGGAATTTTTCGCTTAATAAAATCATTTGAAATGGGAAGACATATCTTTAATCTTGACTTTTTTGGGTCACTAATCTGGGTCATACCTTCTGCTGGAAGTGTATATATAAAGACGCAAGAGAAGGAGGCACGTGTTCTTGCTTGCTTGATCTCACTCCACTGGCATTAGAGCCTTCTTCTTCATGAATCCAGGCTATACTGAAGATCAGCTGAGATGACTGGTTTCCTGGGCTAAACAACTACTGGATATTTGGACATTCTGTTCATAGGCAGTCAGTTTTGGATTAGCTTGACCATAGTCTGTAAGTAATTCTAATAAATCTCCATTATACATATCCATTTTATAACTTTTTATTACTTTAAAAAACCCTGACTAATATTATAGCAACAAAGGCCATAAAAACCTTGTTGAGGTCTGGAACTGAATTTTTGTATTAATGACCAACCACACATTTAAATAACAGGTAAGTATTTAAATAATATATAAGTAACTCATTGCATAAAAATATGTTAAGCATTTTGTTTTAAGTAGCAAAATTGGAATAGAAAAGGATTAAAATTTAAATAGCACAAATGGATCAGGTAAAATGGTTCAGTGACTTAAAGGTACGTACGTACCCCCAGGCCTTTTGATCTCAGTTTGATACTTAGGACCCAATAGTAGGAGAGGAGAGGAGACTTCTGAAAACTGCCCTCTGACTCACACAGGTACCATGGCATATGTTGGCCATACACATTCACATACACAGACACATGCACATACACAAAAAAATAAAATTTAAAGATACAAGTACTATAAATTATTACAATAAATAAAACATATCTTATCCCCCAAATACAGACATAAGTAAAAATTTTCTATCATTTATTCATCTGTTAACATACCCATCAAATGTTTAGTGTTTATGCTCTATAAAACTGTTATTTTGTTTGGTCTTTCTTTTGGCAATAGACCAATGAACTTAAATCCTATTTAGGGAGCATGTTGATAACAAAATTCTTTAATACTTGCAAAAGAAGTGATAATATGTATAAATTGCCATGCGCTTTCAGACTGGGCAGTGAACATTGAAATGAGATGTTGATACATGAAATTCTACGGTAGAGGATAGAGACCTGTTGTAAATGATGTCATTTCTGGTATATATACCTTGAAAGAAAAAGAGGGGGAAGAGAGGGAAAAGGAGAATGAGGTGGGACAGGAAACAGAAGAAGAATGGAAGGATGGTGAAGAAGGACATAGGACAGAAAGAGATGAGAAAATTTCCCTAATTTTGTGTATGAAATTTCTGTTTTCTGAGCCACCTTTCTTGAAAACACTTATTCTCATTCTGGCCTCTCTAGATACCAGAGAAGTACTTCTCTGCTACATCTAGAATCCCCACAAACTGATCATCATCACAGTGTTTTTTTGTATATATGTGTATATGTGTATGCATGTATATGTATTTTTATGTGTGTGTGTATATATATGTGTATATGTATATATGTATATAGGCATTCTCAAGGAAAATCTGTTCTATCAGTATAGTTCAGCTATCCAATGATTTTGGACATAAGAAAGACATAAACTGTATAAAGTATATAAAAGGAATTAAATAATAGTGCTCAGTATGATTCTTATCCAGCCCAACAAAGGTGCTAGCTACTCATTTCTGTGACCAGAAATTCCTTTGACTCTTAGGAGAAAGTGTTTCAAAATAATTTTATTTTCCTATTATAATGTTCATTATCAAACTCATTCACTTCTGTGCTACTTTGTTTCTTATGACTTTAGCATACAATTTGCTTCTTTATTCTTCCAACCATGGAAAACATGGGTTTTTTTTATAAATTGTGAATGGAATATGATTGTTTTAATAAACAGAACAAACATTTTATTGAAAATGCTTCCATTTACCAGCAATTCATGCCTTTTGACCTTTATAACTATACCTTTTAGATTAGTAGCTTGGCCCTGGCATTTACTAAATAGGTGATGTTAGGAGCTGTATTCATTACTTTCATTGTTTTGATGAAATGCCTGACAGGGAGATAACTTTTAAAGGATCTGTTTTGGCTCATGGTTTGAAAGATAGGGCCCATCATGGTTGGTAAGGCATAGTGGGTCCTGGCAGGAAGAACATTCAGAAGGTTGTTACATTGTTTCCACTATCAGGAAGCTGATGATTATTGTGCTTGTCCATTTTCCTTTCCTGTTCAGTTTGTGTCCCCAGTGGTACTGCATTAGGGCTAAGCACAGGAATTCTGGAGGCTAAATGCTTGAACTCATACCTTGACATTTTGGTGCCATGATACATGACTTTTCAATATAATTTTTCCTTTAGTGTTTGATTACACTGTAACTAAGGAGAAAATTGTTGACACTATTGCTCTGTAAACACACGAAGGAAGACAGTAAATATCAATTTGTACTGTGTGATTTACACTAGTTGGTTCTATCAATTTAAAAATAGTACAGTATTTATAGCAGTTTAAATTTTCCATCTAAAATGAATCAAAATAATAAAATGGAATGTGGGGAAGGACATCAATATTTTATACCTATTGCAGCTTTTACATTTAGGCAGGGGCTACAAGAAGCCTGAATCTAAGTCCTCTTCTTAGAAACACAATTACAAATATGTTTAGCCTTCAATTTCTAGGAAAGAAAATAGGCTCAGAGATAATCTCCTTTATTTACCCAATTATCCCAGCACTATTTATTGAATTAAAAAAATTAGTCCAAGGATCAGTGCCTATGTTCACATTTTCATTTTAATAAAACCAAAACTCTTCTACTGTATATCAGTGAGCAATCATTGTCTACACATAACTAGCAGATACAAACCTTCAATGTCATGAATTTATAGTTATTAAATCATGGCTGATAAATGTTCAAAATATATCTACATAGAAAAAAACATAGGAAAGATAAATATCCTTCATCCCCTCTGATACAAGTCCTTTAAAACACATGCTGTCTCTTCCCACGGCACTGTCTCAGGACATACATAGTCACAATATTAAGCCAGTAAATATTTCCTACAAGAGTATGAAGTGTTCTCTGGAAACTTGGAATTACCCCCATTAGCCACAAAAATTCCTTGTATTATTTTTCTAATAAAATTCAATTACCCAAATACAGCAGGTCCCCCAGAGCCCCAAGTTCTGGGCATTTTGTTGTTAGTTATCCTCTTTATCATCTTTAAGTTTAACAGCTGTGGAATCATGTAGTCACAACACAAGATGCCAAAGTAATTTTAAGGAGATATTTGGTAAACATGATTTATTGGCTTCTTCATGTTGACTCTCCAAGCCGTGGTTAGATGTAAGCTCATGAAAGCTGCTTCGATTGGGCTGAATATCTAAGCTGTGATTCAAATGGTTTCTTCCTATGATTCCCACTGAGAGACTAGCTTCCTGGCCCTTGTGCACTCCTGGCAGAAAATGACAGACACCAAAGGGAGTAATTTGGCTCAAAGAGTTTGACATTTTATCCATATTTATTACTTTACATCCCATATCCAAACCCTCGCTGACACTGTGCGATGAATCACAGATTCTTAGTTTCACAGATCTTAGAAGGAAAGTAGCCAAGGATCTGATACTAGCACTCTCGGCACGGGGCTTTGACTAAAGCATGGAATCACTGAGTCTTTCAGCTTCTTCCTCAGGTGCTGGTGTTTAAAGGGATACCTTGTAAATATGAAGCAAATAAAATTAGGCTACGCTTATACAAATAGCTTGCAATCTTTAAGACATCTTATAATGCTGGTGTGTCTTGAGTTTGAAATCTATGAATAAACATTGATGGTTATTGTGAAACTTGAGATACAGTTCTGTAGTAAAGTGCTGTCCTAGTTTATACCACACATAGACACACACACAGTCACACACACACACACACACACACACACACTTACAATTACAATTAAGCTCCGAACTCATCTTTCCTAGATGTTTAGCTAATTGAATTAAAATAAATAACCTCTTGTTAGTAAGAAGATATCACAGAACTTCCTAGTTCAAGAAACATCACTGACCTGAAGAATCACTGTTGTTTAATGAATGAAATAAGTGAACCTTGTAAAGCAGGGTTATGAGCAAATATAAATTTCTGGTTATGCAATACCTTAAATACCTCACTTTAAGTTAGCACAATCTTCCCCTACATGAACATCAGATCAGCCAGATGATTCTTCATACATACAACCCCTGATCTGTACCAGAGTTCCAGAGAGACTGCATCTCATCAGCTCAGGAAGAGCAAAGCTATTGAAACAAGATCCTGCACCTGCCTGCTATACAGGTACCAGTCATCATCTCAAACCAGAGTCTTTTATTGCCAGAATTACTCTTTCCTGCTTCCTGTTCCAGGCATTTGAGTGATTTGTTGTGCAATGGGAAGTATTGTATATATCCAGACAGATAACAAACTGAAAGCTTTCTGCAGACATAAGCAAACCTGTAATGTAAGTTGAAAACAAACCCTGTAAAGCAAGTTGAGAATGTAGGGAATCTTATCTACTTAGGATAGGTCCATCAGGTTCTTACCATTCCCTCTTCAAGGCACTGATACATGCTGAGTACCCATAATCCCATTCAGCAAAGTCCACAGTCTGAATACCTTCCCCCTTTTACCTACAAATCTGTGAAGAAGAGCACTTGTAGATTCCTTGTATAATTTATGTTAATTCTTAGTTACTTACAACATTGTAGATTATGGAGGTTTACATTATTAAATTTGCTGTCTATAGCATATTTTTGTTATTGTGGCTATTGCATTACAATTTATTTTCCACCTCCTTTTGCAAACAGCTGAAGTGCTTGTAGTTCAAGACAAAGTTTTGAGCCTCTGAGTGATCAATTTAAAAATGAAGAAATAAATAATTCTAATAATTAAATAATTCTAAATAAATAAATAATGTAATAAATCTAGTCCTAAAGTACATATTCTATTTTTTTCTTAAATACGAGCATTTAATAACTTCTTACTGGTTACTGTAGACATTATCATCATACTTGCTATGGAAAGTATGGTCATATTACAGGTAGGCAGTAGTCTAATTATTACATCATAACTTTCAAGAATTTGTTTTTCCTGCCCCAACAAAATTCTACATAGCCATAAGATAAATGGGAGTAAATAGACAATGTTTAGTACTATGGTAGCAAAGGTAACTTACACAGGAAATTTGAACATTTCTTATGAAATGATTAAATAGCAAGATATTAGAAATGTAGCTGCTTTCTAATAGATAGCAAGGCAGTTTTTCTCTCACTTATTTTCTGGGGAAACTTTACATCTTAGAAAATCATTTTCAGTGCTTGTCAACACAAAACATAAAACAGTCCCAGGATTAAATGTGACTATGTCTTAACCACCTTGCGATTGTTTCTCTATATCATTACCATTATTTCTGTCACATGGAATTTGGTTTCAAGGACTTTAAAAAGAATAGATTATTAAAATTCTCTCTAATTTGTTTTTACTAATGATAAGATCTCATTGCTAAACACACACACACACACACACACACACACACACACAATCTTGTAAAATACACAGAAATCAAGCTAGAACTGTATTAGAAGTTTCCTTCCTGGTGGCTAGTTTTAATAGTGCTAGAAGTACTAGCTGCAAGGTGAAAAATGATTTCTATTTTGTAAGTCTTAGGAACTATTGGAAATTTAAGTGTCGTGCTAATACATACAAAAAAATCCAAAGCAGAATAATCATGTTTTGTCTTTAAAAAAGACAAAACAAAACAAAACAAAACAAAACAAAACAAAACAAAACAAAACAAAACATAGCACCTCCCAAAGGGAAATAATGGGAAAGAAGGAAATAACATTTGGACACTGAAAAAAAAAATGCCTTTGTTTGCACCTGCATGCAGAAAATCAAATGCCTTACTATTTTGTTGTATTATGTTTTCCATTCGTATGGCTAATTTCATCCCATTCTCTCTTCATGAATTTCACAAAGAAAGGAAAAGTCTGAGGTGTCCAGAATTTCCTGCCATAGTAAATCACATCATGATGAGTCTAAGTGATTGTCACCTGTTGGCCTTGATTCTGGTATTTTTTCCTTTCTCTATCTGTGTGTCCTTCAACACCCATCACATTTCCTCAGGCCTGCTGAGGTCAATAGGGGGGAACTGTAGATGAGTCAAAGACCCAAACTGTATACTCTCCAGTCCCCTGCTTCACATCATAGACTAACTGACTACCTCCACTGCTTACTTTAATGCGGGTACTTAAATGCAGGTACGATTTTATTCTGCATGCTTTATCACTGCTAAATGGACAGCTTCTGATAAAGGAGATGATTCAGGAACAAGTAAATTAGAAAAGATTATATCCTTCTAAAGAAAATTACATGGAAAGTTACATTTCCCCATGTCATAGTTTGTGGTTTTATTATAACGGACTAAGATGAGGAATGTTTCATCCCAGTTTCCACTTAGCATTTAAATTCTTATAACCAAGGCTTTAAATCTGCATATAGAAAAAATACACGACTTAAAAGAAAGAACTGGCTCAGTACCATTAATATAAACTTGAAAAAGAAAAAAAGTTTGAAAAGTATTTACTTACATATGAAATACTGTGATTCAGAAATGAACTTTAAGAAGTAGTACATTTTACATTTCTACACTTTTAAATTTTTTAAACTTTTTAAAAAAACTTTAAATATTGAATACTTTCTCAGCACTATGATTTATATGAAAATCAATGTCTTCTTTTACAGATAAAGGAGGGTAATCTGAAAACCTTTAAGGGGGGACTGGAATAATCCTTCTTATATTCTTATCTATTGGATCTGTGTTAGCCTAAAGAGTAAGATGACTGGACTTGGGAACAGACCTTTTTGATGTCATCAGCAATCTTATTTGAGCTGGAATCCTTGAAACAAATGCAGACCCCACTCCGGTACAGAATAATGTAGCAAATCAAAGATCAGTCATTTGCTTGTCAAGCTCAAACACATGAAGAATACCAGGATGAACAAGGATGCTGCTCACATCACTCAGGACATCTTACACACAAATCAATAAATACTTATTTCCAACAGTCAATCCAAAATAAATTGCCTTGTATTGGTGACGGATTTACTTGTGTACATCTCTCTATCCAAGCATTACCCATAGCGGGTTTTAGACTATGCCAGGCAGGAGGAGAGTCGCATCTCATATACTGCTGATAGTGTTAGCTTTAGCTTTGAAGTTGAGAAGCATCCTACAGACTTTCTTTAATAGGGTCAAGAACACGAATGAGTTTAAATTGGCTTCGAGCTGTCTCTTAGAAAACAAATGTCTCTGTATAGCTTGGCTCTTTGATCCTGAAGATATCCAGGATCTGCTGCTTTTGAAAAATAAAAACTGTTTAACATTTTCTAACATTGGAACTGATGAAAAAGTAGCTGGTATTATCAAGTCAACCTCTTGTCCATCCCACTTTTCAAGACACAAACCAACTGCCTACACATGCGCGCGCGCACGCGCGCGCGCGCGCGCGCGCACACACACACACACACACACACACAAACTCTCTAATCATCCCAATGACCGTTTAAGCCAATGAATGCAAGGAGGCAGTGACCATGGGTAAGAATTTGTACAAACATAAGTTCATAGATGTGCAAACTTAACTTTTAACATTGATGAAAATTACATTCATTAAATGTATTCCAGAAGATAAAAATACAAAATATCTAAATAATTAACAAAAAATGTTATAAATATGGTTCAAATAACACAGAAGCACAAAGTGAATAGTCAAAAAAATCAAAGAATCCAGAGGGTCTTCCAAGAAAGTCATGCAAATCCTTCTAACAAAAGAAATGGTGCAAATTAAAAAATAGCAAGTTGTAATCAACAGTGATAACAAAAATAATCTGCCTTTCTAGATGGCTGTATAGGAAACTTTTGACATAGGAAGACTCAATATAAAAACTATAAATTGAAATATGTATCTCCATCACTAGTGGCTTGTAAAAAGCCTGGGTTCATTTGGGGTTTGACCTGTGTCTTCCCAACAGTGAAGTAACTCCACTTGAAGATGTCAGTTCTACATTCAAGGCTGAAAGACTCCCTGCCCAGCCTAAGATGAAACTTTTACTAAGCTTGTCAAAATTTGACAGGCCTGAATTTAGGGCATAGTCAATAAATAGTGGCAGTTTAAGCATCACGTATGGGATGCTTGTTCTAATCATTGTAAGTTCTGAAATGTGAGCTCTTTCACATCCTAAAACTAAGGGAAGCCACAATCTGCTCCCTTTAAAATAAAGAATTATTTTTACCATTATGCACTTCATGAGAATTTTATTTCAGTTCAATGCTATAATAACAGTAGCAATAAATCCTCTATTCATCATGGACATTCTCATTGGAAGGAAGAAGCACAAAGCATGCACTTGCTGAATTTGGGGCTCCTGAATATTGTGACATTTAGGGTGTTTCCTAGGGAAACGGAGAAGTAGTATTACATAATTAAATGCACCACATCTGCTTAGCAACAAATTTGTATTAGCAAAAAATGTACTCAGTGTACTAAACTAGAGTCACTCTCATGGATACCACAGAGGATCTTGGAAACCTAGAATATCTTCTAACTAGTAAGGGATGCTAATTTGCAAGACACAGAAAAAGAATATGCAAATTTTTGTAAACAACTATTATTTGGAAAAGCATCCTGGAATACTAAAAAGCAACAAGAAGAAGAGAGAATACACATACATAACACACACACACACACACACACACACACACACACACACCACGTTAAGGCTTAATCTCACAATTCTAGATGAATTATTTCTCTGGTAATTTTACTATATTCAAAATTGATATTAAAATGAACACAAAGCCCTTTTGCTCCTCTACTCTGTGAGAGACTCAAAACTTTCTGTTTCCAAGACAGTGTTTGCCCCCTTCTGGAAATATTTTTGGTGACCTGCTTTAACTGAACTACTTAGAGGAAATAAAAGAGAAACTTGTAATTCTGTTTTCATAAATGCTTACCACATCGGAAATTGTACTTTTCAACACTAGAGGGATGACTCATCAATTAAGACCTTATACTGTGCTTAGAAAAGACCAGAGTTCAGTTCCAAGAACCCATATCAGGTAGTTCACAACCTCCTGTGACTTCAGCTGTAGGGAATCCCACACCTCTCAGGGTGCAGGAACTTATATGAACATATATACACAGAGAGATGTACGCACACAAGAACACATCCACACACAGACATCCACACAGCTAAAACAAATATATCTTTTAAAGATTAGAACTTTTCCACCATTGTCTCTTTATACTCAGAGGATTTTTGTTGTTGTTGTGTTGCATTGTTTTATTGCTTTTGTCACTTCTTTGCAGAATCCAGTCACATGTATCTTGAATGCCTTGAGACTGATAAGCAAACCACTGATACTCTTTTGAGACTTTTTCTAATATTCTGTTAACACATTTCATATTGTTATCTCTTCCAATTCAACATTTTCTTCATTTTTGTCTGCAATATTTAATCTACTAATATCATTCAGTGTGTTTATTTTTTTCGGGCATTTTAATTTCTAAAACTCTGATGTGGATTGTTTTTAAAACATCTGTTTGATTTAGCATCATTTTCCTATAAGAAAGTTAAAGCTTTAAATGTCTTTATCCGCCCAGTCTAATATTTGTCTATAGTACTTTGGCATGGATTTCTTTAACTTTAACTTTTTTTTTTTTTACAATTGTGGAAAATAATAGATTTCACTCTGACAGTCCCATGCCTGTATGTAATATAGATTGATGATATTCATACTTTTATTATCCTCTCTGTAACCCTTCCCTTCTAATGTCACTCCCTCTCCTCTTGCAAAAAAAGCATACCCTCTATATCGATATCACTTTATAAAAATCTACATAGTTAAGAAAGGAAAATAGGATATGTATGTTTCTGACTCTCGGCTATTTCACCTGTGATCTCCTATTCTCTGGGGGTGTTTTTCCCTGTAGATGACAGGATTTAATTCCTCTTTTAAACTTAGCGATACTTCATCGTGTATATATGTACTATGCGTTCTTTACCCACTCATCCATTACTCACCCAGGCTAGTTCATCCACATTCGGTCACTTATAGATAGTGTTGCAGTCCATAGCAAATGGGGATGTGTAGTAATGCATGTCCTATACTGGCTGACGCATTTGGGGATATATCCATGAAGAATGTTGCAAGGCTGAATGTTGTTCTGTTTTTGTTTTTGTTTTTGTTTTTGTTTTTGTTTTTGTTTTTTGAGGAATCTCATGCTGACTTCCATGGAGGATGATCTAACTTGCATTCCTACTCACTGATATAAAGGTTCCTCTTGCATGGATGGATCTTTAATTTTTACTTTTTTTCTTCTCTCATACAACACACCCCACCCTCAGTTTCTCCTCCCTCCACTCCTTCCACTTCTTCTTCTTCACATCTCCCCTTTCTTGCAATCACTCCTCCTCTGTTTTCCTTCAGAAAAATGCAAGCCACCCAGGGACATCAACCAAAAATGGACTGACAAGATACAATAAGACTAAGCACATGCGCTCACATCAAGGTTTCATAAGGAAACCCAATAGGAGAAAACAATGAATCAAAGGCAGACAAAAGAGTAAGAGACACCCACCTCCACTCCCATTTTTGGACCTCAACAAGGACACCAAGCTTACAACTATCACGCAAATGCAGACCTAGCTCAGATCCATGCCAGCTCCATGATTGCTGCTTCAGGCTTTGTGACCCCCTGTGAGCCCTATTCTGTTGATTCTGTGGGACATATTTTCATGATGCCCTTGACCCTTATAGCCCTAGAAAATTTTCCTCACCTTGTTCCTCCCCCTCTTTGGGGAATTCTTGAAGATCCAATGGGGAACCCAATGGAGGTCTCCAGTTTGGGCTCTCTCTCAGCATAATGTTTGCCCATAGGTCTCTCTGTCTGCTCCCAGCAACTGTCAGGGGAATGATGATTGGACTAGACTATACTCTATGAGTATAGCAGAATATCATTAGGAATCATTTTATTGATGTTTTGCTAGGTCTCTGGGCTCTCCAGCCTCTGGTTCCTGGTCCATCTGGAGGGATCTTTACTGGTTAACTTTCTACCAGACGTTATGTCTTTCAGAATATCTGAACATACAATGATTTATCAGATTCCAGACATTATAAATTTACCTCATTCAATGCTACATATTTTTGTATTACTACAGTATTCTTTCTTGACTGTTTCCTGGAATTCTGTTATTTAGAAACAGGGATTTTAATTTCTTTATTTTATTTTATTTTATTTTATTTTATTTTATTTTATTTTATTTTATTTTATTTTTTTAAATCTTGCTGTATAGTTAGTGCAGCCCTTAGTCTAAGGCTAATGATTCTTACCATAATTTCACCTAGCCAATGAGCAGCTCTATCTCGTCAACCCAGGCATCTGCTGGGTTGTGCTAGGATTTCTTTACCGCTTTACAGGAGCAGTGGAAATGAACTGGTGAATCCTAGGCCTTGCCCCATTTATTTACAGTCTCTCATGAATCCCTGTCCTGCATTGTCTAATATTCAGCCTCTTAACCAGTCTCAGACATTTTGGTCAGTAGTATGTTCACTCAGGCAGGACACGAAATCCTATCTCTGTATCTTCATTTTAGCCACAGACAACTTCTCCAGGGAAAAATAGAAATCTCTTCATAAGCAGTTTCCCTACTTTGAAATTTGATCTTCTTAAGTTTTATTACATTACTTTCTTGTTTAAAATTTTCTGTAATTCCAAATTACCACAAGAGAGTACCCAAATGTCTATCCGTAAGAAACAATCAGATCTGTGGTGAAGTTTTTGCCAGTAAAATGAACCAAACCAAACCAGCATTTTGAGTTCATAAAACCATTTTATTGTGAAATATAGCACAAAATAGTTGACTAAATTGCATAGTTTAATAAAGTATCACTAAGTAAAACATCCATTTAACCATTAAATTAAGGAATATTGCTAGCTGCACAGAAACTGCACGTAAGGCCCTTCCAACATGCACATAATCACATATAATATATTTAACATTTTTTCTTCTCTGTAATTGCTTTATTTATACACTATTTTCCGATGCAGTAAAATATGGTGGACTGCAACCTGAAGGAAATGTGGTAATAGTTTCAGAGATCTTGGGACTTTTGATAAAGTGAAGTGACATGTAGCTAGCTCATGGTGCATATCAGTCATAAGCAGATTCAAGTAACTGGAAAAAAAGGGATAAAGCTTCAGAAAATAATTATTTTTCTAAATTGTAAGAAATACTATCATGTTAGACTTGAAATTTCTAATTAGATGAACTGGGGGGGCAAAAATGAATTATTTTTGAAAAAGAAAAAATCAAATATCTAGTGAACTTACTCATATGCAAAAGATGTAAACAACTGAAGATTTATCCTGTGCACAGTAACTTCATAGATTTTTTCAGATTCTTAAGAAATTGTCTTTTTATGAAAAATAGGAGGCTTAGAAAATGACAGCAAGACTGCTCATTTTTACCGCTTTATTTTTACACAGAGATCTATAGATTAATCATATCCATAAATATCAGTAAACATATTTTAAAATTATTTAACATCAAATTAAATGAAACATTGTCAAGATTGATTTGTTTTAGAAATAAAAAATAATAACAAGTTTATTAAAATGGTTAATTGTATCAACAAATAAATGATACATTTTATAATGTTAAATATCTATTTATAAACAGATATTTTCAAAACACATTGTACTCTAGGTATCATTTGAGATCTGAAGATGCAGGATAAACATTACATTATCCTTAGCCTTGTGAAATTTGTATTGTTTTAGAAACAAAGTCACTGATTTTTTTTTTTTTAGTTAAAAAAATACTATAATTTTATGTATCACAGTTAAGATCAAAATTTCCAGGTAAGGGAAATGAGCATCAAAGAATGGACTATTTAATTTAGAAAATGGATGTAGATATACTTTTTTTGCAGTGAGGGAATGATATAGAGGAGTCTGGCAGTATTTGAAGAGTTTCTGAAAGCAGACGTTTCTATGAAGAGAAATCGAAAATAAAAAGATCCAGGTATACATAAAAGTGCTATATTTCAGAGGCAGCAGGAAAGCCAGTGTTTTGAGGACAGAAAGTGTTGACGGGGAAGAAGAGAGCTACAGAAACGGAAGCCTCATGAGAAGGTGGGGCTCTATAGCTCAGGAACTTTCTGACAAGGTCATAAGTATGTCCTTGGAAGACTTCAAACAGGAAAGACATGTAATTTATCTCCATTTATAAAATGTCACTTCTTTGAGATGAGCATGGTGTAGGCAACAGAAATAGGCATAATAACAGTCAAGAGAACTCTAGAAATATAGGGGATTGGATAAGAGCATTAAGGACTGGATTTGCTATTGACATAAGTAGGTTAGACACACCAATATTAATTCTTACTGTATTATTAGAAATGGCTTCTTTACATATCATAGACAATGAACATATTTATAAGTCTTCTACAAGTCAAAGACTTAATTTGCCTTGCAATTTTGTTTTAATTTAATTTAAATTTACTTTATTTGGTTTATAAAAGTGTTAAGGCTGATAGGTTATTTGGGGTTTTGGTGAAGAAGCAAGGGGGAGAGACCCTACCTTGTAAAGGTTACATGATATTAATGTATGTTACAATTTCTCTCTATTAAAACATCTAGTGACAATAGAGGTCAGCTGACAAAGTAACTTGAGAACATCAAGAGAAAAAAATGAGCATTTTAATTTTTCCAGAGTAACTAAGAATTCCAAGTTGCTATGAGAAATTAACATGAGAAATCACTCTTGCAAGTCAAATCCTCTACCCCAGCAGTTCTCAACCTGTGTGTCAGGGCCCTCTTTGGGGTCTCCTATCAGATATCCTGCATGTAAGATGTATGTATCACAGTAGCAAAATTATAGTTACAAAGTAACAAAGAAATAGTGTTATGACTGCGGGTAAGCACAAAATGAAAAACTGTATAAAAGGGTTCCACCATTAGGAAGGTTGAGAATCCTGGCTTTACACCATTGTAAATGTTACTTTGCAAGGCTTTATAAGGAAAAAAAACCACAAAGAGCTCATATGCAGGTGCAAGAAGTGCCGTCCAGTGGTCAGCCCTGGCTCAAGCCATGTTAGATATAGCAGTTCATATTGACCTTAACAGTTCATATTGACCTTTAACTTGATGAGTCCTATATAAAACTTTATGGAATTTCTCAAGATTTAAAAAAAAAAAACACTTAGAGAGAATGTAACAGGGGATGTGTTCAGCATGACCCTGCTCTGAGCCAAGTTATTTTTCTGTGTCAGTGACCGGCAGGCATATTCCAGGCAGCAATATGAAATAGCTGGCAGTCATGGGACAAAATGGCTACAGCTAGGCTGGAACAGGGAAGACCTCAACAGAAGTATACTAAGCCTTAGAAGGTCCAAACCTAGAAGAGTGTGGGAACACACATAATAGGCAACCTTGAAACCTGTGTTTGTACATGCAAGTGTCAGGGAAGGGCCTGTGACAGAAACCCTTCACCTTCATGGCACACACTCCAGATGTGGGATTTAACTCAAACTCCACAATCCTTTATCACTGGATGGCCACTTACGGTGAAGGAGGCTATTTGACACTAAGAATGTGAGAGTTTTCATCTAAGACTATTAGTTAGGTAATACAATCAAGAAGCCAGATTGGATTCCCCAACAAGCATTTTGTGACCCTCTCACCCTACCCCAGTGTGATTGTCATAATGAACGCTGATTTTCTCACTGATTGAGACAACATTAAATGGATAAATGTCAATCGTTCAATCTTACCAGTGATAGTTGACTGAATGAAAGATTGTCAGTCATTCAGGGAAAATCCACACTGTGATAAATATTCCAATCGCCTAAATACCAGTATGATTTAAAGTTGTAGACTTCATAGTGCAGAAAGGGAAGGGTAGGTATCACAACTTACATAAAATTAGTGTGTTTTCCTATTTTAAAAATGCTATAGTATTAAACATTTGTATTGGCTATAATAGTGGCTCATTCATAAAAGACCTTGGATACAATACTGTGGTTACGTCAATGAGAAATGTGCCCTACGGGCCCTGGAATTTGGATGTTTGGTCCTCAGTTGTTGGCACTGTTTGGGGAAGAGTAGGAAGTGTGGCCTTGCTGGAGGAAATGTGTTACAGGTGGTGGGGGCGAGGGGAGGAAAGCCTTTGAGAACTTATAACCTGCCCCATTTCCAGGTCTCTCTCTGCTTTATGATAGTGGTTATGTTGTTAACTCTCAGACCATTGCCATGGCTTTCTGCCATGCCTCTCCATCATGACAACTCTCAGTCCTCATTGCCTCTCATCCCACCAAAACCGCATCTCCTTTAAACTGCCTTGATCATAACATTTTATAATAGCAACAGAAGAGTAAGTAATACACAAACGTGGAGGGTTTTTTTTTTTTTGTTTTGTTTTCTGTCTCCAGATGCCACAAAATAAGTTTGCACACAGTAACAACAGAATCAGACCTCCATATTTCGAAGATCATTTCAAGATCATTTATGAGCAGAAAAACATGTCACCAAAGAAAGCCTATCTTACATGGTAGTCAATAGCTTTTCAATTCTCATGACTTAGAAAATATATTTTTAAAAAATCTAAGCTGATTTTGGGTTTGGCGAAAGGGTTCTAGTTTAGTTTGCCTTCATTCAAGGTACCTAGTCAACAAAGCATTCACTAGGGTCTTTGTCGGAGGTAAGGTCTGCATGTCAAATCTCATTTTTCAGACACAGACAAGTAGTACAGATTTGCCATGTGCCAGAGGGAGAATTGGAAATATTGAGGAAGATGCTACTGTCTAGTGTAAGCATCTCGAAAGAGGCTACAGAGTAGACAGAAAAATCTGAGCAGCAGTGATTTGGTCAACATGGAGACAGTGAGAACTTGACTGGGGTGTGACTGAGGCAAAAGAGAGACTGACAAAGATTCGAAGGATTCAGGCTAAGGCCTGGGGCTGAGGACTGGAAAATTCCTTGGATTACATGAAGAAATGAAAAAAGAAAAAGTGTAACACACAAAGACTATCTGTCTAATCAACTACAGATGTGATACAGCTTCAATTTTTGCCAAAGAAGAATATGTCTTTTAAACTAATTTATGTTTGTAAAAAGTCTTCAACAAATAGAGTGGCAGAAAGGAACGTTCTTTGCACAAAGTTGTCTATCAATTTTTTTTTCAATATAAAAACAGTTATTCGACTGCTGTCAAAGGTTGTTTAAAGAATATTTTAAAAACTCCTCCAGAAATGTATACTAAGGAACTAATTCTAAATCTTGGGAATCTAATTTGGGAAGTAAAGCCAATAATTTCCTCCCTTACCTTTTTAATAAATCCACCTTATTAGAGTGGTCGGAGAATAGAGGTAGAGTTGAGGGTGGGGATGCTGATAGTGGGGCAAATTTATAAACGGGAATTGAGTTCAAGAACTTTATTTCTAAGAAAGAGCTGTAGAACTTGTCTTAGAAAAACAAAGTGTTTGTGATAACACAGTCACATATAATAAGATGTATTTAATTTTTTATGCTAAATAATGCAATTTTCCATGGCGGGAATGTAGCAAGGTTGACTGCACCACTACTAACATTCCAGGCTGCATAAACACTGAATCAGCATTTGCACCCTCTGGTCACAGTGTTGTCTTACCACCATGGGGAGATTGTGAAACAAAGCAAATTCTTTCCTTGCTGATTTGATTCTATATGGATCTGCTAACATTTGTTTATTTCTCTGTTGAGAAATTTCTCTTCATCACAAAGCCTGAAGAGAACAAAGCAGAGAATGTTAAGAAAATACAATTTCTATTGGATATAATTTTTTGCAACAGCATTTCAGAAATCCTCCAGAGAAGAGGGTGGTGTTTAAAGCTCACTCTCTGGGTTTATGAGCGAGTTGGGGACTTGGAGGAGAAATATTTGCTGAGACTAGCAGATATGTGTTTACAGGAAAGACAGGAGCATGTTGGTGTGACACAAATAAAGCTTGTGAAGGACACTATCTAAGTTTGGATAGTGTTCAAACTCATTAACGTGCTGTGATGAGTCTGTCTCTCCAGTCCGTACATAAATTCAACAGCTTTCTAAAGGACTTGAGCACACTTTTGAGAGTTCTGTCTAAATAAAATGAGTCTGGATGATGTGTGTGTTATGCAATGTTAAACCAGAATGATGAGAGAGAAGAGACATCTGCTTTTAAAAAGAAGCTGGTGTAAATCTTAAAAGTGATCATTTAAAGCGAATTTGGAATGGATTGCCCCTGAGCATCGAGAGCTATGTGAACAGGAGTCCCTTGGACAGTGAGATTGATAACTAGTAATGTAAGGTATATGGGAATATTTAGACCAGGAGAGGAAAAGTCAAGAGTGATTTTAAGAAAAATCTTTTCATATCACTGGGTAATCTACAAACATTCACAACCTCATGAACAATGTAAATAGAAAGTGAAGTTGGTAGGACTGGATTGCATGTATATCAACATGAATGAGATAGTTTTTTTTCCTGCCTTGAAATTGTAAGACTAGAATTTTAGTGAAAAAAAAAAAAAGTATGTTCTAAACTAATGAGAACTCCGATTGGTGCTGACTTTACTGTACTGTCAACAATCACCAGAGACCACAATCTCCAAAAAAGAGGCAGAAAGAGAGATCAGTTTGAAAGTGATGTTCTGAGAAATGTTTGCTGTTATGCCCTTCAAACAAGTTTTAGGGGATAAAGAATCAAGACTATTACTCATGTAATCTTACAATGAAGAAGAGAAGAGAGGAGAGAAAGAGAGACAGGAAGAGGAGGGGCAGAAGAAGGAAGGAAGGGGAGAAAAATTATCAATCGTGATAAAAAAAAAAACACTGCATGGTATTGCAGTGGCAGGCAGGTAGATCAATGGAATAGAGTTGAAGACCCAGAAATGAACCCTTATACCCATCGTTACTTGATCTTTGTCAAAGGAGCTAAAACCATTCAGTGGAAAAAAGACAGCATTTTCATCAAATGGTGCTGGTTCAACTGGCAGTCAACATGTAAAAGAAAGCAAATAGATCCATTCTTATCTCCTTGTACAAAGCTCAAGTCCAAGTGGATCAAGGACCTCCACATAAAACCAAACACACTGAAACTAATAGAAAAGAGTGGGGCAGAGCCTCGAGCACATGGGCACAGAATATTCTATTCCTGAACAGAACACCAATAGCTTATGCTCTAAGACCAAGAATTGACCAATGGTAGCTCATAAAATTGCAAAGTTTCTGTAAGGTAAAGACACCATCAATAGGACAAAATGGCAACCAACAGATTGGGAAAAAATTCTTTACCAGTCCTAAATCCGATAGCGAGCTAATATCCAATACATATAAAGAATTCAGGAAGTTAGACTCCAGAGAACCAAATAACCCTATTAAAAATGGAATACAGAGCTAAACAAAGAATTTTCAACTGAGGAATACTGAAGAAGCACCTAAAGAAATATTCAACATCCTTCCTTAGTCATCAGGGAAATGCAAATCAAAACAACCCTGAGATTCCACCTCAGACCAGTCAGAATGGCTAAGATAAAAAACTCAGATGACAGCAGGTGCTGGCAATTATGTGGAGTGGGATTGCTGGTGGGATTTCAAGCTGGTAAAACCACTCTGGAAATCAGTTTGGTAGTTCCTCAGAAAATTAGACATTGTACTACCAAAGGACCAAGCTATACCACTCCTGGGCATATACCCAGAAGATGCTCCAATATGTAATAAAGACACATGCTCCACTATGTTCATAGCAGCCTTATCTATAATAGCCAGAAGCTGGAAAGAACCCAGATGTCCCTCAACAGAGGAATGGATACAGAATATGTGGTACATTTACACAATGGAATACTACTCAGCTATTAAAAAGAATAAATTCATGAAATTCTTAGGCAAATGGATGGAATTAGAAAATATCATTCTGAGTTAGGTAACCCAATCACAAAAGAAGACAAATGTTATGCACTCACTGATAAGTGGATATTAGCCCAGAACCTTGCAATACCCAATGTATAATTTACTGACCCCATGAAGCTCAAGAAAAGGAAGACCAAAGTATGGATACTTTTCTCCTTAGATGGGGTACAAAATACCCATGGGAGGAAATACAGAGACAAGGTGTGAAGAGACTGAAGGAAACATCATCCAGAGACTGCCCCACTTGGGCATCCATTCCATATACAGTTACCAAACCCAGACACTATTGTGGATGCCAACAAGTGCTAGCTAACAGGAGCCTGATATAGCTGTCTCCTAAGAGGCCCTGCCAATGCCTGAAAAATATGGGAGGGGGTGATGCTCTCAGTCAAGCATTGAACTGAGCACAAGATCTCTAATGGAGGACCTAGAGAAAGGACCCAAGGAGCTGAAGGGGTTTGTAACCCCATAGGAGGACCAACAATATGAATCAACCAGTATCTTCAGAGCTCACAGAGACTTAACCACCAACCAAAGAACA
The DNA here is from genome assembly GCA_964023405.1 of Apodemus agrarius. Lineage (NCBI taxonomy): Eukaryota > Metazoa > Chordata > Mammalia > Rodentia > Muridae > Apodemus > Apodemus agrarius. The sequence continues at coordinate 31,368,052 of OZ030025.1, read as the reverse complement.
CACTTGGAGGGACCCGTGGCTCCAGCTGCATATGTAGCAGAGGATGGTCTGGTAGAACATCAATGAGAGGAGAGGCCCTTGGACCTGTGTACCCTCATTGCTGCAGTGTAAGGAAATGCCAGGTCAGGGAAGCTGGAGCGGGTGGGTTAGTGAGCTGGGGGAGGGAGCATGGGATAGGGCGTTTTTTTGGAGATGAGTCATAGAAAGGGGGTAACATTTGAAATGTAAATAATGAAAATATCTAATTAAAAAATAAGAGGAAAAATAATACCCAGGATCATTTGAAAATGGACTGGAAATGGTTTTCTTTTTCTATATTCTTTGTTTACATTCTGAAGGCTTTCCCCTTTCCCAGTTCCCCCCTCACCATATGTCCCATATGTCCTTCCCCCACCCCCCATTCCACCCCTCCACACACACACACCCCTGCCTATTCCTCAATCACCACCCAGTTTTGTAGGAGAGTACCAGAACAGAACAGAGAAATGGTGGGGTGGTGATTGGTTTTACATATACATTGTCAATTCTCTCTCTCTCTCTCTCTCTCTCTCTCTCTCTCTCTCTCTCTGTTTATATATTTGTACATATGTATTTCTGTGTATCCTATACTAACATCATAGTTGCTATGAAAAAAATACATTCTTTTCCATTAAGTGTCAATTAAGAAATAAATATATCCCTTTTGCCGCTGCTTATCACTATCATACTAATATTAATAAGTAGACAGACAGCTCAGTCTTCCTGACTACCCTGTCTGGCATCAGCAGGAGAGGATGCACCTAATCTGGCATAGACTCGATGTACCAGGGTGCAGGGAATACCCTGGGTGGGGTCCTACCTTCTCAGAGGACAAGTCGAGGGGGAGGGGGGAAGGACTCAGTGAAGGAAGGACCTGGAGGGACAATAAGAACAAATAGATTAATTAATTAATTTTTAAAAAAGAAAAAGAATTTCTGCTCTTTCATTATAGCTTTCTTATTTCTAATATTTTTTATTATTCTTTACAACTTATCTTTCTTTTCACATTGCCCATGTTTCCACATTCTCCTTTATCCATGAAACTCTTTAGCACACTAAACATTGTTTTCTTCTTTTAATTCTCAGTATGTCCATTCATTATTCCTATTGTGTCTTGTTCCATTCTTGCTGCCTTTTAAAATTGTGAAACTTTTTATTTTTCCTTTTAGTAGATTTTGTAATTTTTTTTTCTCAATAACTACATGATGTAATTAGGCCTTTTGAAGTGTGGTGGCAAGATACAGGAAAAGAAGGTGTGTCTTATGGCCTATCACTGCGTCTCAGTCATGTAGTTTGCCTCCTTCCTCTCACTGTGAATTTCAAAAGTATTTTTGCAATCCTCTGTTCTGAGATAAGAGATGATTAAGTGACCTAGATTTGGGTGCTTAGGCTCCAAAGTAGAAGGGTGAGGTTGGGGAGTTCTTGCTAACCTTCAGGACTAAGTAGTTGGGTTCTTCCTATAGAACTATGAATAGTTCTTCCTAGGGTCAGGCATTTGAGGAAAAAGTTACCTAGCGTGTTTAAGAAAAGTGTAATTGTGGTATGCAGACCTAATCTGTGACTACCATCGCTAGGATGGAAACCTGCCAGGCTCTCGCCACTAGCCAGTGCCAGGGCAGTGGCTCGGCGGAATATCTCCATGACCACTGGCCATGCACCAACATGGCTGGGAGCTGCCTGCCCCGAGGTCCCCCCAAGCCCTTGCAGCTGTGGCCGGTTTCCATCTTGCCACCAGGCCACTGGTGAGAGGGCCAGGGATGCAGATGTAATCTGTGACTATCATCGCTCGGGTGGAAACCTGCCAGGCTCTCGCCACTAGCCAGTGCCTGGGCGACTCAGCAGGACATCTCTAAGGCCATTGGGCTGTACCCCAACACGGTTGGGAACGCCTACCCTGAGGTCCTCTCAGCACTCACAGCGGTGGTTTCCATCTTGCTGCCTTCAATAGAGAACCAATAGGTGGGCCAAGCCTCACAGGACGTTCAAACACCAGCCAGTGACAACAAGGCCAAATAACGCCAGAGATAAGCAGGTGGCAAAAGGCAAACATAGGAATGTTACTAACAGAAATCAAGGCAGCATGGCAGCATCCGAACCCAGTTCGCCGACAACAGGAAGTCCTGGATACCCCAACACACCAGAAAAACAAGATTTGGATCTAAAATCACTGGTCAAGATGATGATAGTGGAACACATAGATAAATCTCTTAAAGAAATACAGGAGAAAATGGATCAAAAGTTAGAAGCCCTTACAAGGCAAACACAAAAATCACTTAAAGAAATATAGGAGAATATGGATCAAAAAATAGAAGCTGATAAGGAGGAAACACAAAAATCACTTAAAGAAATACAGGAGAATGTGGGTCAACAAGTAGAAGTTATGAAAGAGGAAACACAAAAATCTCTTAAAGAATTACATGAAAACACAAACAAGCAAGCGAAAGATCTGAGCAAATCCACCCAGGTTCTAAAAACAGAAGTAGAAACAACTAAGAAATTGCAAAGGGAGACAAATTTGAAGATAGAAAACCTTGGGAAGAAATGAGGGGCCATAGATGCAAGCATCAACAATAGAATACAAGAGATAGAAGAAAGAATCTCAGATGTCGAAGATACCATAGGAACCATTGATTCAACAGTCAAAGAAAATGCTAAATGCAAAAAGCATGTAACCTAAAACATCCAGGAAATCCAGGACACAATGAGACAACCAAACCTAAGAATTATAGGTATAGATGAGAGTGAAAATTTACAATTTAAAGGGCCAGCAAATATCTTCTACAAAATTATGGAAGAAAACTTCCCCAACCTAAAGAGAGAGATGCCCATGAATATACAAGAAGCCTACAGAACTCCAAACAGACTGGACCAGAACAGAAATACCTCCCATCACATAATAATCAAAACTCAAAATGTACTAAACAAAGAAAGAATATTAAAGCCAGTAAGAGAAAAAGGGCAAGTAACATATAAAGGAAGACCTATCAGAATTATACCAAATTTCTCACCTGAGACCGTGAAAGCTAGAAGATCCTGGGCAGATATCATGCAGACTCTAAGAGAACACAAATTTCAAACAAAACTACTATGCCAAGCAAAACTCTCAATTGCCATAGGTGGGGAAATCAAGGTATTTCATGACAAAACCAAATTTGCACGATATCTATCCACAAACACAGCCCTACCAAGGATAATAGGGAAAAAACACCAACACACAGAGAGAAAACAGCTCAGAAGAAGCAAGATAGAAATCCCCTCTCATCAAATGAAAAAGAAGATAACCACTCAAATAAAAAAAAAACGTCAAAAATGTCAGGAAGTAATAATTACTATTCCTTAATATCTCTTAACATAAATGGACTCAATTCCCCAATAAAAAGACATAGACTAAGAGACTGGATATGGAAACAGGACCCTACATTTTGCTGCATATAGGAAACACATCTCATTGTCAAAGACAAACACTACCTTAGAGTAAAAGCCTGGAAGACAATTTTACAAGCAAATGGTCTCAGGAAACAAGACAGAGTAGCCATTATAATATCAGATAAAATTGAATTTCAACCTAAAGTCATCAAAAGAGACACAGACAGTCACTTCTTGCTGGTCAAAGGGAAAAACCCCCCAAGAAGAAATCTCAATACTGAATATCTATGCTCCACATGCAAAGGCACCCTCATTCGTAAAGGAAACTTTACTAAAGCTTAAAGCACACATTGCACCTAGCACAATAATTGTGGGTGACTTCAACAATCCACTTTCCTCAATGGACCAATCAGGAAAGCAGAAACTAAACAGGGACATGGTAAAACTAATTGAAATTTTGGACCAATTGGATTTAACAGATATATATATAGAATATTTCATCCTAAAGCAAAAGAATATACCTTTTACTCAGCACCGCATGGTACCTTTTCCAAAATCGATCATATAATTGGTCACAAGATATGTCAACAAATACAAGAAGATGAAACTAATCCCATGCCTCCTATCAGATCCCTATGGAGTAAGAGTGGTCTTCAATAGCAACAAAAACAAGAGAAAGCCCACATACACATGGAAACTGAACAATACTCTACTCAATGACACCTTGGTCAAGGAAGAAATAAAGAAAGATATCAAAGACTTTTTAGAATTTAATGAAAATGAAGGTACAGTCTACCCAAATCTATGGTACAAAATGAAAGCAGTGCTAAGAGGAAAACTCATAGCCCTGAGTGCCTCCAAAAAGAAATTGAAGAGAGCATACTCTAGCAGCTTAACAGCACTCCTGAAAGTCCCGGAACAAAAAGAAGCCAATTCACCCAGGAGGAGCAGAAGACAGGAAATGATCAAACTAAGGGCTGAAATCAATCAAGTAGAAACAAAGAGAACCATACAAAAAATCAACAAAACCAGGAGCTGGTTCTTTGAGAAAATCAACAAGATAGATAAACCCTTAGCCAGACTAACCAATGGGCACAGAGACAGTATCCAAGTTAACAAAATTAGAAATGAAAAGGGGATATAACAACAGAAACTGAGGAAATTCAAAAAATCATCAGATTCTACTACAAAGCCTATACTCAACACAACTGGAGAATCTGGAGGAAATGGACAATTTCCTAGACAGATACCAAATACCAAAATTAAATCAGGATCAATTAGATCACCTAAATGGTCCCATAACCCCTAAGAAATAGAAGGGGTTATAGAAAGTCTTCCAACCAAAAAACAGTATGGGACCAGATGATTTTAGTATAGAATTCTATCAGACCTTCAAAGGAGACTGAACACCAATACTCTTCAAACTATTCCACAAAATAGAAAAAGGAGGAACACTGTCCAACTCGTTCTGTGAAGCCACAATTACCCTGATACCAAAACCACACAAATATCCAACAAAGAAAGAGAACTACAGGCCAATTTCCCTTATGAATATCGATGCAAAAATACTAAATAAAATTCTTTCCAACCGAATCCAAGAGCACATCAAAAAGATCATTCACCATGATCAAGTTGGCTTCATCCCAGGGATGCAGGGATGGTTCAATATATGGAAATCCATCAATGTAATCCACTACACAAACAAACTAAAAGAAAAAAACCACATGGTCATCTCATTGGATGCTGAAAAAGCATTTGACAAAATTCAGCATCCTTTCATGCTAAAAGTCCTGGAAAGATCAGGAATTCAAGACACATACCTAAACATAGTAAAAGCAATATACAGAAAACCAGTAGCCAACATCAAAATAAATGGAGAGAAACTTGAAGCAATCCCACTAAAATCAGGGACTAGACAAGGCTGCCCTCTCTCTCCATATCTTTTCAATATAGTACTTGAAGTTCTAGCCAGAGCAATTAGACAACATAAGGAAGTCAAAGGGATACAAATTGGAAAGGAAGAAGTCAAACTATCATTATTTGCAGATGATATGATAGTATACTTAAGCGACCCAAAAAATTCCACCAGAGAACTCCTACAGCTGATAAACAACTTCAGCAGAGTGGCTGGTTATAAAATCAACTCAAGCAAATCAGTAGCCTTCCTGTACTCAAAGGGTAAGCAGGCTGAGAAAGAAGTTAGGGAAATAACACCCTTCACAATAGCCACAAACAATATAAAGTATCTTGGCATGACTCTAACCAAACAAGTGAAAGATCTGTATGACAGGAAGTTCAAGTCCTTGAAGAATGAAATCAAAGAAGACCTCAGAAGATGGAAAAATATTTCATGCTCTTGGATTGGCAGGATCAATATAGTAAAAATGGCCATCTTACCAAAAGCAATCTACAGATTCAATGCAATCCCTATCAAAATCCCAAATCAATTCTTCATACATCTAGAAAAAGCAATTCTCAAATTCATCTGGAATAACAAAAAACCCAGAATAGCTAAAACTATTCTCAACAATAAAAGGACTTCTGGATGAACCAATATCCCTGACCTCAAGCAGTATTACAGAGCAATTGTGTTAAAGACTGCATGGTATTGGTACACTGACAGTCAAGTAGATCAATGGAAAAGAATTGAATACCCAGAAATGAACCCACAGACTTATGGTCACTTGATCTTTGATAAAGGAGCTACAACCATCCAGTGGAAAAAAGATAGCTTTTTCAACAAATGGTGCTGGTTTAACTGGAGGTCCACATGCAGAAGAATGTGAATTGACCTACTCTTATGTCCTTGTACTAAGATCAACTCCAAGTGGAGCAAGGACCTCCACATAAAACCAGACACACTGAAACTAATAGACAAGAAACTGGGGAAGACACTGGAGGACATGGGCACAGGGGGACAGTTTCTGAACAGAACACCAATAGCTTATGCTCTAAGATCAAGAATTGACAAATGGGCCTCATAAAATTACAAAGTTTCCGTAAGGCAAAGGACACTTGTCAGAAGGACAAAATGGCAACCAACAAATTGGGAAAAGATCTTCACCAACCCCACATCCGAGAGAGGGCTAATATCCAATATATATGAAGGACTCAAGAAATTAGACCCCAAAGAACCAAATAACCCTATTAAAAATGGGGTACAGAGCTAAACAATGAATTTTCACCTGAAGAAATTCAGATGGCTGAGAAGCACCTTAAGAGATATTCAACATCTTTAGTCATCAGGGAAATGTCAATCAAAACAACCCTGAGATTCTACCTCACACCAGTCAGATTGGCTAAGATTAAAATCTCAAGAGACAACAGGTGCTGGCGAGGATGTGGAGAATGAGGAACACTCCTCCACTGTTGGTGAGATGGAAAGATGGTACAACCGCTCTGGAAATCAGTCTGGCTGTTTCTCAGAAAATTGGGCATGACACTTCCCGAGGACCCTGGAACTCCTGGAACTGTTAACTCCTGGGCATATACCCAGAGGATCCTCCTGCATACAATAAAGACACATGCTCCACTATATTCATAGCAGCCTTATTTATAATAGCCAGAAGTTAGAAGGAGCCCAGATGTCCCTCAAAGGAGGAATGGATACAGAAAATTTGGTATATTTATACAATGGAGTACTACTTATCAATTAAAAATAATGAATTCATGCAATTTGTAGGCAAATGGTTGAATCTGGAAAATATCATCCTAAGTGCGTCAACCCAATCACAAAAGAATACACATGAAATGCAATCACTGATAAGTGGATATTAATGAACCCAGAAGCTCTGAATACTCAAGGTACAATTAGCAAGTCAAAAGATTCCTAAGAAGAAGGAAGGAGAGGACCCTGGTCCTGAAAAGACTGGATCCAGTTTCGTAGGAGAGTATCAGAACAGAGAAATGGTGTGTGTGTGTGTGGGGGGGGTGATTAGGGAATAGGCAGGGGGGGTGAAGAGGAATTATGGGATATATGTTGAAGGGGGAACTGGGAAACGGGAAAGCCTTTGGAATGTAAACAAATATAGAAAAAAAATAATAAAAAAATCGAAAAATATCTCCCCCCAAAAAAAGTGTAATTTGAAGCTAGGGAGATAGTTCACTCAGTAAAAAGCTTAGGTTTCAAGCATGAAGACCCGAGTTCACAACCAACAGCACATAAAAGTGACTCCAGCACTGGGAGTCAGGGAGTTGTTAGTCTAAGCAACTGGTGAACGAGCATTAGGTTTAGTGAGAGATGGTATCTTAGAAGATAATCTGGAGATTTGTAAAATGAATTATTTTCAATATAAGCCTAAGCATCAAATTAATCTGACTGCTGTACTTCATAACCAGCATATTCTCCAATAGCCTCCCAGAGAGACTGATTTATTAAAATTGCCTTGAGTCAAATACTGAACAATTATTACTCCATTCTAAACTCCAAGCTAGTCAGTCTTCCTCCCAGATAATATTCCCATTTCACTTGAAATTTTCACCCTTTTTGGATGCTGTTCTCTTCTCCCAAAGTTCCCCTTGTGTCTCCTTCCTTCTCTCTCTGTCTCCACTCCTCCTAGAATCCGAAGTCCTACCTATTTTCTCTCTAAAGTTCTGTATTGGCTCAGTGGCTTTTCTTAGCAAATCACAGAAGGAATGAGAAGCAATGCATATACAAGTGTCTAAGAATAAACAAAACAAAGCCATGTCTGGATTGAAACTTGATATGAGAGCAGAAAAACCAGCATTTGACTGTACAAAAACATTCCTACAGAGATTGGTCAAAGAAGATACCCAATTATGGCCTCAAGCCTCCACGTGTATCCATATTAGTAGACACACACACACACACACACACACACACACACACACGATTTTTAAGAAGGAAGGCAAGTTTCCCCCTTTCCATGCCAAAGCAAAGGGGATTTCCCCCAACATTACTGTAATAACCTGGTCACAGTGCTGATTTTGAAACTAACAAAACTATAAACAATTGTGTCCCTGGAGTATTTAACTCTTGGACTTGTCCACATGCTCAGCCTCCAGGAACTCCTCGAGTATATTTCAGTTTTCCACTGCCAGTGTGGTTTTTAGGCAGGTTCACCCAAGCCCATCATCTTCAACGCCCAGTATCCACCAATCTGTCCTTCCAGTCCGTGTGCTTCACTTTGCTGTGTCCTTGACTCTTACCGATCTAGCTGGGTTCCTAGTCGGTTCTGCTTTCTGTATCTTGTAAAGATGTGAAGTGGTGAAGAGTGCAAGGACCTCTCTTGAATCAGAAAATGGAGGCCGTTCCTTGTCCATTGCTCAGTATAGGAAAAAGGAAACAAAAAAGAAATGCTACAGAGAGGTGGCATTTCTTTCCAGTTTACATACCTATGATAAAGTCACACAAAATAAACCTTAAAACAGCGAAAGAAACAAAGAAAAATGTAAGACGTGAGCATTGCAACATAACACTGATGTTTTAGGGCAAATAGGCTTTTCATTCTCGGGAGTGATATTAAAGGAATAAAATATCAAATAATTTTAATGTGTTTCCATATGAGGAAGGATGGGCATGTTCAGACAGCATAATAAAGGCAAAGTGGAAGACCAATAAAAGTTATATGCAGTTTCACACATTTCAGGCCTTCAATAAACCATATAATGCATATATGTTCACATACAATACATATAAATACACAATACTTAGGTATCAGTATTTTATAAAATATTTAATATATATTGAAACTATTGTAATATATACATGTATTCATATAAGAATATATGAGTATAAAATATCAGAATGATTGGAGGTTCTTTATTTAACACAGGCAACATGGGCTCTACATGGAAATATCCAATAAAGTAAAGACAATTCAACATGTTAAAATTGAAATAAACTCCAAGTTAGCAGAATTACAATTTCTATTTTTCCTTTTGCAAAGTGTGTTTTATTCTAAAATTTTTAAGATAACATTAAAAATTCAATCTTAATGAAAATGTTTTAAAAACACAGCAGTAGACTAGTATCCTAGAGCTCATGCTTAGGAGAGAAAGAAATAAAACAGAATAGATTGGGAAATACAAAAAATGGGTTTTCTTATTAGAGGAAATACCAATAAGCTCTTCTGTCTTCTCTAATGCAGGGAAAACCTAATTTCCTTTACTAACAGTTAGAAAACGTACCTCTTATGGGAGTGATATGTCATAATGAATGGAAAAGCATTTCAAAAATTCATTCTGTTGAACTTGTGTTCCTGGAGTGTCTCTAAGGGTTCTCACAACACTTGCTGCCCAGAAGAACACTTAACCAAAGATTTGTTCTGATGCAAGTTCTGCTCAAATAACGGTAAAAGGCATTTTTCAAAAGAGGGAAATATAGAGCTAATCTGCTGCAATTTTGACAGACATTTCCCAGCATATTTACCATGCTAAGCTTTACTTAAGTTAGTGATGGTTCTCAATATGAGTCCACACAAACCACTCATTTTGAGGGCCACGTTTGGAAGGTAAACTCTACTGCAGTAGATGAGTTCAGAGTCTGACAGCTTTTAGTACATAAAATATTGAGAGGTATGGAGACCAAGTTCAAAATCCTGCAAAAATTTCTATTCACTTCCTGGTCCTGATGCCTATTTGTTATATTTGGAAAGCTTGTTGTTTGTTTTTAATCCTAAGCTTTGGACCATTCTCTCTCTATAGACAGAGGAGAATGTTTGGCATCCACTCGTGTGAGCTGAGAACTCTATGCACTGTTCTCACAGCAGCAGTCCAGTCCTCCTCCTAATACAGCCTGACTGAGTTCCAAGGGACTGCAAACACTTGCCAGCAACTTCTAAAGTATAGCCAGATGTTATTTCAGCTTGCTGTATGGAGTTTTCACACTACAGTCCCTAGATTTAATTTCCTTCATTTAAGAGACGGTCACCCAGTCATCACTCAGCTGCTGAAGTCCGAAAAAGCACATCTCTCATCACAGATAACCCAGGTCCTGGCATGTGCTTCATTCATGGAATCAACCCACAGGAATAGGAAACTGAGCTCACTCGATGTGATCTGAAAGATAGCATCCAGATGTATAAGTCAGTCAACATCTGAGGAGCCTCTAGGGATTAAAACAGGATCCGTACTTCTGCACAGCTTCAAAGAATAGGTTTCTGCCTATTATCTCTCAAGATTTGTTCTATCTTTTAGTCTGATGGTCCCATATGCAACCATCATATCATATGCTCAAAGAAAGCAGAAGTATACAGAACAGTGGCAGAAACGTAGCGAAGTTAAAAATCACGAGTCAATAAAGGCAAAAAAAAAAAAAAAAAAACTAGGTAAGAATCAAACATTAATATATCCCCTGGTCAGTAAGACCTATTATGAGTTATGGATTACTTACTGTTAAACTCTATTATTTTATTAGAATGAGTTAGAGTCCCACACATATTCCAGTATAATAGCATTCTATACTTCTCAAGTTTCTGTTACTGCATTAGAAACAACATTTACCTTCCCATATCCTTGTCACTTTAATATTAAAGAAAGTTGTGTAAACATCGCTCACGAAGTTTTAACTCTTTTAAAGTACAGCTTTGAAACTTCACAATTACGTCAGAAAGATGTGCTGGGAACTCATGTCCAGTGTTATATTGTGCAGTATTGTCAGTGTATGAAGTCCATGCCTTGTATTTATTAAAACATGTAGTGAAGGATTCTACCCATTGTAGCTGAGGGAAAATATTAAGAACCTGTGACTCCTTCAAAATGAATCAACTTCAAATATAAAAATGTTTATCTCCTTGCAAGTTCTCCATTCATCAAGAAGCAACAAGCAGAGACATTTTGCATTTATTTTAGGATGGAGACAACAGGCCTCCTTCCCAGCCCTTTGTGTTCCTTCAACATGCCAAAAGAGGTAAGTTAATCCACCTGTGATATTTGCAATTAGACCGGAAGTAAGTGTATAACTTCTAGGAGCTGACCTTCTACATCTTTAGCTCTTCCTCCAGGAGACCAGGATTTTCTCTCTACCCAGAAGTATTCTTCCATCCAAAGGGAATTCAAATTTCTCCCTACAATTCATGAGTTGCAGTGTATCATGAGTCCCATATCTTATTGGCATTACTGTTGAATGTCATTGTCATATAATATGAAATTGCTATCTACTCCTCTACCAATCTGGCTAAAATTCCATTTAGCATCAATTCCTCTGATGCAAGCTGTATAGGATGTTAGACTTTTGACTGCTAATACCCAATGTTTGCACAATGATACTGAGTTAAGTCAGCACTCTCCACTGTACCCTGTGGTATTTGTTTTATCTCCTAAGAAGTTTCTTCCAGGTTTTTAATGTGTCATTTTTTCATAGCTTATACGTCTAACTTTGCTATTTTAGGCAAGAGTATTTCAAGTTTTTCTTCCAGGGAGGTCATAGTTTCTTGTATATGGAAATAATGTCCCCCCCAAACAAGCCTTTGCATAGACCCCAGAGCTTGGTGACAAGAGTAATTTTCCCCCAGGTTTACTGTTACTGTGATGGGGTGGAAAAAGCAATCATTGGAGCACCTAACATCTACACTATACCTGCTGCTACTATGGAGCACAGACCAATTTCTCATGATGAGAGCTAGGTGAGATACAGAAAATATACTCAATCATTCAGCTGACTGTCTATTCTTAAAAAAGTGTTGTTAGAGAAATGGGGCTCTGCATTCTCTGACATAACTTAGTGATGGGTTAGAAGGTAAGTGTCCACATGATAGCAGTTCATCTCTCAGGTTCTTGAGAATAGCTAATGGCAGAAATTGGGAAAATTAGAAAGTCTTCTTGCTTAAGAACACAGTTGTCCTATGTCCTATAGGAATCACCGATTTGCTTTTTATCACTAATGTTTTACCTCTTCCAAAATTCGATGTAGATGAAAGGATGCTCTTTGTACTCCTCTGTGCACCTTTCCCATAGCATATTACATTTGAGAGTCATTTGTGTTGTTGACAGCATCCTTGATTCTCTCATTGTGGTGGCGGTAGACGTTGATGCTGCTGCTGTTGCTGATTATTCAATGCATTGTCTTCTCAGTTAGTCACTCCCTATGTCAAGGTGAATCTAATTCCAAAAGAGCTGATAGAGGGAATGTGTTTCCATTGTGGAAACCCCTCCCTACCCACAAGGACTTGGCTTAATGTCATGACCTCTTATGGATGAAAACATCACTGGCTTGAGATCCTTCCTGAATACTAAGTTGACCTCTCCAGGTGGTGTTTCCCTGGCTCCATGTCAGCTGGCTTCTTACCAATAAAAGGCAAGGCACTAGAGGGCAGAAGGGCATAACCCTAGTATTTCTCTCCCTGTCCCTTGCTTTGGTCAGCTCTTTTGATAAAGGATACATTTCCTCTTTGGCTTCAGCCTCCACTAAACAAGCACACTTTGATTTTAGTTCCCACCACATACATGGGCCTAGGCCCTGGATTGTAACAACAGTTTCAGTCTTTTGTCCTGTTAAGTCTAGTCACTAAACCCTATCTGCTATTAACTTCCGGGTCTTCTTTGCCCGTATTTGACTTCCATCTCCATCTCAAGTACATAACTAGTTCACTGTATTATAATTCTTCTGGTGTAGTTATTTGAGTTATATCTATTTTCCTGGTAAGGCCTTAATTTTATTTTACAAAATCCAAATCTTTTGACTTCTTTTGCTTGGTGTCCAATCTGTGGCAGAACATTTATCTCATTTTATTCTATGTACTAGTACCAACAGATTATTACTATTCACATCTATGAATTAATAAGCCTAGAGAACTTTCATTATCACACAGAAAGCTTCAGTGATGATAGGCAACAAAAGTTGAGTTGCCAAGAATTTAATGAAAGATTGAAGATGTTGATAATCAGTGTGGAAAATCTAAGTGGCCTTGGTATGATTGGCAGAAGGGAAGAGATTTGCCATAATATTGAATAAAGGTGTAAAATTCTTCTGTCATCTGTCTCATGTGGCTCTTTCTGATTTATTTCCTGATTCTGTTCTGATTGAAAAAGATGTTTTTTTAAATTGTTTTCCACATCAGTAACTACAGCAATTCATCTGATTCATTACTCTACTCTACTAATAATATCACACCTGGATCATTATCTTAGAGCAGGGATCCTGCCTGACTGAATCTGTCATTGTTACTGATCCTCCACTGGGCTCCATGAGGATGTTGAGGAAGCCAGGTTATCAAGGTAAGCCGAAATTTGAGATAAACCACCATCCATGAATTTTGTGTCGTTATTAGTGGTGTTAAACACTGCCATTCTTCCCCACCTGGAACTCTGTGATTGGTTTACCATTTAAGCAGATGATGGGGCCCTGTGGGTGGGCCATGAATTCATGGCCTGTGACTCACAAATGCTACTCCTTGGCACCCACCCCTGTAGTATGCCCTAACATTCCTAAAGAATACAAAGTGAGTAAATTTGGGCCTGGCCAGAGAATATATTCCTCTGGTGAGTTTTCTGGGCTTTTAAAATTTGCCAACTCTACTGGGAGCCCTTATCTAAATCTTTTGTGCTATTTTGTATGACATGCAAATTTTGATGAGTCCATTTCATTTTATCATAGGGCAAAAGTTATCACACAATAACCCATGGACCAAATTCAAATTGTTCCATGTGTATGCAAATCTATCATTACTAAAATATAGAGACAAATGTTCTCCTTTGTATGTTATTTATAATTGTTTTTCCATGACCACTGAGAATTGAATAACTACAACAGAGATAACAGAGACCCTTTAGCTCACACAACCCAAAATGTTGGCTAATTGTCCATAGCAGTCAGAGACAGCTCACACTATTTGAGTAATCCACTGCTTTCCTGAAACTTGCAGAATCGTTGTAGTTGAAGATATTTTCCAGTCTTCTTTCTGGAAACACATTCCAAATAAATAAGCTTCCCCCCCCCAGTATCCCTGTGTTTCCCAGTGACCTCAGTAAAGTATCCAGAAGCCAATCCTACATATGACCGTTCAGCTCTTACAGTACAAATGGGGAAGGTCCTACAAAGAATGGGGAGTGTGAGCCCTCCACGAATTGGCAGTTCTTGCATATCTCTGGCTGTTAGAGTGTAGGAACTGTCATTTCAGATGTAGCAGATTTTAAAGTTCATGCTTTGCTGCCTTGAGTGGGAGAGGCCTCTGTTTCATTTTCAAGCTAAGAGGGGAAAACAGCTTGTCACAGGGAGGCTTTTTATATTGAGTAAGATGGTTAGAGGAGAACTGTGCATTTTCAAGGCTCTGAAGACACCAGTCCAGATCTCCCATCACATATATCAGATCCCATGATTTTTCAATAAGTACTTTGACCTTATAGAGCAGATCTGCTTTATTTAGATTACCTCTATAGGCACGCAGTGTCTCTGACATGCTGTTATTCCTAACTCTAACCATGATCTTACTCTTCCCACTCATGACAAGAGATGTCCATCGTTTTACATGCTTCATATCTCCCATTTGTTAAATAACTCCTTTACATTCTTCTTTACTTCATTGTTACTTAAAAGACATCTGCTATTTATACATATGTAAGAGAATGTACTATCTGATGAATTCTCTTTCACTAACAGTTCTTTCCAGTGTCTTCATGAAGGAGAAACTAGCTTTCTTGAGTTTTATGCAAAGGAAGTCATAAACTGGTTATAATTTGGATCTTCAATAATAATGTCCTAATATAAACATAAATATACAGTGTACCCTATAATATCCTTAATACAGATAGCTTCTGCATTACAAAAGGCTTTGCTATACATAGGAAGATACTAACTTTACTACTTTCGAAAAATATTTAAAATTATATTGATCATTTGTTTACTTTAAAGAAATGAAAAGAAGTTAATATAACCGTGTAAACGCTTCTGTGCAGAGGAGTTTGGTTGTTATAAGTCAATGTCTACTTCTTTATCACTTATTTGTTGCATCACACAGTTGAGGAACATAAAATTAGCAAGGCTACTTGGACAATGACTTGTACTGCCCAACTGTCATTACTGGGGGAGTAGAAAAGATTCAGAAAAGGGAACTGTGGTTTTACTGCAATTTCTGACTCAAATTTTTAGACACATTTTGTTGTGATCTATTAGAGCTTAAAGGAGGAACATTTTTATTTGCTCAAATTTGTAAAGATCTCATGGAAAGAAATAGACTGTAAGTATACTAACTCAACACAATATAACCTTGCTCTTCCCCCTCATGATGCCCATCTTTTTACATATTTCTTAGAGGCAAGCCTTCATAGCTCCCATTTGTTAAATAACTCCTTTACATGGCATGAGATTTTATAATAATGTCGGACCTTTACATGATCTCAGGACATGAGATTGGTTGACTTGGAAAATAGCAGCTATTTTCTTATTTATTTATTTATTTATTTATACTCCAGAATTATTAGCCCCTCCCCCATCCACCCTCCAACTATTCCACATCTCATATCTCCTACCCTCCCCCCTGTCTTCACGAGGATGTCCCCACCCTCCACTCCCAACCCAACTAGACCTCTCAAGCCCCCTGGAGCCTCCAGTCTCTTGAGGGTTAGATACATCTTCTCTGACTGAACCCAGACCAGGCAGTCCTCTGTTGTATATATGTTTGACACCTCATATAAGATGGTATATGCTGCCTGATCGGTGGTCCACTGTTTGAGAGAGCTCAGGGTTCCAGGTTAATTGAAACTGCTGGTCCTCCTACAGGGTTGTCCTCCTCCTCAGATTCTTTCAGCCTTTCTCTAATTCAACCATAGGAGTCAGCAGCTTCTGTCAATTGGTTGGGTATAAATATCTACATCTGACTCTTTCAGCTGCTTGTTGAGTCTTCCAGAATGTGGTCATGGTAGGTCCCTTTTTGTGAGTGCTCCATAGCCTCAGTAATAGTGTCGGGCCTTGAAACCTCCCTTTGAGCTGGATTCCACTTTGGGCCTGTCACTGGATCTTCTTTTCCTAAGCTGCTCTCCATTTCCATCCCTGCAGTTCATGCATGTCCTTTTGGGTCTGATTTATCTCACTCAAGATGATATTTTCTTGTTTCATTCATTTGCCTGCAAAACTCAGGATGTCATCATTCTTAATAGCTGAGTAGTATTCCATTGCATAAATGAACCACATTTTCTGTATCCATTCTTCTGTCATAGGACATCTGGCTTGTTTCCAGCTTCTGGTTATCACAAACAATGCTGCTATGAACATAGTAGAACATGTGCCCCTGTGGAATGGTGGGGCATCTTTTAGGTATAGTCCCCAGAGTAGTGTTGCTGGATCTTCAGATAGATCTGTTTCTAACTTTATGAAGAACCTCCAGATTGATTTCCAGAGTGATTGTACCAGTTTGCAAGCCCATCAGCAATGGGAGGATTGTTTGTCTTTCTCCACATCCTCGCAACAAGTGTTGTCACCTGAAGTTTTGATTTTAGCCATTCTGATTGATGTAAGGTGGAAGCTCAGGATTATTTTGATTTTCATTTCTCTGCTCACTAAGGACTTTGAACATTTCTTTAGGGGCTCCTCAGCCATTCAAGATTCCTCTGGTGTCAATTCTCAGTTTGGTTCCATTCCCCGTTTTTTGATTGGATTGTTTGGTTTTTTGGTGGTTAGCTTCTTTAGTTCTTCATATATTTTGGATATTAGCCCTCTATCAGATGTGGGGTTGGTGAAGATTTTCCCATTTGTAGGTTGCTGATTTGTCTTATTGACTATGCCCTTTGCATTACATGAGCCTTCCAGTTTCATGATGTCCCATTTACCAATTCTTGGTCTTAGAGCATGAGCCATTGGAGTTCTGTTTAGGAAATTTCCCCCTGTGCCAATGAGTTCAAGGCTCTTTCCCACTTTCTCTTCTATTCGATTCAGTGTATCTGGTTTTATGTTGAGGTCCTTGATTCACTTGAATTTGAACTTTATGCAAGGTGACAAATATGGGTCTATTTTCATTTTTTTCTACATACAGACAGTTAGACCAGCACCATTCATTGAAGATGCTTTCTTTTTTCCATTGTATATTTTTGATGCCTTTGTCAAAGATTGTCTGTACATTTGTTGTTTTATTTTTGTGTGTTCAATTCAACTTCTAATATGTTTGTTTGTTTGTTTGTTTGTTTGTTATTTTATATGGAAAGAATTCAATGTGAAAATGCTGGTGACGGGGGAAGAAAGGGTACATATGAGAACAGAAAGAAGAAATGAGTTCTTCAACATAGTGGTAGAGAAGACAGAACTGGGAGTTGGTTAGAACTGTGATGGGTTGAGGAAGGGCTATCAGTTACATTAGAAAACAGGCAAAGGTTCCTGTGAGAAATGAGTCCGATGAGTAGAGCATGTGGAGTGTTAACAGCTCACAATGTGGCAGGACACAGATAAGAGGGAACAAATGTGGGCAGGTCAATCTTCTCATGTTCTATACGCATATATTCTCCAGTAGCAGAAGTGAACAGAAGGCACATGGACCCACTTTAATGTGGTGTATTACTCATTAAAGTAGCCATAGATGGTGTTGTTTTCTCATAATGTGTAATATGCTCAACAGGCAGGAATCGTACACTCCCAAATGCTGCTCCTCAAAGCCATGGGAGTACTTTATTATTATGTCATAAATTCCAGTACCTCAAGCGTAAAACAAATCAGATCCAAACCTTCATGCAACCTAGAAACTGACTTCTTTCCATGTATGGTTTCCTCTAAGCTCTGTGTAACATCAGTACTATAAATAATCAAAACACTAGACATTTGACTTGTAACTCCATATTCGTCTATGATATGACTGTGTGTGATAAAACTTCAAGAGTGAAAATGGGCATCTCCAGCCTGAACCATAATCAAACAGTTAAACAGTAACCAAGGAACTGAGGACCACTCACTCCTCCAATGCCACAATGGAATTAAAAAAAAAAACAAAAAACAAAAAACCACTTCCATCCAAAACTGTCTTTCTTCGAAATTATCTAGAGCATAGACTCTGTGTAAATTTTTATCATTGTCACTTTTGTTGTTTGTTTGTTTGTTGGTTGGTTGGTTGGTTGGTTGGTTGGTTGGTTGGTTGGTTTTTTTCGAGACAGGGTTTCTTTGTTTAGCCCTGGCTGTCCTGGAACTCACTCTGTAGACCAGGCTGGCCTCGAACTCAGAAATCCACCTGCCTCTGCCTCCCAAGTGCTGGGATTAAAGGCATGTGCCACCACCGCCCGGCTGCTGTATTGTTTTGTCCTTGTTTATCTCTTGGTTTACTTTTTGAGAGAAAGTTTCTGCATGTTTTTGAGCTTGGTTTTATCAAGTAGCTAAGAATACAGTTGTGTGTCACCATTAGTTTATGAAAGTGGTATGTGAAAGCTATAAATGAAAAATTGTTATTCTGAGATATTAAAATAGTTATCGATATCATAAATGAGCATAACAATTAAAAATAACAGAGATCTTGATTTTTTTTATGCTGGGAATTGAACCCAGGTCTTCTGTGAGAGCAACAAGTACTTGTAACTACAGAGTCATCACTCTAGCCCCTTTAAAATATTAATATTCTGCCTTTTAAAGTGGAAGTCATTTCTGCTTTCCACATTTTTTATTTTAATTGGAAATAAAAAAGTATGTAAATTCTTTAATTGCTATAAAGTCATCTTTTCTTACCCATGCTACTCTAATTCTCTAGCATTTCAGTAAGATGCTGAGGGCAGTATTTGAATGGGTGCCATCTGAATAGCTAGCTAGCTAGACACAGAAGGCTACTAAAACACAGTTATTCTCATCAGGAAGTCGTGTTAACTGATGGGTGTTACTGGAACATTGTCTATGATGTGTTCTTATTACTTTTACCTATCTGTGAGGATTAAGTTTAAGAGTGGGGAGTCAAATTACACAAATTAAGTAACTTCACTTCCAATATAACATGTACAGTTGGTAAGTGTATGTGACATTTCCTTTAATCTAAGTTGTATTTTAAAAGTGACAAACGTAGAAAATTAAAGTGGAAAACAAACCTCGCCTTGCTGTCTCTAGTCGCAGAAAGATTGAGACAGTGTTTATTATGTCAGCAAACTAGCAATACGTACTGTTGAATTCTATAACCATTCCTCTCATTACTATTTGTTTTCATTTTTTTATTTTCTATATTCTTTGTTTACATTCCAAAGGCTTTCCACTTTCCTAGTTCCCCCCTCACCATATGTCCCATAAGTCCTCTCCCCTCCATTCCCCAATCACTCCCCCACCATTTCTCTGTTCTGGTACTCTCCG
This sequence comes from Apodemus agrarius, assembly GCA_964023405.1. Classification (NCBI taxonomy): domain Eukaryota; kingdom Metazoa; phylum Chordata; class Mammalia; order Rodentia; family Muridae; genus Apodemus; species Apodemus agrarius. The sequence continues at coordinate 31,348,470 of OZ030025.1, read as the reverse complement.
ACAATGGATCTAGTCTTTTCAGGACCAGGGTCCTCTCCTTCCTTCTTCTTGGGAGTCATTTGACTTGCTAATTGTGCATTCAGTATTTAGAGCTTCTGGGCTCATTAATATCCACTTATCAGTGATTGCATTTCATGTGTATTCTTTTGTGATTGGGTTTACTCACTTATGATGATATTTTCCAGATCCAACCATTTGCCTACAAATTGCATGAATTCATTATTTTTAATTGCTGAGTAGTATTCCTTTGTATAAATATACCACGTTTTCTGTATCCATTCCTCCTTTGAGGGACATCTGGGCTCCGTCCAACTTCTGGCTATTATAAATAAGGCTGCTATGAACATAGTGAAGCATGTGTCTTTATTGTATGCAGGGAAATAATCTGGGTATATGCCCAGGAGTGGTATGACAGGGTCCTCTGGAAGTATCATGCCCAATTTTCTGAGGAAACTCCAGACTTATTTCCAGAGTGGTTGTACCATCTTGCAATCCCACCAACAGTAGAGGAGTGTTCGTCTTTCTCCACATCCTCGCCAGCATCTGTTGTCTCTTGAGTTTTTAATCTTAGCCATTCTGACTGGTGTGAGGTGGAATCTCAGGGTTGTTTTGATTTGCATTTCCCTGATGACTAATGATGTTGAACATCTCTTTTTTTAATTTATTTATTGGATATATTCTATATTTAAATTTCATTTCCCTTTTTCTGATTCCCCTCCCCCGAAAAGTCCCACATGCCCTTTTCCCTCCCCTTGTTCCCCCATTCACCCCTTCCCACTTCCCTGTTCTGGTATTCCCCTACACTGATGCTTTGATCCTTTCCAGCACCAGTGCCCACTCCATTCTTCCTGTCAGACATCATTTGGTATGTGGATTGTGTCTTTGGTGTCCCAAGATTATAGGCTAATATCCACTTATCAGTGAGTGCATACCATGCATATTCTTTTGAGACTGGGTTTCCTCACTTAGTATGATGCTATCCAGCTCCATACATTTCTCTAAGAATTTCATGAATTCATTGTTTCTAATGGCTGAATAGTATTCCATTGTGTATATATACCACATTTTTTGAATCCATTCTTCCATTGAGGGACATCAGGGTTCTTTCCAGCTTCTGGCTATTATAAATAAGGCTGCTATGAACGTAGTGGAGCATGTATCCTTATTGCATGCTGGGGAATCTTCTGAGTATATGCCCAGGAGTGGCATGACAGGGTCCTCTGGAAGTGTCATGCCCAATTTTCTGAGGAACCTCCAGAGTGGTTGTACCATCTTGCAAAACACCAATAGTGGAGAACTATTCCTCTTTCTCCACATCCTCGCCACAACCTGTTGTCCCTTGAGTTTTTAATCTTAGCCATTCTGACTGGAGTGAGGTGGAATCTTCGGGTTGTTTTGATTTGCATTTCCCTGATGACTAATGATTTTGAACATCTCTTAAGGTGCTTCTCAGCCATCCGAATTTCGTCCAGTGAAAATTATTTGTTTAGCTCTGTGCCCCTTTTTTGATGGGGTTATTTGGTTCTTTGGGGTCTAACTTCTTGAGTTCTTTATATTCATTGGATATTAGCCCTCTGTCAGATGTGTGGTTGGTAAAGATCTATTCCCAATTTGTTGGTTGCCATTTTGTCCTTCTGACAAGTGTCCTTTGCCTTACAGAAACTTTGTAATTTTATGAGGTCCCATTTGTCAATTCTTGATCTTAGAGCATAAGCTATTGGTGTTCTGTTCAGAAACTTTCCCCTGTGCCCATGTCCTCCAGGGTCTTCCCCAGTTTCTTGTCTATTAGTTTCAGTGTGTCTGGTTTTATGTGGAGGTCCTTGATCCACTTGGAGTTGATCATAGTACAAAGAGATAAGAGTGGGTCGATTTGAATTCTTCCGCATGTTGACCTCCAGTTGAAACAGCACTATTTGTTGAAAAGATTATCTTTTTTCCACTGGATGGTTGTAGCTCCTTTATCAAAGATCAAGTGACCAAGAATCTGTGGGTTCATTTCTGGGTCTTCAATTATTTTCCATTGGTCTACTTACCTGTCACTGTAACAATACCATGCAGTTTTTAACACAATTGCTCTGTAATACTGCTTGAGGTCAGGGATATTGATTCCCCCAGAAGTCCTTTTATTGTTGAAAATAGTTTTAGTTATCCTTGGTTTTTTGTTACTCCAGATGAATTTGAAAATTGCTCTTTCTAGATTTATGAAGAATTGATTTTGGATTTTTTGATGGGGATTGCATTGAATCTGTAGATTGCTTTTGGCAAGATGGCCATTTTTACTATATTGATCCTGCCAATCCAAGAGCATGAAATATTTTTCCATCTCCTGAGGTCTTCTTCGATTTCATTCTTCAAGGACTTGAAGTTCCTGTCAAACAGATCTTTCACTTGTTTGGATAAAGTCATGCCAAGATACTTTATATTGTTTTGGCTACTGTGAAGGGTGTTATTTCCCTAGCTTCTTTCTCAGCCTGCCTGTCCTTTGAGTATAGGAAGGCTACTGATTTGCTTGAGTTGATGTTATAACCAGCCACTTTGCTGAAGTTGTTTATCAGCTGTAGAAGTTCTCTGGTGGAGTTTTCTGGGTCACTTACATATACTATCATATCATCTGCAAATAATGATAGTTTAACTTCTTCCTTTCCAATTTGTATCCCTTTGATTTCCTTATGTTGTCTAATTGCTCTGGCTAGAACTTCAAGTACTTTATTGAAAAGATATGGAGAGAGAGGGCAGCCTTGTCTAGTCCCTGATTTTAGTGGGATTGCTTCAAGTTTCTCTCCATTTATTTTGATGTTGGCTACTGGTTTGCTGTAGATTGCTTTTACTATGTTTAGGTATGGGCCTTGAATTCCTGTTCTTTCCAGGACTTTTAGCATGAAAGGATGCTGAATTTTGTCAAATGCTTTTTTAGCATATAATGAAATGACCATGTGTTTTTTTTTTCTCTTAGTTTGTTTATGTAGTGGATTACATTGATGGATTTCCGTATATTGAACCATCCCTGCATCCCTGGGATGAAGCCTACCTGATCATGGTGAATGATCTTTTTGATGTGCTCTCCAATTCGGTTGACAAGAATTTCATTTAGTATTTTTGCATCAATATTCATAAGAGAAATTGGCCTGTAGTTCTCTTTCTTTGTAGGATCTTTGTGTGGTTTTGGTATCAGGGTAATTGTGGCTTCGTAGAATGAGTTGGGCAGTGTTCCTTCTGTTTCTATTTTGTGGAATAGTTTGAAGAGTATTGGTGTTAGATCTTCTTTGAAGGTCTGATAGAATTCTGCACTAAAACCATCTGGTCCTGCACTTTTTTTGGTTGGGAGACTTTCTATAACCCCTTCTATTTCTCTAGGGGTGATGGGACTGTTTAGCTGATCTACTTGATGCTGATTTAATTTTGGTATTTGGTATCTGTCTAGGAAATTGTCCATTTCCTCCAGATTCTCCAGTTGTGTTGAGTATAGGCTTTTGTAGCAGGATCTGATGATTTTTTTTAATTTCCTCAGTTTCTGTTGTTATATCCCCCTTTTCATTTCTAATTTTGTTAATTTGGATACTGTCTCTGTGCCCTTTGGTTAGTCTGGCTAAGGGTTTATCTATCTTGTTGATTTTCTCAAAGAACCAGTTCCTGGTTTTGTTGGTTCTTTGTATGGTTTGCTTTGTTTCTACTTGATTGATTTCAGCCCTTAGTTTGATGATTTCTTGTCTTCTACCCCTCCTGGGTGAATTAGCTTCTTTTTGTTCCAGAGCCTTCAGGTGTGCAGTTAAGTTGCTAGTGTATGCTCTCTCCAGTTTCTTTTTGGAGGCACTCAGGCCTATGAGTTTTCCTCTTAGCACTGCTTTCATTGTGTCCCATAGATTTGGGTAGGTCATACCTTCTTTTTCATTGAATTCTAAAAAGTCTTTGATTTCTTTATTTCTTCCTTGACCAAAGTGACATTGAGTAGAGTATTGTTCAGTTTCCATGTGTATGTGGGCTTTCTGTTGTTCTTCTTGCTATTGAAGACCACTTTTACTACATAGTGATATGATAGGAGGCATGGGATTAGTTCGGTCTTCTTGTGTTTGTTAAGGTCTGTCTTGAGACCAATTATATGATTGATTTTGGAGAAGGAACCATGTGGTGCTGAGAAAAAAAGCATATTCTTTTGCTTTAGGATGAAATGTTCTCTCTCTCTCTCTCAATCTCTCTCTTTCTCTCTCTCTCTCTCTCTCTCTCTCTCTATATATATATATATATATATATATAGACACATACACACACATATATATAAACTGAGATGTGTTTCCTGTAAGCAGAAAAATGTAAGGTCCTATTTCCGTATCCAGTCTGTTATTCTATGTCTTTTTATTGGGGAATTGAGTCCATTTATGTTGAGATTATGTTATATATATGTATATATATATATACATATATATATATATATATATATATATATACATATATATATTAGATCCAATTGGTCCAAAACTTCAATTAGTTTCACTGTGTCCCTGTTTAGTTTCTGGTTTCCTGATCGGTTCATTGAGGAGAGGAGCGTGTTGAAGTCACCTACAATTATTGTGTTAGGTACAATGTGTTCTTTAAGCTTTAGTAAAGTTCCTTTTACGATGAGGGTGCCCTTGCATTTGGAGCATAGATGTTCAGTATTAAGAATTCTTCTTGGAGGATTTTCCCTTTGACCAGCAATAAGTGACCTTCCATGTCTCTTTTGATGACTTTAGGTTGAAAGTCAATTTTATCTGATATTAGAATGGCTACTCTGGCTTGTTTCCTGAGACCATTTGCTTGTAAATTTGTCTTCCAGCCTTTTACTCTAAGGTAGTGTTTGTCTTTGACACTGAGATGTGTTTCCTGTAAGCAGCAAAATGTAAGGTCCTATTTCCGTATCCAGTCTGTTATTCTACGTCTTTTTATTGGGGAATTGAGTCCATTTATGTTAAGAGATATTAATGAAAGTAATTATTACTCCCTGACATTTTTGATGTAATTTTTTATATTTGAGTGGTTATCTTCTTTTGGGTTTGATGAGAGGGGATTTCTATCTTGCTTGTTCTTGGCTGTGTTTTCCCTCCATGTGTTGGTGTTTTTCCCCTATTATCCTTTGTAGGGCTGGGTTTGTGGAGAGATATTGTGCCAATTTCGTTTTGTCATGGAATACCTTGGTTTCCCCATCTATGGTGATTGAGAGTTTTGATGGTTATAGTAGTTTTGGTTGAAATTTGTGTTCTCTTAGAGTCTGCATGAGATCTGCCCAGGATCTTCTAGCTTTCATGGTCTCAGGTGAGAAGTCTGGTGTAATTCTGAAAGGTATTCCTTTATATGTTACTTGGCTTTTTTCTCTTACTGCCTTTAATATTCTTTCTGTGTTTAGTGCAATTTGGGTTTTGATTATTATGTGATGGGAGGTATTTCTGTTCTGGTCCAGTCTGTTTGGAGTTCTGTAGGCTTCTTGTATATTCATGGGCATCTCTCTCTTTAGTTTAGGGAAGTTTTCTTCCATAATTTTGTAGAAGATATTTGCTGGCCCTCTAAGTTGTAGATCTTCACTCTTATCTATCCCTATAATCCTTAGATTTGGTCTTCTCATTGTGTCCTGGATTGCCTGAATGTTTTGGGTTACCAGCTTTTTGCATTTTGCATTTTCTTTGATTGTTGAGTCCATGGTTCCTATGGTATCCTCAGCATCTGAGATTCTTCTATCTCTTATATTCTATTGTTGATATTTGCATCTATGACCCCTGATTTCTTCCCAAGGTTTTCTATCTTCAAATTTGTCTCCCTTTGCAATTTCTTAGGTGTTTCTACTTCTGTTTTTAGATTCTGGATGGTTTTGCTCAGATCTTTTGCTTGCTTGTTTGTGTTTTCATATAATTCTTTAAGAGATTTTTGTGTTTCGTCTTTCATGACTTGTACTTGTTGACCCATGTTCTCCTGTATTTCTTTAATTGATTTTTGTAATTCCACCTTATTGGCTTCTTTTTTTTTTTTTTTTGGATCCATATTCTCCTGAATTTCTTTAAGTGATTTTTGTGTATGCCTTGTAAGGGCTTCTAACTGTTGATCCATTTTCTCCTGTATTACTTAAGAGATTTATTTATGTGTTCCTCTATCAGCATCCTGACCATTTATTTTAGATCTGAATCTTGTTTTTCTGGTGTTTTGGGGTATCCGAGACTTATTGCTCTCAGGGAACTGGGTTTGGATGCTGCCATATTGCCTTGATTTCTGTTAGTAACGATCTTACATTTGCCTTTTGCCACCTGGTTATCTCTGGTGTTAGTTGGTCCTGTAGTTACTAGCTGGTTCTTGAACCTCCTGTGGACTCTTAAGGCTATTTCCCCATGACTGGGACACCTGAACATCTGCTCTGCGGGACTCCTGTCCACAGATTGCTGTCTGGCGGCCTGAGTCCCCAGAGGTCTTAAACTCGGGATATCTTGGGTACCTGGTTTGGCTGCAGGTCCAAACATCCGGGAAGGTGGCAGAGGCTGCAGGGAGTGCAGGGTCCCCCCTCAGGGCTGAGATCTTGATTTTAATAGGCAATGCAGAAGCATTCCTACCAAGCATTGAAGTTATTTTTTATTCATGAATGTATAAATAGTTAAAGACAGGGCCAACAAGGTATGAAGTCTTCAATATATAATTGGAATATTAACTAAATTATATAATGTACTCATTTCTGAATGATTGATGGGCATTCTACTATGATATTTAAAGTCACTGTTTCCATGAGAATGGATTTCCTATTTCAGAATAAAGATACAACAGACACTAATGAATGAAAGTTGTATCAATTTTCTTCTAGAAATAGGAAAAATAAACTATTATTATGGTTATTACTATCATTATTGTTACTCTTATTCATGTGCATGCACAAGCATGATAAATGTGTATGTGGGAGTTCATGAGTCAGTGTATATGTAAAGGTCATCGGAAAATGGTATAGAGGTGATATCTTCTTAATATCTTTATGTGAAATTGGGAGCCTTAAACACAGGTTGGCAGACTTTCAAACAAATGCTTTAGTCTTTTTATCTTCTGAGCCATACCTGTCATTGTATGATTTGCTTTTATAATGGCATTTAGAAATCAATGATAACTGGAGAGAGAGGCAGGAGAAAATAATATCAGTTTATAAACTGACAAGAGACATGACACTGGCTAGGAAAACTTTAACTAACTCCTCCAATGCTATGATGCAGTAAGAGAGAAATAACATTTTGGAATTTCTCACTAATTCTATAAGTCTATAGAGAAATAAGGAGCCATAAAATGTAGTAATATATTCCTTGAGTATTATCAGATACTGATGATGGGCTCTTGGAAAGTGCAGCTGAATTGAACGGTCTTGGTTCTTCATTACACTTGCTTCTCCAGGATTGCAAGAAACCTCAGAGTATAATGCCAATCTCCATGAGAACACTACCAATTAGGTACAGGCCAGAGTTACAGGTCACAAAACCAGAGGTTGCGTCACAAGCAGAGGCTTCAGTTATTCATGTCTTGATATCTCATCTTTAAGGAGTCTTCCTGACTATTAGGCTAATCTGAAAATAAATGACTCAATACCTCAATGGCTGTATATCCAATTCACAGGGTGAAAGATGTCTCTGATAAGGTAGTATAAGCAAACTGTAACACCTATTCTCTGGATCTTGTCCCATGGAAGGACTGTTCAAAGCTGCTTTTAGTTGGTCTAAGTTGAACACACACACACACACACACACACACACACACATATACACACACAACTGCACAAGCAGAAAAGTATTAAACATGTAAATAAGTAAGTCATGGAAGATCAGGGCATTCAAAAGCCAAACAAAAAGTTTATTTCTGGAAAAATTAATGCCAATAAAAAATCATTCCTCCGAAGATGCATTTCTATGATCCCTTCTATCTCCATATCTTTTCAATATAGTACTTGAAGTTCTAGCAACAGCAAATAGACAACAAAAGGAAGTCAAAGGCATGCAAATTGGAAACAAAGAAGTCAAACTATCACTATTTGCAGATGATATGATAGTATACTTAAGTGACCCAAAAAACTCCACCAGAGAACTCCTACAGCTGATAAACAACTACATCAAAGTGGCTGGTTATAAAATAAACTCAAGCAAATCAGTAGCCTTCCTATGCTCAAAGGATCAGCAGGCTGAGAAAGAAGTTAGGGAAACATTATGACAAGGGAACCAGTAAGTTACTTAATCATGTCATGAATCAGGTCAGCCCCCTAAACCTGTTGACAATCTTCTACTTTCTGAATCACAGCCTATATGGCTACACTCTGAGACTGCAGGCTAGTTGGCAGCTCTCCAAGGTGAGTTGTGGACCAGGGTTCTACAAGGCTATATTCCCATAGTTTCATTAGGCATGGCTCCATTGGATATTTCCTCCATCAAGGCCTGTTCCTCATTATCTTTTTCACTATACATAGCATGAAAGGTTGGACACTTAGCCACATTCTCTAATCCTAATCCTGTTATCACCCTTTCAAGTTTTCTAAATCTTTGTTCTTTGTTTTTGGTTCCCAGAAGTCACTATAAACCAGTAAACATTACACTAAAACTTATGGTATTAACCATATACTATGTTTTTTGTAAACATCCTCTGCCAGGTCAATTACCCATCATTCTTAATTTCAGTCTTCATAAACATTTGGGTCACAGACACAATACAGCCAAGTTATCACCCATTTCTATTTCTATCTTGAACCAATTTCTTGGTTTCCTTATTTTCTGAATCATCAGAATTGCTATTTCTTTTACAGGCTGCTAGAATATTTCCAGCTTGCTCCATCCAGCTCACTCAAGCTCTGTCTGTCACAGAACTGAAATGTATCCAGGTATAGTTGGAGAAATTGCCCCACTTTTTGATACCACTTTTCTATGGCAGTCCCTCTTTCATTGCCTTAGCAAACTTTTTGAAGCTCAATAAATTTATAAAGAAGTTTATTTAATTCTTGTTTGAGTCTGAAAGTCCAAAGCTGAGTGACCCAATTGTTTGAGATTTTAGTGACAACATTAGAATGGATGGCATTATATACAAAAGTTGGTGTGGAATGAAGATGTCATATTTTGAAATAGAAATCTAGACAATAGCCTCCTATTAGAAGCACGCCACTTCCACTAATGGTAGCTCCTCTAGTGAATTAAGTGTACTTGCTTTCAGCACTGCCACACATGGGACTGAATTCATAAGCATTGGTTCTCGGGCTACACAATAAAACCATACAAAAAGGAATGGCATTTACTAAGGGTAGAGGAAATGCATTGTGTCAAAACTCAAACTGTGAATAAAAAGGCTCACTTTTGGTTTCTTAATTAGGTACCAATAATTCTCTTTCAGAAAAAAAAAAACGTGTCATCCCTCAGAAATTGACCCAAATCATAAACACTGAAGCCAGTCTCCCTGTTCCTATTGTAGTGGATGATTTAGGTCCATGCGATACACACATCACCTCATCAGGTATTTGTGATTGGTTTATTAGTTGTTTTTTCCATGTTTTTTTCCTCTATGCCAGTTCTTAACCATCCTCATGCTGCCTTTAATAACCATTTTAATATATTTCTTCAAATCATGGTGACTCCCAGCCATAACATTATTTTATTGCTACTTCATAACTGTTATTTTGCTATGTTTATGGGTTGTGATGAAAACATCTCATGTGCAGAATTTCTGATAAGTGACCCCCAAAGAAGTCATGACCCAAAGGTTGAGAACTATTGGAAGTGATAGAACATTTGTTAGGCATATCATGGTACATACAAACACTGAAGACTTAAAAAATAATACAGTAAAACAGAAGAACCACTATGATGATTGACAAGAGGTTACAATGGGATTTGCTATTATTAAAGTTTAAATAAGGAACCTCAGTGTGGCTCTGAAAGTATCCTTATAGAAAGAACCAGGAATGTAAGTAGTTATAAGAACCATACATGCTTTAGAATATCAGTGAAATTCATCTAAGGGTGAGCCGGAAGATGTCTAATATCATTTCAGAATTTAGGTTAAATATGGATGTGCAAAATCTTAAGAAATATTCAACATCATTAGTCATTAGGGAAATGCAAATCAAAACAACCCGGAGATTTCACTTCACACTAGTCAGAATGGCTAAGATTAAAAACTCAGGAGAGAGCAGGTATTGGCAAGGATTTGGAGAAGGAGAAACACTCCTCTACTGCTGGTAGTGTTGCAAGCTGGTACAACCACTCTGGAAAGCAGTCTGGCAGTTCCTCAGAAAACTGGGCATGACACTTCCAGAAGACCCTGCTATACCACTCCTAGGCATATACCCAGAAGATTCCCCAGCATATAATAAAGATACATGCTCCACTATGTTCATAGCAGCCCTATTTATAATAGCCAGAAGCTGGAAAGAACCCAGATGTCCCTCACCTGAGGAATGGATAAAAAAAAAATGTGGTATATATACACAATGGAATACTATTCATCCATTAGAAACAATAAATTCATGAAAGTCTTAGATGAGTGGATAGAGCTGGAGAACATCATCCTAACTGAGGTAACCCAGTCTCAAAAGAACACTCATGGTATGCACTCACTAATAAGCGGATATTAGCCTAGAATCTTGGAATGCCCAAGACACAATCCACATATCAAATGATGTCCAAGAAGAAGGAAGGAGTGGCCCCTGGTTCTGGAAAGGCTCAGGGCAGCAGTGTAGGGGAATACCAGAAAAGGGAAGTGGGAAGAGGTGGATAGGGGAACAAGGGGAGAGATGAGGGCTTATGGGACTTTTGGGGAAGGGGGATCTAGGAAAGGGGAAATCAGTTTAAATGTAAATAAAGAATATATTGAATTAAAAAAAGAAACATGCAAAAATTTAGCTAAATTCTCAGGAGCAACTATTGAAATCTTAATTATCAAATTGTCTTGTTATTAATGCAGAGAAATGAGACACAGAGGTAAAAATAGGTATGAAAAATTTTATGATGACAGAAAAATAATGATTTAAGATCATGGGGAAAGCTGTAAAAAACCAAGATTCCTTCTGTTTGTTAAAAATTCCCTCATGAGTGTAAACTTAACTGTGGTAGACGAATAATCCCAAAGGTTGTGTGAAATGCAAGATAGACATAAGACTAGAAGCAGTGAAGTTTTGTTATACTGAAAATAACACAAAGGATTAAGTGCAGTTCCTTCCAAAAGAGATCAGGGAAACCTTTATCTAGGATGTTTACAAAAACATAACCACTTAGTTAATACAGATTATGAAAGTCTGGCCCTCATCATTTAGCAGGAAACAGGCTTCCTGTCTTTTGTAATGTATCACACTGAGTAAGGTCAAAATTTGAGCATAGAAGATCCATGAGGTTCCACTCCTAGAACATAAGCCTTCTAGAAATTATTTTACAAGAGCACACCTCCAATTTTCCAATGGAAATGGATCTAATAGGCATTGATTAGTAAAATAGGTCAATAGGAAAAAATGACCCTGGTAATCTAGTTCAATGTTCTGCCTTTGCATCATGCCATTGTTAAATGGAAATTTCTGGTTTCTTTGGAGACTCAGTTGTGTCATCTCATATTTTTCTAGAAGCTATATTATGAAAGGATGTTCAGCTGAGGCAGACACATGAGAGGATACATGATGTTGGAAAGAATATAATTATAATTAACACAGATGGTAAGAGGTCCCTTTTTCATTGGTTTGCCTTGCAAGGCTTTGCTGGTCTTTGCTGACACTGCTGTTACATTGGCTCATCCTGCAATACCTTTATGGTCTACTACTTCCTGCTGCTTATGAGAACTTGATCCAATTCAGTGGTACCTTGTGGTTTATCCTAGAAGAAGCAGCTGCTATTGGTTCATGTTTGCTGTTTGCAATGAGACCAGACTGCCCCTACTGTCTGGAATCATCCAAAAGAACTATTTCTAAACATGTCCACAACCTCGATTTACTATTAGCCTTTCTTCTCTCCTACCTTTGGTCAGAGGGCTAGAAGGGAGGTTGAATCATGTAAGAATCCTTATTATAGTAAGTTTTGAAAAATCTAAGCCTACACCACTAGGTCCCTAATATCATAGTTGACTGTTTCATAATGCAGTCAGTGAAGTAATTGTCTCTCACAGAATGTTTTTCCAAAAACACACTACATATTTTCCAAAAACATGGTTTCTAATGATCATTTAGTAGGTGTTATGGTAATATGGTTTTTGCATTGGAAATATTCTATATAGCAAAAATGTGTGTTGAAGGCAGCAATTAATTGAAATCGATAGGTATTCAAATCATTTCATACCAGAAATATAGTACTTGAGATTTTTATTAATAGAAATATGAGCTTGACAAACTAAGCTCAGGTTGCAAACCACTTTTGCAGTATTTTGTTATAATAATTGTTATAATTTTTTATAATGCAGTATATTGTGACATTATAGTGATTTCATGATGAGTCAAAAATATGGAAATTTTAATAATGGAAATTTTACAAAAGTCAGGGAAGACCAAAAATCTAGCCAGACAATTCAAACCTACCCTTAATCCTGAGTTTATATTCCTTGAAAATGTTCATTGTTAACATATTCTGGAATAATATTTATCACTATGCATTAAAAGCAAATTTTAAAAAAAGATAAAACAAAGCAAAAAAAGTTCAAGTTTGTCACTTTGATTAAGAACAGATTTGCGTTTTGAGTTTTCAGAAACAAATATGATATAGACATGAAGCCTCTCCTACCTAGGTCTGTTACTAAAGTAAGCCTACATTTCTTATATATCACAGAATTATTCAGAAAGCAAAACAAGATGATAGTTAATTATCTCACACCTTGTCTTTATGAGTTATCAAACAAAATTGCTAGCAGTATAACACATTCACTTGAATAAAAATATTTCAGTTTATTACTATCATTCAACTTCATTTACATAAGTATTTATTAACCAACTAAATAGGTTTCCTTGTCAATATATTTTGGCCAGGTATAATAATACCACAGTTGCTAACTTCTTATACATGATCTGGAGCTCACTTCTGTTTCTGAGCAGAGGGCTAAAATGTTGGCCCAGATTGCCAATGCTTTCGATTGAATTTTTTTATTTTCTATATTTTTTGTTTACATTCCAAATGCTTTCCGCTTTCCCAGATCCCCCCTCACCATATGTCCCATAAGTCCTCTTCCCTCTGCCCATTCCTCAATTCCCCCAACCCCATTTCTCTGTTCTGGTACTCTACTACAATACTGGATCAAGTCTTATATGGACCAGGGCCCTCTCCTTCCTTCTTCTTGGGAATCTTTTGATTTGCTAATTGTGGCTTGAATATTCAGAGCTTCTGGGCTCATTAATATTCACTTATCAGTGATTGCATTTCATGTGTATTCTTTTGTGATTGGTTTAGCTCACTTAGGATATTTTTCAGTTCCAACCATTTGCCTACAAATTCCATGAATTCATTGTTTTTAACTGCTTTTTAATTCATTGTTTTTTTAATTGTTTTTGATTGTGTCTTTGGTGTCCCAAGATTCTAGGCTAATATCCACTTTTTTTTGTTTTTGAAAAAATGGCATTGTTTTTATTCGAGACAGCTATAAAAAATTAACACTTTTGAGAATTTGTTATGTATTCTGTATGAACACTATGTCAAAATGTAAATGTTAATTTATAAGTTATTCTACAGTGAATTAAATCCTTTACATACAAAATTCTTTGCTGACAGTGTTTTGTCTGTTTCACACTCACTTATTTTTCATGCTTGTAAATATTTTTCTAAAATATTTTTTTACATTTTCTTTTTTTTTATTTTTGATATTCTTTGTTTACATTCCAAAGGCTGCTAATATCCACTTATCAGTGAGTGCATACCATGGGTAATCTTTTGAGACTGGGTTACCTCACTTAGTATGATGCTCTCCAGCTCCATCCATTTCTCTAAGAATTTCATGAATTCATTGTTTCTAATGGCTGAATAGTACTCCACTGTGTATATATACCACATTTTTGTATCCATTCCTCCGCTGAGGGACATCTGGGTTCTTTCCAGCTTCTGGCTATTATAAATAAGGCTGCTATGAATGTAGTGGAGCATGTATCCTTATTGCATGCTGGGAAATCCTCTGGGTATATGCCCAGGAGTGGTATGCCAGGGTCCTCTGGAAGTGACATGCCCAATTTTCTGAGGAACTGCCAAACTGATTTTCAGAGCGGTTTTACCATTTTGCAATCCCACCAACAGTGGAGGAGTGTTCCTCTTTCTCCACATCCTCGCCAGCACCTTTTGTCTCTTGAGTTTTTAATCTTAGCCATTCTGACTGGTGTGAGGTGGAATCTCAGGGTTGTTTTGATTTGCATTTCCCTGATGACTAATGATGTTGGACATCTCTTAAGGTACTTCTTAGCCATTGGAATTTCTTCAGGAGAAAATTCTTTTTTTAGCTCTGTACCCCATTTTTAATCGGGTTATTTGGTTCTCTGGGGTCTAACTACTTGAGTTATTTGTATATATTGGATATTAGCCTTCTGACGGATGTGGGGTTGGTGAAGATCTTTTCCCAATTAGTTGGTTGCTGTTTTGTCCTTCTGACAGTATCCTTTGCCTTACAGAAACTTTGTAATTTTATGAGGTCCCATTTGTCAATTCTTGATCTTAGAGCATAAGCTATTGATGTTCTGTTTAGGAACTTTTCCCCTGTGCCCATGTCCTCCAGGGTCTTCCCCAGTTTGTTTTCTGTTAGTTTCAGTGTGTCTGGTTTTATGTGGAGGTTCTTGATCCACTTGGAGTTGAGCTTAGTACAAGGAGATAAGAGTGGATTAATTTGCATTCTTCTGCATGCTGACCTCCAGTTGAACCAGCACCATTTGTTGAAGAGGCTATCTTTTTTCCCCTGGATAGTTGTAGCTCCTTTATCAAAGATTAAGTGACCATAATTCTGTGGGTTCATTTCCTAGTCTTCAATTCTTTTCCATTGATCTACTTGCTTGTTGGTGTACCAATACCATGCAGTTTTTAACACAATTGCTCTGTAGTACTGCTTGAGGTCGGGGATATTAATTCCCCCAGAAGTTCTTTTATTGTTGAGAATAGTTTTAGCTATCCTGGGCTTTTTGTTATTCCAGATGAATTTGAGAATTGCTCTTTCTAAATCTATGAAGAATTGATTTGGGATTTTGATGGGGATTTCATTGTATCTGTAGATTGCTTTTGGCAAGATGGCCATTTTTACTATATTAATCCTGCCAATCCAAGAGCATGAAATATTTTTCCATCTTCTAAAGTCTTCTTCGATTTCTTTCTTCAAAGACTTGAAGTTCCTATCATACAGATCTTTTACTTGTTTGGTTAAAGTCACACCAAGATACTTTATATTGTTTTTGGCTATTGTGAAGGGCGTTATTTCCCTAACTTCTTTCTCAGCCTGTTGATCCTTTGAGTATAGGAAGGCTACTGATTTGCTTGAGTTGATTTTATAACCAGCCACTTTGATGAAGTTGTTTATCAACTGTAGGAGTTCTCTGGTGGAGTTTTTTGGGTCACTTAAGTAAACTATCATATCGTTTGCAAATAGGGATATTTTGACTTCTTTGTTTCCAATTTGCATACCTTTGACTTCCTTTTGTCGTCTATTTGCTGTTTCTAGAACTTCAAGTGCTATATTGAAAAGATATTGCGATAGAAGGGATCATAGAAAGTCTTCCAACCAAAAAAAGTACGGGACCAGATGGTTTTAGTGCAGAATTCTATCAGACCTTCAAAGAAGACCTAACACAAATACTCTTCAAACTATTCCACAAAATAGAAACAGAAGAAACTCTACCCAATTTGTTCTATGAAAACACAATTACACTGATACCAAAACCCACAAAAATCCAACAAAGAAAGAGAACTTCAGGCCAATTTTCCTTATGAATATTGATGCAAAAATACTAAAAAAAAATTCTTGCCAACTGAATCCAAGAACATATCAAAATGATCATCCACCATGATCAAGTAGGCTTCATCCCAGGGATGCAGGGATGGTTCAATATATGGAAATCTATCAATGCAATCCACTACATAAACAAGCTCAAAGAAAAAAAAAACACATGATCATTTCATTAGATGCTGAAAAAGCATTTGACAAAATTCAGCATCCTTTCATGCTAAAGTCTTGGAAAGAGCAGGAATTCAAGGCCCATACCTAAACATAGTGAAAGCAATCTACAGCAAACCAGTAGCCAACATCAAAATAAATGGAGAGAAACTTGAAGCAATCGATTGATTTAATGAAGGAAAACAAAAGGCTTATATGTGCTTTGTGTAAGATAACATAGTATACCCTGTTCACTTGAGTTAATACTCTATGATATGCATTTATCACATTATCTAATTTAATGAAATTACTGCTAGGTTCATGAACTTTAGTGAGGCAATGTAAGTCTCTTATGTCTGTCTATTCACAAACAGGTATAGAAAGATGTCAAGAAAATAAATTTATAGAGCTAATAGTAGCTATTTTAAGATTGTAGAATTTGGAATTATGTTTGACTGTCTTCTTTGTTGTTTTCTACATTAATTACATTTTAATAAACCACTATTATCAATAGTGAGATATTATTTCTTCCAAATTGGGAAGAATTGATGACAAAGGTGGTGACAAGCCTAACCCTTGAAAATGTTTGTCTGTTTCACGGTTTCTTTGACTGAGCCACTTTTGAACTAAACAAGACTATTCTAAAGGACAGAAAGCTGTTGGCCAGCTTCAAGTAATGGCCTCACGAAGAGGGAAAGGAACATCAGAAGGGCAAGAACTGTTTTGAGTCCAGCAAAGCGCTTGGGAAAAGCAGAGCTCAGAGTCAAATAATAACTATAACCTTACATTTTCAAGTGTTTTCCATCCTCAAAATTGTCTTCACAGAACATTTAAGTATTTCTTGTACAGTTTCCCAAGCATACCAAAGTACAGTCTTGGCTTTATGATTAAAGAGTAGAAACAATTACAAAAGTCATGTCTCTTGTTTCTGTTTATGGATGATTTCTGCTTTTTTTCCCCCTTGCATTTTGGACATCTTTCAGTGGAGAGCAAGCACAATGGTTAGCAACACACAAACAGCTCCCAGACTCAAGTCTGGAAAACTTATTAAACAATACACTTATTTCTTAATATGAATTCATGCCAAATCAGTAGCATTCATCACAGCATTGGTTAAAAAGTGTATTATTGCTTCCAATATGCACTTAGGAATGCAGAAAGTTGAAGTCTCAGGACAATGAGAAGGCCCAGTGAGTAAAGGGACTTGCTGCACAAGTCTGATGACCTAAGTGATCCTGGAACCCATGTAAAGGGGGAAAGAGAGAACATACTCCACAAAGTTGTTCTTTTACTTCCACATATGTGCTATGGTGCATATATCTCCTCCAAAATAATAGTTTTAAGTTATTATCATTATTATTATTGTTGTTGTTATTGTTATTACTATTATTATTAACAACAACAACATAAGATAGATATTCCTGGAACAATAACTTGAACCTTACCTCAAATTCCCAGTGACTCACAGGCCTTTCCTTGACACACAACCCCTTGTCATAATCTCACGGAGTCCAGATTCTTCTTTAAAAGTTTTTTTAAGAAAATTAAATATTATAAGTACAGATGATTTGTAAATAATTCCTATATAGAATATAAAATGACTACTTGTATAAAAACAAACAAACAACTAATTGATTCAAGCTAAGGGGACTTATATAAAACCACACCACACAGCATGATTATATAAGTCAGTGTAAGTATATGACACCAGTTTTATCAGGATGCAGAAATTAAATATCAAAATTGATAGTTCAATGGACTCTAGGACATCCCAGTCTCTAAAACCTTTAAAAAGAAGAGATGTAATAGGATCAGAGGTTAGGAGGTCCCAACATCTGTCCCAACACTGGGAGTTATTGAGACCATCAGAACCCAGGCACACATGAACTCTGTCAGAGCAGTGGCATGGATTCCTTCCAGACTGTCTGGGCCAGTGACCTGAACAGACCTTGGGCGCAAACTCTACATCCAGTCAGTCCCACAACATCCAAAGGAAGCTCCAATCCCAGGCGCTTTTATACACATAAGATCACAGGATCACAAGATCAAAGGATCACAGGAGCTTGGTCACACCAGGATCTCAGGGTCCCAGAGGCAGTTTGACTCCCAGGACCTCGGACACACCCAGATCATAGAATCACAGGATCATGTGACAGCTTGACATTGGGGAGTTCTGACACAATCAGGATCACAGGAAAGACAGGTTCCAGTCAGATATAGTGAGGGCAGGTAGCACTAGAGATAACAAGATGGCGGGAAGCAAGTGTAAAAACATTAGCAACAGAAACCAAGGTTACTTGGCATCATCAAAACCCAATTCTTCCACACTAAAGCAAGTTCTGGATATACCATCACACTGGAAAAGCAAGATTTGGATCTAAAAATTATTTCTCATGATGATGATAGGGGACTTTAAGAAGAACATAAGAAATGCAGGAGAACACAGGTAAACAGCTAGAAGCCCTTAAAAAAGAAACACAAAAATCCCTTAAAGAATTATAGGAAAACACAATCAAACAGAAGAAGGAAATGAACAAAACCATTGAGGATCTAAAAATAGAAGTAGAAACAATAAAGAAATCACAAAGGGAGACAACACTGGAGCTAGAAACCCTAGGAAAGAGATCGGTAGTCATAGATGCAAGCATCACCAGTGGAATACAAGAGATAGAAGAGAGAATCTCAGGTGCTGAAAATACCATAGAAAACATTGACACAACAGTCAAAGGAAACACAAAAAGCAAAAAGCTCCTCACCGAAAACATCCAGAAAATCCAGGGCTCAATGAGAAGACCAAACCTAAGGATAATAGATATAGAAGGGAACGAAGATTCCCAACTTAGAGAGCCAGTAAATGTCTTCAACAAAATTATAGAAATTCAAAAATATGAGGAATTAGAAATTTGTTGGCTCTTACCCAGTGGTCTCTCTAAATTGGTAATTGGAGAAATGTGTCCAATATTGTACAATCCATATACACTTTCTGCTTGTTTGTACATGACAGTGTCTTGCTGTGTACCACATAATGGCCTTTAAATCATGCTTCTCCTATCTCAGCCTCTCTATAAGTAGGATTGTTTATTTGATGTTTTTACACTATACTATGGCTTTCAGAACAGCCTACATATTTCAAAATTATTTATACAGCCAAAATAAACATAGATAGTTTGGGAGTTTGTTTGTAAGAGAGCAACAAAGAGTTTGACTGAATGTCTTGCTTGATATTTATAATTATTGTATCAATTTTGAAGAAGATGACCTTATAAGTTACTCTTTTCCTGAGATGAACGCTATTCAAAATCATCACAGCCAATGCACCAGAATCTTACCCTCTCCTAATGTTTGTGTGACCCTCCAAGGAGACCCATTGTTCATTGAAATAGTTAATAAATAACTTCATGGATAGTCCATCTTAATACATACACCATTTCTTAAATAAATGTAACCCATTCCATGTGGGCTGAGAATGATGACAATCACTCAAGTCAAATAACTTTGATCATACCAGTAAATCTGTATCCAAATAATTATGCCTACAATTCATTCCTTGGAGAAGCAGAACTGTCGACTCCTAGCTTAGCTACTATAGAGGTAAAATCCTTTGGTGATGTGAAGGACATTGAAGTACAGCCTTGTTACAATGAACTCCAATGTCTAAAAATTGTTCTTATTTTGGGTTTGTACTATAGTAAGAGCCAAGATTTTAAGCTTTTATTCCTGATGTGGGGACCATTCCTTGACCCAACTCTTCAATTCAAACCCTACAGGTACTGAGCTATATAAAAACATTTATGGTTGGCTGCAATAAATATTCTCTACGGAAGGAAATCAATGTCTAAAAAATATCAGTATCTTATTTTTATAGTGAAGTTAAAATGTTCATTCACCTAAAACCTGTAATTTGTCCTGATTTCTCTTTTCCATCCTTGCTAAGTCTTGCAAAGTTACTGCATTAGTTCAATGCAGTACAATGGACTGCATTTCTACACAGAAACAAGAACCAAACTATCAACAACTTGACCCAAGACACTTGGGCCAAAATTGTCACAAAAATATTATGTTCTACTCTAAGGTTTATTTATGAAAAAAATTTAAATATCAAAGAAACCAGTGTAATTATGCATGTGTGTATGTGTGTGTGTGTCTTTGTGTGTGTGTGTGTGTGTGTGTGTGTGTGTGTGTTTTAATATGTATACTGTGCTCCCTTCAATGGTGGCAGTCTGATAACACAGACAATAGACATTTCAGAATTCTGAATTAATTATGATCCAATCCTACATGGCTATTTGTTATCTTAGGAACATTT
This sequence comes from Apodemus agrarius, assembly GCA_964023405.1. Classification (NCBI taxonomy): domain Eukaryota; kingdom Metazoa; phylum Chordata; class Mammalia; order Rodentia; family Muridae; genus Apodemus; species Apodemus agrarius. Next base: position 31,328,120 of record OZ030025.1, on the reverse strand, counting down.
CTTGCTCTTTGGCTCTCTGAACAGCTAGAGAAATGGAGGGGGGAAAAAGTGTCTTTTCAGGACAGCTGTACCAAAGTGCCAGTTTCTCTGTTCCAATTATGTGTAGTGACAGAAATTTCTCATTAAGTTGTTAATCATTCTTTCCAAAATCTTGCAGAGACCTTGCATGTCTCTGTGCTTGGCTGTTTAAAACATTCCACTCTCTTAACTTTGGCTGAAAAAAAAAACTTGATATGGACCAAAAACCATGTGGGGAGGATCACAAGCCCTGCTGCAGGCAAACATCTGACTCAACTAATCAAACTGCATTGTGTATTTTCATATGCTTTTAGCTAGTCCAGAAATGAGCTTCCATTCTCCAATAGAATAACATTCAAGAATACTATACAGGTTCAGTAACAAATGAGCACACAGAATACCAAAATGTAAAGAAGCTAGCAATACCCCCTCCCAAATATTATGAAGTAAAACACTTCCTCCTAAGAAAACCAGAGAAAAGCAGCAAAAAGAAATTTGAGGCAGTCAGTACAGAAGAAGTAAAAATGACTAGAAAGAGCACTGAATCAAGGAACTAAAAGTATAAGAATCATCAATGAAATGAAAGGCAATGTTTTTGGCAACTTGTTTAAAAAGCAAGCATTGCCAGCATTTGAAACAAGAGAGGCAGTAATGATACTCTGACTGCAATAAAAAAGACTATAAAGTAGTCTTCTGCCAGGAAGTTAGAAATATTAGAACTTTCTAGAAAGAAAGGACTCAACATTAATTGAAGTCTTTTTTTTTTCTAATGAAAGAGGATATAAAAAGTCTGACTAGGCCTACAATAAGACAAGAAGTTAAACTTGGAAGTTAAACTGTTTATGGGGCTAGAGACATGGTTCCATTAGCAGAGTACTTGCCAGCATGAACAACCCTGGATTTGCTCCCCAGGATGACAAAAATTAGGCATGACAGGCTATGCCTGTAATCTGGACACTCAAGGGGAAAGTGCAGAAAAAAATGGAACTTCAAAGTCTTCCTCAACTACACAATGCACAAGGTAGAGAGTAGCATGGTATACATGAGACTCTGCATCAAAATAAACTAATCAATAAAACAAAAATAAAAATCATCCCATGAAGAAGAGTCAGGACCCACCACAGGAGTTTTTAAGAAGGATAAATGTTCCTATAGAACCTGTGTGACCTTGTGTATTTCCACACCACCTATACCCATACCTATAGGCAAGGCTTGGTTCCCTTCTACCCCATCTGCTACTGCAATGCTGGATTCATCCTAGCACAAAGAGAGCTATGTGTACTGAAGGGAAAAGTACCACAGTGGCCAGTGCTGGCTTGTGTAAAATTGTTGCTATGAGACAGGTTCTCTTCCGTCTTCTTAGTTTCATTCTGCTTACTCCCTTAGGACACAGCTGAAGGCCCCTCTGGAACCTGTTTGAACATAGCTGGGAACCCCCTTCTCCATGGCTGAATGAATGTTGTCTATGTTTCCTGTACCACAGCTTGCTGTCATCCCATAGGACAAAGGGTGTGCCTAACTTCATATGGGCTTGAGGCTTTCATATGAAACTAATCTATGAAAATATATGAAAGATACTTAAAGCCTCTACCATCACACTTGTGGCTCTATTAAATTACAAAACTGAATTTTGTTAATTAATTTTATAATGATTTGAAAATGAATACTACAAATCTACCCTCAGACAACACAAACACTAGAAAGACTTGCCAGTGATGATAAAAGCAGAGTCAGATGAAGACACACGAGAAAACTGCAGACCACTGTCACTCACATGCAAAGGTATGAACTGCTTTAATAGAATATCAACAAAACAAATGATGCTGGGCGTAGTGGTGCACGCCTGTAATCCCAGCACTCTGGGAGGCAGAGGCTGGCAGATTTCTGAGTTCGAGGCCAGCCTGGTCTACAAAGTGAGTTCCAGGACAGCCAGGACTACACAAAGAAACCCTGTCTCGAAAAACCAAAACAAAAACAAAAACAAAAACAAACAAAAATGAAACAATAGTTGCAAACGCATATAATAACAACATGAAGCACTTATCTAAGTCTTCTGAAAAGGTTTTGACTTCTAGAGTCTGCTAATGTAGTAGGTTGACCTGATGCTGCTGATATTCCAATGCTAATAATGATTTCCCAAGACCTGAAATCTTGCTCCAGAGATAAGAGTCCCAATGAATACCCAAGTGACTTTGCCCCTGTGTTATCTCCTACTGGTCAATAAAGATGCTGGCAGGCTAATAGCTTGGCAGAAAAGATATAGGCAGGGTTTAGAGTTCCTGGGCCTTGAGTCAGAGGAGAACCATAAACAGACAAAGAAGGAAATGGAGGTGAAGCCATCATGGGTTAGGTGAGTCATGAAAGCATGACCCTAAGGCCTGGACAATTGGAGTTGAAATCCGCACAGGTGAAACATAGTAGGTAATAACTGGTTATCAAGTAGATTCTAATAGCATAGAGGGTAGATATCTGCCCAGCTCTTGTGTTGTTTAAGGCTTATTGTAAATAATAAAAGTTGTGTGTCTTTTATCTAGGAACTGAATGACCAAGACAGGGTAGAAACTCCACATTGGGATAAAATTTTTCTACAACATGCTAATACAATACATTTGCATTAATTACTTTCTATTGTTGAGATAAGACACCAAGAGCAAAGCAACTTATAGAAGAAAAGGTTTATTTGCACTGGAATTATAGTTTCAGGAATAAAAGACAGTCATATTCAGTACAGGGATGCATTGAAACAGGCAGTTATGGTGGCTAGAACTGGAAGCTAGGAGCTTATATCTTGATCAATATGCAGGAAGCAGAAAGAGTAAACTCTGAATGATGTTTGGCTTTTGAAACCCCAAAGTCTCTCCCCAGAGACACTCTTAATTCCTCAGAAAAACAGCACTCCTTAAAACCTTACCCTCAGTCAACATCAAAACTATTGACCAACTAGTCAAATGCCCAAGACATAAGGGACATTTCATTCAAACCATCACAGCCTTACATTTGTAGATAAACAGACAAACTTTACCTAATGAATTTTGAAACTATATTGTGAATTGAAGAGTAAAAACATGGTTCAAAGTCATCCATAATAATGCCACAGATGTAAAATGTCTAGAATTTATGGAGACAAAAAGCCAATCAATGATATAATATATAACAATAACATATTGCTATTTTTCTCATTTTTAAAGATCTTTAAGATATAAAATGATATTATCTCAATCCATTGCTATATCACAAGCAACTAGTTATTATTGTGGATTTTTCTTTTCTTTTTTTTTTTCCGAGCTTGAAATTTTTTCTTTTTTTTTTTCTTTCTTTTTTTTTATTGGATATATTCTATATTTACAATTCATTTCCCTTTTTCTGGTTCCCCACCCCCAAAGGTCCCACATGCCCTTTTCCCTCCCCCTGCTCCCTCATCCACCCCCTCCCACCTCACTGTTCTTGTACTCTCCCACAATGATGTTTTGGTCCATTCTAGCACCAGTGTCCACTCCTTTCTTCTTGTGGGACATCACTTGGTATGTGATTTATGTCTTTGGTGTTCCAAGCTTCTAGGCTAATATCCACTTATCAGTGACTGCATACCATGGGTATTCTTTTGAGACTGGGTCACCTCACTTAGTATGACATTCTCCAGCTCCATCCATTTCTCTAAGAATTTCATGAATTCATTGTTTCTAATGGCTGAATAGTACTCCATTGTGTATATATATATACCACATTTTTTGTATCCATTCCTCTGTTGAGGGACATCTGGGTTCTTTCCAGCTTCTGGCTATTATATATAAGGCTGCTATGAACATAGTGGAGCATGTATCCTTATTGCATGCTGGTGAATCTTCTGTGTATATTCCCAGGAGTGGTATGGCTGGGTCCTCCGGAAGTATCACGTCCAGTTTTCTGAGGAACCGCCATACTGATTTCCAGAGTGGTTGTACCAGCTTGCATTCCCACCAGCAGTGGAGGAGTGTTCCTCTTTCTCCACATCCTCGCTCAGGGGAAAAATTCCTGAACAGAACACCAATTGCTTATGCTCTAAGAGCAAGAATAGACAAATGGGACCTCATAAAATTACAAAGTTTCTGTAAGGCAAAAAACACTGTCAAAAGGATAAATCAGCAACCAACAAATTGGGAAAAGATCTTCACCAACCCCACATCCGACAGAGGGCTAATATCCAATGTATACAAAGAACTCAAGAGGTTAGACCCCAGAAAACCAAATAACCCTATCCAAAAATGAGGTACAGAGCTAAACAGAGACTTTTCACCTGAAGAAATTCGGATGGCTGAGAAACACCTTTAAAATGTTCAACATCATTAGTCATTAGGGAAATGCAAATCAAAACAACCCTAGGATTTCACCTCACACCAGTCAGAATGGCTAAGATTAAAAACTCAGAAGACATCAGGTGTTGGATTTTTATTTTCTTCTTTGTTTTGTTTTACTTGTTAATGCCTTGGTGCAAGTGATCCATACCACTCCAAATCTGTCAGTAGATGCTTTAAACACTGTTCATTGAACAAAAATGTGCTATGGTTTGAATTCTGAATATTCTCAAAGCTCACATATTTAAAAATTTGGTCCTATTGGTGTTATTAAAATGTTGTATCATTTAGGGAGTGATGCCTTGTAGAAAATCCTTAGGTCATTGGGAGAATAGTTTGAAAGTTGACTGTGTCTCTGATCTCTTCTCTGTCTTCTCTCTTTGTTTCCTGGCTGAAGAAGTAACTGTTTTGTTTCATTACATGCTCTTACCATGAAGTATCACCTTTGTCACAGGACCACATCACTGGAGTAACTGACCTTGGACTGGAGCTTCCAGGAGAGTAAACAAAATAATCATTGTCATCTTCAAGTTTATTTTCTCAGGTATTTTGGTATAAGGGCTCCCTGGATAAATGCTTTATGCACAAGGAGGAAGACTAGAGGTAGGAGTCATGAAACCCACAAAAAGATGAACTGGCAGTATTTATCTGTGATCCCATTGTACCTGTGGTGAGATAGGAGACAGAGACAGGAGAATCTCTGGAAGCTTGTGAGCCAGCTATTCTACTGTGCAAGAGGCTGTGCTTCCAAGGTCCCCAATGGAGGAGCTAAAGAAAGGACCCAAGGAACTGAAGGAACTGTCATCCCCATAGAAAGAATGACATTATGAACCACCCAGTAACCCCAGAGCTCCCAGGGACTAAACTACCAACCAAAGAGTACACATGGCTCCAGTTGCATATGTAACAGAGGATGGCCTTGTTGGACATCAGTATGAGGAGAGGCCCTTGGTCCTGAGAAGGCTGGATGCCCCAGTCTAGAGGAATACCAGGACAAGGAAGGAGGAGGGTGTGGGTTAGTGAGCAGAGGGAAGAGAGGGGATGGCATGGGGGTTGTCAGAGGGGAAACCAGAAAGGGGATAACATTTAAAATGTAAATAAAGAAAATATCTAATAAAAAAGAGGCTATGCTTCAAACAAGCAGAAGGTTAGAATACATCTACCTAGCATGCATGCACATGTATTTACACACACAAACACACACACACACACACACACACACACACACACACACATTTGCAATATGTACACACAGTTTTCCTTTTTTGAATTGGTTATTTTATTTATTTACATTTCCAATGTTATTCCCCTTCTCAGTTCCTCCTTTGAAACCCACCTATACTATTCCACTTCCACCATTCTTCTATGAAGGTGTTTCCATACCCACACGCCCATTCCCACCTCACCACCCTAGCATTCCCCTACATTGCAGCATCAAGTCTCCCCAGGACCAAGGGCCTCCCCTCACATTGATACCTGACAAGGCCATTCTCTGCTACATATGCAGCTGGAGCCATGGGTCCCTCCATGTGTACACTTTGGTTGGTAGTTAGTCCCTGGGAGCTCTGAAGGGGGGGGGTTGTCTGGTTGCTTGATTTTGTTGTTCTTCCTATGGGGTTGCAAACTCCTCCAGCTCCATCAGTTCTTCCCCCAACTCCTCCATTGGGGTCCCTGTGCTCAATCTGAGGGTTGGCTATAAGCATCCACATCTGTATTGGTCAGGCTTTGGCAGAGCCTCTCAGGAGTCAGCTGTATCAGACTCTCATCGGCAATTACTTCTTGGCATCAGCAATAGTGTTTGGGCTTGATGTGTGTATATGGGATGGATTCCCAGGTGGAGTAGTCTCTGGATGGCCTTTCCTTCAGTCTCTGCTGTACTCTTTGTCTCTGTATTTCTTTTAGACAGGAACAATTCTGGGTTAAAATTTTTAAGATAGGTAGGTGGCGTCATCCCTCAACCAAGAACTATGCCTAACCTCTGGATATGGCCCCAACAGGTTCTCTCTTCCCTTTGCTGGGTATTTCAGCTAATGTCATCCCCATTAAGTCCTGGGAGCCTCTTGCTTTCCTGGTATCTCGAACATTCTGGTGGCTACCCACCCACCCCCTGAGTTCCCTATCCCCCACAATTTTTTAAAAATAGCATATGGATAAAATTCTAAATCATTTCTAGGTTCCTGCATAGAATTTCTCTAAGGCTTAACTAGAAATTGTCTTCATTTTACTTCATATCAAGAAAGAATGTTATAAAATCATTATAATCCAAACCAAGACATTCTATTATAATTACACAAAAGACAGCCAACCTAGTCAGTGTTCCACCTAACTTTCATCAACAAAGTGGCAAAAATGAAATCAAGAAGTGAAGCCTACCAAAGGCATTTATTTACAATCTGGCCACCAGATAAATTAAACTGTTCAGTCAAAATTTAAATTTGCCATCTCACAAATCATGGTAAAATAGCTAAACCAAGAGGAACTGTAACTTAGACTTTGGATGACTGAATTGAGAGGTTCAGGTCATCTGTGCTATTGATCAAAGTCTTAGCATGAAATATAGACATTCTACAGGGGGCAAGGCCATTCTTAATGACAACCAGAAAGGATAGTAGAGCTGGAGGGACAGCTGCAACCTAAGATGGTTTGACATGACCCACCATGTTTGGATGAGGAAGACATATGGCTCCCAATACACGGGGGTTCCAGGGCAGACAACTCACACAGAAAAAGGTGACAACCAAGACAGAAGTTCAACACTTAGAAATTAGAGTTAAGTCTCAGAGGAACTAGATTCAGAGAAGACATAGAAAACCAAACTATCAATTTCATCTTAAGACTTAATGGACTGAATCCACACAAAAGGACCCTTCAATCCAATGACCAAGAAGATGGGAGCCAACGAGAACATTGTGTTTAATGTGCTGTTCATTGGAAAGTCAGGGCTTTGTGTATGCATGTTGATTTTTAAATAGTATTAGGACAAGGCATGACTAGTTCTTTATGAAATTGTATACGTAGCAACTCCTAAATGATTTAATCTTAAATATCTATTACAGAATAAAGTAATAATGTAGTAAATTTTGTCCTTCTCAGACTCCACTGATTTCATTTTCATATCTAATGCTTCTTCACTAACTTCAATAAATAAATAAAATGTCAAATGTAGAAGTAATATTTAAGGTCTAATATGGTACAAGTAATAAGAAAGGATATAATTCAACAAGAATCGATTTTTTTTCCTTTAGAAAATCCTTTCCCATTAATTTTTGTTAAATGACTAAAACTTATTTTCACACACGTGCTGAAGAGACTGAGGGAACAAAGGCCTGTGCTCTCCTAATCCTCTACATAAAAGGCAAATGCAAAGAAAGTTGGATGTAGATTATATTTGCACATACACACAAATTTAGGATTATAAATTGATAATATGGATACTTAGCTTTACTCTTTTGAAAGCTTCCAGTCATGTGTTAAAGACAGGTTACTAATCCAGTGGATCACAATACTAGTCATTACATATATTCACAACACTGGTCATTGCAAGAGATCACTCAGGCTCAGATCTTCACCAGAAAATCCCTCTACTGAGTGTTGATTCTCAAAGGTATTAGCCAGTAAGCACTACAACTCAATACATAATATTACTATTTTTTAATGTGTCCATTATGTATTAGAAGAAAAATTCAGAGAGATTGTCCAAATCCAAACAACATTATTGGGATGGATTTTTTTTCATAAAAAATAATCTTATTTCCCAACAACCCTAGAGCAGAGCAAAGTAAGGGTTTTTCTTTTTTCACTTTAACTGGAAGTCAGCTCCGTTTTCCTCAGTGCTGTATGGTCTAGCAACATCATCTGAGGCACACTCCTCTGTGTTAGTTATTAAAACTGAAACATACAAAGTAGTTATAGAACTTTCAACATTTATCAATCTTTACATTTAATAAACTTTCTAGACTCCTTCTCCGTGGCTAGAATAACAATTCATGATTGAAATGTAATAAATGAGGTATGAATAGCAACACTGTGAATAACAAAGACCAACACAGAAGAAACTTGGAGAACTTGCAGGGGAGTTCTGCTGAGAAGTCCAATGCTCCTGACCAGAATTAATACTTTCCACCTACCCACAATTCATCTATGCCCACATGGCCCACACATTTACAGCATGAGGTCTTGAAGAATCTGAATCCCTTGCTGTTTGATTCTATACACCCTGCAGCTATGAGGAGTGTGAGGAAGATTAACTGTTCCATTCGGTATTCACAAAGCACAATGCAAATATCATTAATACCATTCTTTCTAGGGTAACACACTTACATTGAAATTCAAAATTACTTTCACCCATCTTCTTATTTATTTCTTCACATGTAGCACTCAGATTAGCAAGAAATGGCTCTAGAAATGAAACAAGCAATTATCCAACACAGAGAAATAACCATGTTGGTGTCATTTCTATTTTAAACTGTCAGAAGGAATCATCTGCTAAGTTTCTGCCTGTTGCCAATCAGGGAAAGGAGAGGATCCCTCAAGAAAAAACTTCAAAATTGTATAACTCTTACCCATTTTCAAAGTAGCATCTGTAAGTTCCTTTTTTAAATTAGTTTCTTAATTTACATTTCAAGTGTTATCCCCTTTCCTGATCACCTCAAATAGACTTATACCTCTCCACTATCTCCCAGGACCACATTGACAAGCAAATCTGAGGTCCATCACCTCTCCTTACCCACAGTCTACTCTGGCTAAGCAATTATACATCTGGGCCACATGCCATTCTATATTGTCCTTTAGGGAACAGAAAGAGATTCATTTTGTCCATGAGTTCATAGTGACCATTGCTCTTGAGAGAAGGTCTGGGAAAGGCTTTCTTTCTTCTGCATGGAGTATTTGAAGTTTGACTAAATGGTTTTGAGTTGAAACAGGTTTAACTCTCCCAAGTGATGAGAGCATATAAGGAAAAGAAGAAAAACTATGCAAGTATATCGATTTGTATGTGCTACTCTCCTCAGATGGTATAAATGACTTTTATATAAGATATAACTTGAGCACAGATTAAAATGATTCTGACATTAGAAAATTGGGTTGGGGGACAGTAATTAAATGTCCCTCAAACTTTCAAGGTATACAGTGCCTATATTTTAGATGGCCATAGCCACTGTTTTCAGAGAAACATTTTTTAAAATCAAGGGACTATTATAGTGTTGTAATCACTATATTAACATTATTACTGAATAGTCTATGACCTGAACAAAAAAGCATCAACAAAAATGTTAAATTTGCATTAAATGTTCAATAGTAAATTGAGAAATGATTGAAGCATTCAAATCATTGTGTAAAAGGTTATTGATTTTAATAAAATGTGATAGTAGTCATTGATTAACATGTTGTTTACAATGTGTTTGTCACTGGAAAAATGCCCATAAAAGCTTAGACAAGAGAATATACACAGAATAGAAAAATCAGGATGAAAAGGCAAATGGGCTGATATTCCAGAGTAATGATAAACTTGTTTTATTTTCCTCCTAAGAGAAATGGGGTTGGAAAGACAAGAGATGATGGGTTAGCAGGGAAAGCAATGGAGCCAGAAGAAATTGCTCAGAAACTGGTTTGAAGAATAGGAATTCTTAGTACTTGGCTAACTGGGTAAAGCATTTGCCATATGAATATGAAGAACACAGTAATGGGAGTGGGTCACAGTGTCTAGAATCCTAGCTCTTCTACAGCAAGATCATAGGTAGGAGCTTAAGGGCCAGGACGTTTGTCATATGAAAAATAACAAAAAGTCACTTCAAAGAAGTGAGAAAGTAAGAATCAACTCTTTCTTCTTTGAGAAAGTTCAAAGGAGACAGAAAGTAAGAATCAACACTTCTGATATTGCACCATGAGCACCATGATCCACATACATGAGCACATGCATACATGCACACACAGACACATGCACACACACATACATGTGTGCAAATGTTTTATCCATGTACATGGGTAGACACAGCAATACACACATATGCATACAAATAAAACATAACCACCTACAGTTGCTAGTAATCTTATTTTAGAATCATATTTCCTAAATAAACCCTATTGGTTGTTTTGAGCCTATTATATACATGTGGACTCTTCTATTTAAAAAATGGTATTCAGGTGCATTTCAGAAAGAGGTACTGAACTGGGGTCAATGCTAAGTTATAGAATCTCAAGTGAAAATTTGTGAGACTCCATGACATGTGGAGACCATGAAGCTTTCCAAAGTACATGTGATCTATGGCCCCTCATTACACATATAGCAAAATCTTCAAGAATTCTTTGCTCCACTTGGGTACCCACACCTTTGACAAATGTATCTCTAACTGGAATGAATACCGTAGTACAGAAAAACAACAAAACATGAAACAGAAAAATAAAAAAAATAGATAGATTATTGCAGTAGCTCAACTAGTAGATCAACTAAATTCACAGATAGTAAATCCAGATCATTTTTTTCACTTAACCCTCTCTGAAAGGCCCTCACGGACATACCCACAAGTACGCTCATTCTAAATCTAGTCAAACTAGCAGTAAAGAACACCTATCAAAGTCTTGATTCAAATTCCATCATGATTTATACTGCTGAGAGTCTGTTTAGTCCTTGAATTTGAATATAAAAGCTAAATCTCACAGGTAAAACATACATAATCAGCAATTAAAATAATGAATTCATGCAATTTGTAGGCAAATGGTTAGATCTGGAAAATATCATCCTAAGCAAGTTAACCCAATCACAAAAGAATACACAAGAAATGCAATCACTGATAAGTGGATATTAATGAGCCCAGAAGCCCTAAATTCTCAAGTCACAATTAGCAAGTCAAATGATTCCCAAGAAGAAGAAAGGAGAGGACCCTGGGCCTGCAAAGATTGGATCTACTTTTGTAGATCCAGAACAGAGAAATGGTGTGTGTGTGTGGGAGGGGATGATTGGGGAATAGTTGGGGTGGAGAGGACTTAAGGGACGTATGGTGGGGGGGGGGGGAACTGGGAAAGGGGAAAGCCTTTGGAATGTAAACAAAGAATATAGAAAATTAAAAAAAAGAATAAAAAATCAAAATACATACTATAATCTATCTGTGTATACTTTAAAATGATTTAGTTATTCATTCATACATAAGACATGGTATAATAACCAGATTGAGTTATTTCAGTAGCCAAGTACCGGTATATCTACAACTACATTTTGGATTTTAGATTTCAAGTGCATTAATGGTCTCCAGCAATCAACACTATCAGGAGGTAGAAAAAGCCTTTGGAAAATGACCATTTGGAAGAAAGTTACATTATCATTATTAGAGGTGTACTTTAATGGGAATGCCAGATGCTGATTCCATCCTCTCTTCTTTATTCTTTGCTTCCAGGATGCCATGATGTAAGCATATTTATTGTCCCAAATGTTGTCCACAGTGATGTATTGCTTTTAGAGACTGCAAATCAACAGAGCCAAATAAGCCTGTCCTCTTTTTAAGCTATTTCCCTCAGGTGTTTTCTCACAGATATGAAAAGTGATTAGTTCATGAAAGAAGATATGACTTTAAAACTTTAAACCTCTGGAAACTTTGTATAATGAGTAACTTGTTGAATATTCTTTGAATAAATGGTAGAACCACATTGAGGTCTAGAGAGCCAAATTTAAGGACCACAAACACAACAGCAATAGGGTTTAGAATGCACCGACCTAATTCTGTGTGGATTGGCCCTATATTCCAAACAAGTCATGAAACAAGTCATTCATATATATTCACAGGGATTAAAAAAGATTATTCTTTTCTCTTCACCCTCACAGACACACCCAGAAGTATGTCAGAATTTATGAGTTCATTCTAAATCCAGTCGAATTAGCAGTGAATATCATCTATCACAGCCTTGATTCAAATTGTATCATAATTTATGGTGCTGTTAGTTTACTTATTCCTCCCATTAGAATATATAAATTAAATGTCAGAAGCAAAAGACATACTGTCCTACATCTGTGTATTACATATAAAATTGTATACTTATTCATTCATACATATATTGTATAATAATGAGATTGAATTTTTGCATGGTTAAAATTACTAAGTAAATTTAAGAAAGAATGCATATGTCAGTGTGCCAAACTTTTTAGTAGATTCTTACCCTAGCATCTTGTGAATAACCCGTATGTTCATAATTCATAGTCACTATTAGTATTTACAAAATAAGTGATTTTGACTGACTTTAATGTTAGTTGACATAAAAAAAAATGAAGGCAATATAGAATACTTTGGTAGAGTTGATGGGAAAATAGCAGAAATGAAGAAGTTGAGGGGAAAATGGGTAGGGCTGTGTCCTTACAAATGTGTATTCCAAAGCAAATTTCTAAACACTTGGGAGTAGCCACACGCTTTGATTCAGATGGCAACAGCACCCTCTGGTGAAGAGCAAGCATAGGTTACAACTTTCTCCAGAACAATATTGGGGATAATGTCCATGGCAAAGAGGTACAATTAGGAGTAGATAGCTCAGTGTGTTTCCACACAGCACTGACTATAGGTAGCAACTCTGTATTGTACATTTCAAAAGGCCATAAGAAAGGATCTAGGACGACTTGACCATAAATAGGTGACAAATGCAATATGGACAAGCTTGACCAGACTTGAACTTTATAGTCTGCATCATCTGCACCATGTAATACCATAGATAGATAGATAGATAGATAGATAGATAGATAGATAGATAGATATACGTTTTATAGATGGATCATTTTCCATTAAGATTAATATAAATTTAAGGATAAAGTTAAATATTGAAAGTGGCCATACCAGTTTGTTGCTTAAGTTAGCATTTGCTCACACTGAACTTACTTCATTTTAAAAATTCATTGTAGATCCTTGGAGGCTTGCCATCACCCAGAGCAAACAGGTGAGATCCCGAAACACCAAGCCAATATGTGCTGGATCCCCAGTAAGGCCCAGCAGCTGTAAGGTTTGCTCTGTCACCTCTGTACTGGATTTTCCAGTCCATGCCTCAAACCACATCCTGGAGGCCTTTAGCAATCCGGAACTACCAGGTGAGAAACCTACCCCAATTCCCTGCAAGCTGGGCCCTCTGAACGAACTTAGCAGTGACAAACTCTGCCCTGTCCCCTCTGCACTCCATTTCTGGGGCCACAGCTTCACCTGCATCCCTGCAGGCCTGCTGCTGCCCAAGACTAACTGGTGAGGTCCTCAAGCACCAAGCCTCTGCCTACTGGGTAACCTGGCAAGCTCAGAAGTCTTGATGTCTGTTCTGTCCTCTCTGTCCTCCATCTTATGGTCCACACCTGAACCTGAAATTCCAGAGGCCTGAAACCACCAGCAACCACCAACTCTACCTGCATCACTGGAGGCCTGCCTCTACCCTAGACAATCAGCAGCCTGAAACCATCAGGTACCACTAGCTCTGCCCATATTCCTGGAAGTCTGCTGATACCAGGGCAGTCAACTCAAGTTGCAATCCAAGAAGCATCAGGGACTGTCAGCTCTACCTGTAGTCCAGAGGCATGCTCCTATCAAGGACTGCTAAGCTTGACAACATTAGGAACAAACAGATGGCTATAGGCCAACATAAGAACACAATCAACAAAAGTCAGGGAGATATGACATTCTTAGACCCCAGCTATTCTGCAACAGCAAGCTCTGGATATCCTAAAAGATCTGAATTGCAAGAAAATAACCTTAAATCTAATATATAAAGCTGATAGACGCCTTTAAAATGGAAATGAACAAACCTCTTAAATAAATACAGGAAAATACAGTCAAACCTTAAAGAGAAAATGAATAAATATAAAGAAATACAGAAAAATATAACCAATCAGGTTAGAGAAATAAATAAAACTGTTCAAGGCCTGAAAATGGGAATAGAAGCAATAAAGGAAACATAAAGTGAGGAAAATCTGCAGGTGGAAAATCTACAAACGAGAACAGGAAACATAGACACAAGCATCACTGATAAAATACAAGAGAAGGAAAAGATAATCTCAGGCATAGAAAATATGATAGAAGAAATTGATATACCAGTCAAAGAAAGTGCTAAAGCTAAAATGTTTCTAATACAAAGCATCTAGGAACATTAGGACACTATGAAAAAACCAAACCTAAGAATAATAATAGAAGAGACTGGGGAGTCAGGTGTGTGGGCAGAGATACAGCTTAGCTTAGCTCTACAGGAGATCTGGGCACAGACAGCTCAGCTGCAGGTGCAGACCACCGCGGCCAGCCGGCTCTCCGGGCAGGCTAGTAGAGAGGGGCCATCTAGCCTCGGGACACAGCTCGGAATTCTAGCAGCTGGAGCCAGGGGCTTGGACTGAGAGCTAGCATAGTCCAACACAGACAACGCCGCCAGAAGAGATCGGCAGAGCCAGGTACCAACAGCACAGCCAAGGTCACTGTCTCCTGGGGACAGGCGCGCTGTGCTTTCAGTGGGGCCGCCATGTTGCCTAGGGACACCGCACACAAACGGCAGGCACAGCAAACTGCTAGAGTCAGGAAGTAATAATCTCTATTCCTTAATATCTCTTAACATCAATAGACTCAATTCCCCAATAAAAAGAGATAGACTAACAGACTGGATACGGAAACAGGACCCTACATTTTGCTGCTTACAGGAAACACACCTCAAAGTCAAAGACAAACACTACCTTAGAGTAAAAGGATGGAAGACAATTTTGCAAGCAAATGGTCACAGGAAGCAAGCTGGAATAGCCATTTTAATATCAGATAAAATTGACTTTCAACCAAAAGTCATCAAAAGAGACACAGAAGGTCACTTCTTGCTAGTCAAAGGAAGAATTCACCAAGAAGAACTCATAATTCTGAACATCTACGCTCCAAATGTAAGGGCACCCTCATTCATAAAAGAAACTTTACTAAAGCTCAAAGCACACATTGCACCTAACACAATGATTGTGGGGGACCTCAATACTCCACTATCCACAGTGGACTGACCAGGAAAACAGAAACTAAACAGGGACACTGAGAAACTCATCGAAACTTTGGAGCAATTGGATTTAACAGATATATATAGAATATTTCACCCTAAAGCAAAAGACTATACCTTTTTCTCAGCCCCTCATGGTACCTTCTCCAAAATCGACCATATAATTGGACACAAGACAGATCTCAACAAATATAAAAAGATCAAATTAATCCCATGCCTCTTATCAGATCACCATGGAGTAAGAGTGTTCTTCAATAGCAACAAAAACAACAGAAAATCCTCATACACGTGGAGGCTGAACAATATTCTACTCAATGATACCTTAGTCCAGGAAGAAATAAAGAAAGAAATCAAAGATTTCTTAGAATTTAATGAAAATGAAGGCACAACATACCCAAATCTATGGGACACAATGAAAGCAGTGCTTAGAGGAAAACTCATAGCCCTGAGTGTCTCCAAAAAGAAACAGGAGAGAGCATATACTAGCAACTTAATGGCGCACTTGAAAGCTCTGGAACAAAAAGAAGCAATTTCACCCAGGAGGAGTAGAAGACAGGAAATCATCAAACTCAGGGCTGAAATCAATCAAGTTGAAACAAAGAGAACCATACAAAGAATCAACAAAACCAGGAGCTGGTTCTTTGAGAAGATCAACAAGATAGATAACCCCCTAGCCAGACTTACCAAAGGGCACAGAGACAGTATTCAAATTAACAAAATTAGAAATGAAAAGGGAGATATAACAACAGAAACTGAGGAAATTCAAAAAATCATCAGATCCTACTACAAAAACCTATACTCAACACAACTGGAGAATCTGGAGGAAATGGACAATTTCCTAGACAGTTACCAAATACCAAAATTAAACCAGGATCAAATAGATCATCTAAACAAACCCATAACCCCCAAAGAAATAGAAGGGGTCATAGACAGTCTTCCAACCAAAAAGAGCACAGGACCAGACGGTTTTAGTGCAGAATTCTATCAGACCTTCAAAGAAGTCCTGATACCGATACTCTTCAAACTATTCCACAAAATAGAAACAGAAGGAACACTACCCAACTCATTCTATGAAGCCACAATTACCCTGATACCAAAACCACACAAAGATCCAACTAAGAAAGAGAACTACAGGCCAATTTCTCTTATGAATATCGATGCAAAAATACTAAACAAAATACTTGCCAACCGAATCCAAGAACACATCAAAACGATCATTCACCATGATCAAGTTGGCTTCATCCCAGGGATGCAGGGATGGTTCAATATACGGAAATCCATCAACGTAATCCACTACATAAACAAACTCAAAGAAAAAAACCACATGGTCATCTCATTGGATGCTGAAAAGGCATTTGACAAAATTCAGCATCCTTTCATGCTAAAGGTCTTAGAAAGAGCAGGAATTCAAGGCCCATATCTAAACATAGTAAAAGCAATATACAGCAAACCAGTAGCCAACATCAAACTAAATGGAGAGAAACTTGAAGCAATCCCACTAAAATCAGGGACTAGACAAGGCTGCCCCCTCTCACCATATCTCTTCAATATAGTACTTGAGGTACTAGCTAGAGCAATTCGACAACAGAGGGAAGTCAAAGGGATACAAATCGGAAAGGAAGAAGTCAAACTATCACTATTTGCAGATGATATGATAGTATACTTAAGTGACCCAAAATCCTCCACCAGAGAACTCCTGCAACTGATAAACAACTTCAGCAAAGTGGCTGGCTATAAAATCAACTCAAGCAAATCAGTAGCCTTCCTATACGCAAAGGATAAGCAGGCCGAGAAAGAAATTAGGGAAATGACACCCTTCACAATAGCCACAAATGATATAAAGTATCGTGGAGTAACACTAACCAAACATGTGAAAGATTTATATGACAAAAACTTCAGGTCTCTGAAGAGGGAAATTGAAGAGGACATCAGAAATTGGGAAAATCTTCCATGCTCGTGGGTTGGCAGGACTAATATAGTCAAAATGGCAATCTTGCCCAAAGCAATATACAGATTCAATGCAATCCCCATCAAAATCCCAACTCAGTTCTTCATAGAGTTAGAAAGAGCAATTCTCAAATTCATCTGGAATAACAAAAAACCCAGGATAGCTAAAACTATTCTCAACAGCAAAAGAACTTCTGGGGGAATCAATATCCTGCACCTCAAGCAATACTACAGAACAGTAGTATTAAAAACTGCATGGTATTGGTTCAGTGACAGGGAGGCAGATCAATGGAATAGGATCGAAGACCCAGAATTGAACCCACACATCTATGGCCAATTGATCTTCGACAAAGGAGCTGAAAACATCCAGTGGAAAAAAGATAGCCTTTTCAACAGATGGTGCTGGCTCAACTGGAGGTCAACATGCAGAAGAATGAGAATTGATCCACTCTTATCTCCTTGCACTAAGCTCAACTCCAAGTGGATCAAGGACCTCCACATAAAACCAGACACACTAAAACTAATAGGAAAGAAACTGGGGAAGATCCTTGAGGACATTGGCTCAGGGGAAAAATTCCTGAACAGAACACCAATTGCTTATGCTCTAAGAGCAAGAATAGACAAATGGGAACTCATAAAATTACAAAGTTTCTGTAAGGCAAAAGACACTGTCAAAAGGATAAATCGGCAACCAACAAATTGGGAAAAAATCTTCACCAACCCCACATCTGACAGAGGGCTAACTTCCAATGTATACAAAGAACTCAAGAGGTTAGACCCCAGAAAACCAAATAACCCTATCCAAAAATGGGGTACAGAGCTAAACAGAGACTTTTCACCTGAAGAAATTCGGATGGCTGAGAAACACCTTAAAAAATGTTCAACATCATTAGTCATTAGGGAAATGCAAATTAAAACAACCCTGAGATTTCACCTCACACCAGGCAGAATGGCTAAGATTAAAAACTCAGAAGACATCAGGTGTTGGTGAAGATGTGGAGAAAGAGGAACACTCCTCCACCGCTGGTGGGAATGCAAGCTGGTACAACCACTCTGGAAATCAGTATGGCGGTTCCTCAGAAAACTGGACGTGATACTTCCGGAGGACCCAGCCATACCACTCTTGGGAATATACCCAGAAGATTCCCCAGCATGCAATAAGGATACATGCTCCACTATGTTCATAGCAGCCTTATATATAATAGCCAGAAGCTGGAAAGAACCAAGATGTCCCTCAACAGAGGAATGGATACAAAAAATGTGGTATATATACACAACGGAGTACTATTCAGCATTAGAAACAATGAATTCATGAAATTCTTAGAGAAATGGATGGAGCTGGAGAACGTCATACTAAGTGAGGTGACCCAGTCTCAAAAGAATACCCATGGTATACAGTCACTTGTAAGTGGATATTAGCCTAGATGCTTGGAACACCGAAGACATAAATCACATATCAAGTGATGTCTCACAAGAAGAAAGGAGTGGACACTGGTGCTAGAATGGACCAAAACATCATTGTGGGGGAGTACAAGAACAGTGAGGTGGGAGGGGGTGGATGAGGGAGCAGGGGGAGGGAAAAGGGCATGTGGGACCTTTGGGGGTGGGGAAACAGAAAAAGGGAAATGAATTGTAAATATAGAATATATCCAATAAAAAAAAGAAGAGACTGCCTACCCAAATGCCCCAAAAATATCTTCAACAAAACCAAAGAAGAAAATTTTCTTAACCTAAAGAAAGAGATGCCTATAAACATATAAGAATGTTACAGAACACCAAATAAAAAATCCTCCTACCACATAATAATCAAAACAATAAATGTGTAGAACAAAGAAATAATATTAAAACCTTTCATGAGACAAAGGCCAAGTAACATATAAGGGCAGACCTATTAGAATTATACCAGACTTCTCAACAGAAACTAAAAACCAGAAGGACCTGGGCACATGTCTTACAGTTTCTAAGAAATCACAGCTGCCATCCCACTCTACTATAATCAGCAAAACTTTGACTCAACATAGATAGGGAAAACAAGAAATTACATGACAAAACCAAAATTAAACAGTAGCTTTTCACTAATCCAGACCTATAGAGGATAGTAGAGGCAAAACTCCAATACAAGAAGGGTAACTATGCCCAAGAAAACACAAGAAATAAACAATTCCAAGGCAGCACAACCAAAAGAATAAAACACACAAACACACACACACACACAATAATAATTAATAATAATAATAATAATAATAATAATAATACCAACATCAAAATAACAGGAATTAAATAAAAGGTACAGGCTAACAGACTGGATGTGTAAACAGGACCCATCATTCTGCTGCATATAAGAAATATACCCCAGGCCATCTTTCTATCAACTGAACAGGCAGGTACAGCCAGGGGCACAGGGAATACCTGAGTGCCAGAAGAGCTGGTACAGGGTCCATCCAGGCTCCTCCTGTACCCAGGAGATGGGCAGTGACACATCACTCTGTAAAAGGGGAGAGCCAGTCACCCAGGGGTGCTGAGACAGGCTTACAGGCCCACAGGAGAGACAAGCACCAGCCAGAGTTAGCAGGACCAACTAACACCAGAGATAACCAGATGGTGAAAGGCAAATGTAGGAATGTTACCAACAGAAATCAAGGCAACATGGTACCATCCAAACCCAATTCTCTGACAACAGCAAGTCCTGGATAACCCAACACACAGGAAAAACAAGATTTGGATTTAAAATCACAGTTCATGATTCTGATAGAGGGCTTCAAAATGGACATAAATAACTCCCTTAAAGAAATACAGAAGAACACAAGTAAATGAAAGCCCTTAAAGAATTACAGGAAAGCACAAACAAACAAGTGAAGGAATTGAACAAAACTATCCAGGATCTAAAAATGGAGTTAGAAAAAATAAAGAAATCAAAAAAGGAAACCACAAGCCGGGTGTGGTGGCGCACGCCTGTAATCCCAGCACTTGGGAGGCAGAGACAGGCGGATTTCTGAGTTCAAGGCCAGCCTGGTCTATAGAGCAAGTTCCAGGATAGCCAGGACTACACAGAGAAACCCTGTCTCAAAAAAAAAAAAAAAAAAAAAACAAAAAAAAAACAAAAAAAAAACAAAAAAAAAACAAAAAAGGAAACCACTCTAGACATAGAAAACCTAGGAAAGACGTCAGGAGTCATGGATGAAAGCATCAACAACAGAAAAGAAAGAGATACAAGAGAGAATCATAGATGCATACCATAGAAAGCATTGACACAACAGACAAAGAAAATGCAAAATGCAAAAAGCTCCTGACCCAAAACATCCAGGAAATCCAGGACAAAAATGAGAAGACCAAACCTAAGAATTATAGGTATAGAAGAGAGTGAATATTTACAACTTAAAGGGCCAGTAAATAGTTTCAACAAAATTATAGAAGAAAACTTCCCTAACCTAAAGAAAGAGATGCCCATGAACATACAAGAAACCTATGGAACTCCAAATAGATAGTACCAGAAAAGAAATTCCTCCCATCACATAATAATTAAAACATCAAATGCACTAAACAAAGAAAGAATGTTAAAAGTAGTAAGGGAAAACAAGTCAAGGAACATATAAAGGTAGATCTATCAGAATTACATCAGACATCTCAGCAGATACTATAAAAGCCAGAAGATCCTGGGCAGATGTCATACAGACCCTAAGGGAACACAAATGCCAACCCAGGCTACTATACCCAACAAATCTCTCAATTCCCATAGATGTAGAAAGCAAGGTATTCATGGCAAAAACAAATTTATACAATATCTTTCCACAAATCCAGCCCTTCAAAGGATAATGAATGGAAAACACCAACAAAAGGAGGTAAACTACACACTAGAAAAAGCAATAAATTAATCTTCTTTTAACAAACCAAAAAGAAACATCACATCCAGCCACATAAACATCACTCCAGCGCTAATAACAAAAATAACAGGAAGCAACAATCACTTTTCCTTAATATCTCTTAATATCAATGGACACAATTCTCCAATAAAAGGATATAAACTAACAGACTGGATACATAAGCAGGACCCAACATTTTGCTGCATACAGGAAACCCATGTCAGGCACAAAGACAGATACTACATCAGAGTAAAAGGTTGGAAAACAATTTTCCAAGCAAATGGTCCCAAGAAACAAGCTGGTGTAGCCATCCTAACATTGAATAAAATTGGCTTTCAACCTAAAGTAATCAAAAAAGATGAGGTAGGACACTTCATACTCATCAAAGGAAAAATCTACCAAGAACTCTCAATTCTGAACAACTATGCTCCAAATACAAGGGCACCCACATTCATAAAAGAAACTTTAATAAAGCTCAAAGTATACATTACATCCCACACAATAATAGCAAGAGACTTCAACAAGCCACTTGTCAATGGACAGATCAGGGAAACACAAACTAAACAGATAAATGGTAAAACTAACAGAAATTTTTGGACCAAATGGATTATACAGATATCTATAGAATATTTTATCCTAAAACAAAAGAGTATATCTTCTTCTCAGTACCTCACAGTACCTTCTCCAAAATAGATCATATACTCGGTCACAAAACAGACCTCAACAGATATATGAAGATTGAAATAATTCCATACACCCTATCAGATCACCACAGACAATGGCTGAACTTCAATAACAACAAAAACAAAAAAAAAGCCCACAAACACATAGAAACTGAACAACATTCTACTCAACAATAACTTGGTCAAGGAAGAAATAAAGAAATTAAGGACTTTTTAGAATTAAATAAAAATGAAGGCAAAACATAACCAAACTTATGGAACACAATGAGAGCAATGCTAAGTGGAAACCTCCTACCTCTGAGTGTTTCCAAAAGGAAACTGGAGAGAGCATACACTAACAGCTTAACAGCACAGCTGAAGGCTCTAGAACAAAAAGAAGCAAATACACCCAAGAGGAGTAGATGGCAGGAAATAATCAAACCCAGGGCTGAAATCAACCAGGTAGAAACAAAAAGAACTATACAAAGAATCAACCAAACCAGGAGCTGGTTCTTTGAAAAACCTAACAAGATAGATAAACCCTTAGTCAAACTAACCAGAGTGCACAGAGAAAGTATCCAAATCAGCAAAATCAGAAATAAAAAGAGAGACATAATAACAGATACTGAGGAAATCCATAAAATTATCAGATCCTACTACAAAAGCCTATACTCAACGAAAGTGGAAAATCTAGATGTAATGGACAATTTTCTAGACAGACAACAGATACAAAAGTTAAATCAGGATCAGATAAATGATCTATACTATCCCATAACCTCTAAAGGAATAGACACAGCCACTAATAATCTCCCAATAAAAAAAGCCCAGGACCAGAAGGGTTCAATGCAGAGTTCTATCAGACCTTCAAAGAAGACAACACCAGTACTCTTCAAAACATTCCACAAAGTAGAAACGGAAGGAACACTACCCAATTCGTTTTATGAAGCCACAGTTACTCTGATACCTAAACCTTACAAAGATCCAACAAAGAAAGAAAGCTTTAGAATAATTTCCCTTATGAATATCGATGAAAAGTATTAAATAAAATTCTTGCCAACCAAATCCAAAAACACATCAAAACAATCATCCACCATGATCAAGTAGGCTTCATCCTGGGAATGCTGGGATGGTTCAATATACAGAAATCCATCATTGTAATCCACTATATAAACAAACTCAAAGAAAAAAAACACATGACCATTTCATTAGAAGCTGAGAAAACATTTGACAAAATTCAACACCTCTTCATGATAAAAATCTTGGAAAGATCAGGAATTGAAGACCTATACCTAAACATAGCAAAAGCATATACATAAAGCCAGTAGTCAACATCAAACTAAATGTAAAAAACATGAAGCAATCCCACTGAAATCTGGGACTTGACAAGGCTGTCCACTCTCTCCCTACCTGTTCAATATAGTACTCAAAGTCCTAGCCAGAGCAATTAGACAACAAAAGGAGTTCAAAGGGATTCAGATTGGAAAGGAAGAAGTCAAAGTATCATTATTTGCAGATGATATGATAGTCTACTTATGTGACCCCAAAAATTCCACCAGAGAACTCCTAAACCAGGTAAACGACTTCAGCAAAGTGGCTAGATATAAAATTAACTAAAAAAAAATCAGTAGCCTTCCTAAACTCAAAGAATAAACAGGCTGAGAAAGAAATTAGGGAAATGACATTCTTCACAATAGTCACAAATAATATAAAATACCTTGGTGTGACTCTAACCAAGTAAGTGAAAGATCTGTATGATAAGAACTTCAAATCTCTGAGGAAATCAAAAAAGATCTCAGAAGATGGAAAGATCTCCCATGCTCATGGATTGGCTGGGTTAATATAGTAAAAATGGCAATTTTGCCTAAAGTAATCTACAGATTCAATGCAATCCCCTTCAAATTTCCAACTCAATTCTTCATAGAGTTAGAAAGACTAACTTCCAAATTTATCTGGAATAACAAAAAGAAACCAAGATTGCAAAAACCATTCTCAACAATGAAAGAATTTCTGGTGGAATCACCATCCCTGACCTCAAGTTCTACTACAGGCAATAGTGATAAAAAGTGTACGGTACTGGTACAGAGACAGCCGGGAAGATCAGTGGAATAGAACTGAAGACCCACAAATGGACCCATATATCTAAGGTCACTTGATCTTTGACAAAGGAGCTAAAACCATCCAGTGGCAAAAAGACAGCATTTTCAACAAATGATATTGGGTCAACAGGCATTCAGCATGTAGAAGGATGCAAATTGATCTATTCTTATCTCCCTGTACAAAGCTCCAGTCCAAGTGGATAAAGGGCCTCCACATAAAACCCAATACACTGAATCTAATAGAAGAGAAAATGGGGAAGAACCTGGAGTACATGGGCACAGGGGAAATTTTCCTAAATAGAACACCAACAGTTTATGACCTAAAATCAAGAATTGACAAATGGGACCTCATAAAATTGCAAAGCTTCTGTACAGCATAGAACAGTGTCAAAAGGGCAAAATGGCAACCAACAGATCATAAAAAGGTTTTTACCAATCTGATAGAAGGCTAATATCCAATATATACAACGAAGTTAGAGAATCAAATAGCCCTAATAAAAATGGGGTACAGAGCTAAAAAAATCTCAACTGAGTAATATCAGATGGCTGAGAAACACCTAAAGAAATGTTCAACATCCTTAGTCATCAGGGAAATGCAAATCAAAACAAACCTGAGATTCCACCTCACAGTCAGAATGGCTATAATCAAAAACTCAGGTAACAGCAAATGCTGCAGAGGATATGGAGAAAGAGGGACACTCCTCCATTTCTGGTGGGATTGCAAGCTGGTACAACTACTCTGGAAATCAATTTGGTGTTTCCTCAGAAAATTGGACATAGCACTATCTGAGGACTCAGCTATACCATTCCTGGGCATATACCCAGAGGATTCTCCAGCATGTAATAAGGACGCATGCTCCACTATGTTCATATCAGCAGCTGGAAAGAACCCAGATGTCCCTCAACAGAGGAATGGATAATGAAAATGTGGTACATTTACACAATGGAGTACTACTCAGCTATTAAAAACAATGAATTCATGAAATTCTTAGGCAAATGGATGTAACTAGATCTCATATGCTCATGGATTGCTAGGAATAACATAGTAAAAATGGACATCTTACTAAAAGCAACCTACAGATTCAATGAAATTCCCATCAAAATTCCAACACAATGCTTTACAGACATTGCAAAAACAATTCTCAACTTCATATGGAAAAACAAAAAACTCAGGATAGCTAAAACAACCCTGTATAATAACAGAATTTCTGGAAGTATCACCGTCCCTGACTTCAAGCTGTACTACAGAGCAATAGTAATAAAAACTACACGGTATTGGTGTAGGAACAGACAGGTTGATCAACAGAATTAAACAGAAGACTCAGAAATAAATCCACCTTCCTATAGACACTTGATTTTGACAAAGAAGCCAAAACTACTCGATGGCAATGGGGAAACATCTTCAACAAATAGTGCTGTTCTAACCAGATGTCTGCATGCTGAAGAATGCAAATAGACCCATATTTATCACCCTGCACAAAAGTCAAGTCCAAGTAGATCAAAGACTTCAATATAAAACCATATTCATTAAAACTAATGGAAGAGCAAGTGGGGAATAGCCTTGATATTCTTTAAGAGAAGACCCATTGCTCAGGCACTAAGATGAACAATAAATGGGAACTCATGAAACTGAAAAGTTTCTTTAAAGCAAAAGACACTGTAGATAGGAAGAAAAATAGCCTATAGAATTTTTAAAAATCTTCACCAAGCCTGCATCAGTCAGAGGGTATAGTGATTTGAATATCCTTGGCCCAGGGAGTGGCACTATTAGCAGGTGGCTGTGGCTCTTCCTGGTTGTCAACTTGACTATATTTGGAATGAAGTACAATCCAGAATTGGAAGGCTCACCTGTGATCCAAATATGGAGGCTGGGAGATACAAGTTTCTGCCCAGGATCTTGGCATGGAGATCTTGGGGCATAGCGGCTATGAATCCCAGATGATTAAGGCAAGGAGATATCTGAGTTCAAGGTCATCTGGGACAAAGCAAGTCCCAGATCCAGGCATGGTGGCACACACCTTTAATCTGGGCCATGCCTTCTGCTGGAGACCTACATAAGGACACTGGAAGAAGGAAGATTTGCTCTCTCTTTTCACCTGCTGGCCTTGTGGTACTGAGCAACTGCTAGATCCTTGAACTTCCACTCACAGCTGCTGATGATCACTGTTGGGGAGTTGGACTACAGACTGTAAATCATCAACAAATTCCCTTACTATATAAAGACTATCCATAAGTTCTGTGACTCTAGAGAAGCATGACTAATACAGCAGTTGTGGCCTTGGGGGAAGTATGCCACTATGGAGTGAGCTTTGATACCCTCTTCCTAGCTGCCCCTGAGAGTCTTCTCCAATTTGCCTTTATAACCAAGATATAGAACTCTTAGCTCCTCCATCACCATGCCTGCATGGATGCTGCCATGCTTCCTACCTTGATGATAATAGCCTAAACTGCTAAGGTAGCCACAATTAAATCTTGACCTTTATAAGAGTTTTCTTGGTTACAGTGTTTCTTCACAAGAGTGCAAAGCCTAACTATAACAGAGGGATAATATCCAAAATACATAAAATTCAAGAAATTAAACACAACAACCCAAATAACCCAATTTAAAAATGGGGTACTAAGCTAAGCAGGGAATTCTCAACAGAGGAAATTCTAATGGCCAAGAAACACTTTTTAAAAAATGTTCATCAACCTTAATTATCAGGAACTTGCAAATCAAACTGACTCTGAGATTCTACCTTACCCCCATTAGAATGGCTAGGATCAAAAACTCAAGCAAAAGCACTTGCTGACAAGGAGGTAGAGCAAGGGGAACACACCTCCATTGCTAGTTAGAGTACAAACTTGTATAACTACTCTGGATATCAACTTGATAGTTTCTCAGAAAGCTTGGAAGAAATCTACCTAAAGACCCAGCTATACTTCTCCTAAGCATATATACCCAAAAGATACTCTACCATACCACAAGGACATTTGCTCAACTATGTTCACAGAAGCTTTATTTGTAATAGTCATAAACTGGAAACAACCCTGATATCCTTCAACTGAAGAATGGATAAAGAAAACTGTTTTGTTTACACAATGAAGTGCTACTCAGTTATTAAAAATAAAGACATCATGAAATTTGCAGGCAAATGGATAGAATTAGAAAATATCACCCTAAGTGAGGTAACCCAGACCTAAAATTACATGCATGATATGTACTCATAAGTGGGTATTTGCTTCGAAGTAGAGGATAACCATGCTACAATCCATAGAACCACAGAAGCCAAATAGCAAGGAACAAGCAGGGGAGAATTCTTGAATCTTACTCAGAAGGGAAATAAAAGAGACATCTGCGGAAGATGAAGAGAGGGAACTGGGTGGTAGAGGGCATGGGGAGGGGAATGGGGTGTCAGGGATCAGGTATAAGGGGAACAGGGGAGAGAAAATAGAAATCTGTGGTGGGCAGTAGGGGCATTTCTAGGATGTGCAAGAGAGCTGGGATGGAGCAGGACAGAGGGTCTATGTGGTGACTCTAGCTGAGACTCCAAGTAGTTGGGGATATGGAGCCTGTGGCTACCTCCTGTAGCCAGACAGGACTCCTTGTGGAGGGATAAGGACACTAATCCACCCACAAAACCTTCAACTGAAAATGTGTCCTGCCTACAAGATGTGCAGGGACAAAGATAGAGCAGAGCCAGAAGCAATAGCCAACAATCACTGGCCCAATTTGAGACCCGTCCCATAGGCAAGAACCAACTTCAGACACTGTTAAGGATACTCTGTTATGCTTGCAGACACATGCCTAGCATAACTTTCCTCTGAGTGCTCCACCCAACAGCTGATGGAAACATATGCAGAGACCCACAGCCAAACATTGGATGGAGCTCAGGAGAGTCTTGTAGAAGAGTTAGGGGAAAGATTGACAGATAGGAAGGGGAAAGGACTTAATAAGACCAACAACATCAAATAACTTGGACCCAAGGTGGGTTCCCAGAGAGTGAGCCACCAATCAAAGAGCAAGCAAGCATGGATTTGACCTAGACCCCTCACACATATGTAGCAGATGTGCAGCTCGGTCTGCATGGGGGTCCCCCAACTACTGAGGGCTGGGCTGTCCCCCGAGTCTGTTGTCTGCCTGTTGATCCCATTCCCTTTACTTGGCTGTCTTCTCTTGCCTCAGCGGGAAAGAATGTGCCTAGTCCTGCAGTGATTTGATATGCAAGGATGGGGGGGTACCCAGCCTCCCCTCTGCCTTCTCAGAGGAAAAGGAAAAGGGGGTTGAGGGAAGAGTTTGAGAGACAGGTACTGGGAGGTGATGGAGGGGCTTCAATTGAGATATAAAGTAAATTAATTAATTAATTATTGGGAAAATTAGTCAGCATTATCAGAAGAACTTGTAAAACAGTAGCCCATACTACTCAGTTCAACTAGGATTAAAGTTTATCTTGACAGTTTAAAAATAAAACAGAAGCCGGCGGTGGTGGCGCACACCTTTAATCCCAGAACTTGGGAGGCAGAGGCAGGCAGATTTCTGAGTTCGAGGCCAGCCTGGTCTACAGAGTGAGTTCCAGGACAGCCAGGGCTGTACAGAGAAACCCTGTCGCGAAAAATCATAAAAAAACAAAACAAAACAAAACCCGAAATGTAAATAAAAAATATATCCAAAAAACAAAACAAAACAAAAACATTTTATATTACAGTGATTTTTTGTAAAAATGCAAATTCTACTTCTATAAGTAAACAAGAATATGCACATTTGAGTTAATCAAATTAGGTGCAGAAAATGCTATTTCAAGAGAAAAGAATTATCTCAGAGATGTTTCTACAATATGCTATATACTTTTCATTTTCACACGTGCATTTAAATTTTTCAGTGGTATGAAACACATGAATCTCTGTGTAAGAACTTTATTCATGTGCCCCATGCACAACCAAATTTTTCACTGTTCATGTTATTCAGAAACAAAATGGACCACTGAGCACCATTACCTGATTCATGGCATCCATCATTTGATAATATATGACATTGATTCATTTCATTATACTTCTCTTCCTAGTCAATTAAAGCTTCATGGTGAAGATGAATTTCTTCCTGTTTGATGTTTTTCCTCACTGCTGTAATCCCAATACCTAAAAGGATGAGCATTAAGTGCTTCCTAATATCGGTTGAATAGATGAACCTATTGTGGTCATTCCACACAGCTGAAGTCTTGATTGCTCACTGGAAGGAGCTTTTCCTTTCCATAGCTCTGGTTTGGCTTCTGGTGACCCTGACCCATTTAATGTGGCAAAATGACAAGGTAGCTGTTCCAAATTTAATGAGACTGGTAGTTTTGTTCCCCAACTTTATTTCTCAGACAAGGCTCTTGGCAGCATAAGGCCTCTGGTTTTGGACATGGTTTCTCTTGTAGTTCAGCCACCATGCTGTCAGAAACCCAAGGCACTTTGATATTCCAGCCCAATCCAACTTCCAAGCCAGTATCCGGGATGAAATGCCAGGTCTGAGTGACGAAGTTTGCATGTATTACCTGACTGACTCTTCACATGACTGCTAACCCAGCCAGCCTCATGTGGAGCTACCTAGCTACTTTCAAGACAAAGAAAAGGGTTGCTATTGAGCATAAGTAATTTGTTACAACAGCAGCAAATTTTGGAACCTATAACCTGTCATACCTGCACTGAGTACCATGAAGAACAACATCAAGTGAGCATTGAAAGACTGATACAAAAGAACATTCAATTTAAGGGACAGCAAAATCACGTATATAAATATTTCTTGGGAGTTAATGGGCAGCACAAGGAACCAATGAGAACTTAAGAATTTAGAGGAAGGAGGTGTTCAAAAGAAAGCTTTGGAACAAGGTGTTAATTTGGTAAGCTGATGGAACGCGTCTAGATGGAATTTAACTATTAGAAGTGGAGGGGGTGTTGCTGGAGGAGACAGAGATGATACAAAGCAGTGTTGTTATCCATTCATCTAGCAGCAGGGATGTGATTTAGCAGGAGCACATCTGTATGAAGAAAATGGAGAGTCAGAGTGGAGTGCTGGAAATGGGTCAGTAAGCTATGCTACAGCTGTATTGCTTCACAGTCACAGATTAAACCAGAAGCTCTTTAACCACCACATTTGCCACGCTCATTATAAACATTGCTTAAGCAGCATAAGTGGATGTTTTCAATTATATGTTGGAAATGGAGTCATTCTCTAGTCCCCTTTCCAGAGACCCTCACTGTATTCAATGGGATACGGACAGCACACCCAGAGTTCTTTTACTCATTCATTGACTAGCACTGTTTTATGGTTAACGCGACTATGTTAAGAGTCTGTTCAGATAGATTTCTAGTATTTACACAGGATTCATCACATGAACATATCATTTTCTTGGTAGATATCTGAATGGGAAATTTTAACCTTGGTTTCCAACTTGGAAACAGCTCTTGTGTAAATGAACACCAAATGTACATTCAACTGGCTTAGTTATAATGTTATTGCCTGCTCTACAATGCATTTTTGTATGACTCTGAGAAAAACTGTCAACATTAATAAATTTATAACTTATGAAGACAAAAAGAGGGCAATATTTTGATGCATAGTTCTAATATCAAGTAACAAGCTGATTGGGTTTCTGCTGGGAATAGGGTACCATTGTAGGAGTGTGAAAGAGCAAAAGAATTACATCATGAGCTAGGAAACAGTGATACAGGAGTTCAACCTTTCCCTTTGAGGCTATGACCCCAATATTCCCCATGGCTTCACTTTCTAAGGTTCTAAATATCTCATTATTTCCTTCCTATAGAACCAAGCCTTTGTTACACACACATTTTTAGACACCCATGCAAACAAAGAAAGTACACTAAAGAAGTGTGTAAAAAGAGTCTTAGGAAATATTTCTAATCTTTGCCATGGATTTGATTGAGGCTTCTCTGACTGATGTTGCATAGCTCATATTTCAGAGTAGAATCTATTCTTGAAATAAAGAGGAAAATATGGTTTTAATGTTCTCATGGTCATATAAAACCATAAATTACCCAGGAGTCTCTTTTGGCTTTGTGAGGTTGAAATCTTTCATGCAAAAATGTGGTTCTTACTCTGTGTCCCAACTTCTTGATTGATTATTTATTTAATATGCAATTACAGCATGTCCAACTTTATAAATAAAACTAATCCTTTTTGGGACAAAGAAGATAATTTGTATAAAAGTGAATGAAAAGATGAATTAAATGAACATTATTTAGGCCACTTAGGAGGAACTATAGCGAGCCAGGAGTAATGGTTCACACCAGTAATTCCAGCACTTGTAAAGAGAAGGAAGGAGGATCAGGAAAAGCTCATCATCAGCTACATAGTAAATTCACTGTCATGCCAGCCTGGCTTATATGAGATGCTGTCTCAATTAATAAACTGAAAGTAATTCTGAAAAACAGAGTAGAAGCGATGAAAAGATGACTCTCAAGTTAAAACAGTTTTCTCCAAGTGAAATCTCCAGGACACACATGTTAGAATAAGCAAGTTGTCCTCTGACTTTCACATGTTCACCACTGCACACATGCATGTTCACATACACACACACACACACACACACACACACACACACAGAGAGAGAGAGAGAGAGAGAGAGAGAGAGAGAGAGAGATGTCATTTTAAAAATAAAGCAAAGTACTACAAAAACAAATAAACCAGACCCTTGTTTTTCCTCACAAATAGATGTATATGTTACAATAATTAATATGTAAAAATTACACATTTACCCTTGGATAAATCAAAATATATATACTTACTTTCCCATGACATACAAATAATGAAATCGGATTTCCAAAGCTGCATAACTAGTTAAAGAATGGTTGATGGCTTAAGGAAGACAGCATTGTTCACAGACTGCTCATAGGAGAAGACTGAGAGACAGAGATGGTGACTACCGAACAGAGCTCTGGGGATGTTCATATTAAATCAAGCAGACGATAACAGCGCTTTACAACTTGGACTTTGTCAAAGACATGGTGGGGCCTCAGCGCAGAATGAATAATGCAGTAAGGCTTGCGTATACCTCTAAAAATAGCACCGTGCAAGACTGTGAAGCTTCCTGAAAACAGCTATGTTTTTCTTTGAAAGCATTAGCAGCAATTTCTTAAGAGAGTCGATCAATCAGCTCCATGTCCCCAGTCATCTTTCTGTGCAGAGGTGAAAGATCTTTAGTACTAAGTGACTAATCACAGAGTAGAGATATCTTGGCAAGAAATACTTCAACAGTTTTAGTCAGCACCAGTTACATGCAAAACCTGCTTGAGGCTGGGCGGTGGTGGCGCACGCCTGTAATCCCAGCACTTGAGAGGCAGAGGCAGGCGGATTTCTGAGTTCGAGGCCAGCCTGGTCTACCGAGTGAGTTCCAGGACAGCCAGGGCTATACAGAGAAACCCTGTCTCGAAAAACCAAAAAAAAAAAAAAAAAAAAAAAAAAAACCTGCTTGAAAGTCTTCTAATATGCAAAGGGGAGAAAGAAGGGAAGCTAGCTGTTAAAGGAGGAACGTTCTTCACATTTTGAGGGTAAATGTACAAAGTGTCATGCATTTTCTGGAAAGCAAGATACTCAATTCAGGAAAACTTTCCAAATTGATATATGTTAAGTCCTATTTCTGAAACTATCTACTGATATCTAGAGATGTTGAAGGCTTATACTAGCTAATGCATAGAAAACTAATGAAACAGGAAAAAGGAGTTTATGTTGATTGTATGTATGTATGTGTATGTATGTATGTATGTGTCTGTACATGTATGAGCTTCTGTATGTAGTGTTCCATCAGATACATGTGAGACAAAGCAAAGAAAACAGCTTCAAGAACTAGATAATCCATTTTAGTCCTCTCCTCACAAGTCTAGAAAAAGGATGAAGTAGTTGATATGCATCTATTCCCCACCCTTGAAAACACATAAATGAGAAACTAGAAAGCTTGTTAATTTCAGACATGATAAATCCCAGATAATCTTTATCAGAATTCAGATTCATGTCACTCCAAACTCTACATTCTTTCCACTTCAAAAAAACTGTTGGGGTAATTAAAACTCTGAGAGGACCGTGTACCAGAGTCTCAGACACTAGCAAAAGCCACATACGTCCTGAATCAGAGACAGTCACTATTCCATCAATCTCAGATTATACCAGCACCATGTTTGAAACCATTGGTCTTGTACCTACTAATTTCTGGGGAAACCATGGTAGATGGACCTGAAGAAATGTTCGATGCAATAGGTTACATCATACAGCTCATAGTCCCAAGGCAGTCTCTAAACTTACAAAGGATGATTATAGATAGCATGGTCATCTGTAATCCAAAGAATATTTGATTTTATTTTCTGGTGAGGAAACAAAACTGGCATTTTCCATATCAAACTGTTCAAACTGACTGGCATGTAAACATCCTTATGTATTTATCCAGAAAACAGCTATGGACATCATATAGAAATATCACAAAGAACTGCCCTGAAAATCAGTATAGCTCAGGAAAAGCATGAATCATACTCTGACACTAACAATGTTTCCAAAGACCTGTGACTCGGTTGGACCTGGTATGTATCACTGTGTCCATACTTGTGTGCTTGCATATACATTGATATAACAATTTGATTCAAAATCAGGTAATAGACCTTTTATCCTACTTGGGATAAAAAGTCTATTAATCAGCCAGTTGCAAGTAAAATACAAGGAAGAAATGAGAACAGGACTTTGATGAAGGGACTTAGGAAAAATGGGGTGTAAAGCTCTGGTCAAGATGACTATGCTTGGAACAGAAATTTATAGCAGATTGGTAAATATAAGCAGAAAACTAATTGTGTGAATTAAACTTACATGTAAAGATAAGCTCCATTCCACTGACTGAGAACTCATGAAGTTAAGTTCTTAGTCCTTGACAGTGGCTGATTTGATTTCTAATCAGGAAGCTAAAGATGATGTTTTCTTTTGGGACAGAGGTTATGCAGTGTAGCTATCAAACTCCCCAAACTTGGAGTTTGGAAAACAATGCTAGACATAGTGGATTTAGAAGCAGTTAATATATTTCTTAAATATGCTGGAATTGCCTTGGCAGTACATTTACTTAGTGCCTCTTTTCAAAGGGAGGAGAGGCCCTTGGTCCTGAGAAGGCTGGATACCCCAGTATAGTGGAATGCCAGGACAGGGAAACTAGGAGTGGGTGGATTGGTGAGCAGAGGGAGGGGGGTGCTAGGAGATTGTCACAGGGAGCCAGGATTTTTTCTTGTTTCTTGGGTATTTTGAGCTTCTGGCTAATATCCGCTTATCAGTGAGTGCATACCATGTGTGTTCTTTTGTGATTGGGCCACCTCACTCAGGATGACATTCTCCAGTTCCACCTACTTGCCTAAGAATTTCATTAATTCATTCTTTTCAATAGGTGAGTAGTATTCCATTGTGTAGATATACCACATTTTCTCTATCCATTCTTCCGTTGAGGGACATTTGGGTTCTTTCCAGCTGCTGGCATCTTCTTTGCCAAATTGGATCCCTTTGAGTTTCTTTTGTCTAATTGCTCTGGCTAGAACTTTAAATACCACATTGAGTAGATAGGGAGAGAGTGGACAGCCTTGCCTTATCCCTGATTTTAGTGGGATTGCTTCAAGTTTCTCTCCATTTAGTTTGATGTTGTCTACTGTATTGCTGTATATTGCTTTTACTATGTTGGGGTATAGGCCTTGAATTCCTGATATTGCTAAGACTTTTATCATGAATAGGTGTTTAATTTTGTCAGATGATTTTTCATCATCCAATGAAATGATCATGTGGTTTTTTTTCTTTAAGTCTGTTTATATAGTGGATTACATTGATGGATTGAACCATCCCTGCATCCCTGGAATTAAGTCTACTTGATCATGGTGAATGATTGTTTTGAGGGGTTCTTGGATTCGGTTTGTGAGAATTTTATTGAGTATTTTTGCATCGATATTCATGATGGAAATTGGTCTAAAGTTCTCTTTCATTGTTGAATCTTTGTGTGGTTTAGGTATCAGTGTAACTGTGGCTTTACAGAATGAATTAGGTAATGTTCCTTCTGTTTCTATTTTGTAGAATAGTCTGAAGAGTATTGATATTATGTCTTCTTTGAAGGTCTGATAGAATTCTTTACTAAACCCATCTGGTCCTGTGTTTTGTTTTGGCTGGAAGACTTTCAATGACTGCTTCTATTTCTTAGGGGTTATGGGACTGTTTAGATGGTTTATCTGATCCTGATTTAACTTTAGTTTTGGAATCTGTTTAGATACCAAATTGTCCATTTCACTTTTGTTAAATATGGACTTTTGTAGTAGGATCTGATGATTTTTTTAATTTTCTCAGTGTCTGTTGTTATGTCTGCTTTTCATTTCTGATTTTATTAATTTGGATAATGTCTCTGTGCCCCCTCATTAGTCTAACTAAGGGATTATCTAACATATTGATTTTTCAAAGAACCAACTCCTGGTTTTGTAGATTCTTTGTATAGTTCTTTGTGTTTCTATCTGGCTGATTTCAGCCCTGAGTTTGAATATTTCCTGCTGTCAACTCCTCTTGGGTGTACTTGCTTCTTTTTCTTCTAGAACTTACAGGTATGCTCTTAAGCTGCTAGTGTATGCTCTCTCCAGTTTCTTTATGGAGGCACTCAAAGCTATGTGTTTTCCTCTTAGCACTGCTTTCATTGTGTCCTATAGGTTTAGGTATGTTATGCCTTCAGTTTCATTAAACTATAAAGGGTTGTTAATTTCTTTCTTTATTTCTTACCTGACCAAGTTATCATTGAGTAGTTGTTCGGCTTCCATGTGTATGTGGGCTTCCTGTTGTTTTTGTTGTTAATGAAAATCAGCCCTAGTCCAAGATGATCTGATAGGATGAAAGGGATTATTTCAATCTTCTAGTATCTGTTGAGGCTTTTATTTTAGACTGATTATATGGTGAGTTTTGGAGAAAGTACCAATAAGTGCTGAGAAGAAAGTATATTCTTTTTTGTTTTAGGAGGAAATGTTCTATAGGTATCTGTTAAATCTATTTGGTCCATAACTTCTATTAGTTTCACTGTGTCTCTGTTTAGTTTCTGTTCCCATGATCTGCCTATGGATGAGAGTGGGGTGTTAAAGTCTCCCACTTTTATTGTGTGGGGTGCAATGTGTGCTTTGAGCTTTAGTCAAGTTTCTTTTATGATTATGTGTGCCTTTGCATTTGGAGCAGAATTGTTCAGAATTGAGAGTTCTTCTTGGTAGATTTTTTTCCCTTTGAAGAGTATGAAGTATCCATCTTCAACATTTTTAATAACTGTTGCTTGAAAGTCGATTTTATTCAATATTAGAATGGTGACTCCAGCTTGTTTCTTGGAACCATTTGCCTGGAAAATTGTTTTCCAGACTCTTATTCTGAGATAGTATCTGTCTTTGTCACTGAGGTACATTTTCTTTATGCATCAAAAGGCAGAGTCATGTTTATGTATTCAGTCTGTTAGTGCATGTCTTTTTAATGGGGACTTGAATTCATTGAGGTTAATAGATATTAAAGACCAGTGATCATGGCTTATTTTAGTTGTTAGAGAGGGAATTATGTTTGTGTGGCTATTTTCTGTTTGGTTTTTTGACAGAATAGTAATTTGCTTCTTTTTCTCAGGTGTAGTTTCCCTCCTTGTGTTGGAGTTTTCCATATCCTTTGTATGACTGGATATGTAGAAAGATATTTTTTAAATTCATTTTTGTCATGGAATATCTTAGTTTCTCCATCTATGGTAATTGAGAGTTTTGCTGGATATAGTAGCCTGGGCTGGCATTTGTGTTCTCTTAGGTTCAGTATGGCATCTGCCCAGAATCTTCTGGTGTTTAGAGTCTCTTTTGTGAACTCTGATGTAATTCTGATAGGTTGGCCTTTATATATTACTTGACTTTTGCCCTTACTGGTTTTAATATTCTTTCTTTGTTTTGTGCATTTGGTGCTTGGTTTATTATATGACAGGAAGAATTTCTTTTCTGGTCTAGTCTATTTGGAGTTCTGTATGCTTCTTATATGATCACGGACATCTCTTTGTTTAGGTTATGGAAGTTTTCATCTATAATTCTTTGAAGATATTTACAACCATTGAGTTGGGAATATTCACTTTCTTCAATACCTATTATCCTTAGATTTGGTCTTTCATTGTGTCCTAGATTTCCTAGAAAGACCTCTCATACTTATGGATTGCTAGGATTAATATAGAAAAAATGGCCATCTTGCCTAAAGCAATCTGCAAATTCAATGCAATCTGCATCAAAATTCTAACTCAATTATTCATACAGTTAGAATGAGCAATTTTTAAATTCATTTGGAATAATCAAAAAACCCGGGATATCAAAAACCATTCTCAACAATAAAAGAACTTCTGGAGAAATCATTTGGAGCATAGTTGTTCAGAATTGAGAGTTCTTCTTTGTAGATTTTTCTAGCTCTACCAGGAGCAATAGTGATAAAACCAGCATAGTATTGACATAGAGACAGGCAGGGAAATCAGTGGAATGGAATTGAAGACCCAGAAATGAACCCACACACATATGGTCAATTGATCTTTGACAAAGAAGCTAAAACCATCCAGTAGAAAAATGACAGCATTTTCAACAAATGGTGCTGGTTCAATTGTCAGTCAGTGTGTAAAAGGATACAAGTTGATCCATTCTTATCTCATTGTACAAAGCACAAGTCCAAGTGGATCAAGGACCTCTTCATAAAACCAAATACACTGAAACTAATAAAAGAGAAAGTGGGGAAGAGCCTCAAACACATGAGCACAGGGGAAATTTTCCTGAACAGAACACTAGTGGCTTATACTCTAAGATCAAGAATTGACAAATGTGACCTCATAAAATTGCAAAGCTTTTGTAAGGTAAAGGACACTGTCAATAGGAAAAACAAAAGCAACCACTAGTCTTGGAAAATATCTTTACCACTCCTACATCTGATAGAGGGCTAATATCCAATAAATACAAAGACCACAAGTAGTTAGACTCCAGAAAACTGAGTAACAGTGTTAAAAATGGAGTGCAGAGTTCAACAAAGAATTCTCAACTGAGGAAGCTCAAACTGTGGAGAAGTGCCTAAGGAAATGTTCAACATCATTATTATCAGGGAAATACAAATCAAAACAATCCTGAGATTCTACCTCACATCACTCAGAATGGCTAAGATCAAAAACTCAGGTGACAGCAGACACTGGTGAGGATGTGGAGAAAGAAGAACACTCTTCCATTAATAATGGGATTGCAAACTGGCACAGCCACTCTGGAAATTAGTCTGGTCATTTCTCAGATAATTGGACATAGAACAAACTGAAGACCAGACTATACCACTTCTGGGATTATACCCAAAAGATGCTTCAACATATAACAAGGACACATGCCCCACTATGTTCACAGCAGCTTTATTTATAATAACCAGAAGCTGGAAAGGACCCAGATGTCCCTCAATAGAGGAATGGATACAGAAATTGTGATAAGTTTACACAATGGAGAACTACTCTGCTATTAAAAACAATGAATTCATGAAATTCTTAGGCAAATGGATAGAACTAGAAAATATTACCCTGAGTGGGGTAACACATTCACAAAAGAACAAACACAGTATGTACTCAGTGATACGTGAATATTAACCAAAAGGAACCTAAGAATACCCAGGATACAACTCATAGACCATATGAAACTCAAGAAGAAAGAAGATCACACCAAAGTGTGGGTGCTACATATCTGCTTAGAAGGGGGAAGAGAATTATCTCTGGGAAATAAAGGGAGAGAGGGGTCTGGGAAGGAGAGAGGAGGGGGAGATAAAGGGGGGGCAGCTCAGATATTGGAGGAGATATGGGAGAAGTACAGAGGTTCAGGAATTTGAAAGTAGGTGGGTGGAGGCAGGAGCTTTCCAGTTTCTGTCTGCAGCTGGAGGCCATCCCCTGTCACAGGGCTCTATACTCAGGTGATACAGGGAGGTAGCTGGCCTCCTAGGAGTGCGGATAGGCCTGAGAGCACAGGTAGGACCAACCCTGCTGCTCAGAGGAACTCACCTGGAACCTTCAGGACACAGGAAACCACCGGGAACCCTCAGGTGGGAGCCTTCCAGTTTCTGTCTGCAGCTGGAGACAATCCTCTGCCAGGGGGCTCCATAGCCAGCTGGCACAGGGAGATAGACTCTCAGGAGTGCAAAGAGGCCTGAGAGCACAGGTAGGACCAACCCCTGCTGCTCAGAGGAACTAGTAATCTCACTAAAATCAGAGACTAGACAAGGCTGTCCTCTCTCTCCATATCTATTCAATATAGTACTTAAAGTTCTAGCTAAAGCAATCAGGCAACAAAAGGATGCCAAACGGATACAAATTGCAAAGAAAAAGTCAAACTATCAGTATTTGCAGATGATATGATAGTATACTTAAGTGGCCCCAAAAACTCCACCAGAAAACTCCTACAGCTGATAAACAACTTCAGCAAAGTGGCTGGATATAAAATTAACTGAAAGAAATCAGTGGCCTACATGTACTCAAAGGATAAAAAGGCTGAGTAAGAAATAGAGGAAGAACTCCTTTCACAATAGTCACAAACAATATAAAGTATCTTTGTGACAGGCAGCTAGATCAATGAAATAGAATTGAAGACCCAAAAATAAACCCACACACAACCCGATCTTTGACAAAAGAGCTAAAACCATCCAGTGGGAAAAAGATAGCCTTTTCAATAAATGGTGCTGGTTCAACTGGCAGTTAGCATGAAAAAAAAAAAAAAAAAAAGAAAGAAAGAAAGAAAGAAAGAAAGAAAGAAAGAAAGAAAACGCAAATAGATCCATTCTTATCTCCTTGTACAAAGTTCAAGTCCAAGTGGATCAAAGACCTCCACATAAAACCAGTCATTGAAACTAATTGAAAAGAAAGTGGGAAAGATACTGGAGCACATGGGCACAGGAGAAAACATTCCTGAACAGAATACCAATAACTTATGCTCTAAGATGAAGAATTGACAATGGGACCTCATAAAATTACAAAGTTTCTGTAAGGCAAAGGACACTGTCAATAGGACAAAATGGCAACCAAGAGACTGGGAAAATATCTTTACCAACCCTACATCTGACAGAGGGCTAATATCCAATATATGCAAAGACCTCAAGAAATTAGATTCCAAAGAACCAAATAACCCTATTAAAAACGGGATACACGACTAAAGAAAGAATTCTCAACTAATAAATACTGAATGGCCTATTTGATGCTGATTTAATTTTGGTATTTGGTATCTGTCTAGGAAATTGTCCATTTCCTCTAGATTCTCCAGTTGTTTTGAGTATAGACCTTTGTAGTAGGATCTGATGATCTTTTGAATTTCCTCAGTTTCTGTTGTTATGTCTCCCTTTTCATTTCTAATTTTGTTAATTTGGATACTGTCTCTGTGTCCTTTGGTTAGTTTGGCTAAGGGCTTATCTATCTTGTTGATTTTCTCAAAGAACCAGCTCCTGGTCTTGTTGATTTTTTGTATGGTTCTCTTTGTTTCTATTTGATTGATTTCAGCCCTGAGTTTGATGATTTCTTGTCTTCTACTCCTCTTGGGTGAATTAACTTGTTTTTCTTCCAGGGCTTTAAGGTGTGCCATTAAGCTGTTAGTGTATGCTCTCTCCAGTTTCTTTTTGGATGCACTTAGAGCTATGAGTTTTCCTCTTAGCACTGCTTTCATTGTGTCCCATAGATTTGGGTAGGTTGTACCTTCATTTTCATTGAATTCTAAAAAGTCTTTGATTTCTTTTTTTTATTTCTGCCTTGACCAAGGTGTCATTGAGTAGAGTATTGTTCAGTTTCCATGTGTGTGTGGGCTTTCTGTTGTTTTTTTTTTGCTATTGAAGACCACTCTTACTCCATGGTGATCTGATAGGAGGCATGGGATTAGCTCAATCTTCTTGTATTTGTTGACATCTGTCTTGTGACCAATTATATGGTCTATTTTGGAGAAGGTACCATGCGGTGCTGAGAAAAAGGTATATTCTTTAGCTTTAGGATGAAATGTTCTATATATATATCTGTTAAATCCAATTGGTCCAGAGTTTCAATTAGTTTCACTGTGTCCCTGTTTAGTTTCTGCTTTCCTGATTGGTCCATTGAGGAGAGTGGAGTGTTGAAGTCACCCACAATTATTGTGTTAGATGTAATGTGTGCTTTAAGCTTTAGTAAGGTTTCTTTTACGAATGAGGGTGCCCTTGCATTTGGAGCATAGATGTTCAGTATTGAGAGCTCTTCTTGGTGGATTTTCCCTTTGGCCAGCAAGGAGTGACCTTCTGAGTCTCTTTTGATGATTTTAGGTTGGAAGTCAATTTTATCTGATATTAGAATGGCTACTCCAGCTTGTTTCCTGAGACCGTTTGCTTGTAAAACTGTCTTCCAGCCTTTTACTCTAAGGCAGTGTTTGTCTTTAACACTGAGATGTGTTTCCTGTATGCAGCAAAATGTAGGGATAGTCCCATAACCCCTAAAGAAATAGAAGGGGTTATAGAAAGCCTCCCAACCAAGAAAAGTACGGGACCAGATGGTTTTAGTGCAGAATTCTACCAGACGTTCAAAGAAGACTTAACACCAATACTTTTCAAACTATTCCACAAAATAGAGACAGAAGGGATACTGCCCAACTCATTCTTTGAAGCCACAATTACGCTAATACCTAAACCACAAAAAGATCCAACAAAGAAAGAGAACTACAGGCCAATTACTCTTATGAATATCGATGCAAAAATACTAAATAAAATTCTTGCCAACCGAATCCAAGAGCACATCAAAAGGATCATTCACCATGATCAAGTAGGCTTCATCCCAGGGATGCAGGGATGGTTCGATATACGGAAATCCATCAATGTAATCCACTACATAAACAAACTAAAAGAAAAGAACCACATGGTCATCGCATTAGATGCTGAAAAAGCATTTGACAAAATTCAGCATCCTTTCATGCCAAAAGTCTTGGAAAGAGCAGAAATTCAAGGCCCATACCTAAACATAGTAAAAGCAATCTACAGCAAACCAGTAGCCAACATCAAAATAAATGGAGAGAAACTTGAAGCAATCCCACTAAAATCAGGGACTAGACAAGGTTGTACTCTCTCTCCATATCTTTTCAATATAGTACTTGAAGTTCTAGCGAGAGCAATTAGACAACATAAGGAAGTCAAAGGGATACAAATTGGAAAGGAAGAAGTCAAACTATCATTATTTGCAGATGATATGATAGTTTACTTAAGTGACCCAAAAAACTCTACCAGCGAACTTCTACAGCTGATAAACAACTTCAGCAAAGTGGCTGGTTATAAAATTAACTCAGGCAAATCAGTAGCCTTCTTGTACTCAAAGGACAAGCTGGCTCAGAAAGAAGTTAGGGAAATAACACCCTTCACAATAGCCACAAACAACATAAAGTACTTTGGCATAACTCTAACCAAACAAGCGAAAGATCTGTATGACAGGAACTTCAAGTCCTTGAAGAAAGAAATCGAAGAAGACCTCAGAAGATGGAAAAATATTTCTTGCTCCTGGATTGGCAGGACCAATATAGTAAAAATGGCCATCTTACCAAAAGCAATATACAGATTCAATGCGATCCCCATCAAAATCCCAACTCAATTCTTTATAGATCTAGAAAGAGCAATTCTCAAATTCATCTGGAGCAACAAAAAACCCAGGATAGCTAAAACTATTCTCAACAATAAAAGGACTTCTGGGGGAATCAATATCCCTCACCTTAAACAGTACTACAGAGCAATTGTGTTAAAAAACTGCATGGTATTGGTACAGCAACAGGCAAGTGGATCAATGGAATAGGATTGAAGGCCCAGAAATTAACCCACAAACTTATGGTCACTTGATCTTTGATAAAGGAGCCATCCAGTGGCTATTTCACAACCATCCAGTGAAATAAAGATAGCCTCTTCAACAAATGGTGCTGGTTCAACTGGAGGTCAACATGCAGAAGAATGCAAATTGACCCACTCTTATCTCTTTGCACTAAGATCAACTCCAAGTGGATCAAGGACCTCCACATAAAACCAGATACACTGAAACTATTAGAAAAGAAACTTGGGAAGACCCTGGAGGACATAGGCACAGGGGGAAAGTTCCTGAACAGAACACCAATAGCTTATGCACTAAGATCAAGAATTGACAAATGGGATCTCATAAAATTACAAAGTTTCTGCAAGGCAAAGGACACTGTCAGAAGGACAAAACGACAACCAACAAAGTGGGAAAAGATCTTCACCAACCCCACATCTGACAGAGGGCTAATATCCAAGATATACAAAGAACTCAAGAAGTTAGACCCCAAAGAACCAAATAACCCTATCAAAAAATGGGGTACAGAGCTAAACAAAGAATTTTCACCAGAAGAAATTCGGATGGCCGAGAAACACCTTAAGAGATGTTCAACATCATTAGTCATCAGAGAAATGCAAATCAAAACAACCCTGAGATTCCACCTCACACCAGTCAGAATGGCTAAGATTAAA
Source organism: Apodemus agrarius (assembly GCA_964023405.1). Lineage (NCBI taxonomy): Eukaryota > Metazoa > Chordata > Mammalia > Rodentia > Muridae > Apodemus > Apodemus agrarius. The sequence goes on along the minus strand of OZ030025.1, from coordinate 31,284,761 downwards.
AACTCAAGAGACAACAAGTGCTGGCAAGGATGTGGAGAAAGAGGAACACTCCTCCACTGTTGGTGGGATTGCAAAATGGTAAAACTGATCTGGAAATCAGTGTGGCGGTTCCTCAGAAAATTGGGCATGTCACTTCCAGAGGACCCTGGCATACCACTCCTGGGCATATACCCAGAGGATTCCCCTGCATACAATAAGACACATGCTCCACTATGTTTATAGCAGCCTTGTTTATAATAGCCAGAAATTGGAAGGAGCCCAAATATCCCTCAAAGGAGGAATGGATACAGAAAATGTGGTATATTTATACCTTGGAATACTACTCAGCAATTAAAAATAATGAATTCATGCAATTTGTAGGTAAATGGTTAGACCTGGAAAATATTATCCTGAGTGAGCTAACCCAGTCACAAAAGAATACACATGAAATGCAATCACTGATAAGTGGATATTAATGAGCCCAGAAGCCCTAAATACTCAAGGCACAATTAGCAAGTCAAATGATTCCCAAGAAGAAAGGAGAGGACCCTGGGCCTGTAAAGATTGGATCCAGTTTTGTAGAGAAACCGTGGGGGAAGGGGGAATGACTGGGGAATAGTTGGGGGGGAGAGGAATTATGGGACATAGGGACGGGGGGAACTGGGAAAGGGGAAAGCCTTTGGAATGTAAACATAGAATATAGAAAATAAAAATTTTTTAAAAAAAAAAGAAATACCGAATGGCTGAGAAGAACCTAAAGAAATGTTCAACATCCTTAGTCATCAGGGAAATGCAAATAAAAACCCTGAGATTCCACCTCACACCAGTCAGAGTGGCTAAGATCAAAAACTCAGGTGACAGCAGGTGCTGGTGAAGTTACCGAAAAAGAGAAACACTCCTCCATTGCTGGTGCAATTGCAAGCTTGCACAACCACTCCAGAAGTCAGTTTGGTGGTTCTTCAGAAAATTGGACATAGTACTACCAGAGGACCCAGCTATACCACTCCTAGGCATATAGCCAGAATATTCTCCAGCATGCAATAAGGACACATGCTCCACTAAGTTCATAAAGACCTTGTTTATAATAGCAAGAAGCTGGAACAAACCGATATCCTTCAGCAGAGGAATGGATACAGAAAATGTGATATATTTACACAATGGAATACTACTCAGCTATTAAAAACAATGAATTCATGAAATTCTTAGGCAAACAGATGAAACTAAAAAATATCATCCTAAATGAGGTAACCCAATCACAAAAGAACACACAAGGTATGCACTCACTAATAAGTAGATATTAGCCCAGAAGCTTGGAATATCCAAGATGAAATTCACAGACCAAATGATGCTCAAGAAGAGGGAAGGATGGATACTTTGGTCCTTCTTAGAAGGGGGAACAAAATACCGGAAGATACAGAAACAAAGTGTGGAGCAGAGACTGAAGGAAAAACCATTCAGAGACTGCCCCACCTAAGGATCCATCCCATATACAGTCACCAAACCCAGACACTATTGTAGATGCCAACAAGCACTTGCTGGCAGGAACCTGATATAGCTGTCTCCCATAAGGCTATTCCAGTGCCTGACAAACACAGAGGTGGGTGCTCTCAGCCAACTATTGGACTGAGCAGGTACCCAATGGTGGAGCTAGAGAAAGGACCCTAGGCGCTGGAGGAGATTGCAGCCCCATAGTAGGAACAAAAATATTAAACAACCAGTACCCCCAGGGCTCCCAGGGACTAAACTAACAACCAAAGAATACACATGGAGGGACCCATGGCTCCAACTGCATATGTAGCAGAGGATGGCCTTGTTGGATATCAAAGGGAGGAGAACCTCATGGTCCCAAGAAGCCTTGATGCCCGAGTATAGGGGAATACCAGGACAGGGAAGTGGGGATGGGTGGGATGGTGAGCAGGGGCAGGGGATATGGTATTGGCTGTTTTCGGAAACCAGGAAAGAAGATAACATTTGAAATATAAATAAAGAAAATATCTAATAAAAACTGAAAAAAAGAAAGTTGTGTAGCAGGGGTGGGGGGGACTGGAGGTAGCCACTAGAAAGCCCCAGATGCCAGGGACCCAAGAGGTTCTGAGGGTCCAACAGGGAGGATATTATCCAAAATATCCAACAAAGGGGAAATAGAACCTGTAGAGACCATATCTAGTGGATAGGCATGGCCCCCAGTTGAGGGATGAGGCCACCCACGCATCTCAAAACTATTAATCCAGAATTCCTCCTGTCAAAAGGAAATGCAGAGACAAAGAATGGAGGAGAAATTGAAGGAAAGACCATCCAGAGATTGACCCACCGAGGGACCCATCTCATCTGCTGACACCAAACCCAGACACTATTGCTGATGCCAAGAAGTGCTTACTGACAGGATCCTGGTATATCTGTCCCCTGAGAGGCTCTGCCAGAGTTCTGATTTCAATGCTCAGTGTCATGACCAGAACACACAGAGCTTCTCCACATTCTTCAGATCATGCATTCTCTGCCTTCTCTTCTACAGAGTTCTTTGAGCCTTGGTGATGAAGAAGTTAATATCGGTGTGCCATTAAAGGCTCAACATTCAATCTCTTATTTTCTTCCTATGTGATTGTTGGTAGAAGACAAATGCAATTTCAGGGAACATATGGGAAGAGTAAGCCTAGTCAAAAATGGGTACGTTGATTAGAATAATAATGGCCCCCATAGGCTCATAGAGTTAAATGCTTGATCACCAGTAAGTGACACTATTAGGAGGTTTGTCCTTGTTGGATGAAGTGTGCCACTGGGGGTGGGCTTTGGAGTTTCAAATGCTCAAGCCAGACACAGTATCTTTTGCTCCCTCACTCATGCCTACAGATCTGGATGTAGAACTTTTAGCTACTGCTACAGCACCTTGTCTGCCTGTGTGCCTCATTCCTTCTACTGAGACAATAATAGGTCAAACCACTGAAACTGTAAGCCAGCCCCAATTAAATGATTCTATTTTTATTAGAGTTGCCATGCTCATAGTGTCTCTTCACAGCAATAGAATACTAAGACAATCAGAGATAAAGAGCAAAGGCAGGTAGACCAGCTTTTAATGAGATAGATGATAAGCCAGGTAAAATGTCAACAATATACAAAAGAATAAAACCCGGTGGCATTCTCTGGGAGCTAAACTGCTGCAATCTTCACTCAGGCATTGGAAGCTAAATGCTAGGTCACCTCTAGAGGAGAGCTAATTAGATATATATCCAAAGAAAAGAGATTAGAAAAAAAGGAATATTAGGATGTGAAATTCTAGAATTCACAGGGAAAATGTTCCCTTTCAGTTGGTTTGAAAATAAAACATTATTAAACAATTTAATTAAATAAGACTGAAACCAGTTTATGACCAGCTCATCAATTTGGTTAAATGCCTAGTCACCATCTAGCTCAACACTTTAGGGTTTTAGGAAAGCTGTCAGAGAGCCATCATTATTCATGAATATTTAATGTGATGAGTTACCTAATGTTTGGTCCCAGACAAGGCCTGCAATTGTTTCTTCTAAAGTGTAATACCATCCATTTTTAGCAAGTGAAAATAGTGACTTCATCTATTAGATTGCATTGCAGTCATTTCCACAGTAAGAGCTAGTTTAACACAGATAATATTGCCAATTAAAAGGTTGGGGCAGATATTTTTAGCTCTAGTAACTTTCTAGAATAAATCCAAGAGTAAGCTATCGGGTAGCAATATTCTCATTCTTTTCTTCAAATTTTAGAGTACAATTAACTTTTCTGTGCTAAGGAAGAGAGACTAATGATAGCTTATCTTTATATTTGCTTGAAGTAAAGGACAATTTTCACTTTAGTTTCATGAAATTGATCAATGCAATGAAAAGAAATAAATTTTTACTTAAGAAATGTTACTTCATCATGTTTAATATTTCTCATACAGAAAACATCTGTTAAAAAGTGTAAAGGTGATAAAAAAATCTGCTTTGTTTCTTAGCTATCATTTTTTTTTTTGGCCTAAGTGGAAAATTCAGAAGTTATTTCAATTAAATACACTAATAATAAGGAATGGAGAAGAATTTTAAAATTATTCATTGTTTATCACCAAGATTTTAGGGTATTAAAGATATTGCCTACACTAGGCAATGCTCTAATGAAAATCTTCCATTTTTTTCAAGACTTGTCAGATACTGAGAATTATTTCTTTTTGTTTGTTTTGTTTTTAGACAGAGTCTCACTCAATAGCTTAGCCAAGCTCAGTCACATGATCCAGCCCAAGCTGGCCTTGAATTTATGGCAACCCCCCTGTACTGGATTCCCATAGTGCTGAGATTATAGGCAAGCACAGTGATGTCAGCCTGACAAAATTTTCACAAGGCCTATTCTCACAGTTTTCTCCTTCTCTCTATAAAATCCTAATCACTAAAAAAAGAAAGCTTTAATCATTTATAAAGGGCCATTTCAAGGAGTATATATTCACTAACAGTGTATCTAATAAAGGCCCTTTTATTAAGTAAAATGTGATAATTGCTTTCAAAACTATTTTTGAAAATCTTGAATAGCTAAAAAGTATTCACAGACCTAGATATCCATTATTCATTCATAATATAGTTAGGTGAGAAAGTTAATGTACCATATAGAAGAGAAAAATGTCACTTGGCCTATTCAGAACATTACTGTGCTGCTGATTTCAACATACAATTACACATTTATGGTGCCAAGAATGGTATTAAAGTTTTAAAAAAAAAAATAGCTCAGGACCAATAAAAATGATTTTTTTTTTACATAAACACGGAGATACATAAAAACAGAAACTCAAAAATGCTTATATACAAACAAAAGACTGGTAAGTCTTTTAAAAGATTAAAAAGATTAATATACAATTAAAAGACTGGTAAGATTTTTTTTTAAATGCCCAAACAAGTATAACACAAAAATTCTCCAAAAATACCATTGGTGTTGTTTTGCGTTGTATAAATGAGGCCTGCATTAAGTGTGGTTTATATATCTAATGACATTCTATTTTTAAAAATATTTTTCCTTACAGATAGTTGTCAGAATTATTTTTTTTTAATTTTTATTTTCTATATTCTATGTTTACATTCCAAAGGCTTTCCTCTTTAGTTGTCAGAATTATTGATGATCTTCTGACCACTGATACTCTGCACTGAGACTCCATCTGGCTTGTACAGGCCCTGTGCATGCAGTCAGGCTCTATGAGCTTGTGTGTACATCATCCCTGTTGTATCTGGAAGACATCGTTGCCTTGGTTTCATCCATTACCTCTCGTCCTCACACTCGTTCAGCCTTCTCTTCTGCATAGTTCCCTGAGCTCTGAGAGGAAGGATTTGATGGACATATCCCATTTAAGATTGAGTGTTCCAAAATCTCCTATTTTTTTGCATACTGTTCAAGTATGACTCTCGGTGTTAGATCTCATCTACTACAGATAGATGTTTCTCTGATAATGGTTGAAAAAGACGATAGCAAAATTATATTATTTGGTTTTCCTCTAGGCCATCTAGTCTGAGGTTGGTAGACACCAGCATCAGGCATGAGTCCCAACTTATGGTCTGAGTATTAAATTCAGTCAGGTAGTGGTTGACTACTCCTACAACACCATTATGGGTCAAAGGCTTTCTAGCTGGCTTGGTGTTTACTTTTCCCCTATGGGATGGTTCAGAGTTTCTTACAGTACCATAAATACTAGTTAGTAGTAGTAAAGTTTCTAGATAGGCACCAGCTTGATTTCTTTTTTATTTATTTTTTTTATTTTTTATATTCTTTGTTTGCATTCCAAAGGCTTTTCCCTTTCCAGTTCCCCCCCTCACCATATGTCCCGTAAGTCCTCTTTCCCCCCTCCCCATTCCCCAATCACCCTCCTCTCCCCACCATTTCTCTGTTCTGGTACTCTCCTACAAAACTGGATTTAGTCTTTTCCGGACCAGGGTCCTCTCCATCCCTTTTCTTGGGACTCTTTTGCTTAGCTAATTGTGTCTTGAGTATTCAGAGCTTCTGGGCTAATTAATATCCACTTATCAGTGATTGCAATTCATGTGTATTCTTTTGTGATTGGGTTAACTCACTTAGGATGATATTTCCCAGATCCAACCATTTGCCTACAAATCGCATGAATTCATTATTTTTAATTGCTGAGTAGTATTCCATTGTATAAATATGCCACATTTTCTGTATCCATTCCTCTGTTGGGGGACATCTGGGTTCTTTCCAGCTTCTGGCTATTATAAATAAGGCTGTACCAATACCATGCAGTTTTTAACACTACTGCTCTGTAATATTGCTTGAGGTCCTGGATATTGATTCCTCCAGAAGTTCTTTTACTGTTGATGATAGTTTTAGCTATTCTGGGTTTTTTGTTATTCCAGATGAACTTCTGGGGGTTCAATGACAGGGAGGCGGATCAATGGAATAGGATCAAAGACCCAGAACTGAACCCGCACATCTATGGCCAATTGATCTTCGACAAAGGAGCTGAAAACATCCAGTGGAAAAAAGATAGCCTTTTCAACAGATGGTGCTGGCTCAACTGGAGGTCAACATGCAGAAGAATGAGAATTGATCCACTCTTATCTCCTTGCACTAAGCTCAACTCCACATGGATCAAGGACCTCCACATAAAACCAGACACACTAAAACTAATAGAAAAGAAACTGGGGAAGACCCTTGAGGACATTGGATCAGAGGAAAAATTCCTGAACAGAACACCAATTGCTTATGCTCTAAGAGCAAGAATAGACAAATGGGACCTCATAAAATTACAAAGTTTCTATAAGGCAAAAGACACTGTCAAAAGGATAAAATCGGCAACCAACAAATTGGGAAAAGATCTTCACCAACCCCACATCCGACAGAGGGCTAATATCCAATGTATACAAAGAACTCAAGAGGTTAGACCCCGGGCTGGAGAGATGGCACAGTGGTTAAGAGCACGGACTGTTCTTCCAGAGGTCCTGAGTTCAAATCCCAGCAACCACATGCTGGATCATAACCATCTGATGCCCTCTTCTGGTGTGTCTGAAGACAGCTACAGTGTCCTCATATAAATAAAGAAATCTTTAAAAAAAAAAAAAAAGAGGTTAGACCCCAGAAAACCAAATAACCCTATCCAAAAATGGGGTACAGAGCTAAACAGAGACTTTTCACCTGAAGAAATTCGGATGGCTGAGAAACACCTTAAAAAATGTTTAACATCATTAGTCATTAGGGAAATGCAAATCAAAACAACCCTGAGATTTCACCTCACACCAGTCAGAATGGCTAAGATTAAAAACTCAGAAGACATCAGGTGTTGGCGAGGATGTGGAGAAAGAGGAACACTCCTCCACTGCTGGTGGGAATGCAAGCTGGTACAACCACTCTGGAAATCAGTATGGCGGTTCCTCAGAAAACTGGACATGATACTTCCGGAGGACCCAGCCATACCACTCCTGGGAATATACCCAGAAGATTCCCCAGCATGCAATAAGGATACATGCTCCACTATGTTCATAGCAGCCTTATATATAATAGCCAGAAACTGGAAAGAACCCAGATGTCCCTCAACAGAGGAATGGATACAAAAAATGTGGTATATATACACAATGGAGTACTATTCAGCCATTAGAAACAATGAATTCATGAAATTCTTAGAGAAATGGATGGAGCTGGAGAACGTCATACTAAGTGAGGTAACTCAGTCTCAAAAGAATACCCATGGTATGCAGTCACTGATAAGTGGATATTAGCCTAGAATCTTGGAACACCAAAGACATAAATCACATACCAAGTGAGGTCTGACAAGAAGAAAGGAGTGAACACTGGAGCTAGAATGGACCAAAGCATCATTGTGGGGGAGTACAAGAACAGTGAGGTGGGAGGGGGTGGATGAGGGAGCAGGGGGAGGGAAAAGGGCATGTGGGACCCTTGGAGGTGGGGAACCAGAAGAAGGGATATGAATTGTAAATATAGAATATAACCAATAAAAAAAAAGAACACTAAGAGTGCTCGACCAAGACAGGGGGAAACATAATTTTACTTTTATTTTGAAATACATACAATAAATACACATGTAAGTATCTGTTGATGCATATATAATTGATAAATAAATTTATGACACTTAGGATGATAATGACAGCCATAGACTGTCAGCAGTAGGTCTGGAACATCACCCTTTTAATTGTTGGTTATGGGATTCAAAGAGAATCCCAAAACAATATAAAAAATTGCCATTGGACTTATTTGTCTCCCAGAACATGAAGGGCAGTCACTGTTGCTGAAGACACCTTATACTTCCAAAATAGGATTTAGAGAAATAGAGCTGAAACTGACATGAAAGCCTTCTTCCTGAAGACTAGCTCTCATAACAGATGAATATGCAGCACAAGCCTCCCAGAGAGAAATGCAGTCAAAAGTTCTACCTAGCTATAAATCATACAAATCACAACAATGACTATCATGAAAACATTTTCCCCAATGATGGAATAGTAGTAGTTATATCTTGGGGGCAGCCAACAGCCACCTAATTGTTCTTAAGACCCACTCATTGGAAATTAATTCATACCTGGTACTATAAACTTAGCCTGTGAGTGATGAGGTCATGGACCCTACTGTTGCCTAATTCCTTAACCAATATAATTCTCAACTGCATTCTAAGTTCCTATCCTATATCCAAAAATAAATGTAGTGTTCACTCACCATTACAGAAGCTACTTTCTGCTGCAGATAAAGAGAATCACATAAATCCACAACTGGTTAATAGGCACAGAACAACTCTTCATGGGCTATGGAACACCAATTGATACATTACATTGAGTTGTAGTTCAATCCCTATACCTAAGGCTCACAGAAAAGGGAGCATAAACATTAGAAAATTGAGAAAACCATCTGCCATTAGATAATGTCTTTTACATATCCCAGGAAATCTTGAAAATACATTGGCTTAAACAAGACCTGAACAATGACAGCACCTCCTGAACTGCTGTCCAAAGTGGATGAAGAAATGCCAGGGAGCTCTAATCCTAGATGAAGAGTTACAGGCAATCAGTGTCTGTGAGACAAACCCCTTATAACTTATCTAATTCTAAATGGTCACCGTTAAATGTGGGTTAAAATGGTGGCCCATCTGGCCAGGACTTGGGCTGCTGGGCAAGGCAGACTTGAGGAGTTTGACAGCATACACCCAATGGGAGTGGGGAAGGGCAGTCTAAGGTCCCCAGGAGGCTGTCAGGAAGCAGCTCGTGGGTTCCTGGGCCTCATGGAGGCCAAGGATGGCAGGTTCTAGCTCTTGGACACTGCAGACACTGCTAGATATTCCAGAAGAGCTGAGAACAGAGTTGGGGGTACTCCATCCTGCTCTAGTTCAAGGTTGAAGGGAAAAGGGCAGGGAAGAGTGCCAGCCAGGTCCCACAAGAGAGTCCTTGACTTTCTCAGGTGGGTGGCTTGGCTTGGTGTCTGGAAGCATAAAGAGGTTTCCTATGGGGAGGCTAGACATGGCTCTTTAGTGGAAGACCTGCTCCGTTGCTCCAGAATGGTGGGTCTAGATGAAAAGAGGCAGTCTACAGTTTTAAAGCATTTATTGTTGGCAAAGAGTTGTGATAAGTGAAAAGTAGAGGCCAGCCATGGCCACCTAGAGAGAGGGGGGAAGGGAGAAGAGGCCAAGAGGGCAAGAGAGAAGCAAGCATAAAACAGGAAACAGAAGGAACACTACCTAATTCATTCTTTGAATCCACAATTACTCTGATACCTAAACCACATAAGGACCCAAGCAAAAAAAGAGAACTTCGACTTATGAATATCTATGCAAAAATACTCAATAAAATTCTTGCAAAGTGAATCCAAGAGCAAATCAAAACCATCATTCACCATGATCAAGTAGGCTTCATCCCAGGGATGCAAGATTGGTTCAATATATGAAAATCCATTAAAATAATCCACTATTAAAGAAACTCAAAGAAAAATATCACATTATCATCTCCTTATATGCAGAAAAACATTTGACAAAATATAATACCCCTTCATGTTAAAAGTATTGCAGAGATCAGGAATTCAAGGCCCATACCTAAACATAATAAAAACAATTTACTGCAAACCAATATCAAATTAAATAGATACTTGAAGCAATTCCACTAAATTTGGAAACAAAACAAAACAAGGATGTCACTCTCCCCATATCTATTCAATATTCTATTCAAAGTTCTAGCAAAAAAAAAGAGATCAAAGGGATACAAATTGGAAAAGAAATAAAAGTATCACCATTTGCAAATGATAAAAGAGTATACATAAGAGACCCCAAAAAATTCTACCAGAGAACTTTTCTAGCTGATAAACAACTTCAGCAACATGGCAGGATATAAAATTAATTCGAATAAATCAGTAGCCTTCATTGATACAAATGATAAACAGGCTGAGAAAGAAAATAGTCAGAAAAAAGTTGTTTAGGGAAACAACTACCTTCGCAATAGCCACAAATGATATAAAATATCTTGGGGTAGCTCTAACCAAACAAGTGAAAGATCTGTATGCAAATAAATTCAAGACTTTGGAGAAAGAAATCAAAGAACATCTCAGAAAATGGAGAGATCTCCCATGTTCATGGATTGGCAGAATTAATATAGTAAAAATGGAGATCTTGCCAAAGGCAATCTAATCCCCATCAAAATCCCAACAAAATTCTTCAAAGACATGAAAAGACCAATGTTCAAATTCTTCTGGAAAGGTAAAAAACCCAGAATAGTGAAAACAATTCTTTTTTTCTTTTTTAAAAATTAGATATATTCTTTATTTACATTTCAAATGTTGTCCCCTTTCCTGGTCCCCCCCCCTGAAAATCCCACAACCCATCTCCCCTCCCTCTGTTCTCCAATAATTCTCTCCCTCTTCCCTGTCCTGGTATTCCCCTACACTGCAGCATCAAGGCTTTCCAGAACCAAGGGCCTCTCCTCCCTTTAATGTCCAACAAGGCCATCTGTTGCTGCCTATGCATCTGGAGTCATGGGTGACTCAATGTATACTCTGTAACCCAATCACAAAAGAATACACATGGTATGCACTCACTGATACATGGATATTAGCCCAGAAGCTTGGAATACCCAAGACACAATTCACATATCAGATTATGCTCAAGAAGAAGGAAGAACAAAGTATGGACACTCTGGTGCCTCTTAGAAGGGGGAAAAATACCCACAGAAGGAGATACAGAGACAAAATGTGGAGCAGAGTCTGAGGGAAAGACCATCCAGTAAAAACAATTCTTAACAATAAAAGAATGGCTGGGGAATCACCATCCCTGATCTCAAGCTCTACTACAGAGTAGTAGTGATAAAACTACATGGTATTGGTACATAGACAGATCAATCGGATAGAATTGAAGACCCAGAAATAAAACCACACACTTATGCACACATGATCTTTGACAAGCCAAAAATATATAATGGAAAAAAAGAAAGCATCTTCAATAAATAGTGCTGGTCTAACTCACTGTTTGTATGTAGAAAAATGAAAATAGACCCATATTTGTCACCTTGCACAAAGCTTAAGTCCAAGTGGATCCAGGACCTCAATATAAAACCATATACACTGATAGAAGAGTAGGTGAGAAATTATCTTGAACTCATTGGCACAGGGGGAAATTTCCCAAACAGAACTCTAATAGCTCACTCTCTAAGATCAAGAGTTGATAAAGGGTACCTCATGAAACTGGAAAGCTTCTGTAAGGCAAAGGATGCAGACAATAAGACAAAGTGGCAATCTACAAACTGGGGAAAAATTCTTCACCAAACCCCTCATCTGATAGAGGGCTAATATCCAAAATAAATAAAGAACTCAAGAAGCTAACCATCATAAACCCAAACAACCCAAACAAAAAGTGGTGTATAGAACTATACTGAGAATTCACAACAGGATAATCTTGAATGGCTGAGAAGCACCTACAGAAATGTTCAAAGTCCTAAGAGATCAGAGTAATGCAAATCAAAACAACCCTGAGATTCTACCTTACACCAATCAGAATGGCTAAGATCAAAACTTCAGGTGACAATACATGTTGGTAAGGATGTGGAAAAACAGGAACACTCACTCCTCGATTGCTTGTGGAATTGCAAACTGATACAACCACTCTGGAAATCAATCTGAAGTTTCCTAAGAAAATTGGAAATAGGTCTAATATTTCCACCAATACCACTCTTTGGAATACACCCAAAAGATGCCCCACCATGCCACAGGAGCATATGACCAACTACATTCATAACAGCCTTGTTTGTGATGGTCAGAAGCTGGAAACAACGTAGATGTCCCACACCAGAAGAATGGATACAGAAAATGTGGTTCATTTATACAATGGAAAACTACTCAGCTATTAAGAATGATGACATCCTGAGTTTTGCTGACAAATGGATAGAACTAGAAAATATCATCGAGTGAGGTAAATCAGACCCAAAAGGACATGCATGGTATGTACTCACTAATAAGTGAATATTGGCCAAAAATAAAAGTACGGAATGCCCAAGTTATAGTCCACAGAACTCAAAAAGGTCAATACGTTTCAGTCTCACTTGGGAGGGAGAAGAAAGGAATCACAAGGTTGGGAGGAAGGGATCTGGGAAGGAAAGGGGACAGGTAGTAGAGGGGAACATGATCTGGTATTGGTTGGGGGAGAAATGATTGAAGCCCTCAGGGCAAGCAGAAAGAATGAAAACAGGCAGCCTCGGGGGGAAGGAGCTTGGGGAGGTACCCTTCAGAATGTATCAGAGACCTAGGAGGTGAGAGACACTCAGGACTCAATGGGAGGGACCCTAGATGTAATGCCCTACAGTGGGGAGAGGAAACTTGTAGACCCCACCTCCAGCAGAAAGATAGGGCATCAAGTGAGTGGTGGGGTTGCCAGCCTACTGTCAAAACTCTCACTCATAATTGTTTCTGTCTAAAAGAACTGCAGGGGTGGAAATGGAGAGGAGCCTGAGGAAAAAAAGGTCCAGCGACAGGTCCAGAGTCGGATCCAGCTCAAGGGGAGACCTCAAGACCTGAAGGCTTTGGAATTACTGAGGCTATGGAATACTCACAAAAAGAGACCTATCATGACTGCCTCCCACAGATGACCCAACAAGCAGCTGAAAGAGTCAGATGCAGATATTTGTAGCCAACCAATGGACAGAAGCTGCTGAACACTGTGGTTGAATTAAGGAAAATCCAGAAGAAGCTGAGGAGGCAGGTGACCCTGTAAGAGGATCAGCAGTCCCAATTAACCTGGACCCCCAAGATCTCTCTCAGACACTGGACCACCAACCACGCAGCATATGCCAGTTCATATGAGGCCCCCAACACATATATAGCAGAGGACTGCTGAGTCTTTGTTCAGTCAGAGAAGATGCACCTAACCCTCAAGAGACTGGAGGCCCCAGGGAGTTTAGAGGTCTGGTGGGGTGGGGATTAAGGACATCTTTATGGAGACAGGAGGGTGAGGAGGAGGTATGGAATATGAACAGAATATGAATTGTCTTGGTCATGGTGTCTCTTCACAGCAATAAAACAGTGATTAACATAGAACTTGTAGCAGAGACTGAGAATTGCTTTGAAAAGCCTGACAGTGCAGAGTATTGGAGTTATATGGAAGACTTTATGCCTTTGGTGTAGAAAATCTGTTGGAAACTCTGAGTAGCCCTCCTAGTAGGACTATAGAAGGCAGTGATGAACAGTAAAATACCAAGGGGCCCAGCTCAAGAAGTTTCAGAAAGGAAGAATAATAGTAAATGCAAGTGGTCTAGAGACCATTCTTGTGATATTTTGGCAAAAAAAAATTTTTTTAAAAACAAATTTAAAACTGACTTCTTTTTATCATTGCCCTAAAAATTTGCCTTAGACTAAATTGAAGAGTTCTGAATTAATAGCATTAATGGGGGCATCACAAGGCTTTCTTGTATTGACTGTGTTTACAGTTATTAGTGGAAACTATATATATGTGAAAGATTAACAATAGAAAACTTAAAATGTACAGTTAAGGAGCACAAGGAAATTTAATGTCTAGTGCTCAAGAGATAAAACGTTTCTAAAGAAAAACTTAATGCCAGATGGAATTAAAGGGAGTGATGATCTCAGGGAAAGACTGCATCCAACTGAGGTTCGTGAAAAGAAATTAAAAGAAAGCTTAAGCAGTGAAGGAAACTACCAAAGAAAACTGATGCAAATGTAATTGATGGAGGAGACCGTGTTCAGGCCCCATTAGGCAGCAGGACATGGCAACTTCGACTATGGCCAAGTGGTTCTGGATTTAGAGTCAAGAGTAGAGAAAACAGCCCAGAAGGGGTGGTTCACTCCTTTAATCCCAGCACCTGGGAGGCAGAGGCAGGCAGATTTCTGAGTTCGAGGCCAGCCTGGTCTACAAAGTGAGTTCCAGGACAGCCAGAGCTATACAGAGAAATCCTGTCTCGAAAAACAAAACAAAACAAAAACACACACACAAAAAAAAAAGAGTAGAGAAAACAAGTTGTAGAATCACCTTCCATGGCTAAAGAAGACACTGAAGCCAGTTATGTGTCAGGGTGACCCTCATGGAGGCTCAAAGAGGCCATTGTGTGAAGCTGTAAAGGTGATGCCTTGGTTTTGTTAGAGACTACAAGATGTTGAATAGCAGAGTTGTGGGATACCTGTTAAGGAAAGCTACTTACAGGTTTCCATGTTGAGCCAGCCCAAAAGAGAAAAGTATGTTGCAGTCAACAAAGCTGAAAGCAGCAGTTGAAAATCTGAAGAGCATTTTGACATAATACATGGAGACACAGAATTTGAAGTCTGGCCTGCTGTATTTGATTCTTGGTTTAGTCCACTAGTTTTTTACTATGTTCTCTTTCCTTTCTTTTGGAATGGCAAGGAAAATATTATGCCAGTATGTGCTAGAATTGTGTGATAACACTTTTTAATGTTGGTTTTAAGAGGGGTTTGAAGTTAAGAGATTGCCTAAAAAAAAAAAAAAAAAAAAAAAAAGTTTAGACTTTTAGAAAGTCTAAAAGGAGACTTTCAACTTTGGTCTTTTAAACAGTGTTGACATTATAACAGACTATAAGAAGCTTTGAAGTTAGACTAAGTTAATATTGGAATTATGATATAGCTACAAACCTGAGGGATCCAGGGAGTAAAATATTGCCAAGAGAGAGCTGGTCTCCCAGGATTATCTATACAATTGCCAGCACAGAGCTGATCCTGTACCACGGCTCTCCATACCTAAATTCCTCGCAGAGAGGACTGGTCTCCTAGGAGAACTGACAAACAGGCTTGCAGGACTAACAAGAAATAGTCAAGGATGGCAAGACCAGCTAGCACCAGAGGCTAAAGGCAAGCACAAGAACACAAGCAACAGATAAAGAGGTTACTTGACATCATCAGAACCCCGTTCTCCCACCACAATGAGCCCTGGTTACCCCAACACACCAGAAAAGCAAGACTCTGATTTAAAATCACATTTCATAATAATGATAGAAGACTTTAAGAAGGACATAAATAACTCCCTTAAAGAAATACAAGAGAACACAGGTAAACAGATAGAAGACCTTGAAGAGGAAACACAAAATCCCTTAAAGAATTACAGGAAAACACCACCAAACCATCCAGGATCTAAAAACTGGAAATAGAAACAATAAAGAAATCACAAAGGGAGACAGCACTAGAGATAGAAAACCTAGGAAAGAGATCAGGAGTCATAGATGCAAGCATCACCACCAGAATACAAGAAATAGAAGAGAGAATTTCAGGAGCAAAAGATATCATAGAAAACATTGACACAACAGTCAAAGAAAATGCAAAATGCAAAAAGCTCTTAACCCAAAAACATCCATGAAATCCAAGACACAACGAGAAGACCAAACCTAAGGAAAATAGGTATAGCAGAAAGTGAAGACTCCAAACTTAAAGGGCCATAAAATATCTTCAACAAAAGTATAGAAGAAAACTTCCTTAATCTGACAGAAGAGATGCTCATGAAATACAAGAAGCCTACAGAACTCCAAAGAGGCTGGATCAGAAAAAAATTCCTCCCAACACATAATAATCAGAACACCAAATACACTAAACAAAATAAGAATATTAAAAGCAGTAAGGGAAAAAGGTCAAGTAACATATAAAGGTGGGCCTATCAGAATTACACTAGACTTCTCACCAGAAACTATGAAAGCTAAAAGATCCTGGGAAGATGTCATCCAGACCCTAAAAGAACATAAATGCCAGATCAGACTACTATACCCAGTAAAACTTGCAATAAACATAGATAGAAAAACCAAGATATTGCATGACAAAACCAAATTTGCACAGTATCTTTCCACAAATCCAACCCTGCAAAGGATAATAGATGGAAAATGTCAACACAATAAAGGAAACTACACCCTAAAGAAAGCAAGAAAGTAATCTTTCAACAAACCCAAAAGAAGACAACCATACAAACATAAAAATAATATCAAAAATAACAGGGAGCAACAATCACTATTTCTTAATATGGACTCAATTCTCTAATAAAAAGAAAATAGACTAACACACTAGATACGTAAATAGGACCCAGCATTTTGCTGCATTCAGGATACACACCTCAGTATCAAAGACAAACTCTACCTCAGAGTAAATGGTAGGAAAACAATATTCCAAGAAACTGGTCACAGGAAACAAGTTGGAGTAGCCATTTTAATACCAGATAAAATCAACCTTCAAACAAAATTCATTTAAAAAAAAGATAAGGAAGGATACTTCATACTCATCAGTCTTTGATACTGCCTCCTTTCAGATAGCTACAGATTAAACTGGTCTTCAACAGCAACAAAGACAACAGAAAGCCCACATACACAGGGAAGCTGATACTCAATGATAACTTGGTCAAGGAAGAAATAAAGAAATGAATTAAAGATGTTTTAGAACTTAAAATGAAGCCACAACTTATGGGACACAACAAAAGAAGTTCTAAGAGGACAACTCATAGCTCTGAATGCCTCCAAAAAGAAACTGGAGAGAGCACACACTAGCAGCTTAACAGCATATCTGAAAGTTCTAGAAAAAAAAAAAGAAGCAAATACACCCAAGAGGAGTAGACAGAAGGAAATATTCAAAGTCAGGGCTGAAATCAACCAAGTAGAAACAAAACAAAACAAAAACTATACAAAGAAATAACCAAGTTAGGAGCTGGTTCTTTGAGAAAATCAACAAGATAGATAAACCCTTATCCAGACTAGCCAGGGAACACAGAGACAGTATACAAATTAACAAAATCAGAAATGAAAAAGGAGACATAAGAACAGAAACCAAGGAAATCCAAAAAATCATCAGATTATACTTACAAAAGTGTTTACTCAACAAAATTGGAATATTTGGATGAAATGGACAATTTCCTCGACAGTTACCAGGTACCAAAGTTAAATCAGGATCAGATAAATGACCTTAACAGTCGCATACCCCTAATGAAATAGAAGCAGTCATCAATAGTCTTCCAACCAATAAAAGCCCAGGACCAGATGGGTTTAGTGCTGAGTTCTATCAGACCTTCAATGAAGACCTAATACCAATATTCTCCAAACTATTCCACAAAATAGAAACAGAAGAAACACTACCAAATTCATTCCATGAAGCCACAATTACTCTGATACCTAAACCATGCAATGACACTACAAAGAAGGAGAACTTCAAACCAATTTCCCTTATGAATATCGATGCAAATATACTCAGTAAAATTCTCACAAACTGGATCCAAGAACATATCAAAATGATCATCCATCATGATTAATTAGGCTTCATCCCAGGAATGCAGGGATGGTTCAATATATTGAAATCCATCAATGTAATCCACTACAAAAATGAACTAAAAGAAAACACCACATGATTGTTTCATTAGATGCTGAAAAAGCATTTAACAAAATCCAACACTCCTTCATGATAAAAGTCTTAGAAAGAACGAATTCAAGGCCCATACCTGAACATAGTAAAAGCAATGTAGAACAAACCAGTACCCAACCTCAAAATAAATGGAGGGAAAATTGAAACAATCCCACTAAAATCAGGGACTAGACAAGGCTACCCGCTCTCTCCATATCTATTCAATATAGTACTTGAAGTTCTAGCTATAGCAAGCAGACAACAAAAGTAGGTCAAAGGGATACAAATTGGAAAGGAAGAAGTCAAACTATCACTGTTTGCAGATGATATGATAATATACTTAAGTGACCCCAAAACTCCACCAGAGAACTCGTACAGCTGATAAACAACTTCAGCAAAGTGGCTGGATATAAAATTAACTCAAACAAATCAGTATCATTCCTATACTCAAAGGATAAACAGGCTGACAAAGAATTAGAGGAATGACACCCTTCACAATATTCACAAACAATATAAAGTATCTTGGTGTGACTCTAACCAAACAAATGAAAGATCTGTATGGCAAGTCTCTGAAGAAAGAAATTGAAGAAAATCTCAGAATATGGAAAGATCTCCCATGCTCATGGATTGGCAGGATTAATATAGTAAAAATGGCCATCTTGCCAAAAGCAATCCAGATTCAATGCAATTCCCATCAAAATTCCAACTCAGTTCTTCATAGAGTTAGAAAAAGCAATTCTCAAATTCATCTGAAATAACAAAAGACCCAGGATAGCTAAAACTATTCTCAACAATAAAAGAACTTCTGGTGAAATCACCATCCCTGACCTCAAGCTGTACTACAAAGCAATTGAGATTAAAAACTGCATGGTATTGTTACAGTGACAGGCAGGTAGATCAATGGAATATAATTGAAGACCCAGAAATGAACCCACACAGCTATGGTCTCTTGATCTTTAATAAAGGAGCTAAAACCATCCAGTGGGGGAACACGATGGGGGGGAAGGTAGCCTTTTCAACAAATGGTGCTGGTTCAACTGGTGGTTAACATGCAAAAGAATGCAAATTGATCCATTCTTTTTTTTTTCTTTTTTTTTTATTTTCTATATTCTTTTTTTTTTTTTTTTTTTTTTTAATTTTATTTTCTATATTCTATGTTTACATTCCAAAGGCTTTCCCCTTTCCCAGTTCCCACCCACCATAGTTCCCATAGTTCCTCTCCCCCCCATCTGTTCCCCAATAATTCCCCCTCCCCCCTCGGTTTCTTTACTAAACTGGAAGCAATCTTTACAGGCCCAGGGTCCTCTCCTTTCTTCTTCTTGGGAATCATTTGACTTGCTATTTGTGTCTTGAGTATTTAGGGCTTCTGGGCTCATTAATATCCACTTATCAGTGATTGCATTTCAGGTGCATTCTTTTGTGATTGGGTTAATTCACTCAGGATGATATTTTCCAGGTCTAACCATTTACCTACAAATTGCATGAATTCATTATTTTTAATTGCTGTGTAGTATTCCATTGTATAAATATACCACATTTTCTGTATCCATTCCTCCTTTGAGGGATATTTGGGCTGCTTCCAATTTCTGGCTATTATAAACAAGGCTGCTATAAACATAGTGGAGCATGTGTCCTTATTGCATGCAGGGGAATCCTCTGGGTATATGCCCAGGAGTGGTATGCCAGGGTCCTCTGGAAGTAACATGCCCAATTTTCTGAGGAACCGCCAAACTGATTTCCAGAGCGGTTTTACCATTTTGCAATCCCACCAACAGTGGAGGAGTGTTCCTCTTTCTCCACATCCTCGCCAGCACTTGTTGTCTCTTGAGTTTTTAATCTTAGCCATTCTGACTGGTGTGAGGTGGAATCTCAGGGTTGTTTTGATTTGCATTTCCCTGATGACTAATGATGTTGAACATCTTTTAAGGTGTTTCTCGGCCATCCGAATTTCTTCTGGTGAGAATTCTTTGTTTAGCTCTGTGCCCCATTTTTTGATAGGGTTATTTGGTTCTTTGCCGTCTAACTTCTTGAGTTCTTTGTATATATTGGATATTAGCCCTCTGTCGGATGTGGGGTTGGTGAAGATCTTTTCCCACTTTGTTGGTTGCCGTTTTGTCCTTCTGACAGTGTCCTTTGCTTTGCAGAAACTTTGTAATTTTATGAGGTCCCATTTGTCGATTCTTGATCTTAGAGCATAAGCTATTGGTGTTCTGTTCAGGAACTTTTCCCCTGTGCCCAAGTCCTCCAGGGTCTTCCCAAGTTTCTTTTCTAATAGTTTCAGTGTGTCTGGTTTTATGTGGAGGTCCTTGATCCACTTGGAGTTGATCTTAGTACAAGGAGATAAGAGTGGGTCAATTCGCATTCTTCTGCATGTTGACCTCCAGTTGAACCAGCACCATTTGTTGAAAAGGCTATCTTTTTTCCACCGGATGGTTGTGGCTCCTTTATCAAAGATCAAGTGACCATAAGTCTGTGGGTTAATTTCTGGGTCTTCAATCCTATTCCATTGATCTACCTGCCTGTTGCTGTACCAATACCATGCAGTTTTTAACACAATTGCTCTGTAGTACTGCTTGAGGTCAGGGATATTGATTCCCCCAGAAGTCCTTTTATTGTTGAGAATAGTTTTAGCTATCCTGGGTTTTTTGTTGCTCCAGATGAATTTGAGAATTGCTCTTTCTAGATCTATGAAGAATTGATTTGGGATTTTGATGGGGATTGCATTGAATCTGTAGATTGCTTTTGGCAAGATGGCCATTTTTACTATATTGATCCTGCCAATCCAGGAGCAAGAAATATTTTTCCATCTCCTGAGGTCTTCTTCGATTTCTTTCTTCAGGGACTTGAAGTTCCTGTCATACAGATCTTTCACTTGTTTGGTTAGAGTTACGCCAAGGTACTTTATGTTGTTTGTGGCTATTGTGAAGGGTGTTATTTCCCTAACTTCTTTCTCAGCCTGCTTGTCCTTTGAGTACAAGAAGGCTACTGATTTGCTTGAGTTAATTTTATAACCAGCCACGTTGCTGAAGTTGTTTATCAGCTGTAGAAGTTCTCTGGTGGAGTTTTTTGGATCGCTTAAGTAGACTATCATATCATCTGCAAATAATGATACTTTGACTTCTTCCTTTCCAATTTGTATCCCTTTGACTTCCTTATGTTGTCTGATTGCTCTCGCTAGAACTTCAAGTACTATATTGAAAAGATATGGAGAGAGAGGACAGCCTTGTCTAGTCCCTGATTTTAGTGGAATTGCTTCAAGTTTCTCTCCATTTATTTTGATGTTGGCTACTGGTTTGCTGTAGATTGCTTTTACTATGTTTAGGTATGGGCCTTGAATTCCTGCTCTTTCCAAGACTTTTAGCATGAAAGGATGCTGAATTTTGTCAAATGCTTTTTCAGCATCTAATGAGATGACCATGTGGTTTTTTTCTTTTAGTTTGTTTATGTAGTGGATTACATTGATGGATTTCCGTATATTGAACCATCCCTGCATTCCTGGAATGAAGCCTACTTGATCATGGTGAATGATCGTTTTGATATGCTCTTGGATTCGGTTGGCAAGGATTTTATTTAGTATTTTTGCATCTATATTCATAAGAGAAATTGGCCTGTAGTTCTCTTTCTTTGTTGGATCTTTTTGTGGTTTAGGTATCAGCGTAATTGTGGTTTCGAAGAATGAGTTGGGCAGTGTCCCTTCTGTCTCTATTTTGTGGAATAGTTTGAAGAGTATTGGTGTTAAGTCTTCTTTGAAGGTCTGGTAGAATTCTGCACTAAAACCATCTGGTCCCGTACTTTTTTTGGTTGGGAGGCTTTCTATAACCCCTTCTATTTCTTTAAGGGTTATGGGACTGTTTAGCTGGTCTACTTGATGCTGATTTAATTTTGGTATTTGGTATCTGTCTAGGAAATTGTCCATTTCCTCCAGATTCTCCAGTTGTTTTGAGTATAGGCCTTTGTAGTAGGATCTGATGATCTTTTGAATTTCCTCTGTTTCTGTTGTTATATCCCCCTTTTCATTTTTAATTTTGTTAATTTGGATACTATCTCTGTGCCCTTTGGTTAGTCTAGCTAAGGGCTTATCTATCTTGTTGATTTTCTCGAAGAACCAGCTCTTGGTTTTGTTGATTCTTTGTATGGTTCTCTTTGTTTCTGCTTGATTGATTTCAGCCCTTAGTTTGATGATTTCCTCTCTTCTACTCCTCCTGGGTGAGTTAGCTTCTTTTTGTTCCAGCGCCTTCAGGTGTGCTGTTAAGTTGCTAGTGTATGCTCTTTCCAGTTTCTTTTTGGAGGCACTCAGGGCTATGAGTTTTCCTCTTAGCACTGCTTTCATTGTATCCCAGAGATTTGGGTAGGTCGTACCTTCATTTTCATTGAAGTCTAAAAAGTCTTTGATTTCTTTCTTTATTTCTTCCTTGACCAGGGTGTCATTGAGTAGAGTATTGTTCAGTTTCCATGTGTATGTGGGCTTTCTGTAGTTCTTCTTGCTATTGAAGACCACTTTTACTCCATAGTGATCCGATAGGAGACATGGGATTAGTTCGGTCTTCTTGTATTTGTTGAGGTCTGTCTTGTGACCAATTATATGATCAATTTTTGAGAAGGTACCGTGCGGTGCTGAGAAAAAGGTATACTCTTTTGTTTTAGGATGGAATGTTCTATATATATCTGTTAAATCCAATTGGTCCAAAGCTTCAATTAGTTTCACTGTGTCCCTGTTTAGTTTCTGCTTTCCTGATCGGTCCATTGAGGAGAGTGGAGTGTTGAAGTCACCTACAATCATTGTGTTAGGTGCGATGTGTGCTTTAAGCTTTAGTAAAGTTTCTTTTACGAATGAGGGTGCCCTTGCATTTGGTGCATAGATGTTCAGTATTGAGAATTCTTCTTGGTGGATTTTCCCTTTGACAAGCAGGAAGTGACCTTCTGTGTCTCTTTTGATGACTTTAGGTTGAAAGTCGATTTTATCTGATATTAGAATGGCTACTCCAGCTTGTTTCCTGGGACCATTTGCTTGTAGTACTGTCTTCCAGCCTTTTACTCTAAGGAGGTGTTTGTCTTTGACACTGAGATGTGTTTCCTGTATGCAGCAAAATGTAGGGTCCTGTTTCCGTATCCAGTCTGTTAGTCTGTGTCTTTTGATTGGGGAATTGAGTCCATTGATATTAAGAGATATTAAGGAATAGTAATTATTACTTCCTGACATTTTGGGAATTGTTATTATTATTTGTATTTGAGTGGTTCTCTTCTTTTGGGTTGGATGAGATGGGGTTTCTATCTTGTTTCTTCTGGGGTGTTGTTTCCCCCCTTGTGTTGGTATTTTTCCCCTATTATCCTTTGTAGGGCTGGGTTTGTAGATAAGTATCTTGCAAATTTGGTTTTGTCGTGGAATATCTTGGTTTCCCCATCTATGGCAATTGAGAGTTTCGCTGGGTATAGTAGTCTTGGCTGAAGTTTGTGTTCTCTTAGGGTCTGCATAAGGTCTGCCCAGGATCTTCTAGCTTTCATGGTCTCAGGTGAGAAGTCTGGTGTAATTCTGATAGGTCTTCCTTTATATGTTACTTGTCCTTTTTCTCTTACTGCCTTTAATATTCTTTCTTTGTTTAGTACATTTGGGGTTTTGACTATTATGTGACGGGAAGTATTTCTGTTCTGGTCCAGTCTATTTGGGGTTCTAAAGGCTTCTTGTATATTCATGGGCATCTCTCTCTTTAGGTTGGGGAAATTTTCTTCCATAATTTTGTAGAAGATATTTGCTGGCCCTTTAAGTTGTAGATCTTCATTCTCATCTATCCCTATAATCCTTAGGTTTGGTCTTCTCATTGTGTCCTGGATTTCCTGAATGTTTTGGGTTACCAGCTTTTTGCATTTTGCATTTTCTTTAATTGTTGAATCCATGGTTCCTATGGTATCTTCAGCATCTGAGATTCTGTCTTCTATCTCTTGTATTCTATTGTTGATATTTGCATCTATGACTCCTGATTTCTTCCCAAGGTTTTCTATTTCCAACATTGTCTCCCTTTGCGATTGCTTAGTTGTTTCTACTTCTGTTTTTAGATTTTGTATGGTTTTGCTCAGATCTTTCAGTTGCTTGTTTGTGTTTTCCTGTAATTCTTTAAGGGATTTTTGTGTTTCCTCCTTTATGACTTCTACTCGTTGACCCATGTTCTCTTGTATTTCTTTGGGTGATTTTTGTTTCTCCCCCTTATTGGGATTCACTTTTTGCTCTATATTCTCCTGGATTTCTTTAAGTGATTTTTGTGTCTGCCTTGTATGGGCTTCTAGTTTTTGATCTATTTTCTCCTCTATTACTTTAAGAAATTTATCTAAGTGATCCTCAATCTGCATCTTTACCAGTGATTTTAGATCTGAGTCTTGTTTTTCTGGTGTGTTGAGATATCTGGGATTTAATTGTGTTTGTCTTGCAATGGCTTCTAGCTTTTGATCTATTTTCTCATGTATTACTTTAAGAGATTTATCTAAGTGTTCCTCTATCAGCATCCTGACCAGTGATTTTAGATCTGAGTCTTGTTTTTCTGGTGTTTCGGGGTATCCAATATTTATTGCTGTTGGGGAACTGGGTTCGGATGCCGCCATATTGCCTTGATTTTTGTTAGTAGCGATCTTACGTTTGCCTTTTGCCATCTGGTTAACTCTGGTGTTAGTTGGTCCTGTAGATACTAGCTGGTGCTTGACCCTCCTGTGGGGTTGTAAGGCTATTTCCCAGTGACTGGGATACCTGAATCACTGTCCTGCGGGGCTCTTGCTCACAGATTGCTGACAGGTGGCCTGAGTCCCCCGAGGTCTTAACCTCAGGATATCCCAGGTATTTGGTTCCGCCTGTTGGGCGGCTGCTCTGCACTGCTCCTGCTCAGGGTTCGCTGTCTGATATCCTGTTTCCCCAGGGGTCTTAAAGTTGGGATATCTCAGTTATCTGGTTCCGCCTGCTGGTCCCAAGCTGCTGGGAAGCTGGCTGGGTCCGGTTTCCAGCTTCCCTGCCACTGGCTGGGTGGGAGGCTGGTTCGGCCTCCGGCTGGGTCTGGGTACCTGGCACACTGGCTGACTCTGGCTTTCTCACCACCAGCTGGACGGGAAGCTGCAGGCAATATGGCAGCTGCCTGCAGGGAGCTCGGGGTCCGCCCCGCGCGCGAGTGCAGAGTGCACCCGCTATTCTGTGCCCAATTCCCACTCCAGGCCTGAGTCCCCGAAGGTCTTAAGCTCGGGCTGTGTCGGGTACCTGGTTCTGCCGCCGCCGCCGGATGGTTCTGAGCACCTGGGACGCTGGGTGACCCTCCGGCTTCCCCACCGCCAGCTGGGCGGGAAGCTGCAGGCAATATGGCAGCTGCCTGCAGGGAGCTCGGGGTCCGCCCCGCGCGCGAGTGCAGAGTGCACCCGCTATTCTGTGCCCAATTCCCACTCCAGGCCTGAGTCCCCGAAGGTCTTAAGCTCGGGCTGTGTCGGGTACCTGGTTCTGCCGCCGCCGCCGGATGGTTCTGAGCACCTGGGACGCTGGGTGACCCTCCGGCTTCCCCACCGCCAGCTGGGCGGGAAGCTGCAGGCAATATGGCAGCTGCCTGCAGGGAGCTCGGGGTCCGCCCCGCGCGCGAGTGCAGAGTGCACCCGCTATTCTGTGCCCAATTCCCACTCCAGGCCTGAGTCCCCGAAGGTCTTAAGCTCGGGCTGTGTCGGGTACCTGGTTCTGCCGCCGCCGCCGGATGGTTCTGAGCACCTGGCACGCTGGGTGACCCTCCGGCTTCCCCACCACCAGCTGGGCGGGAAGCTGCAGGCAATATGGCAGCTGCCTGCAGGGAGCTCGGGGTCCGCCGCGCGAGTGCAGAGTGCACCCGCTATTCTGTGCCCAACTCCCACTCCAGGCCTGAGTCCCCGAAGGTCTTAAGCTTGGGCTGTGTCGGGTACCTGGTTCTGCCGCCGCCGCCGGATGGTTCTGAGCACCTGGGACGCTGGGTGACCCTCCGGCTTCCCCACCGCCAGCTGGGCGGGAAGCTGCAGGCAATATATCTATTTTCTATATTCTATGTTTACATTCCAAAGGCTTTCCCCTTTCCCAGTTCCCCCCCACCATACGTCCCATAATTCTTCTCCTCCCCCAACTATTCCCCAATCATCTGCCCCCCCCCCACGATTTCTCTGTTCTGGGTCTACAAAACTGGATCCAATCTTTACAGGCCCAGGGTCCTCTCCTTTCTTCTTCTTGGGAATCATTTGACTTGCTAATTGTGCCTTAAGTATTTAGGGCTTCTGGGCTCATTAATATCCACTTATCAGTGATTGCATTTCATATGTATTCTTTTGTGATTGGGTTAACTCACTTAGGATGATATTTTCCAGATCTAACCATTTAGCTACAAATTGCATGAATTCATTATTTTTAATTGCTGAGTAGTATTCCATTGCATAAATTGATCCATTCTTATCTCCTGTACAAAGCTCAAGTCCAAGTGGATCACGAACCTCTGCATAAAACCAGACACACTGAAACTAATAGAAAAGAAAGTGGGGGAAGAGCCTCAAGCACATGGGCACAAGGGAAAAATTCCTGAACAGAACACCAATAGCTTATGCTGTAAGATCAAGAAATGACAAATGGAATTTTATAAAATTACAAAGTTATGTATCATTCTTGAAATCTAGGACTTCAAAACTTAATGGAAATAGTAATCCCAGAAAATGGTAGCTCAGACGACAGGTAAATGAAAGAGAAAGAAAGCTTTAATAGTAAGATACAAAGCCACACCGTGGTTGTTAGACAAGGGGACATCATGGAACAGTTTTCAGGAATAAGCCGCAATGTACTGATTTCCATTATAGAAAATAACTTTGAAGTATTTATGTGAAAGTTCACGTTAATGGAAGAATTCATTCCCCTGATATGCTTGGTATTTTGGAAAGTGAAGTGTGTCCTCATTCTCTTGGCCCCAACAGTGGGCAATGAATTTGCATTTGCTTTGTCAATCCAGTGGCAAGTGTCTATACTTAGATCCAACTACTAGGCAGGTCATTAAAACTTCTTTAGTCAGCCATAATAAAATTTTCATTTACCTTTGATTCTGAAAATAGTAAGTAGACTCAAATAAAAACCCTCAGTTCATTACATAAAGTTCTTTATGGGTAGCCAAAAGTGATTTTGGAAAAAGAATTCAAGAAATTAACTACCAAAAGAAAAAAATCTCAAATTTACATTTTCCTTCTCTCAGTGCTGAGTGATAATGTACTGAGACTATTTAGAGTGTAATAAATACATTATGTCTTCATGGGCCATAGACTAACTTAATTAAGTCTATGACTTAAACTTCTATAAAAGAAAAAATATATTAAGAAAGGAAACTTTGGAAGGGATCATAATATCATAGAGTATATATGAAGTGACATCAGCAAGCTACATTTGTGAAGGCATTTCTGTGCTGAACCAACAGCCATCTTACAGCCCTCACTTTGGAAAACTCAACTAAACAAAATAAAACAACAACAAAATAGTAAAACCTCTTTCTAAATTATCTACCAGTGACTGACTAGAAGCAAAAGATAAACAGAAATGCCACACCAGAAAAACACTGTGAAAGTTTCTGTAAATATAACTCTTATTTCCTGAGATGAAGTGATGAGAACTGTTCCAAAACTGTTGAAATATACAACTCAGGATGATCCCAGAGCATGCCCATCTCTGTTCTAACTATCCCTAGCTGGCCTCCATACAATCTAATCTTCCAACCTGACTGGTGCCAGATGTAAAATGTACATGAATAAAATGTAACTTTTATTCACTAGATGTAGTTGTTATCACATAGGCTTACTGCTGAATATGCTCACATTTTCTAGTCTTTCTGGACTCTGGCTGGCTGTTCTGGCTCATACTCATCTCCAAGTTGACTGATTCAGTCTCGCTTCTCTTAGCTTCTCACTAAATTATTCTGTTTGACCACAAACTACTTCTTATAATCTGTTCTAATTTTCTGACTCCTTCCATTAGATATCACTTTTAAATATGGCTGCTTCCTTTTATAAACTAACCTTACCCTCATTGCTTGGGATTAAAGGTAGGTACTAAGTGTATGCCTGTATTCCAGCCTCCAGGAGGTGTCTGCATTTCAGCAGATCACATGTATCCACAAGTCTTTGGATGTGATCTCTTGCCAGAGTAGCAGTGTTGCTGGACTAAAAATTCCCCTCTACAAGTTTCCATTCATCCAACTTGAATGCATTGGTTACATGATGATCCCTTAACAATTTTCAGTGTGCAAGCCAAGTATTGATGAGAGTCAAGACCTAAAAATAATAAGTCTTGAATTTTCAGATTTAACATCACCATCCATAAAACTATGACCTAATTTCTATTTCAAAGACAAACATCTCATTTTCAAGGATTAAATCACATCAGGAATCTCTACTTCACATTTATTTTTGATTAATATAATCTAACAACCAAGGAATTATCTGAAAATATGAATAATAAGCACAGACAAGCAAGCCTTTAATCGCACATAAAAACTTTAGAGCAGTCATTCTTAACCTATAGGCTTCAACCTATGGAGGTCAAATGACCCTTTCACAAGAGTCACCTAAGCTCATCAGGAAACATAAGTTTTACATTATAACAGTAGCAAAATTATAGCTATGAAGTAACTACACAAAGAACTTTATGGTTGAGGTCACCACAACATTAGGAACTTGTATTAGAAGGTATCAGCATTAGGAAAGTTGAAACTACCGCTCTATAGTTACCATTAATTTCCATTGTCCCATTTCATTTTTCATTGTTCATTCTTATATTTGGGGGGTTATTATTTTATTACTGTAAGTGTACATATGGGAAGTTCAGTGAATGAACAAGTAGATAAAACAGCTGTTAATGAATTTATGACTGTATCTTTTTTACCAGTCATGAATCTATTTACAAAGCTCACAGCTCCCAATGGATATGTGAGTGGAAAAAAAGTTTGAAAAGCAATAAATATCTACTGTCCTACACACTCTACACTTGGCATGAAACAAGGGAAAATGTTCTCTAAGACAATAAATCCATCTTTAGAGCTGAATCAAAATTTTATAGCCAAAAGGAAACTTTTTGATACTATAGTAATTCTTCAATTAAAAACAATAGTATAGGTGTTGATAGATATCATCAGAAACAGGATGTTGGGATCAAATACAATCCAACATAACCATTCTTTCCCAATAAAAGGCCAAATACTACAAAGGATATGTTGTTTCCAATGTGCGTCAGACTTCATAATTCATATAGTGTTGCTAATAATTCTGAAATTCAGTTGAATCTTGCAATGCTTATCATATGCTAAAGATGTAGAAGATATCAGGTAAACATTTTAAGAATTGCAAGAGGGCCAATCTGGTGACTATGTGGAGGTCTCCAGAAACCTGAGCTAAGATTGCAGTGGAAATGTCATCTGTAGTGGAGAGAGAACGGGGAGGAAGCAATGCATGGAAAGGGGAAGGAATCTGGCTTATGTGAATCTCTGCTAGAGTTCAAGTATATTCTTAACTAACAGGTGTGTATTTGCATGATACTGTTGGTGTAAGGTGTTTTGTTCTCTCCATCTTGAGGTCAAAAGAGTTTAGAGTAGCATTACAAGATCATTAAATCCACACTTAAATACATGGCTAAAAATATCCCCAGGCCCAAAAGCTTTTGCAATAAGTGCATAAGGAAGTGGTGGACTAAAGGCTTCAAAATAGAGTATCTTATTCTACACTGGTTACACGAGGAAAACAAACAATAGAAAGAAATCGAACTGTGTTCTTACAATGAAATGAACATTTTCCAGAACTAAAATTATGAGTGGGCATTCCTTCTACATTCTCTTCGTCCATGAACAGACAACTGGTCATGTTCCCCAAATCTACTTTTATATCCTTCCTTCCTTCTTTCCTTCCTTCCTTCCTTCCTTCCTTCCTTGCTTCCTTCCTTCTCCCTCCCTCCCTCTCTTCCTTCTTTCCTTTCTCTCTCCTTCCTAATTCCTCTCTCCTTCCCTCCTTCCTTCTGTTTGAATTTTATTCACTTTATTAACTTGTGTTATTGCATACAAATGAGTTAACCTACTAAAGCAGACACTCACACTGGATGTAAACAAAGTCTCTAATCAGAAGCCAGCATCATGGTCCCCACCTGGGAAAGACACAAGGAGTGAGTGAACTGAGAAAGGAAATATTTGGAAAAGTTAAGAAAAATGAGAGGGTGTGTTGTGGTTTCAATATGCTTGGCTCATGGGAAGTGGCACTATTAGGAATTCTGTTTTGTTTTTTTTTTAATTTTATTTTCTATATTCTATGTTTACATTCCAAAGGCTTTCCCCTTTCCCAGTTCCCACCCACCATAGTTCCCATAGTTCCTCTCCCCCCCCATCTGTTCCCCAATAATTCCCCCTCCCCCCTCGGTTTCTTTACTAAACTGGAAGCAATCTTTACAGGCCCAGGGTCCTCTCCTTTCTTCTTCTTGGGAATCATTTGACTTGCTATTTGTGTCTTGAGTATTTAGGGCTTCTGGGCTCATTAATATCCACTTATCAGTGATTGCATTTCAGGTGCATTCTTTTGTGATTGGGTTAATTCACTCAGGATGATATTTTCCAGGTCTAACCATTTACCTACAAATTGCATGAATTCATTATTTTTAATTGCTGAGTAGTATTCCATTGTATAAATATACCACATTTTCTGTATCCATTCCTCCTTTGAGGGATATTTGGGCTGCTTCCAATTTCTGGCTATTATAAACAAGGCTGCTATAAACATAGTGGAGCATGTGTCCTTATTGCATGCAGGGGAATCCTCTGGGTATATGCCCAGGAGTGGTATGCCAGGGTCCTCTGGAAGTAACATGCCCAATTTTCTGAAGAACTGCCAAACTGATTTCCAGAGCGGTTTTACCATTTTGCAATCCCACCAACAGTGGAGGAGTGTTCCTCTTTCTCCACATCCTCGCCAGCACTTGTTGTCTCTTGAGTTTTTAATCTTAGCCATTCTGACTGGTGTGAGGTGGAATCTCAGGGTTGTTTTGATTTGCATTTCCCTGATGACTAATGATGTTGAACATCTTTTAAGGTGTTTCTCGGCCATCCGAATTTCTTCTGGTGAAAATTCTTTGTTTAGCTCTGTGCCCCATTTTTTGATAGGGTTATTTGGTTCTTTGCGGTCTAACTTCTTGAGTTCTTTGTATATATTGGATATTAGCCCTCTGTCGGATGTGGAGTTGGTGAAGATCTTTTCCCACTTTGTTGGTTGCCGTTTTGTCCTTCTGACAGTGTCCTTTGCTTTGCAGAAACTTTGTAATTTTATGAGGTCCCATTTGTCGATTCTTGATCTTAGAGCATAAGCTATTGGTGTTCTGTTCAGGAACTTTTCCCCTGTGCCCAAGTCCTCCAGGGTCTTCCCAAGTTTCTTTTCTAATAGTTTCAGTGTGTCTGGTTTTATGTGGAGGTCCTTGATCCACTTGGAGTTGATCTTAGTGCAAAGAGATAATATTGGATCAATTCGCATTCTTCTGCATGTTGACTTCCAGTTGAACCAGCACCATTTGTTAAAAAGGCTATCTTTATTCCACCGGATGGTTGTGGCTCCTTTATCAAAGATCAAGTGACCATAAGTCTGTGGGTTAACCTCTGGGTCTTCAATCCTGTTCCATTGATCTGCTTGCCTGTTGCTATACCAATACCATGCAGTTTTTAACACAATTGCTCTGTAGTACTGCTTGAGGTCAGGGATATTGATTCCCCCAGAAGTCCTTTTATTGTTGAGAATAGTTTTAGCTATCCTGGGTTTTTTGTTGCTCCAGATGAATTTGAGAATTGCTCTTTCTAGATCTATGAAGAATTGAGTTGGGATTTTGATGGGGATCGCATTGAATCTGTATATTGCTTTTGGCAAGATGGCCATTTTTACTATATTGATCCTGCCAATCCAGGAGCAAGAAATATTTTTCCATCTTCTGAGGTCTTCTTCGATTTCTTTCTTCAAGGACTTGAAGTTCCTGTCATACAGATCTTTCACTTGTTTGGTTAGAGTTACGCCAAGATACTTTATGTTGTTTGTGGCTATTGTGAAGGGTGTTATTTCCCTAATTTCTTTCTCTGCCTGCTTGTCCTTTGAGTACAAGAAGGCCACTGACTTGCTTGAGTTAATTTTATACCCTGCCACTTTGCTGAAGTTGTTTATCAGCTGTAGAAGTTCTCTGGTGGAGTTTTTTGGGTCGCTTAGGTAAACTATCATATCGTCTGCAAATAATGATAGTTTCACTTCTTCCTTTCCAATTTGTATCCCTTTGACTTCCTTATGTTGTCTAATTGCTCTTGCTAGAACTTCAAGTACTATATTGAAAAGATATGGAGAGAGAGGGCAGCCTTGTCTAGTCCCTGATTTTAGTGGGAATGCTTCAAGTTTCTCTCCATTTATTTTGATGTTGGCTACTGGTTTGCTGTAGATTGCTTTTACTATGTTTAGGTATGGGCCTTGAATTCCTGCTCTTTCCAAGACTTTTAGCATGAAAGGATGCTGAATTTTGTCGAATGCTTTTTCAGCATCTAATGAGATGACCATGTGGTTTTTTTCTTTCAGTTTGTTTATGTAGTGGATTACATTGATGGATTTCCGTATATTGAACCATCCCTGCATCCCTGGGATGAAGCCTACTTGATCATGGTGGATGATCGTTTTGATGTGCTCTTGGATTCGGTTAGCAAGAATTTTATTTAGTATTTTTGCATCTATATTCATAAGAGAAATTGGCCTGTAGTTCTCTTTCTTTGTTGGATCTTTTTGTGGTTTAGGTATTAGCGTAATTGTGGCTTCGAAGAATGAGTTGGGCAGTGTCCCTTCTGTCTCTATTTTGTGGAATAGTTTGGAGAGTATTGGTGTTAAGTCTTCTTTGAAGGTCTGGTAGAATTCTGCACTAAAACCATCTGGTCCCGTACTTTTTTTGGTTGGGAGGCTTTCTATAACCCCTTCTATTTCTTTAGGGGTTATGGGACTATTTAGCTGATCTACTTGATGCTGATTTAATTTTGGTATTTGATATCTGTCTAGGAAATTGTCCATTTCCTCCAGGTTCTCCAGTTGTTTTGAGTATAGATCTTTGTAGTAGGATCTGATGATCTTTTGAATTTCCTCAGTTTCTGTTGTTATGTCTCCCTTTTCATTTCTAATTTTGTTAATTTGTATACTGTCTCTGTGTCCTTTGGTTAGTCTGGCTAAGGGTTTATCTATCTTGTTGATTTTCTCAAAGAACCAGCTCCTGGTCTTGTTGATTCTTTGTATGGTTCTCTTTGTTTCTATTTGATTGATTTCAGCCCTGAGTTTGATGATTTCTTGTCTTCTACTCCTCCTGGGTGAATTAACTTGTTTTTCTTCCAGGGCTTTAAGGTGTGCCATTAAGCTGCTAGTATATGCTCTCTCCAGTTTCTTTTTGGATGCACTTAGAGCTATGAGTTTTCCTCTTAGCACTGCTTTCATTGTGTCCCATAGATTTGGGTAGGTTGTACCTTCATTTTCATTGAATTCTAAAAAGTCTTTGATTTCTTTTTTTATTTCTTCCTTGACCAAGGTGTCATTGAGTAGAGTATTGTTCAGTTTCCATGTGTATGTGGGCTTTCTGTTGTTTTTGTTGTTATTGAAGACCACTCTTACTCCATGGTGATCTGATAGAAGGCATGGGATTAGCTCGATCTTCTTGTATTTGTTGACATCTGTCTTGTGACCAATTATATGGTCTATTTTGGAGAAGGTCCCATGTGGAGCTGAGAAAAAGGTATATTCTTTAGCTTTAGGATGAAATGTCCTATATATATCTGTTAAATCCAATTGGTCCAGAGTTTCAATTAGTTTCGCTGTGTCCCTGTTTAGTTTCTGCTTTCCTGATCGGTCCATTGAGGAGAGTGGAGTGTTGAAGTCACCCACAATTATTGTGTTAGGTGTAATGTGTGCTTTAAGCTTTAGTAAGGTTTCTTTTACGAATGAGGCTGCCCTTGCATTTGGAGCATAGATGTTCAGTATTGAGAGCTCTTCTTGGTGGATTTTTCCTTTGGCCAGCAAGAAGTGACCTTCTGAGTCTCTTTTGATGATTTTAGGTTGGAAGTCAATTTTATCTGATATTAGAATGGCTACTCCAGCTTGTTTCCTGAGACCGTTTGCTTGTAAAATTGTCTTCCAGCCTTTTACTCTAAGGCAGTGTTTGTCTTTGACACTGAGATGTGTTTCCTGTATGCAGCAAAATGTAGGGTCCTGTTTCTGTATCCAGTCTGTTAATCTATGTCTTTTTATTGGGGAATTGAGTCCATTGATGTTAAGAGATATTAAGGAATAGTAATTATTTCCTCCAGACATTTTTGAAATTGTATTCATTTATTTTATTTATTTTTTATATTCGAGAGGTTACCTTCTTTTGGGTTTGATGAGAGGAGGTTTCTATCTTGCTTCTTCCCGGGTGTAGTTTCCGTCCTTGTCTTGGTGTTTTCCCCCTATTATCCTTTGTAGGGCTGGATTTGTGGAAAGATATCGTGCAAATTTGGTTTTGTCATGGAATACCTTGATGTCTCCATCTATGGTGATTGAGAGCTTTGCTGGGTAAAGTAGTTTTGGCTGAAGTTTGTGTTCTCTTAGAGTTTGCATGATATCTGCCCAGGATCTTCTAGCTTTCATTGTCTCAGGTGAGAAGTCTGGTGTTATTCTGATAGGTCTTCCTTTATAAGTTACTTGGCCTTTTTCTCTTGCTGCCTTTAGTATTCTTTCTTTGTTTATTACATTTGGAGTTTTGATTATTATGTGACGGGATGTATTTCTGTTCTGATCCAGTCTGTTTGGGGTTCTGTATGCTTCTTGTATATTCATGGGCATCTCTCTCTTTAGGTTGGGGAAGTTTTCTTCCATAATTTTGTAGAAGATATTTGCTGGCCCTTTAACTTGTACATCTTCATTCTCGTCTATACCTATAATCCTTAGGTTTGGTCTTCTCATTGTGTCCTGGATTTCCTGGATGTTTTGGGTTACAGCCTTTTTGCATTTAGTATTTTCTTTGACTGTTGAATCAATGGTTCCTATGGTATCTTCGGCTTCTGATATTCTGTCTTCTATCTCTTGTATTCTATTGTTGATATTTGCATCTATGGCTCCTGATTTCTTCCCAAGGTTTTCTATCTCCAATGTTGTCTCCCTCTGCGATTTCTTAGTTGTTTCTACTTCTGTTTTTAGTGCCTGGATGGATGTGCTCAGATCTTTCGCTTGCTTGATTGTGTTTTCATGTATTTCTTTGATAGATTTTTGTGTTTCCTCTTTCATAGCTTCTACTTGTTGGCCCACGTTCTTCTGTATTTCTTTAAGTGATTTTTGTCTTTCCTCCTTATTGTCTTCTTCTTTTTGATCCATCTTCTCCTGCATTTCTTGAAGTGATTTTTGTATTTGCCTTGTAAAGGCTTCTAACTTTTGATCCATTTTCTCTTCTATTTCTTTACGAGATTTTTCTATGTGTTCAGCTACCAGCATCCTGACCAGTGATTTTATATCCAAGTCTTGTTTTTCTGGTGTTTTGGGGTATCCAGGGCTTCCTGTTGTTGGCGAACTGGGTTCAGATGCTGTCATGTTGTCTTGATTTCTGTTAGTGACATTCCTTCGTTTACCTTTTGCCATCTGGTTATTTCTGGTGTTAGTTGACCTTGTTGTCACTGGCTGGTGTTTGAATCTCCTATGAGGCTGGGCTTACCTGTTGTTTCTCTACTGGTGGTTATGCGTGATTGCTGCTCAACGGGATCACGAGCTGGCTGCCACCCACTGACTTTGTGCACGGCCTGAGGTCTCCGGGAAGTGTGGGGGAGTGCAGCAGAGCCTCGGCAGGTGCTGCTGGGCCTGCCTAGTAGCGAGAGCCTAGCAGATCCCCCCACGTGGTAGCCCCTGATGGAATCTGTCTACCTGTTCCTTTCCAGCTGTGTTCTGGTTGCAGTATGGAGGCCTGCCGCTATCGCTGGTCCGGGCTCCTGGGGAGCTGGGTGGTGCCGGTTGCCTCGGTGCATGGCCTAAGCTCGCAGGGACGTGCTGCAGATCCTAGGCGCCTGGGCCCGCCTGTGGGCGAGAGCTTAGCAGCTCTCCCTGCTCTAGCCCCAGGCGGAGTCTCTATCTGCACCTTTCCAGCTGTGTCCTGGTTGCAATATGGAGGCCTGCCACTATAGCTGGTCCTCACTCTTCTTAATAAACAAGAATTGTTGCTTATCCTGGTTCTGTGGGCAGGGTCTGAGCACCTGGCAAGCTGGCTAGGTCTGGCTGACCTGCTACCGGCTGGATGGGATGCTGCAGACAAGATGGCGCTGCCTGCAGGGGGTTTGGGGTCTGGCCTGCGAGCACAGAGCGCAGGCACGGCCGCTGTATTCCAAACCGCTAGGCTGTGCGCACTTCCTGCCCCCGACCTGAGTCCCCGGAGGTCTTAAACTCGGGCTGTCTCTGGTACCTGGTTCCGCCGGCAGGGTCTCAGCACCTGGCAGGCTGGCTACGTATGGCTGACCTGCTACCTGCTGGATGGGATGCTGCAGACAAGATGGCGCTGCCTGCAGGGGGCTCGGGGGTCTGGCCTGCGAGCGCAGAGCTCAGGCACGGCCGCTGAACTCCAAACCGCTAGGCTGTGCGCAGTTCCTGCCCCAGACCTGAGTCCCCGGAGGTCTTAAACTCGCCGGCAGGGTCTCAGCACCTGACAGGTTGGCTAGGTCTGGCTGATCCGCTACCGGCTGGATGGGATGCTGCAGACAAGATGGCGCTGCCTGCAGGGGGTTCGGGGGTCTGGCCTGCGAGCGCAGAGCTCAGGCACGGCCGCTGAACTCCAAACCGCTAGGCTGTGCGCACTTCCTGCCCCAGACCTGCGTCCCCGGAGGTCTTAAACTCGGGCTGTCTCTGGTACCTGGTTCTGCCGGCAGGGTCTCAGCACCTGACAGGTTGGCTAGGTCTGGCTGATCCGCTACCGGCTGGATGGGATGCTGCAGACAAGATGGCGCTGCCTGCAGGGGGTTCGGGGGTCTGGCCTTCGAGCGCAGAGCTCAGGCACGGCCGCTGAACTCCAAACCGCTAGGCTATGCGCAGTTCCTGCCCCAGACCTGAGTCCCCGGAGGTCTTAAACTCGGGCTGTCTCTGGTACCTGGTTCTGCCGGCAGGGTCTCAGCACCTGACGGGTTGGCTAGGTCTGGCTGATCCGCTACCGGCTGGATGGGATGCTGCAGACAAGATGGCGCTGCCTGCAGGGGGTTTGGGGTCTGGCCTGTGAGCGCAGAGCGCAGGCACGGCCGCTGTACTCCAAACCGCTAGGCTGTGCGCAATTCCTGCCCCAGACCTGAGTCCCCGGAGGTCTTAAACTCGGGCTGTCTCTGGTACCTGGTTCCGCTGGCAGGGTCTCAGCACCTGGCAGGCTGGCTACGTATGGCTGACCTGCTACCTGCTGGATGGGATGCTGCAGCTAGGAGTTCTGTTTTTATTGGAGGAGGTGTAGCTTTGTCAGAGGAAGAGTGTCACTGTGGAGACATAGCTTTGTCTCATATAGATATATGCTCAAGTCTGGCCAGTGTTATCCAGAGCCTCCTCTTAGCTGATTGCTGAAAACAATTCCCTTCTGCTGCCTGGAGATTAAAACATAGTACTCTCAGCTCCATGTGTGCATGCTGCCATGCTTTCTAACATAATGCTAATGGACTGAACCTCTGAAACTGTAAGTCAACCCCAATTAATGTTTTCCTTTATTAGAGTTGCCTTGGTCATGGTGTCTCTTTAGAGCAATGAAACCCTAAGACAGTGGAGGACCACAGTATTCAACTCATGGAAGTAGCAAAAGTGGGAGCTTTTGGCAAATTTTATAGTGATAGACATGGAAATTAGCATCCTCACAAATTTCTCAACTGTGAAGCTGGGCATTTCTCTGACTTCTCATATTTACTCCATGAACACTGTCTTAGGATTACTATGCCCAAAAGTAGCTTAGGGAAGAAGGGGTTATTTCACTCACAGTTTCATATAAGAGTTCATGATCAAAAGCAGTGAGGGCAGGAATTCAATCAGGACAGGAACCTGGAGGCAAGAGCTAATACAAAGGCTATGACAGAGTACTGCCTACTGGCTTGCTTCCCTTGGTTTTCTCACCCTGATTTCTTATAGAGAATCTGGAATCACCAGCCCAGGGCTAGTTCCACTCACAATGGACTGGGCCCTCCCCCATCAATAACTAATTAAGAAAATACCCACATCGTAAAGATAGAACCTTACTTAAGGTTCTATCTTATGAAGACATTTTCTCAATTGAAGTTCCCTCCTCTCTGATGACTATAGCTTGGGTCAAGTTGATATAAAACTAACCAGCACAATTTCCTTACACTTGTCTCCACCCATCTCATCACAGTGCTGCATAATGGGCGTGGGTCTACTAAAAATTGCAAGTAAATTAGCAAGCCTGTTATGGTTTATCAGTCCTTTGAGACAGAAGTCTTCTCTCCACCAGAGTTCCAATTCTTAAGTTTCACAAGTGGGTATTTTTGATGAATCCCATTTTATCCTGGTTAATTTTCTGGACTTATCTGAGGACAGTGTAACCCCTGATTCCCCCTGAACAGTATACATTTATGACACTTAGCCCTTAATACCCCAGCTTTCCCTAAAATGATGCCAACCACCTCCCCAAATCTTTATCCAGAAGTGCTTGCCTATCATGCGTGCCACCTCTATCTCCGTGTACCATATTATATTAAACTGTCAGATCTGGAAACTGCCCAGAATTGGTTTTGAGTAATGTTCATAAATTAGTAACTTATGACCTTATGAAGATTATACAATTGCTGCTCCAAAATTTCTTCCAATACAAAATAGGAAAGGCAAGTGCTGTTCATAAATCAAACAACAGATTGTCTCCTGAGAAAACAAAGCATAAAGCATATGTGTATAGAAAGAAAGAGAGAGAGAGAGAGAGAGAGAGAGAGAGGAAGGAAGGAAGGAAGGAAGGAAGAAAGAAAGAAAGAAAGAAAGAAAGAAAGACAGGAAGAGAGAAAGGAAGGAAGGAAGGAAGGAAGGAAGGAAGGAAGGAAGGAAGAAAGAAAGAAAGAAAGAAAGAAAGAAGGAAAGAAAGAAAAAGAGAGAGGGAAGGAAGGAAGAAGAAAAGAGAGAAAAGAAAAGAAAAGAAAAGAAAGAAAAGAAAAGAATAGAAAAGAAAAGAAAAGAAAAGAAAAGAAAAGAAAAGAAAAGAAAAGAAAAGAAAAAGAAAAGAAAAATCTCCTGGTCCACTGCCATGAAAAAGCTCTAGAACAAAGAACACAAGTCTCTATGAAAGAAGACTGCCCTGATGTGAACTCCAGCCTTTATACATGCTAGCTTTATCTTTTTTGGGCTTCAGACTCTTGTCTTCTGTTTTTTATTAGTAAAATGGAGATAATAAAATCAGTCTCAGAAAGTTTTGTGGATTAGACAAGCACCTCTCCTCTTGTCTGTCAACAGCAATTTCCCCACCCAGAATATTCTCTCTACACCTATGAGAATATGCTGGCAATGACACTTAACCTTCACATCAATCCTGAACAACCCTTTCACTGTGGGTAATAGCATCACATCTTCAACTCAGGCACAACACCTTACATGTCTATGAAGATACCGTCAGATCCTAATTTTTACTGCTTTAGGGATTGTTAAGGCTCAATAATGTTCCAAATGATGACTAACAAATAAAAAATTGAGGAAATTTTCAACTCTGGTTGGCATTCACTCATAATACATGAAGATAAGTAATAATTGCCCATCTCTTTTGACATTTATTAAGGACATATGATGAGTTAATTATTTGCATATCCATATTCAGCTTGCAACTACTAGGAATGAAAAACACCTCCTATATCTAGCATAATCCATATCACATAGCTATAACAACCTTGGCTATTAGGTAGAAACATATTCTTATTTTAAGTAATTTTTTATCTTTATGAATGTTTTACTTGTATACATGAAATTGCCTCTCACATTTTCAGTACCCTCAGAGACTAGCAGAGGCCAACAAATCCTATGGAACCAGAATTATGAATGGTGTGAGCCACCCTATGGGTGGTGGATACTGAACTCAGATCTACTACAAAAGCAGCAAGTGCAAGGAACCACGGAGCAATCCCTCCAGCTCCAAGTATATCCATTCTTAAAGAAATGCAACTATGTATTACGGTGCCTCAAAAGATATCCAGCATCATCAAAAGATAGGGGTGGAGTCATCTTTAAATAATTGTGATTGTTAAGGTATCATGTCATACCTATGATCTATAATGCCAGTTCGAAAGCAGAGGCAGCAGGACTAGGTGGTCTAACTGAGCCACACCTAAGTAGGGAGTATGAGACCAGTCTGGGTTATGTGAGATCTTGTCTCAAAAGACACAGTCATGCAGAAGAGGGGAGGTCTGCTAGTGTACATTATTTTTCTTATGTGAGGACATCACATCCTTTGCTGAATGCTGTATTAAACTGCCTGCAGCTTTAAATGTGGAGGTTTGGTCTGTTACTCTCTATTGTAATGCTGACTTTTTGCCCCCAAGACCTGATTGCCCCAGAGACTGTAGATAGACCCAAGTGACACTATGTGACCTCCCCCAACACCAAGTTATTTCTGATTAGTAAATAAAGATACCTACAGCCTATAACTTGGCAGAATTGAGATAGTTGGAACTTGGTGTTCCTGACCAGGGAATTGAAGAAGACCACAATGGTGAAGAAGGAGAGGAGGAAGAAAAACATGCCATTGGTTCGGAGTCAAGAGAACATGGCCCTGACGGAGAGCCAACTGGAGTCCAGAGCAGGATGAAACATAATAAGTAGTAATTCAGGGTTATCAATAGAAAAGTAGATTCTAATAGCATAAGGAATAGATCTCTGCCCAGTTCTAGGGCTGATTAAGACTGGTAAATATAAAGGCTGTGTGTGTCTTTTATCTGAGAACTAAATGATCAAAGGCTACTAGAAACCCGGGATTGGGATTAAAATTTTATGGGTTATCTTGACTTTGTTTTTAAAACAGTATTATTATACTCTGGTTGTATGCGTGCACATGCATGTTTCTGTGAACAACCTCTGGGAGTCAGTGCCTCAACATCTGGCAAAAAGAAATCACTTTTAAAAAGTAATTAATTTCAGATTCCTGAATGAAAGACATATGCTATCCCTTTAAAATTAGGAGGCAGGGAGAATTGGTTTCTTAGCAAAGTTTGTTTTTCCCCAAACCCTTCTGTTTTTTCCCAAATCATGTGGGGATTGAAACAAGGGCTAAAGTCTGTCCTAATTTGGAGTGCATAATTCTGGGGTTCATAGCATAAGCTAAGACATAGTTTTGCTCCCAAACCAAACAACATCCTAAGCCACAGGCTTGAACTTCAACTGGGGTCTTCTCAAATGCAGCTTAGTCACAGGAATGCTAAAAGCCCCTTCTGTGCAATGCTTTGCTAAATGCTGTACCAAAGTGCTTGTAACTTTAAGAATTTGCCATACTACTCTGAAGAAGAGTCAACTGAATGTCATGACTTAGCAACAGGATTCAGTCAAGTTATCCAAGGGCTGGCTTCGTGCATAAACGTGCTAGACCCAGAAGCCTGACAACCTGAACTTGATTAACAAATCTTATATAAGAAATTGGATACAGTGGCATGTGTCTATAATTCCAGCACTCATACAGAGAGATGAGGGAGGGATAAAGATAGAAGAACTGGTTGTAGAGTCATGAGCCAGACAGCCTGCAGAATACAGTGACAGAAACAAGAGACGCTACCACAGCAAGGCAGAAGGTAAGTCCCAACTCCCAGCGGTTGTTCTTTGACCTCTACACAGGTCAAATAACAGGCACACATATGCACAAACACAGTATAATAAAACTGTTTTAAATACAAAGTCACGATAATCCAGAGAAGAAAACAGTGTGCCTGGCTCCAGGTCATAGTGGTCAGAGTAGCCTTTGAAGCAATTTTCAGGTCCATAAAATAGAATCAGAGCTCTTTCTAGAACTGACTCCATCTTGTCACTGATATGTCCAAATTTAGTCAACACTAATAATTCTGAGACTTTAATTAGGCCAATGATGCCTTTTGAAACTGTGTGATAATATTCGAACGTTTTACTTTCAGGCAAGATGCAAGCTTCGATCTTACATCTGAATAAACAAATGTATGACTAAACATACAAACGCAGAGGTCTAAAGTGGCACGCTTACACATTATTGAAATGCTGGCTCTGTTTTTGACATTGAGGTTTAGATAGAAAATTCTGTTTCATAATTAGATTATAATTGTTGGTAAGGGGAATATTATATTGTTTTTAAACAGGACGAACGTGCTATCACCTAGGGCATGACTAGTCACAAATCTATTTCTAGGAAGTAAGTATTTAAAAAAAAAGTGGACTAAGTAAAAGTGTGCTCTCTCATGTTCTTTTGTTTTTCCCTATGAAATGCTCAAAAATGGTTCCAGTCACTTGGAAGACCCTTGTGAGATCTACCTTTGCAAGTCTGATTAGAAAATTTTTAACAATCGCACAAAAAAAAAAAAAAAGCAACAAAAGTGAAATCCATTGAATAACAGAATCCTTTCCTCCAAATTATTTTTCCGAATACTCTGCCAGAGCAAACACATGGTCTGTATTAGTCAGCTGGGACCGCATCAGTGTGTCAGCTGTGTGAGCTGCTCGGAATCCTTTGCCAAATCTATTACACTAAATCCCACTGTTTTTAAACCTAACTCCAAACAGCCTTTTAAGTTCACAGAACATTCTAAATGTAGCATAAATGTACAACATTCTAAACCGTCTCCATTTTAGAGGCATTTGAGATTGTTCCTCTTGAATAAATCTCACCCTATTCTACTTTAGGTACCTGCTGACAGAGAAGAACAAAACCATTGCCTTTTGGCACAATGGAGAGAGAAATGAGAAAGCTTTCCTTCCTTCTTCCTTTATTTCTTCCTTTCTTTCTTTGTCAATATATTTTTCAAGTATTCCCTAAGGCAATGGGAGATACGAAAACAATTCGACAAGAAATGTTATCAGATACTTTAAATGTGTTATTTGAAAGCACAAGTATGTGTTTCACATTTTCTCTCTCAGTCATGTCACTGATGAAGTCTTTTGTGCTGTCCAAGAGCACCCATACCTTTCTAGCCCATGATGCTTTGTCTTGCACTCAAACAATGGTACATGATGTAGCATATCTTATTTTCAAATATGAGGTTGATTGTGATCAAAATTTCCTTATTTCTGAGATGTAAAAGAAGAAAAATATCTTCCTTGTGTATCAGCATTACCTTGACTATAATAAAAACAATGAAGCTAATTAACCATGTTGTCGACCTACTACAACCCCTAAAAGGACATTCCCTCATATTATGCCATATTCCAGGCATTAACTGAACAAGAAAAAATATATGTGGTTTCCCACTTATTTTAAATATTTATAGTTGCATGTAGCCATGCATAAACATTTCACTTTTTTTTTTTTTGAGACAGGGTTTCTCTGTATAGTCTTGGCTGTCCTGGAACTCACTCTGTAGACCAGGCTGGCCTCGAACTCAGAAATCTGCCTGCCTCTGCCTCCCAGAGTGCTGGGATTACAGGCATGTGCCACAACGCCCAGCAACATTTCACTTTCAGTGAAGGAGAACATCAGAGAAAACATCTACAAATACTCAGCTATCATACACACACACATACACACACACACGCACGCACGCACGCACACACACACACACACACACACACACACACACACACACACCTTTTCTGCCTACTATGTTTGATCTTGGGTTAAAACAGAAACTCTGCTCCTCTTCATCCAATGCTCCCAGCAAGCCCAGTGTCTCTACTAAAACTCTAATCTAACCTGTTCTTTCCAACACCTAAGCATTATCTCCCATGACAAAAAAATTCCCCTAATTCAAGGTTATTCCATCAATGTAAAAAAATGACTTTTATGAAATGAGAGGTGGCTCAGTGGTTAAGAATGTGTATTGTTCTTGAGGAGGTCCTGAGTTTGATTATCAACACACACACACACACACACACACACACACAGAGAGAGAGAGAGAGAGAGAGAGAGAGAGAGAGAGAGAGAGAGAGAGAGAGAGGCAGACAGGCAGGCAGCATTCACATGCCTGAGGTTGCCCAGCAACCTTCTACCTGGGGATCTTTATATCTTTATACTTTTCTCTCTTGGAATGCTCATTCCCTCACTAGCCATAACAAATAATCTTTGGCCTCTCCGAATTTAAACATAACATGTTGTCTTCTCAGAATTGTTTCTCTGAGTGTTTTTCATAAAATTGCAAACCCTCACCCTCCTCCTTTTTGACATCATAATCCTTCCTACCACACTGCACGCATTCTCACTTGCAATCCCTGACAGGGTGTAAGGCTTTGTGTG
Source organism: Apodemus agrarius (assembly GCA_964023405.1). Lineage (NCBI taxonomy): Eukaryota > Metazoa > Chordata > Mammalia > Rodentia > Muridae > Apodemus > Apodemus agrarius. Next base: position 31,240,582 of record OZ030025.1, on the reverse strand, counting down.
GCTTCTTTGCTCCTGTAGCACCAGTGTCTTCGATGTCTAGGATGAGCTCAGTAAGCACTTGTGACATAATTTCCCAAGTGAGAAGTGAAATCATATGATCATTAACAGCACAGATGGCAGAGTGGGGAAGTCCTGAATGTGAACCTTAGTTCCTTCATTTACTAATAAAGCAATTCTCCTTAGATAATTAATGTCTCTTTATAAGGTGGGTGTAATGGTGCCTAGCTCTGAAAATGCTTTCTTATAAACCAGATTAGAAATAATAACATATAAACTATATTACCCCAAAATTCTAATTGCAGTGATTCGTAGTCACCATTAGCAAAAAGTATTAAGATTTCCAAAACAGATATAGTAAAGTTTAAATTAGTGAGTAAGTTAATTACTTTAATCAATTCAGTTTTAATAAAAAAATGACTTTTCATTAAATAGTGCCATTTGGTACTAATTAAAAGATAATTAAGAAAATCATAGTATGAGCTTCTAACTGGTGTTTAATTATATAATCTAATTTTCTAAATGAAATCTTATTATATAGATGTAATTTTTATAAGGAGGTCTGTGGTTTTCACATATGCATATAGCAGTCAGCAACAGCATTGTAAATAAAATTCATTCTTATATTAATTATTCCTATTATTTTAAGTAGTAGTCTTTGTTTTATCTGATCATTTCCAGCAATTGTTCTGTATGGTGGTTTGAATATGCTTGGCCCATGCAGTAGCACTATTAGGTGGCATGACCTTGGTTGATTAAGTGTGTCACTGTAGGGTAGGCTTTGAAGTCCTCCTCCTAGCTGCCTGAGGAGTCAGTATTCTCCTCTTTGCCTTCAGAACAAGATGTAGAACTCTCAGCTCCTCCAGTGACATACCTGCCTAGATGCTGCCATGCTCCAGCCTTGATGGTAATGAACTAAACCTGTGAGCCTGTAAACCAGCCCCTATTAAATGTTGTCCCTTATAAGAGATGCCTTGGTCATACTGTCTCTTCACAGCAATGAAACCCTAACTAAGACAATGTGATATCAGAAAATCTAGTATTTTACTTTTTAACTATGTTATTCCTTTACTTAACCACTTCCATGGCTCAAGCAAAATGGTTACTCTGTTGAAAGTTTTTGATGCACAAATGAGTTTTTATATATGTTCCGCTTACATGCTTTATAGACTAATATACACGACTTCCCAGGGTCAAATGTATTTGTCTCACATAGAACACTCAGAATTGCTTAACAAGGAGAAAAATTAAGTACGCATTTGCAAATGAAGAATAAAAAACTATTATTTCAAAAGGGTATAGTTTGATTTTCTTTTAGTTTGGTGATGTTAGATTCCCTTTAAACAAGAGAGAGATGTAAAAGGATAGCGCAAATAACTATTACAAAGTCAATAGAGAATAGTAAGCAAATTTCACTGAAATTAAGTAATCTAACAGTTATCTAAAGGATTTGAAGGAATTTTATAAGTGTAAAAATTGCCATTTCTTCCTTTTCCCTCTAACTAAGCAAGATTTCCAAAGATAAGAAGGCCAAAGACGAATGTGGTCTCAGTACCTGTTACCTTGAAGAAATAAGAGGCCAAAAAGTGTTAGGTCTTCATTTGAGAAAAGAACTAAGAACTCTGACCTTGGATAGGCCATGCAGCTCAAAGGAGATCTACCTTCTTCAGCAAGCCACCTGGCTACATCTGGCTCAAGGGGCAGAAGATTATCCTGTGTACCTGGTAGAAAGTACCTCCTCTAACTGACCAGTTCACAAGACCCTAAACCATCAAACCCAGCATGCCTACAAATACAGTCCAGAGACAGAACATGAGACATTGAGGCTGCTGGCATATGCCAAGAAAAAAGGTGATGGTGAAAAGGACAACCCAATGAGAAACAACCTATCCTCCAAGCAGGGGTTAGTACTATGACTACCTCAGTGGAAAACAAAAAGGCTCACTGGTGATGACTGCTCATGATATATGCACCATCAAACTTATGGTCTTTCTGCCCTCTAAGTTTGTAAGATTGGAGTCCCTTGCTACATCAAGAGGAAGGATAAGCTATGATAAGTGGTCCATGGGAAGAAACTCACTAATATTATCTTCACACAGCTTAACAGATATGACAAAGACATACTGGCTAAGCTGGTGGTAGATATTAGGACCAATTACAGTGCTAGACATGAGAAGATCTACCCTAACTGAAGAGATAAAGCTCTGTGCCCAAAATATGTGACTGCATTGCTGGAATAGGAAAGGCAAATCCAAGGAACTTGCCACCAAATTGGGCTAAAATTTGGTGCATTTTCTATATATAAATATAGTTTAAACATTGCCCTTCAAAAAGAAAGGTATAAAGCTGAAATTTTGTTTAGAGTATTTGGGTCATTAAATTAGTATAAAAGAAGACTTTTGGGCTTCAATTTATTGTGTATATGGAAAAGTTTGCTGTATTTTTATAGAATAGGATAGAGAAATATAAACTTTAAAAATGGAAAAAAAGAGCAAATTGTCAGTACAGGATGAATTTTGCCAAGAGTCATCTAGGAAATGCTAAAAACTAGCAGGTGATCTTCCTGAGATGGTTCTACCATGTACTGTAAAGTTAATTATGGATTTGCATCTTTAGGCTAGCTAAGGATATTACATTTGAAGGATGATTCCTGCTATTAATACACTTTTGTCATTATTAAATATGCAACAATTACTAGGTATTAGCCTACTCTTTTGAGCAGATCTCTGCAGAACAAGGAAGATTGTATTACCTTGTAGTAATGCTATATATACAAATAGATGATTTCTCAATTCTTGATGATCATCTAAGAATTCCCCAAATTATATTAGTAATTATTAGGATCTTTTATACTAGGACTGCTAATAATTCATTTCCTAGGTCAAAGCTGCAATGAGAACTCTGCCATTCTTCAAGTGTTACCAGTTATTTGCTTCTGAGATAGCAAGCAGGCATCTCTAACTTAGAGCACATTCCAAGAGGTTGTAAAACAACCAAAGGTCATTAAAATGGAACGAAAGACTTATCATAGATACAAGGACAGAAAATAAGCTATTGGCTGTGTTTATCTTTACAAAATTCCAATAATACCTTAGTCACAAAAATTATGGTTTTTAACTTTCAATGAACCTGATGAGCTTGTGATAGTTAGTGAATGTTTAGCCAGATAATTACTTTTTTGGTTTGTTTGTCTGTTTTTGTTTGTCTTATGAGATAGGGTTTCTCTGTATAGACCTGGCTGTCCTGGAACTCACTCTGTAGACCAGACTGGCCTTGAACTCAGAAATCTGCCTGCCTCTGCCTCCCAAGGACTGGGACTAAAGGTGTGTGCCATCACTGCCCGCTTCAGATAATTATTCTTAATGGATATAAATGTAAACATTCTCTGTTGTAAACTTATTATTCAATTTATGATTTGAATTTGTGTGTAAACTTTTGGTGAACTTTTTACCATGTGATCATGTATTCTGAAAGATGTATGAGTGCTGAAGACCAAAAGAGAGAACTTTTTAAACAGAACTCAAGAAAGCACCTTTTAGAGAGGAGGTTTTAGAAAAGAACTTTCTTAGGGAACATTCATAGAAAATTTTTGGAGTGAACTTAGAAATAAAGATTAAAATCAATTTTCAAAGTGTCCTTTTCCTTTGTGTTATTTCAACTATCAGGCTGGGAGTTAGAACTGCACAGTTTCTGTGGAGATAAAACAAAAGCTAATATACTTAGGTCTACTATCAGGTGCTAAATCCCAGAGACTGTAGTTTCTGGACTCAGAGGAGGTCAGGAAGGTCAGCTATACCAGCAAAGTATCTTAGACTTAAGAGAGATACGTGTTTTATTATTAAACAACAACCCTAAGTATCTTGGAAGACCAAGTCTTGCCCTTGCTGATGCTCTTCCCCCTCAGCTTATCTCAAGAGAAAACCAGGAAAAAATGCCTGGGCTGACCCTTGGCAGAATTTTAGGGAACAGAATTTGAAGAGTTCATAGAAAACATGTTATCTGGAGTAAGAAAAACTTCTCAGTACACAATGAAAATTAACAGTGAGGTACACACACTGAGATATAGAGGACTACCAATCTCAACATGTGAGGAAGAAATTTAAGTAGTCAAGTCATCAAGAATACTTCCATTCAAGGTATAGTACAAATAGTAACTGGAAAAGACATGAGTGATATTCAAATGAAATTAATGATAATGGTCTACAAACTGGAAAACAAGAGCAGCACAAGATATTGTATGTGGTCAGTGATGCCAAGTACCATCCATGACATACACAGGACAGCATCTAGAAACATGCCTCTGGGTTTTACACAACATAGCAGGCTTCCTGGAAAAGACTGTGATACAACTATCATCATCTTCCTTTTCACTGTTTAACTGCAAAAGGATCTGACTTCTTATATTCCCATCTTCAAGTAATCTTCATTCTTAAATTCATCACAATGGTTTCTGTTTTCCTTCATTATCCCAATGCCCAATCAATAATACTTCATAAATAAAATACAAGAAAGTCATCAAAAAGATATTTGCCTAAATTCTTTACTTCACATACACACACACATACACACACACACACACACACACACACACATATATAATTACCTATTAGTTTGTGTTCTACTGATTTAAAAGACTAACCATAGGGCTGAAGAGATGGCTCAGTGGTTAAGAGCACTGACTACTCTTCTGAAGGTTCTGAGTTCAAATCCCAGCAACATGGTGGTTCACAACCATCTGTAATGAAATCTGATGCCCTCTTCTGGTATGTCTGGAAACAACCACAGTGTACTCATATAAATAAAATAAATCTTTAAAAAAAAGACTATCCATAGATGGTTCAGATTTTAACAGTATGTAAACTATTAAGCTAAATATTATTGCTACTTAAATATACTCATAAAAGCTGAATACAACGTAGAATTTACTGAAGATACAAGTAGTTAGAATGAAGAGAATAGAGATCCTGAGTTTAAAATTAATTTACCTGAAGGAAAAATATCTCAGCGTTCTTATGTAAAACTAACTGCTTTTTCTCTGTATATTATAAATTAAAAAAAGTGTTCAAAATAAACATATGAATTGTCATATAATATTTTTGGAGTGTATTATAGTTCATCATAATAACAATGATACTCAAATGTGAAACAATGCATAAAATGAATAAATGTTTTATTTAAATATGAATAAGGTAAATAACCATCATTTCCCACTATATAATTTTATCTTGTATTTTCTTGCTATACATAAATTAAGAAAACAGAAATGTATGACATGTTACAACTACATGCAATGACAGATGCATATAATAAAGTTATGTGCATAAGTTATTTAAAATAATATATAAAACGCCAAAGACTTTCCCATTCATATTTAAATAAATTTTCTCTTTGGAAGTCCAGGTTAAGTAAAGTATATATTTCTATTTATAACTTGTCAGTTAGCAACATAAGAATAAATGTGTTCAGACATTTTTAGTAATTGTAGAAGGCAGAGCATTGTTCATTAAAAACCACAGTGAAGGACATCTTAACAGAAACAAGCAAGCATCTTAAGCATTTGATTTAATAATAATGGATACTGTCTATGTTCTCAAGGGTCTCTGTGAAAGCAAATCATTATTCCCCATTCTAAATTCCATAGTTAGCATTATACTTCCTCACCACTTTGCACACATCCCCTAATGACTCCAGGGCTGTTGCATATTTATTATGCTGCAGTGCACAAGATGAAAAGGAAAAACAAGTCAGAAAGTCTTTTATCATCATCAGAGTCCTGTTTAGTAGAATGAATTACATTCTGCATATTGCTATCAAAACACTATTTTGTCACATTTCTTCAAATTCAATTCATGAACCCTCTAGCAATTTTAGGCAGGATTCAGAATTTAAATAAACATGCATTAAACTAAGATCATTTCAAATAGATAATCTATAGCATATTATAGAAGTATCTTTGCAATCTTGCCTTGGGACACAGCGGACTGCTGGCTGCTGGGGGGTCAGATGTGTGGACTGAGATCTAGCCCAGAATCCACTACCCTGTCAGGCTCTTGCCTGAGCCCAGAGTCAGAGCAAGTCACTGGGAGGAGGTCTGTCCACCTACAGTTTGGCGGCTGTTGCCGACAGCTGGGGACCGGCTCGCCTGGCTTACAGCTAGGCCGCCATCTTGCTTCTGGACACTGCAGACTGCTGGCAGCTAGGGTCAGATGCGTGGACAGAGACCTAGCTTATCATAGACTACCCCATCAGGCTCTTGCCAGCGCCTAGAACCAGAGGAACTCGGCAGGAGGTCTGTGCACCTACAGCTCTGCTTGGTTGTTGCTGACCACTGGGGTTCCCGTTCTCTGGGCTTGCAGCGAGGCTGTCATCTTGCCTCAGGTCACAGTAGACTACTGGTGGCTGGGGTCAGGAGCACTGATGCCCTCTACTACAGCAGCACCAAAGGCCAGGCTCACAGGAGCTTCAAACTCCAACCAGTAACAATAAGACCAACTAACTCCAGAGATAAACAGATGGCAAAAGGCAAACATAGGAACGTTACTAACAGAAATCAAGGCAATATGGCACCATCTGAATCCAATTCGCCAACCACAGCAAATCCTGGATACCCCAACACAGCAGAAAAACAAGAGTTGGATATAAAAGCACTGTCATAATGCTGCTAGAGGAACACAAAAAAGACATAAACAAATCTCTTAAAGAAATGCAGGGGAACATGAATAGGGTAGAATCACTTACACTGCAAACGCAAAAATCACTTAAAGAACTCCAGGAGAATATGGATCAACAGACACAAGCCAATAAGGAGGAAATGAAAAAAATCACTTAAAGAAATGCAGGAGAAATTGAGTCAATAGGCAGAAGTCATGAAAGAGGAAACACAAAAATCTCTTTAAAAGTTGCAAGAAAACACAAACAAGTGAAGGAACTGAGCAAAACCATCCAAGATCTGAACACAGAGGTAGAAACAACTAAGAAATCACAAAGGGAGACAACTTTGGAGATAGAAAACCTTGGGAAGAAATCAGGGGTCGTAGATGCAAATATAAACAACAGAATACAAGAGATAGAGTAAGAATCTCAGATGCTGAAGATACCATAGTAACCATTGACTCCACAGTCAAAGGAAATGCAAAATGCAAAAGGCTTGTAACCCAAAACATCCAGGAAATCCAGGACACAATGAGAATACCAAACCTAAGGATTATAAGGATAGATGAGAGTGAAGATCTACATTTAAAGGGCCAGCAAATATCTTCAATGAAATTATGGAGGAAAACTTCCCTAACTTAAAGAGAGAGATGACCATGAATATACAAGAAGCTTACAGAACTCCAAACACACTGGACCAGAACAGAAATACCTCCTGTCACATAATAATCAAAACCCCAAATGTACTAAACAAAGAAAGAATTTTAAAGGCAGTAAGAGAAAAAGGCCAAGTAACATATAAAGGAAGACCTATCAGAATCACACCAGACTTCTCTCCAGAGACCATGAAAGCTAGAAGATCCTGGACGGATCTCATGCAGACTCTAAGAGAACACAATTGTCAGCTAAGAATACTATACCCAGCAAAACTCGCAATTAACATAGATGGAGAAATCAAAATATTCCATGACAAGATCAAATTTACACAATATCTTTCCACTAACCCAGCTCTACAAAGGATAATAGGAGGAAAATTCCAATACAAGGAGGGAGACTGCACCCTAGAAAAAGCAAGATAGTAACCTTCTCCCATCAAACTCAAAAGAAGATAACCACTCAAAAACAAAAATAACATCAAAAATGACAGGAAGAAATAATCACTATTCCTTAATATCTCTTAACATCGATGGACTCAATTCCCCAATAAAAAGGATAGACTAACAGACTGGATACAGAAGCAGTACCCTACATTTTGCTGCATATAGGAAACACACCTCAAGGTCAAAGACAAACACTATCTTAGAGTAAAAGGCTGGAAGACAATTTTGCAAGCAAATGGTTGCAGGAAGCAAGCTGGAATAGCCATACTAATATCAGATAAAACTGACTTTCAACCTAAAGTCATCAAAAGAGACACAGAAGGTCACTTCTTGCTGGTCAAAGGAAAAATCCACCAAGAAGAACTCACAATGCTAAACATCTATGCTCCAAATGCAAGGGCACCCTCATTTGTAAAAGAAACTTTATTAAAGCTCAAAGCACACATTGTACCTAACACAATAACTGTGGGGGACCTCAACACTCCATTATCCTCAATGGACCGATCAGGAAAACAGAAACTAAACAGGGACACAGGGAAACTCATTGAAACTTTGGACCAATTGGATCTAACAGATATATATAGAACCTTTCATCCTAAAGCAAAACTCTATACCTTTTTCTCAGCACCTCATGGTACCTTCTCCAAAACAGACCACATAATTGGCCACAAGACAGACCTCAACAAATATAAAAAGATTGAACTAATCCCATGCCTCCTATCTGATCACCATGGAGTAAGAGTGTTCTTCAATAGCAACGAAAACAACAGAAAATCCTCATATTCATGGAGACTGATCAATATTCTACTCAATGATACCTTAGTCAAGGAAGAAATAAAGAAAGAAATCAAAGACTTTTTAGAATTTAATGAAAATGAAGGCACAACATACCCAAATCTATGGGACTCAATGAAAGCAGTGCTAAGAGGAAAACTCATAGCCCTGAGTGCCTTCAAAAAGAAACAGGAGAGAGCATATACTAGCAACGTAATGGCGCACTTGAAAGCTCTGGAACAAAAAGAAGCAATTTCACCCAGGAGGAGTAGAAGACAGGAAATCATCAAACTCAGGGCTGAAATCAATCAAGTTGAAACAAAGCGAACCATACAAAGAATCAACAAAACCAGGAGCTGGTTCTTTGAAAAAATCAACAAGATAGATAAACCCCTAGCCAAACTTACGAAAGGGCACAGAGACAGTATTCAAATCAACAAATTTAGAAATGAAAAGGGAGATATAACAACAGAAACTGAGGAAATTCAAAAAATTATCAGATCCTACTACAAAAGTCTATACTCAACACAACTGGAGAATCTGGAGGAAATGGACAATTTCCTAGGCAGATACCAAATACCAAAATTAAATCAGGATCAAATAAATCACCTAAACAGTCCCATAACCCCCAGGGAAATACAAGAGGTCATAGAAAGCCTTCCAAAAAAAAAAAAAAGCACAGGACCAGATGGTTTTAGTGCAGAATTCTATCAGACCTTCAAAGAAGACCTAATACCAATACTCTTCAAACTATTCCACAAATTAGAAACAGAAGGAACACTACCCATCTCATTCTACTTAGCCATAACTACCCTGATACCTAACCACACAAAGACCCAACTAAGAAAGAGAACTTCAGACCAATCTCCCTTATGAACATCGATGCAAAAATACTCAATAAAATTCTTGCCAACCGAATCCAAGAACACATCAAAATGATCATTCACCATGACCAAGTTGGCTTCATCCCAGGGATGCAGAGATGGTTCAATATACAGAAATCCATCAATGTAATCCACTACATAAACAAACTCAAAGAAAAAAACCACATGGTCATTTCATTAGATGCTGAAAAAGCTTTTGACAAAATTCAGGATCCTTTGAGCCTAAAAGTCTTGGAAAGAACAGGAATTCAAGACACATACCTAAACATAGTAAAAGCAATATACAGTAAGCCAGTAGCCAACATCAAACTAAATGGAGAGAAATTTGAAGGAATCCCACTAAAATCAGGGACTGGACAAGGCTGCCCTCTCTCTCTCTCCTTATCTTTTCAATATAGTACTTGAGATACTAGCTAGAGCAATTAGACAACATAAGGAAGTCAAAGGGATACAAATTGGAAAGGAAGATGTCAAACTATCACTATTTGCAGATGATATGATAGTATACTTAAGCAAGCCAAAAAACTCTACCAGAGAACTCCTACAGCTGATAAACAACTTCAGTAAAGTGGTTCCATATAAAATGAACTCAAGTAAATCAATAGTGATCCTATACTCAAAGGACAAGCAGGCTGAGAAAGAAATTAGGGAAATGACACCCTTCACAATAGCCACAAACAATATAAAGTATCTTGGGGTGACTCTAACCAAACAAGTGAAAGATCTGTATGAGAAGAACTTCAGTTTTCTGAAGAAGGAAATTGAAGAAGACCTCAGAAAAATGGAAAAATCTTCCATGCTCATGGATTGGCAGGATTAATATAGTAAAAATGGCCATCTTGCCAAAAGCAATATAAAGATTCAATGCAATCCCCATCAAAATCCCAACTCAATTATTCAAAGAGTTAGAAAGAGCAATTCTCAAATTCATCTGGAATAACAAAAAGCCCAGGATAGCTAAAACTATCATCAAAAGCAAAAGAACTTCTGGGGGAATCAATATCCCGAACCTCAAGCAATATTACAGAGCAGTAGTATTAAAAACTGCATGGTATTGGTTCAGTGACAGGGAGGCGGATCAATGGAATAGTTTTGAAGACCCAGAATTGAACCCACACATCTATGGCCAATTGATCTTCGACAAAGGAGCTGAAATCATCCAGTGGAAAAAAGATAGCCTTTTCAACAGATGGTGCTGGCTCAACTGGAGGTCAACATGCAGAAGAATGAGAATTGATCCACTCTTATCTCCTTGCACTAAGCTCAACTCCAAGTGGATCAAGGACCGCCACATAAAACCAGACACACTAAAACTAATAGAAAAGAAACTGGGGAAGACCCTTGAGGACATTGGCTCAGGGGAAAAATTCCTGAACAGAACACCAATTGCTTATGCTCTAAGAGCAAGAATAGACAAATGGGACCTCATAAAATTACAAAGTTTCTGTAAGGCAAAAGACGATCAAAAGGATAAATCGGCAACCAACAAATTGGGAAAAGATCTTCACCAACCCCACATCCGACAGAGGGCTAATGTCCAATGTATACAAAGAACTCAAGAGGTTAGACCCCAGAAAACCAAATAACCCTATCCAAAAATGGGGTACAGAGCTAAACAGAGACTTTTCACCTGAAGAAATTCGGATGGCTGAGAAACACCTTACAACATCATTAGTCATTAGGGAAATTCAAATCAAAACAACCCTGAGATTTCACCTCACACCAGTCAGAATGGCTAAGATTAAAAACTCAGAAGACATCAGGTGTTGGCGAGGATGTGGAGAAAGAGGAACACTCCTCCACTGCTGGTGGGAATGCAAGCTGGTACAACCACTCTGGAAATCAGTATGGCGGTTCCTCAGAAAACTGGACGTGATACTTCCAGAGGACCCAGCCATACCACTCCTGGGAATATACCCAGAAGATTACCAGCATGCAATAAGGATACATGTTCCACTATGTTCATAGCAGCCTTATATAATAGCCAGAAGCTGGAAAGAACCCAGATGTCCCTCAACAGAGGAATGGATACAAAAAAAATGTGGTATATATACACAATGGAGTACTATTCAGCCATTAGAAACAATGAATTCATGAAATTCTTAGAGAAATGGATGGAGCTGAAGAACATCATACTAAGTGAGGTGACCCAGTCTCAAAAGAATAGCCATGGTATGCAGCCACTGATAAGTGGATATTAGCCTAGAAGCTTGGAACACCAAAGACATAAATCATATACCAAGTGATGTCTCACAAGAAGAAAGGAGTGGACACTGGTGCTACAATGGACCAAAACATCATTGTGGGGGAGTACAAGAACAGTGAGGTGGGAGGGGGTTGATGAGGGAGCAGGGGGGGGGGAAGGGCATGTGGGACCTTTAGGGGTGGGGAACCAGAAAAAGGGAAGTGAATTATAAATATAAAATATATCCAATAAAAAAAAGAAAAAAGAAAAAGAAAGTAAAAGATAACCTTAAGACAATATTTAGAATCTTTAAGACAAAAGTGGAAGCAAACAGCTCTCTCAAAACATGTCTCAAGATTTTGAGCATTTTACCTATTTTGAACACGTCTGTTTCTTAGAAAGTCTGGGAAAAACTACAGGAGTGTGATCCTTAGGCTTTGACTTTCTCCTGTCAAACAGGAAGTAATATCATATGAAAATTTATCTCAGTTAACAGGACTTCAAAGATGTCACTGAATGTTTCTGTGTGTAGACTAAACACTAGATTGCATTTTTCTTACATGAATGCAGCATGCAGGATGCTTGAAGATAATTGCATGGGGAATATGTCAAGATTCTATCCTTTTTTTTTTTCTAGTTTCAGTCAGAGATTAGTGTGTTTTATTTCCCAGGTAGTAGAAATAGGCCTTTCCCTTTTCTTGCCTGTAACAGTTATTAAAGAACATTTGCAATACCTTTTCAGTGGTTCTGGATTGATTGCTAAGCACATTCTGCTCCAGTTCCATTTTATATTCAAGATATTCATGTCTAGTGGCTCATATAGCCAATGTATCATAAAACTATCAAGTCTTATCTTTCCCTCCTCTCTTTTGATTTAAACCAGTTCCTGGCACTTCAAATCATAATCTCTGTCTCTGTTACATTATTGCTAGGAAGATTTTTTTTCCTCCTGGTTTTGAGGATAAACTAATGATTATGTTTTCATATTAAACTTTAGAGTTATTATTTTTCTTAAAGGATTTCTACCACTTGGTAAAGATTGGATATACATACACACAGAGAGACACACACAGACATGCACAGACACACACACACACACACACACACACATTTGTTTCTTTGATTTGATTTCCACAAACCATCTGAAGGACTGTCACATTGGTGACTTTCAGAGATGAGCTTTCATGTGTAGCTGGATGATTAAACTTAGATTTGAAATTTCAAAGTGTTATGAAAACATTCGGAATCCTCAGATGACCTTAATATGGGTTGCATGTGTTCATTGTTTTGATTCATAGACTTGGCATATTAGAGAAATTTGATCTCTTGGAATGCTTATTCTCAAATCATTTTAGCTTTCTTTAATGATTCACATTTTCATAACCTTCAATGTATTCTAGGCCACAAAGGACACAGACATGTCAAAGTGAATTATTTGTGGTGGAACCCAAATATGAGCCCTTTGGAGACAATAATTCAATTTTTTTTGTTCATTCTGTGGTGTTAGATTTCTTTACATTTTAAAAATAAAGTACACAGTTTAATATATTCTTAAGGAAGCAAAAGAATATCCATGAATATAAACACTTTGAAATGTTTCTTATAGAACATTTAAAATGTTGGAGAGTGTTAGTCTAACTGTCCAAATCTGAATGAGTACTTAGAAAGATCTAGAGTTTTCACTTATAGAAAGGACTACTCAGATTGATCAATTTCCTATGTGAATAACCACTAAAAATACCTATAGAATAGACACTGACAAAATGATGCCTATCTAACTGATCTTAAATTGTTATTCTTTTGTCATTTACTTGGATTCAACTGAGAGAATACAGTTTGTGGATTTCTTTTGTAACTACATATGATATATATGATTATATATATTATATATGTGTGTCATATATGTACATATGTATATATATGTGTGATGGTATCTATGTGCATATTTATATATATTTATAATTTCCAGCTTTGTAGATATTTCATATTTAGAAGAGAGGTACAGCTGTTTTGAAATTTAATTTCCCTTATTTTTTTCTAAGATTAACCTTTTTATTGTAAACAGAGTTGTGAATTTGTAAGAATACTTGAAAATAAGAATTCAGAAAACTCATGTTCCTGTGAATAATAGAAAACTTGAAAGTGTCACTGTAACTTATACCATTTAAACATCACTATATATTATAAAATGCTTAATGTTATCCACATTCAATGGGGGAAAAACAAGAAACTGCTAGAATATACTTATCATTTTTACTGAAACATCTGAATATTATGGTGAATATACAAGCAAAAGTAAACATGTAGATAAAAACAAATTTAAACATAAATACTGTTTAATAACTTAACCTTTACAATTATTTTTTTAAACAAGTACCACAAACACATTTTAGATACAGCTGTCTCTTAAACAATCAGTTCCTGGAGAGAACAGTGCCATCTAATATTTCCACACCTACCTCAATGAGTTAATTTCATGTCAGACAGAAAGAGAACTAATTTTATTTGTCTTACCAGTATATTTTAAAACTTTTTGAAAAATTAAACACAATTCTTTGGATTCATAAGAAGGAAAAAGACTAACTTTCTAAAAATCATGTTTGACCAAAGTCATATTTTCATAGTAAATTAAAATAGTAAGTTAGTAGATTTTGTGGTATTAATTTCCTAACAGAAACTTGTTTCTGTAAATATTTTCACATCTATAAGCATGAAAGGGTTAACAATAAGGGTAAGTTTAAATTTCATATTTATCTATTTGATGGGTTTTGGGGAGAAGATGATTAAGCTAAGAAACTACAAAAAAGCTCACATTCAAAAACCCTTTTCTAAGCATACTGCTGTTTCCTCTGAGAAAAACACTATAGTCTGTGTTACCACAAATACCCTCTCTCTGGCTCTTCTGTCTGGCCCTTTACTATGCACACACCATTTATAAAAAGTGGTGAAAGGAAGGGATTGTTGTTGATTCAGTAAAAAAATCTATCATAACTAATGAGAAATGAATCTAAATGTTTGTTGCAATGCTTGTGTCTTTCAGTTATCTTTAAACAGTTATAGAAAGTGACCACTCAAACTCTAAAGATTTACCTAGTAAATCTATTATTATAAATCTGTCACACATAACATGGCTTTTTAAAAATTCAATATATTTTTTATTGACATTTCAAATGATTTCCCCTTTCCAGGATCCCCCTCCCCAAAAGTCCCATAAGCCCTCTTCCCTCCTCCTGTTCCCCAATCAACCCCTTCCTGCTTCCCTATTTTGGTATTCTACACTGTTGCACTGAGCCTTTCTAGGACCAGGAGACTCTTCTTCCTTCTTCTTGGGCATCATTTGATATGTGAATTGTTTCCTGGGTATTCCAACCTTCTGGGCTAATATCCACTTATCAGTGAGTGCATGCCATGTGTATTCTTTTGTGATTGGGCCACCTCACTCAGGATGACATTCTCCAGTTCCAACCATTTGCCTAAGAATTTCATGAATTCATTGTTTTTAATAGCTGAGTAGTATTCCATAGTGTAAATATACCACATTTTCTGTATCCTTTGCATTGTTGAGGGATATCCATGTTCTTTCCAGATTCTGGCTATTATAAATAGGGCTGCTATAAACATAGTGGAGCATGTATCCATATTACTTGCTGGGGAATCCTCTGGGTATATGCCCAGAAGTGGTATAGATGGGTCCTCTGGTAGTATTATGCCCAGTTTTCTGAGGAAACAGCAGACTTATTTCCAGAGTGGTTGTACCAGCTTGCAACCCACCAGCAGTGGAGGAGTGTTCCTCTTTCTCCACATCCTTGCCAGTACCTGTTTTCTCCTGAGGTTTGGATCTTAGCCATTTTGACTGGTGTGAGGTGAAATATCAGGGTTTGTTTTTTTTTATTTGCATTTCTTTGATGACTAAGAATGGTAAACATTTATTTAGGTGTTTCTCCGCCATTCAATATTCCTCAAGTGAAAATTCTTTGTTTAGGTCTGTACCCCATTTTAATAGGGTTATTTGGCTCTCTGGAGTAAATCTTCTTGAATTCTTTGTATATCTCGGATATTAGCCCTCTGTTGGATGTAGGGTTGGTAAAGATATTTTCCCAATTTGTTGGTAGCTGTTTTTACCTTTTGAAAGTGTCCTTTGCCTTACAGAAACTTTGTAATTTTATGAGGTCCCATTTGTCAATTCTTGATGTTAGAGCATAAGCTATTGGTGTTCTGTTCAGGAACTTTTCCCCCGTGCCCATGTCCTCAAGGGTTTTCCCCAGTTTCTTTTCTATTAGTTTCAGTGTGTCTGGTTTTATGTGGAGGTCCTGGATGCCCTTGGACTTAAGCTTAGTACAAGGAGATAAGAATGGGTTGATTTGCATTCTTCTGAAAATTAACCTGCAGTTGAACCAGCATCATTTGTTGAAAAGGCTATCTTTTTCCCCACTGGGTGGTTGTAGCTATTTTGTCAACGATCAAGTGACCATGGGTGTGTGGGTTCATTTCTGGGTCTTCAATTCTATTTCATTGATCTAGCAGCCTCTCACTGTACCAATACCATGCAGGTTTTTTTTAACACTATTGCTCTGTAGTACTGCTTCAGGTAGGGGATACTGATTCCCTGAGAATTTCTTTTACTGTTGAGAATAGTTTTAGCTCCTGGTTTTGTTGATTCTTTGTATGGTTCTCTTTGTTTCAACTTGATTGATTTCAGCCCTGAGTTTGATGATTTCCTGTCTTCTACTCCTCCTGGGTGAAATTGCTTCTTTTTGTTCCAGAGCTTTCAGGTATGCCATTAAGTTGCTAGTATATGCTCTCTCCTGTTTCTTTTTGGAGACCCTCAGGGCTATGAGTTTTCCTCTAAGCACTGCTTTCATTGTGTCCCATAGATTTGGGTATGTTGTGCCTTCATTTTCATTAAATTCTAAGAATTCTTTGATTTCTTTCTTTATTTCTTCCTGGACTAAGGTATCATTGAGTAGAATATTGTTCAGCCTCCACATGTATGAGGATTTTCTGTTGTTTTTGTTGCTATTGAAGAACACTCTTACTCCATGGTGATCTGATAAGAGGCATGGGATTAGTTCAATCTTTTTATATTTGTTGAGATCTGTCTTGTGTCCAAGTATATGGTCGATTTTGGAGAAGGTACCAAGAGGGGCTAAGAAAAAGGTATAGTCTTTTGCTTTAGGGTGAAATGTTCTATATATATCTGTTAAATCCAATTGCTCCAAAGTTTCGATGAGTTTCTCCGTGTCCCTGTTTAGTTTCTGTTTTCCTGGTCGGTCCACTGTGGATAGTGGAGTATTGAGGTCCCCCACAATCATTGTGTAAGGTGCAATGTGTGCTTTGAGCTTTAGTAAAGTTTCTTTTACGAATGAGGGTGCCCTTACATTTGGAGTGTAGATGTTTAGAATTGTGAGTTCTTCTTGGTGGATTCTTCCTTTGACTAGCAAGAAGTGATCTTCTATGTCTCTTTTGATGACTTTGGGTTGAAAGTCAATTTTATCTGATATTAAAATGGCTATTCCAGCTTGCTTCCTGTGACCATTTGCTTGCAAAATTGTCTTCCATCCTTTTACTCTAAGGTAGTGTTTGTCTTTGACTCTGAGGTGTGTTTCCTATAAGCAGCAAAATGTAGGGTCCTGTTTCCGTATCCAGTCTGTTAGTCTATGTCTTTTTATTGGGGAATTGAGTCCATTGATGTTAAAGAGATATTAAGGAATCGAGATTATTACTTCCTGACATTTTTGATGTTATTTTTGTTTTTGAGTAGTTATCTTCCTTTGAGTTTGATGGAAGAAGGTTACTGTCTTGCTTTTTCTTGTGTGCAGTTTCCTTCCTTGTATTGGATTTTTCCTCCTATTATCCTTTGTAGAGCTGGGTTAGTGGAAAGATATTGTGTAAATTTGGTCCTATCATGGAATATTTTTATTTCTCCATCTATGTTGACTGAGAGTTTTGCTGGGTATAGTAGTCTTGGTTGACATTTGTGTTCTCTTTGGGTCTGCATGAGGTCTGCCCAGGATCTTCTAGCTTTCATGGTTTCTGGAGAGAAGTCTGGTGTGATTCTGATAGGTCTTCCTTTATATGTTACTTGGCCTTTTTCTCTTACTGCCTTTAATATTCTTTCTTTGTTTAGTACATTTGGGGTTTTGATTATTATGTGACGGGAGGTGTTTCTGTTCTGGTCCAGTCTGTTTGGAGTTCTGTAGGCTTCTTGTATATTCATGGGCATCTCTCTCTCTTTAAGTTAGGGAAGTTTTCTTCCATAATTTTGTTAAAGATATTTGCTGTTTGTTTAATTGTAAATTTAATTTACAATTTAAATTTAATTTAATTGTAAATTGTAAATTTCCTTTAAGTTGTAGATCTTCACTCTCATCTATCCCTATAATCCTTAGGTTTGGTCTTCTCATTGTGTCCTGGATTTCCTGGATGTTTTGGGTTACAAGCCTTTTGGATTTTGTGTTTTCTTTGACTGTGGAGTCAATGGTTACTATGTTATCTTCAGCATCTGAGATTCTTATCTCTATCTCTTGTATTTTGTTGTTTGCATCTACGACCCCTGATTTCTTCCCAAGGTTTTCTATCTCCAAAGTTGCCTCCTTTTGTGATTTCTTAGTTGTTTCTACCTCTGTGTTCAGATCTTGGATGATTTTGCTCAGTTCCTTCATTTGTTTGTTTGTGTTTTTCATGTAATTCTCCTGTCCCCAGGAGACAGTGACCTTTGCTGAGCTGTTGGTACCCGGATCTGCCGATCTCTTCTGGCTCTGGGTGCGGGCCAGAGCCTGGCAGCGTTGTCTGTGCTGGACTATGCTAGCTCTCAGTCCAAGCCCCTGACTCCAGCTGCTAGAATTCCATGCTGTGTCCCGAGGCAAGATGGCCCCTCGCTGCCAGCCCGCCCGGAGAGCCGGCCGCGGTTGTCTGCACCCGCAGCTGAGCTGTCTGTGCCCAGATCTCCTGCAGAGCTAAGCTAAGCTATATCTCTGTCTACACACCTGACTCCAGCAGCTCGCTGTGCCCGCCGTTCGCGTGCGGTGTCCCGAGGCAAGATGGCGGTCCCACTGAAAGCACAGCGTGCCTGTCCACAGGAGACAATGTCCTTTGCTGGGCTGTTGGTACCTGGCTCTGCCAATCTCTTCTGGCTCTGGGTGCGGGCCAGAGCCTGGCAGCGTTGTCTGTGCTGGACTACGCTAGCTCTCATTCTAAGCCCCTGACTCCAGCTGCTAGAATTCCGTGCTGTGTCCTGAGGCAAGATGGCCCTATCTTTTACTTTCTTGAAAGTTAATTTTAGAATTTAATAATAAATTAATATATGATAATACTTTAATATTTAATAATATTTAAATTATTTTATCATAACATGTAAGATTACAGATTCTGAGTTTTGAAACATGAGACTAAAAACTCACAGGTTATATTGACTAAGTGTAGTAACAAAGAAATACTGGCAAATACATTAAATCGTTCATTTTGTTTGTAATAATTATGTAAAACACTCTCCAAATTACTATCATGGTGTTTTCTAGTCACCTAGTATTTTTTAATTTATTCTGATGATGGTAACTCCCTATGTTTTCCTCTAGTATCATTTTAGTGATTGTGTGTTTATCTATCAAAGCTAAAGCCAAAAACAGGTCATGTCTCACAACTGGAAATCTAGAATCATGGTTGTTTGAGCCTATACATCCTCACCTGAACAGAAAATTGGAAAGTATTCTATAGTCCCCAAACCTCTGCTCCTCCTCCCCATCCTCTCCTCTCTCTAAGACACCTCTCTTTTTTCCCTTCTTTAATTATTTTTTAATTTACATTTTAAATGTTATCCCCTTTCCACCTTTCCCCTCTGAAAACCTCCTATCCTATCCCCCTCCCCCTTCTCACCAACCCACCCACTCCTGCTTCCTTGTCCTGAAATTCCCCTACACTGGGGCAATGAGCCTTCACAGTATCATGGTCCTGTCTCATCATTGATGTCCAACAAGGCCATCCTCTCCTATATATGTGGGCTAGAAACATGGGTCCCTCCATATGTAATCTTTGGTTGGTGATTTAGGCCCTGGGAACTCTGGGGGTACTGCTTGGTTCATATTGTTGTTCCTCCTATGGTACTGCAAACTCCTTCAGTTCCTTCAGTCCTTTCTCTAGCTTCTCCACTGGGGACCTTGGGCTCAGACCAATGGTATTTTTCAAGTACTGGCAGAGCTTCTCAGGATATAGCTACATCAGGCTCCTGTCATCAAGTGCTTGTTGGCATCCACAATAGTGTTAGTGTCTGGGCTTGGTGATTATATGTGGAATGGATCCCCAGATGGAACAGTATCTGGATGACCTTTCCTTCAGTCTCTACACTTTGTCTCTGTATCTCCTTTCATGGGTATTTTATTCTTCCTTCTAAGAAAGACTGAAGTATACACACTTTGGTCTTCCTCCATCTTGAGCTTCACGTGGTCTGTGAATTATATATTGGGTATGCTGAGCTTCCGGGCTAATATCCACTTATCAGTGAGTACACCTGTCTCTTATCCTCTCCTTACCCCCTCCTCTGTAGGTACTGTGAAGTCGCCACTCTTGTCTTCATGGCCTACCCTCAGTGCCACACTGATGCCTAAGTTACTCTCCTTCATCTCCCTCACAGCAAAATCTCCCTGTGTGACCTCTCACACACTGCTTCCTTCTCCCAGTCTTCTATCTCCTAAGTCTTTCTCCTCAGCCTTCTGTGCTAACACTTTCTCTGCAGTCTTCACAACATGCCCAAGAGATCAGACTTCTGGTTGGCTTCTATTATGCTTGATATTTCCACAGGATAAAAATCAAAGAGTTCTGTACTTACACTTGAAACACATTTTTTCCTCACTTCAGTAGCTCTTGGTTACCAATGCCTCCCCACATTTTGTGCTTCGGAGTTCTCAGGCCAAGTGGTTCTTTTCTGCCCAGGCTTTCAGGGTTAGATTCAATAACACAAGGTCGAATGCCTTAATCCTTTCCTTCTTTAAGCCGCATTAGTTTAATCTTCTAACATTAATGAGTTTCTTGACATTAGACAGGTTAAAGAAACTTTTGTCCAAAAAAAACCAAACAAACAAACAAACAAATGCGAGGTTCAGAGCGTCCAGTCAGTGATTTACTGAGTCTAATAAATGATCAGAAGGAAAACTATATATTCAGCCACACCCACATTTCCTCTATTCTTGGCATTTGTTATGACCTGCTTCTTTATGCTATAAAATGTAAGGACAGCCCTCACATGGAAAGCATCTCAATTTCTAGCTGTCCTTGGACTGGGTAGCTGTGACAGAGGATGCAGTCTGAGGATACCTCCTAGAACAAAAGGCTTACAGTCGAGTTCTGCAACAACTTGGAGAGACAAAGCTACTAATCTTGTTTCTTTCTCTTTGAAGCTTTCATTTTTTTCAATTGATTAGAAAAAGAGATTGAGAAAATGATCTTGATTCACTAATGTCTATAGTTCTTGGTCTACTACCACACAGATATATACAACTATACTTTTAAAGGTCTTTGTGATTGCTGAAAGAAAAATAATTAAATTTATATAATTTAGAAAAATCTCACTCTCATACTCTCAAAATAAGAAATAGGCAAATATTTGATATTACATATATTCCAAAGGAGGACAATAACTGATGATTGGTTGCTGAACAAAATGAGAACCATGAATCCACACAGACAGACAGCACACTGATAGGTAAACAGAAGGCTAAAGGAAATGTTCAATCTTCATGAACAGTGTCAAATAATAATAGAAGGAAAAAAATGTGACACTAAAAATCACCGTTCCTCAAATGTCGAAGAAATTTTTGTTTAGGCAAAAATTGTCTATGGATAATAATTCCAGGAATGATTGCTGAATGCATGGTTCTGTAGAGAAATGAGGATTTACACAAAGCAGACTTGCTCCTTGATTTCCTAGCTACCAGTACAGTAGAGGTCACACACAGCAGGTGTGTCCTCATGATCATTCATATGATTCTAATCCTCCCAGGAGCTAGAAGAACAAGCCTATGGACCCTGCTGAGAGGGGCTTTCCAGGCTGTGTTAAACATGGAGACCCATGTTAACTTGTGGCAGAGCCATTTGGTGAGCTCAGGCCTCAGACTGAGTCAAAGGAGAAAGCCATCTGAATTGATACAATGTTACTAACTGCTTGTAGCCTCTTACCACATCTCCCCCACCAACATACTGTACCCTGGACTGAAAGCCAAAATTAACCCTCTTTTCCTTAAGTTACTTTTGACTGATATTTAGTCCCTGCAATGAGAAAAGTAGCAAATACAACCAGTAGTCTCCCAGTGGCATTACTGAGCACCTACTATGTTTCAGAAACATTGCTAATATATGAATGGATACAAATTTAGGTTAGAATGATTTTTAAAACATTGTAAATGCAATTATTATTTCAATTCAAAGAATTTCAACTATTAATGTATGTGTTAAGCTAGGTCACCAGTTTTTAGCAGAAAATATGCCTTCAAATTGTGTTTAAAAAATGAGAGGGTGGAGAGATAGCTCAGAGGTTAAGAGCCCTGGCTACTCTTCGGGGGATCTGGATTCAATCCCCAGCACCCATATGTCAGCTCAAAACTGTCTGTAAATCTATTTCTAGATCTGAGACCCTCATACAGACATACATGCAGGTAAAACATCAATGCACATAGAATAAAAATGTTGGAGGGTAGACCAGGAGGGTAATGACTGGATTGTAAGAAAAAAATTCTTGAAAGCATATTCTTGGAGGCAGGAGGTGGGAGGATGAGGTGGGGATTTTCGGGGAGGGGGGAAACTGGGAAGGAGTATAACATTTGAAATGTAAATTAAGAATATATTCAATTAAAAAAGAAAAATTAAAGACAATTATAAATAAATAAATAAATAAATAAGGCTGCTATGAGAAAAACAAAAATTTAAAAATGAAAAAAATTTTTAAAAAAAAGGAACAGCATTCAGAAAAAGTAGCCTGGGTCACCATCATATAATAGTCATAATTATCAGAACTGGGAACATATACAAATACTTAAAGTAATTTAATCTTTCTGTTGGAATAGTTATTAGAAGTAACTTTATTTTCTACAACAAATAGTCCCCTTTAATTAAAATATTTTGTCTTTTTAAGGCATAACTTTGTGCGGAGACCCATTTAAATATCTTTTAGATGACTGAGTCTTCCTAGGAAATCTCTACCTTCTTGTCCTCTGGTGGCATCTGAGAGGATGAGAGACTGTGGGATGAAGGACTATATCATAGAGACCTCAGTAAACATTTATGTATCAAAAAGATCCTACTATGTGACTATGTGACAAAGATGTAACCCAAGTTCCACAGGATGGTAACTCTTTAGAAGAAAGGACCACTCTGTCTAGTCTTTTTTATTAACTCTATCTAAATGTTGCTATAATTCTCTAATCCCCCTTTGTACTAAGGTTCTCTAAAGAAACAGAGCTGATAGAATAACATATATGTAGTGTATGCATTGAGAAGTATTTATTAGACGAACTAACAGGTTATATCACAGGTAAGTAATTCACCATGGCTGTTTCACACTGGGGTGTCCGACAGTCCAGAAGGTGTTTAGTTCATGAGGTTGGATGGGTATCTCTGTAGTAACAATCTAGCACTGAACTGGAGGATTCCGGGAGAGCTGCTGATCTTCAGTGCATACTGGATTCCTGAAGAAATTGGTTCTAATATTAGTGAAGAAATGGCGTGGTAACAGGACAGATGAGCTGGTCCGTAAGAGACAGAGTAAGCAGGCAATTAGCAGTTTTCTTAATCCTCTTACCTGTGCTGCCACCAGAAGGTTCTGGCTACATTAATGATGAACCTTTCTGCTTCAAATACTCTGATCATGAATATCTCTCAACCCAGAAGCACTAAATACTCAAGACACGAATAGCAAGTCAAATGATTCCCAAGAAGAAGAAAGGAGAGGACCCTGGGCATGTAAAGATTGCATCCAGTTTAGTAAAGAAACTGAGGGGGGAGGGGGAATGAGTGGGGAATAGTTGGGGGGGAGAGGGACTATGGGAACTATGGTGGGTGGGAACTGGGAAAGGGGAAAGCCCTTGGAATGTAAACATAGAATATAGAAAATAAAAATTAAAAAAAAAAACCAAAAAAAAAAAAAAGAATATCTCTCAAAACAAAAACACCATGAAATTTGCAGGCAAATGAATGGACCTTGAGTATATCATCCTGAGTGAGGTAACATAGACCCAGAGAGCCACACAAGTTATGTACTCACTTACAATCAGACATTAGCCATAAAGTACATGATAACCATGCTACAAAACTCAGACCCAAAGAAGCTAAGTAATAAGAAGGACCCAAGGTAGTAGGCTTGAATATTAATAAAAGGGAAAAATAAAATAGACCACTGAGTTGGATGGAGGGAGGGAACTCAATGGGAGTATGAGGAGAAGGATGAGAATGGGGATCAGGTAGGGTAGGAGAGGGCTGTGACAGAGAACAGAAATCAGTGTGAGGCTGGGGTGCATCTCTAGGATTAGCCTGAGATCTGCCACTGGAGAAGTTCCTGGGATTCTGTGAGGGTGGCCCTAGCTGAGACTCTTAGCAGCTGGGGATATGGGGACTGAAGTGGCCAACTTCTATAATCAGACAGAACTTCCAGTAGAGGGAGGAGAACACCAACCCATTCACAAAACTTTTACCCAAATTTTGTCCTGCCTACAAAATGCACAGAGTTACAGAGGGAACAGCCAGTCAATGACTGGCTCAACTTGAGACCTAGCCCACAGGAGATATCCAACCCCTAACATTATTAATAACTCTAGTATACTTGCAGATGGGAGCCTAGCATAACTGTCTCTTGAGAGGGTTCATCCAGCAGCTGGTGGAAGCAGATGCAGAGACCCACATCCAAACCTTAGGCAGAGCTCAGGGAGTCATGTGGAAGAGTAGGGGATAGGATTGATCAAGCTGAAGAGAGTCAAAGACACTATAAGAAGACCTAAAGAGTCAACTAACCTGGGCCCAAGGAGGCTCACGGAGACTGAACCACCAACCAAAGAGCATGCAACGGCTGGACCTAAGCTCCATACACATTTGGAGCAGATATGAAGCGTTGTTTTTATGGGGGTTCCTTAACAATTGGATCAGGGGCTGTCTCTGAATTTTTTCCCCTCTCATTTGATCTCCTTCCCATATCTGGACTGCCTGCTTGGACTTCAGTAGGAGAGGGGACACTTAGTCCTCCTGTGACTCTATGTCCTAGGATGGGGTGGTACTCAAGAGGGACATCCCCTTCTCAGAATGGGAGGAGACAAGTGAGGGATGTTTAGGGTAGGACTGGCAGGAGAGGGGGAGGGGACAATGACTGGGATATAAAGTGAATATGTAAACTAATGAAAAAGAAGGAGGAGAAGGAGGAGGAGGAAAGAAGAAGAAGGAGGAGGAGGAGGAGGAGGAGGAGGAGGAGGAGGAGGAGAAGAAGAAGAAGAAGAAGAAGAAGAAGAAGAAGAAGAAGAAGAAGAAGAAGAAGGAGAAGAAGAAGAAGGAGAAGAAGAAGAAGAAGGCCACTTATAAGAGTGCCCAACAGCTTTGTTTTAGCTGATTTCAGATACAGTCTAGTTAATAATCAAATTAGCCATCACACACCTTAAGTCAGAACTACAGCAGATGGAGATTTAGAGTTGAGAGAGGAATATTGTCATCCTCTGCCATTACTAATTCTGTGATTCTTTCCTGATCAATCCACTATAACATAAATAGGCAGGAGACTGCTATTCTAGCACCGTGTATGTGTGGGGGTGTTGTTAATGTGTGAGTGTGTATACATGTGCATGGGTGCACACATGCCTTTCCTGGGTATGGATGTTCAGAAATGGAGTACAATCCATTCAACAAGTGCTGGTCTCACAATCCACATACCAAATGATGTCCGAGAAGAAAGAAGGAGTGGACCCTGGATCTGGAAAGGTCAATGCATCAGTGTAGGGGAGTACCAGAACAAGGAAGTGGGAAGGGGAGGATGGGGGAACAGGGGGAGGAAAAAGGGCATATGGGACCTTTGGGGGGCAGGGAACCAGGAAAAGGGAAATGAAATGTAAATAAAGAATATATCCAATTAAAAAAATCTAAAAAAATAGCACTTGTGACTTTTAAAACAAATAGAGTAAAATAAAATTAATTAATTTAATAAATTAAAAAAAATAAGTGCTATAGTCTCATAAGCTAAACATAATGATGCATCTCAGCCTATGTTATTCTAAGACCTATAATTAATTGTAACAGTTGGAATGCTTTTGCCTGCAAGAAGCAAATTATTCCACTTAAGTAACTAAAACATCCATGAGAAGACTTGTATACACATGTAATAGCTAAGCCTAGAGCTCTAAGGTACTATCTGTTTGGAAACTTTGGTTAATAGTGCTGCAGTACTGAAATTTTCCTGAGCAGATTTTATGACTATAACCCCTTCTCACATAACAGTAAGTAGAAATGTAAATCAAGTTGCCTAACATAACCATTTTAGAATGCACAGTATATTAGACATTGATAGATGGCTTTAAAATAACTTGTTTACCCTGTCTGCATTTAAAAGCAAAAGAGGAATTTTGAGTTTTCTTGTGAACATTTGATTGTTTTTTGTTACCAGTGTCTCCTTAAATGTCAAAGACATTTAAGCTCAAAATTCAATGAAATCTAACAACAATCATTCAAAAATCAACAGCGAAACTGGTCCCCCAACTGCCTCTTCATCTTGGAACACAGGATATGATTATGTATGACAGGAACATGCCTGAGAGATACCATTCCTATCACCTCATAGAGTAGGGAAGTTAAATTGTACCAAGCATCTTTATCCCATATGGATTGCACTTAAATCTACAGCTTTCATGCATTCTTTATACAAGTTCCTCTTTTCCATGTCTACACTTTGTTTAAATATGTGTTCATAAAATTTTTACTAATTCCATAGTTAAAAACTAAAGAAAATCCTTAACCATGCAGCAAAATGATTAGTAAATATGCATCTTAATCAAGTTTAGACTAAGACCTAAGATGCTGAATGCAGGACTCTTCTTCTGGTGTTTTGTTTTGTTTTGTTTTGTTTTGTTTTGTTTTGTTTTGTTTTGTTTTGTCTTTATGATCTTTGATTCCATCTGCTTCAATCTTCTGGATACACATAAAAGTATTCCTAGTCAAAGACAGTCATTTTGTAAGAAATTTAATACAGCTTTTCAGAAGACAGTAAAATGTAAAACATAATAGAATGTTAAATATCATCATGAAATCAAATCATCCCAGTTGTGCAGGGGGAGATCAGAAAAAACTACCAGAACGTTCTGGGAGTAAGGAAAGGCCATGTGTGGATGAAAATAAATAAAAGTATATGTGTGTGCTTTTAATTCTGTATCTCAACAAAATCTCTGATTGTCTGCACAGATTTCTTATCCTTTATCTAATCAAAAATCTTCAGTACAAACTTTTAAAAAGATCTGTAACCTTTGAATTGGAAAGTATGTTTCTTAAGTCCTAGGTTTGTTGGAAGAAAAGCGATGTTGTACTCATACTAAAACATAAAAGTCAATCACATTTTAGGGGCAAGTGAGTTCTAAAATTAATTCTAAAATTTTAGTTCTAAGGATCCATCCCATATACAGTCACCAAACCTAGACACTACTGTGGATGCCAACAAACACTTGCTAATAGGAGCCTGATATAGCTGTCTCCTGAAAGGCTCTGGCAGTGTCTGACAAATACAGAGGTGGGTGCTCACAGCCAACCATTGGACTGAGCACAAGGTCCCCAATGGAGAAGCTAGAGAAAGGACCCAAGGCGCTGAAGGAGCTTGCAGCCACATAAGAGGAACAACAATATGAACCAACCAGTACCCCCAGAGCTCCCATGGACTAAACCACCAACCAAAGAGTACACATGGAGGGACCCATGGCTCCAGATGCCTATGTAGCAGAGGATGGCCTTGTTGGACATCAAAGAGAGGAAAGGCCCTTGGTCCTGAGAAGGCTCAATGCCCCATTATAGGGGAATGCCAGGACAGGGAAACAGGAGTGAGTGGGTTGGTGAGCAGAGGGAGTGGGGATGGGAGTGGGGTTTTCAGAGGGGAAAACAGGAAAGGGGCTAACATTTGAAATATAAATGAAGAAAATATCTAATAAAAAATTTTAATTCTAAACATAATGTGTATTATCAGCATCTTTGAGTTACTATTGTGTGTTCTCTTTTTTTATTTTCCCTTGAGGGACAGATTTATAAGACATTTCAAAGGAATACTTATTCTTATACATCCTGTTAAAATTAAGATAATTGTATGATGCAAATTAATACTCTGAATCTCTTTGGGCTTTCATAGCAAAATGCTGTGCTTTTGCATCTTAATAACAAGAATTTAATTTTTTGTTTACAGTTTTGGGAGTGTACAAGTCCGAGAGCATAAGGGTTTCCTTCATTGCTTTTAGATAGAATTCTTTTGGTTGTGTTCTTATATGACAAAGTGGGACCTTTCATTTTTACTTTTTAAGCCTTTCATTAATTCATTGAAAAAAATAAAAGATGTATTTTAATCACACTTAATCCAGCTCTTTCCTAATTTATCTTAGATCATCTTCCATGTCCCACTCACCTACCACTAATCCTCAGACTTCATGTCCTCCTCTTTTGTAATAATTCATGGACTTATGAATGCCCAACTTATGCTGCCCAACTAATCCTTGTGTGAGGCCCTCCACTAAAGTCTAATCAACCTACCAGGATATACAGCCTTAAAGAAAAATGACTCGCCTTTCTTCAAAATCTATCAACTGTCCATAGCTCCTCAGTTAGTGGTAGGAACTCATAAACTGCTTTTCACCCTATGCATACATGTTGACTGGCCTGGTCTCATGTTCAAAAACCACTGATTTGCTATGATTCTACCAACCTATGGTCCTTACAACTTTTCTAGCACTTTCTCTCCAATGGTTCCTTATCCCTAGATAGGGGATATGATCTAGGTAACCCATTTGTGGCTGAACAATCCACTAGAACATTGTCTGCACATTTTGACCAGTTGTGAGATTTTACGTTAACTGACATCTATTACATGAAGAAGCTTCGTGCATGATATCTGAAAATTGCCCTAATCAATGAGTACAGAGATACAAACTTAGAAGGCAGGTTGATACTGAGTCAGTTTAACACCCCTAGAGCCTGAAAGCTCCCTAATCATGGGGATTTGATCACATGTACAGTACAAGGTATATGTTTCCTCTTGTGGAGTGAACCTTACACTCAATTCTTTAAAAGTGCTTGGTCAGCTCTGTAATGTCCATGCCATGATTATACCCATGGATGTATCTTACCATACTGAAGACCTCCTTCATTATAAAGCCACAGACAAGCTAAGTGTGGTAGCACAGGCCTGGAATCTAAGCATTCAGGGGTCTGAGATGAGAGGGTTGATGTCTGAAGCCAGTCTGCCTGAGCTACATAATGTGATGTTATCTCAGAAACAAAAGCTACATGTACTATTGTGTTGCTCTACACTACAACTTTATGTGACCATACTTAGTAAAGGTCTAATCTTCAGATTGAGGTCACACTGGTGGGTAAAAGTTTAACAATGAATTTTAGCAAAAAGGCTTGAAAATATTCCAGCAGGTAAAACATTTGCTCCATAAGTATAAGGGCCTGAGTTTGTATTTCCTGAGACCACATAAAATCCATATGATATAGCTTGCATCTGTAGCCCTAGCACTCCTGGTGGAGACGGAATGCCCAGAAATTCTGGAACAGATAACCTAGTGTCTGCACAGGAAACAACAGAGAGACTCTGTTTCAAATAAGTGCAGATATCAATAACCTATTTTGTTCTCTGACTTCCACATACACTGCATAGAAAGTGTGTACCATAGAAAGTGTTCACACACAGGAACATGCATACACATAAACATACATCATATAACATGCAATGATTTTAAAATATAATTTAGGGAAAACATAATAATACATAATTCTGCCTATATGATTGATCAAGTATATGACTTAAAATTATCTTTAGATCTAATTAAATAATTAGCTAAATCTTGCACATGACACCTCTCGATTCAAGCATCAAAATGGGTAAGTATTAGAAATCTGTGGCTTTACTGTTAACCCCAAGGTTGGGAAATCAGTCTTATTAATTTTCCAACTTGGGAGGATAAGTTCACAAAAGTTTGGGATATTGTAATTAGTTATGAGGCCATTGATAAGCTATGTATGAGGTCTTTACATCTGAAAATTTAATATCAAAATACTATTTTTCTCCACTGTATTTTTTAATCCAGTGTTAAAATCCCTATGGATTAACAAAAAAAAAGTCTACTGAGTTTATTTTGACAACAGGAGTTAGTTTTCCACACCATGAAGTCAACTGGCTTTATTGAATGCCAGCAATCACCATGCCGCAGTCAAATATTGGCAGAAGCATAAGAGGACGTTTTTTAGTTAATTCACTAGGAAAACAACCAATAAATGAATTCATGTTCCATTTCTCCCTTATTCTTACTTTGAATTTTTTTTTCTTTTTGTGGAAATCAGGAATCTTGCTTGATGGTTTGCGATACAGTCAAAGAAAGCCAGACCTCTCATCTGGCAAGGCACTCTACCATAACTGGGATCAATAGCACAGAGTAGGAAGTTTTCTGATGGAGCTTGACTACTGGTTTATACATAGAAGAATGTGAACTTCCCAACATTTGGCAATCCAACAATACCAATTTTTAGTGAGCTTATAAGTCTTCCAATAATTGGAGGTGAGTTAATTCCACCTCCTTCCTTTTTCATGGGCATAATTCACCAGACTAATGATCTCACTGGGTGGGGGACTGCAAAAACTAGTGCCACCAGTAGCCGGAGATGGAGTCTTAAGATTTTAGACTAAATAAATTTAGATTAGACATTGAGGAGTCATCTTGTACATTTTAGATAACTACTTCTCTGTCAGATGTATAGCTTCTAAAGAAATTTTCCCCCATTGGGTAGGACATCTCCACTCAAAGACAGTATCCTTTGCTATAAGAAGTGTTTTAGTTCCATGAAATCTTATTACATCTATAACAATTTGTCTATCTACAATCTATAACAATTTATTAACTGTTAGTCTCAATGCACATAGCATAGCTGTCATGTTCATTGGGTTAACTCTGTAAGAAAAAAAAATATGCTAACTGGAATTAGCCAATTCTAAATGCCGAAATATTTAAATAAAGGTTGACTTTTAAGTAATATCACATTATTTTCCAGTAATACAGCATGTCAAACCTTAAATTATTTTATTAATTTAAGTTCAAATGAATCAATTTTCTCTCCGGTGACTGTGCAGGCAGGTGTGGCCAACAGCACAGGGAACACAGGAGAGGCAGAACAGCTGGGACAGGTCATTCCAAGCTCCATCTGCACCCAGGAGCTGGACCACACCACAGCCATCTGCTCACCTATCCTGCCAGGGGAGAACAAGTCTCCAGGGAGTGCTTTGACTCCCAGGTTTGGAGGTGAGACCACCATTTACTCTCCAGTGACTGTGCAGGCAGGTACATCCAGGAGCACAAGGAACACAGGAGAGGCAGAGCAGCTGGGACAGGGTCCTTCTAGGCTCCATCTGAACCCAGTAGCTGGTCTGAGCAACTGCCCTCTATGCCACAGGAGAGCAAACCTAAGAATAACAGGTATTGGAGAGAGTGAAGATTCCCAATTCAAAGGGCCAGTAAATACCTTCAACAAAATTATAGAAGAACATCCCTAACCTGAAGAATGAGGTGCCCATAAACATAAAAGAGGCCTACAGAACTCCAAATAGATTGGACCAGAAATGAAATTTCTCCTATCACATAATAGTCAAAACACTAAGTGCACAAAACAAAGAAAGAATATTAAAAGCAGTAAGGGAAAAAGGTCAAGTTACATATAATGGCAGACCCATCAGAATTACAACAGACGTCTCAACAGAGACTATGAAAGCTAGAAGATCCTGGGAAGATGTCATATAGACCCTAAGAGAACAAAAATGGCATCCCAGGTTACTTATACCCAACAAAACTCTCAATTACCACAGATGGAGAAACCAAGATATTCCATGACAAAGAAAAATTTACACAATATCTTTCCATAAATCCAGCCCTACAAAGGATAGTAGATGGAAAACACCAACACAAGGAGGGAAACTGCAGCCTAGAAAAAGCAAGAAAAAAATCTTTCAACAAATGCAAAAGGAGATAGTCACACAAACATAAAAATAACACCAAAATAATAGGAAGCAATAATCACTTTTTCTTAATATCTCTTAACATCAATGGACTCAATTCTCCAATAAAAAGACATAGACAACAGACTGGATACATAAACAGACCCATCATTTTGTTGCATATAGGAAACACACCTCAGTGTCAAAAACAGACACTACCTCAGAGTAAAGGGCTGGAAATCAATTGTCCAAGCAAATGGTCGCAGGAAACAAGCTGGAGTAGAAATGCTAATATCAAATAAAAGCAACTTTTGACCAAAAGTTATTCAAAAAGTATAAGCAAGGACACTGCATACTCATCAAAGGAAAAATATTCCAAAAAGAGCTCTCAGTTCTGAACATCTATGCTACAAATGCAAGGGCAACCACATTCATGAAAGAAACCTTACTAAAGCTCAAAGTACATAGTACACAATAATAGTGGGAGACTTCAACACCCCACTCTCATCAATGGACAGATCATGGAAACAGAAAATAAACAGTGACATAGTGAAACTCACAGAACTTATAAAACAAATGGATTCAACAGTTATCTATAGAACACATATCTATATGAATATATCTTCTTCTTAGCACCTCATGGTATTGTCTCCAAAACTGACCATATAATTGGTCACAAAATAGACCTCAACACATATAAGAAGATTAAAATAATCCCATGCCTCCTATCAGATCACTACAATTTAGGCTGGTCTTCAACAGCAACAAGAACAACAGAAAGCCCACATACACACGGAAGCTGAATAATCCTCTATTCGATGATAACTTAGTCATGGAAGAAATAAAGAAATAAATTAAAGACTATTGTGGATGCTGGGAAATCCTTGCTGATGGGAGCTTTTATATGGCTGTCTCCTGAGAGGCTCTGCCAGAGCCTGACAAATTCAGAGGTGGATGTACACAGGCAACCATTTGACTGAGCACAGAGTTCCCAATGGAAGAGTTGTAGAAGGGACTGAAGGAGCTGGGGGGGTTGCAACCCCATGGGAAGGTCAACAGTGTCAACCAGCCAGAACCCCAGAGCTCCTGGGAACTGAACCACCAACCAAAGAGTACACATGGTGTGACCCATGGCTCCAGCTGCATATGAAGCAGAGGATGACCTTGTTAGACATCAGTGGGAGGAGTGGCCCTTGTGCCTCAGGGGGTTCAATACCCCAGTGTAGGGGAAAGTCAAAGCTTGAAGATGAGAGTAGGTGGGTGAATGGGAGAGCCCCCTCATAGAGGCAGGGGGAGGAGAGATGTGGTAGGGAGTTTCCAAATGGGGGACCTGGAAAGGGGAAAACCTTTGAAATGTAAATAATGAAAATATCCAAGAAAAGAGAAAAATTGAATAAATTTTTAAAATTTATTCTTTTTTATTATTATTTTCTATATTCTTTGTTTACATTCCAAAGGCTTTCCCCTTTCCAGTTCCCCCCCTCACCATATGTCCCATAAGTCCTTTCACCCCCCCCATTTCCCAATCACCCCCCCTCCCCACCATTTCTCTGTTCTGGTACTCTCCTACAAAACCGGATTTAATCTTTTCCGGACCAGGGTCCTCTCCATCCCTTTTCTTGGGAATCTTTTGCTTAGCTAATTGTGTCTTGAGTATTCAGAGCTTCTGGGCTCATTAATATCCACTTATCAGTGATTGCAGTTCATGTGTATTCTTTTGTGATTGGGTTGACTCACTTAGGATGATACTTTCCAGATCCAACCATTTGCCTACAAATTGCATGAATTCATTATTTTTAATTGCTGAGTAGTATTCCATTGTATAAATATACCACATTTTCTGTATGCATTCCTCTGTCGAGGGACATCTGGGTTTTTTCCAGCTTCTGGCTATTATAAATAAGGCTGCTATGAACATAGTGGAGCATGTGTCTTTATTGCATTCAGGGGAATCCTCTGGGTATATGCCCAGGAGTGCTATGACAGGGTTCTCTGGAAGTGTCATGCCCAATTTTCTGAGGAACCGCCATACCGAAAAAAAGAAGTTTTAATAAAGTATCCCTACTTTTTAAGAATCACTGTTGCAAGAAACACTTTTTTTGCAATACTAAATAGTCCATCCTGATGCTTAGGCAATTTCTTTATTTCCTTTTAACTTTTTTTGTGTATAGACTCAAATCCAAATAAAGATGGAGGAGCATAGGATAGTATTGTTTTTACTTCTCTAATTTATAAAAAGCCCTTGTAACAGAACAGCTTTATTGAATTTCAGTGAAATCTTTATACTTTTTGTGGACGCATTTCCATCCTATCAATTAAATGAACCAAATCCTTGTGGTGATTCCAGTTAAAAGTAGTAGCTAAATTTGCTCTGTTGCTTTAATGCACATTTAGGTTTAAGAGAACTTCCTAATATACTGACAACTAA
The DNA here is from genome assembly GCA_964023405.1 of Apodemus agrarius. Classification (NCBI taxonomy): domain Eukaryota; kingdom Metazoa; phylum Chordata; class Mammalia; order Rodentia; family Muridae; genus Apodemus; species Apodemus agrarius. The sequence continues at coordinate 31,206,375 of OZ030025.1, read as the reverse complement.
TCACCAAATATCACTCTTATAATAGAAAACTCTGTGTGGGTGTGTGTATGTGTGTGTTCAGCACTGAGTGTGATAGATATAAGTATAAAGGCAATATTTCTCATATTTTCACAGTCATAGATAGAAATATGTGCTTTTCAGCTTAAGGACAGCAGCTGAGAGGGATAGCTTAAACAAAATGTATCTCAAATAACCTATAAGCCCATGCATTATTTGTACAACATTTGAAGATGAGCAACAACAGTTTTTTAAAGACAGCTATGGCTCAGCAATTATTTAAATATACATGAGTTGAACAATGTAACCAAAAAATTGACTTTATTTGGCACTGTGTCTTCTGTGCTTTCTAGGGCCATAATGTTACTAAAATATGTAGCCGCTGACTGGCTTTTTATTTCTTCAACTCAGATCTTGGAAAACACATGTCTTATTTTACTTAAATAAGTTGAAGACACCTTGCTATTAGAAAAGGCTGCTTGTATACAAAATAAATGAAATATAATGATTAAATGATGAATTATTTGGCCACACAGAGAAGCAAACCTCATCTGTTGAAATATAATTATAATAGGCAAGATGCATCTGCAAGGTTTTTTGATGCTCATGAGATGCTTAGTGAATAAGATATTGTTGTCCCAAAGCTGGTCACATCTGTGGGTCATGATCTAAAAGAATCCAAATGATCTCAAGGAAGGTTTATTAATAATCTGGAAGAGATTAGTATCCTTTTCTTTTTCAGTGATGACTAAATTGTAATATTAACAATAAATCCGAGAATCTCAATAATGTGCATAATCATTGTACAGTAACAATTATGTCTAAAATATTTGAAAATGTATTTCTTTGAACAGACAGAAGTATGGGATGGTGTTTTTCTTTTTTTAAGTAAAATAAAAAAAATCACCTGTAAGCATGCAAAGCTTGTGGGGAGAAAGGGTTACAGTTTTGACACTCATAAGATTCACAGTATGTCAACCTCACGAAAATTGGCTTAATGGAGATAGCATTCAATCATTTGGCAACAGTGGGACATTTCTCCACCTAAGTATGATAATCAGTACCATTGTAAAGGTTAGAAATTGTGAATTTATCAATTGTGAAAAAGCAAATGGGGGTAAAGAAAACTGGGCAGCTTCTATGAGATGAGATACTTGGAATATTCCCCATAGAGGAGATGGTTGAAATATAAACAGGAGGAAAAGCTTCCTTCTGAAGCTCATGAGGAAGAAGCGTCCAGATACAAGAAATAGGTATTCCATTAACTACATCTGTGGGTTAAGGAAGTAGTATTACAAATGCCCTTAATTTCATAGTGGCTAATCCATCAAAGACACATAAGCAACACTAATCTAATGCTTACCTACAGTGATCTTTTTAATATATGTAATTCCTATATGAGATATCTATGAATGTAAAGATAAGGATACATGATATCTTCTAAATCTAAAATTCATATGCACTCAACCATTCTTAAAGTCTTTTTGGAACATTAAACATGATAGAAGTAAAAAAAAAATATCTCTTTTGCAGTCCACTATGAAAGAAAATTGTGAAAAGTTGCTGATTAGACAGAAACCCTTCCATCTCCAAGGGAGAATACTCAGTGTAACTGACATTATAAAATGAACTGGGTAGTGTTCCTTCTTTTTTTAATGTTTTTATTCTATATTCTTTGTTTACATTCCAAAGGCTTTCCCCTTTCCAAGTTCCCCACCACAATATGTCCCATAAGTCCTCTCCCCGCTCCCAACTATTCCCCAATCACCCCACCCCCACCCCAATACCATTTCTCTGTTCTGGTACTCTCCTACAAAACTGGATCCAATCTTTTCAGGCCCAGGGTCCTCTCCTTTCTTCTTCTTGGGAATCATTTGACTTGCTAATTGTGCCTTCAGTATTTAGGGCTTCTGGGCTCATTAATATCCACTTATCAGTGATTGCATTTCATGTGTATTCTTTTGTGATTGGGTTAACTCACTTAGGATGATATTTTCCAGATCTAACCATTTGCCTACAAATTGCATGAATTCATTATTTCTAATTACTGAGTAGTATTCTATTGTATAAATATACCACATTTTCTGTATCCATTCCTCCTTTGAGGGATATCTGGGCTCCTTCCAACTTCTGGCTATTATAAACAAGGCTGCTATGAACATAGTGGAGCATGTGTCTTTATTGTATGCAGGGGAATTCTCTGGGTATATGCCCAGGAGTGGTATGACAGGGTCCTCTGGAAGTGTCATGCCCAATTTTCTGAGGAACCACCAGACTGATTTCCAGAGCGGTTGTACCATCTTGCAATCCCACCAACAGTGGAGGAGTGTTCCTCTTTCTCCACATCCTCGCCAGCACCTGTTGTCTCCTGAATTTTTAATCTTAGCCATTCTGACTGGTGTGAGGTGGAATCTCAGGGTTGTTTTGATTTTCATTTCCCTGATGACTAATGATGTTGAACATCTCTTAAGGTGTTTTTCAGCCATCTGAATTTCTTCTGGTGACAATTCTTTATTTAGCTCTGTACCCCATTTTTAATAGGGTTATTTGGTTCTTTGGGGTCTAACTTATTGAGTTCTTTGTATATATTGGATATTAGCTCTCTGTCGGATGTGGGGTTGATGAAGATCTTTTCCCAATTTATCGGTTGCCATTTTGTCCTTCTTACAGGGTCCTTTGCCTTACAGAAACTTTGTAATTTTATGAGGTCCCATTTGTCAATTCTTGATCTTAGAGCATAAGCTATTGGTGTTCTGTTTGGGAAGTTTCCCCCTGTGCCCATGTCCTCCAGGGTCTTCCCCATTTTCTTTTCTATTAGATTCAGTGTGTCTGGTTTTATGTGGAGGTCCTTGATCCACTTGGAGTTGATCTTAGTGCAAGGAGATAAGAGTGGGTCAATTCGCATTCTTCTGCATGTTGACCTCCAGTTGAACCAGCATCATTTGTTGAAAGGGCTTTTTTTCCACTGGATGGTTGTAGCTCCTTTATCAAAGATCAAGTGACCATAAGTCTGTGGGTTCATTTCTGGGTCTTCAATCCTATTCCATTGATCTACTTGCCTGTTGCTGTACCAATACCATGCAGTTTTTTAACACAATTGCTCTGTAGTACTGCTTGAGGTCAGGGATATTGATTCCCCCAGAAGTCCCTTTATTGTTGAGAATAGTTTTAGCTAACCTGGGTTTTTTGTTACTCCAGATGAATTTAAGAATTGCTCTATCTAGATCTATGAAGAATTGAATTGGGATTTTGATGGGGATCGCATTGAATATATAGACTGCTTTTGGCAAGATGGCCATTTTTACTATATTGATCCTGACAATCCAGGAGCAAGAAATATTTTTCCATCTTCTGAGGTCTTCTTTGATTTCTTTCTTCAAGGACTTGAAGTTCCTGTCATACAGAACTTTCAGTTGTTTGGTTAGAGTCACGCCAAGGTACTTTATGTTGTTAGTTGCTATTGTGAAGGGCATTATTTCCCTAACTTCTTTCTCAGCCTGTTGATCCTTTGAGTATAGGAAGGCTACTGATTTGCTTGAGTTGATTTTATAACCAGCCACTTTGCTGAAGTTGTTTATCAGCTGTAGAAGTTCTCTGGTGGCGTTTTTTGGGTTGCTTACGTAAACTATCATATCATCTGCAAATAATGATACTTTGACTTCTTCCTTTCCAATTTGTATCCCTTTGACTTCCTTATGTTGTCTAATTGCTCTTGCTAGAACTTCAAGTACTATATCGAAAAGATATGGAAAGAGAGGGGAGCCTTGTCTAGTCCCTGATTTTAGTGGAATTGCTTCATGTTTCTCTCCATTTAATTTGATGTTGGCTACTGGTTTGTTGTATATTGCTTTTACTATCTTTAGGTATGGGCCTTGTATTCCTGCTCTTTCCAGGACTTTTAGCATGAAAGGATGCTGAATTTTGTCAAATGCTTTTTCAGCATCTAATGAGATGACCATATGGTTTTTTTCTTTGAGTTTGTTTATGTAGTGGATTACATTGATGGATTTTCATATATTGAACCATCCCTGCATCCCTGGGATGAAGCCTACTTGATCATGGTGAATTATTGTTTTGGTGTGCTCTTGGATTCGTTTCTTTTTCTATATTGTGGAATAGTTTGAAGAGTATTGATATTAGGTTTTCTTTGAAGGTCTGATAGACTTCTGCACTAAACCCATCTGGTACTAGGCTATTTTTTTTTGGCTTGGGAGATTTTAATGAGTGCTTCTATTTCTTTAGAGGTGGTAGGACTGTTTAGATTGTTTATCTGATGCTAATTTGACCTAGGTATTTGTTAGCTGTCTAGAAAATTGCCTATTTCATCCAGGTTTTCCAGTTTTGTTGAATATAGGCTTTTGTAGTAGGGTCTGATGATTTTTTTAATTTTATCAGTTTCTGTTGCTACGTCTGCCTTTTCCTTACTGTTTTTGTTAATTTGGATACTGTCTCTGTGCCCTCTGGTTAGTCTGGCTAAGGGTTTACCTATCTTGTTGACTTTTCTCAAAGAACCAGCACTGGCTTTGTTGATTCTTTGCGAGTTTTTTGTTCTTTGTTTCTACTTGGTTGATTTCAGATGAGTTTATTTCCTGCCCTCTACTTCTCTTGGGTGTATTTGCTTCTCTTTGTTCTAGAGCTTTCAGGTATGCTGTCAAGTTTCTAGTGTATGCTCTCTCCAGGCTCTTTTTGGAGGCACTCAGAGCTATGAGTTTTCTTCTTAGCACTGCTTTCATTGTGTTCTATAAGTTTGGGTGTATTGTGCCTTCATTTTAATGGTCCATAACTTCTGTTAGCTTCACTGTGTCACTGCTTACTTATTGGTTGGTTTTGATGAGAGTGAGGTATTGAGGTCTCCCACTGTTACTATTATTGTGTGCTTTGAGCTTTAGTAAAGTTTCTTTTTCTTTTTTTTTTCTTTCTTTTTTTCTTTTTTTATGGTTTTTCGAGACAGGGTTTCTCTGTGTAGTCCTGGCTGTCCTGGAACTCACTCTGTAGACCAGGCTGGCCTCGAACTCAGAAATCCACCTGCCTCTGCCTCCCAAGTGCTGGGATTACAGGCATGTGCCACCACACCCGGCTTAGTAAAGTTTCTTTTATGAATGTGGTTGCCCTTGCATTTGGAACATAGATGTTCAGAATTGAGAGTTCTTCTTGGAAGATTTTTCCTTTGATGAGTATGAACTGTCCTTCCTTATCTTTTTTTTGATAACTCTTGATTGAAAGGCAAATTTATCCGATATTAGAATAGCTACTCTAGCTTGTTTCTTGGGACCATATGCTTGGAAAATTGTCCTCTAGCCCTTTACTCTGATGTAGTGTCTGTCTTTGCTATTGAGGTGCATTTCCTGAATGCAGCAAAATGTTGGTTCCTGTTTACTTATCCAGTATGTTATTCTATGTCTTTATTGGGGAAATCTATTGATGTTAAGAGATATTAAGGAATACTGATTGTTACTTTCTGTTATTTTTTATGTTATTTTTATGTTTGTGTGTCTCTCTTCTTTGGGGTTTGCTGAAAGATTACTTTCTTGCTTTCTCTAGTGTGTAGCTTCCCCACTTGTGTTGGCATTTTTCATATATTATCCTTTGTAGGGCTGGATATGTGGAAAGATATTGTATAATTTTGTGTTCATCAAGGAGTATACTGGTTTCTCCATCCATGGTAAATGAGAGTTTTACTGAGTAGAGTAGCCTGAGCTGGCATTTGTTTTCTGTTATGGTCTGTATAACATCTGCCCAGGATCTTCTAGCTTTCATAGTCTCTGGTGAGAAGTCTGGTATAATTGTGATAGGCCAGTCTTTATATGCTACTTGACTTTTTTTTCCTTACTGCTTTTAATATTCTTTGTTGAGTTCATTTGGTGTTTTAATTATTTTGTGATGAGGAATTTCATTTCTGGTCCAATCTATTTGGAGTTCTGTAGACTTCTTTTATGTTTATGGGCATCTCTTTCTTTAGGTTAGGGAAGTTTTCTTCTATAATTTTGTTGAAGATATTTACTGGCCCTTTAAGTTGGGAATTTTCACTCTCTTCCATATCTATTATTCTTAGGTTTGGTCTTCTCGTTGTGTCCTGTATATCCTGCATATTTTGGGTTAAGAGCTTTTTGCATTTTGCATTTTCTTTCATTGTTCTGTCAATGTTTTCTATGGTATCTTCTGCACCTGAGATTCTCTCTTCTACCTTTTATATTCTGTTGATGATACTTGCCTCTATGACTTCTGATTGCTTTCCTAGGTTTTCTATCTCCAGAGTTGTCTCCCTTTGTGGTTTCTTTATTGTTTAGATTTTCATTTTTAGATCCTGAACAGTTTTATTCAATTCCTTTACCTATTTGGCTTTCTCGGGGACTTATTTATGTCCTTTGTAAATTCCTCTATAATCATCATGAGATGTGATTTTAAATTAGTGTTAGCTGGTCTTGATGTCTCTGACTGTGGCTTATCCCTCCTGTAAGCCTGTGTGTCAGTACTCCCTGGGAGACCAGTTCTTTCTGGTTTATACTAAACCTACTTACATGATCACTTAACACCTAAGCTTTAAGGCTATATGATGCTAACTCAAATTTCTAGCATATATACCCAAAATTATCAGCATGAGCTGTTCTTCTATTGCCATATAGTACTGATTGCTTAGGATTCTAATAAAAGAAAAACAAGAGTTCTGCATGAAACTAAAATTGGAATTTGAAGTTCATGCAAACACTTTAATTGATCATGTGAGGTGTCATTCAGGCTGGTGAGGGTCCAGAAAACTTGACTGGAAACAGCAGTCCAAAGCCATGGAGCTCAGTTTCTCAGAAAATAGAGAAAGAATGAAATACTCAGATAGGGAAGGTCTAGGAAAGGGCCCTCAGACATTTTGGTAAAAATCTAAAGAGTTATCCAAACTAATCAAGTTTCATCTAAATCAAATATCCAAGACTTTCATGAGTACCAGTTACTGACCAAAACTCTACTAAGTACTTAATAATTGAGGCAATTTGTAATCACATCAAACCAATGATTGTGTAATTCAGTGAGTAAATCAAGCCTGAAATCAGTCTTTTAGATTATACAGACAAAAATATGTGTCAGAGGCAGGAGTGGCTATTCAAGAAAATAAAAGATCTTTAACTACTTGTTATTTTATGGTTAAAATCACCCCAGTTAATTTTAAAGGCTAAGAAAATTAAATTTCATGAAACAGTGATTAATAATTAGCAAGAATGTTAATAACTTTGCAATTACTGTTTCACACTACTGCAATTACACAGTAAAAAACAGTAAGATTTACTAACAATGGAATAAAGACCTTTATTATGTAAGCTTGTTATGTCTCACAGGATTAGACAAATTTTGAACTCATGAATTAACACTTCTACTTTGATGTTAATGTATTTTAATATCTTCTGAAAATAATGATATAATAACATCTTTAATAGGCACTCGGACGTAAATGTATTATAATGGTATAAACTAGTTTGTGGCCAATTTTCTTTGTAAAAGTTCTTTTAAAATTCCAGCTAAATGATGCAATCGTTGTATTTCCATCTTCACATGCTTTATTAATTTAACTGGGCATAAGATAATTACCACAAAATACAGCTATTGACTTCTTCCTGTTTTAATCAATTAATTTCTTTTTAAAAAACATTCAAAATTAATGAAATGTCAAACCTGAAAAACATTGTTTTACTTGGGAATAAAATCTAGTCTCATTAAGATAAATGTGTTTTAAACCCTATGAGAGAGACCTTAACTAAATTGACCTTGGAGACTGGCTCAGGCCGGGTGGTGCTCCTTCCTTTGTCCCTTGTTCCTGTTCTGAGCCCAGAACAGACTCTGCTATTTTAGCCTGACCTCTTTTGAAATCCTCTTTGGTACCCCAACTCCTTTGTTGTCCACTGGGTCCTCTCAGGAGGTATCCAACAACAAGATTTGGCCCAAACTGTTTACCTTAAATGTTCCAGGCATGCCAAAGACTCCTCACTGCTTCCAGACTGATGACTGGATCAGTGTAAAAAGACTTCAGGAAAAGTCGCCTGAACCCTGATGAGAGAGACCCTTCATGGCACTGCTAGCCACTCCCACAGACCTCAAGGTGGACAGTACTGCGGCCTGGGTGTATGCTTCCTATGTGAAACCTGCAGATGCCCTGCTCTCCAGACCCCCAATGGACTACAGAAAATAGACAATCTGCACAAGCCCAAGATCACTTGACCTTGATTATGACTTCCTGGTAGTACCCTTGGATTCTGGTTCCTTCCCCCATCCTATGTGCCCAATTGCCAAACCAGTTATGGCACTCACTGTCTCCTTTCTGTTGGGGTTAGAGATGGCCAGGGCAGCCATTGATTTACATGTAGAAAAAATAGAAACTTCCATCAATCCCCATTAAGAATTATTGATTTCATTATCAGAAGTACTACTGCAGGATAAGAAGGCTAATGCTGAGGAGAAGCCTTAGGTGAGGAGTGTTGCTCTTATATAGACCATTTGGGGTTGTTAACCCTGTTAGGACCCCTAATTGTTCTCTAGCTATCGTTGACTTTTGGCCCCTACATTTTGAACTACTTAGCTGCTATTGTTAAGAAACACTTAGGTGCAGTACAGCTAATGATCTTAAAGCACAGATACAAAGAACTAGATACAGAAGATCAGGAATATGAGCTCTCAATACCAGCAATTGCTTCAGAATTGAAGCATGCACAAAGAAAAGGGGGAATGAAAGAGTTAACTCAAGAACTTTAAAAAGGTCAGAGGCTGAGTTACATTCCTCAAACCACAAAGGAGAGGGGGAGACAGACCTGAGGGTGGGGACTCATCCCAAAGGACTGACTGTTGGCCACATACCTCATCACCTAAGAACCAATTAGTTTGAATGTAACACTGTTCTGCCAATCACATTGTGCTTAATGGTGGTGGCCCTGAGGAGGGTATAAAGGCCCACACAGCACAAGGAGTGAGACCATTCTCTCTTCATGTGCAGAGTAGCCCCAGCATTTTGCATCAAAAAAAAGATACATGTGTTTTCCTTCCCCAATGCAAACTTCAAATCCACATTGTATAAAAGTGAAAAAAATCTGAGTGTCTCTGTGTGTGTGTAATTATGTATGCCTGTGTATGCATTTATATGTATATGTATATGTATGTAGTATATGTATATGTGTGTATATATCTAAGTGTATGTGTATTTATGTGTATGTGTATGTGCATGTGCATTTTATATTTATGTGTATGTGTATATTTATGAGTACACATGTACTTGTGTATATATGTGCATGTATATGTATTCACATGTCTATGCATGTATGTAGCAAGGTCTGAAATTATAAGTGAGTAGTTGAACTTTTGCAGTTTTCTAAAAGTGTTTTTGCTATTCTGGACCTTGACAGCTTGTTTGGAAGTTATAGTGAAGGAAGGCATCTATTTGCATGCCCTTCACTGAACAATGTCTTAGTATTTGGAAAAAAAACCTATTCATTCATCTTCCAATGAGTAGGCAGCTTCAAGGGCACTTATGGAACATTGGTCAAGGAGTGTGCCACTAGCCTATCTAGGCAGATTAACTGAATCAGCCTTGTCAAGTAACAGATGTTACAGCCAGATGGTCTTCACATTCTGCTATGGCTACACTGTGTCTCTTGCATTGAGAAATGAGCTATCAGACAGCTCATTAATTTGTGAGTTTGGATTTTGGCATGAGAAATCAGGAATATTTTGCCATTTTAATAATATGAAATCTGTCCTATGAACTTAGAAGGTACCTTTGTATATATTTAATAATACTCTTTTAGATTTTTTTCAATGATGCTTTGAAGTTCCCAGGTTACAATTCTTTTTTTCCTCTTTTATTGATTCACATATTTATTATTTATTTTTTTATTTAAATTTTTATTTTCTATATTCTATGTTTACATTCCAAAGGCTTTCCCCTTTCCCAGTTCCCCCCACCATACGTCCCATAATTCCTCTTCCCCCCCAACTATTCCCCAATCATCCCCCCCCCACGATTTCTCTGTTCTGGGTCTACAAAAATGGATCCAATCTTTTCAGGCCTAGGGTCCTCTCCACTCCTGGGCATATACCCAGAGGATTCCCCTGCATACAATAAAGACACATGCTCCACTATGTTTATAGCAGCCTTGTTTATAATAGCCAGAAATTGGAAGAAGCCCAAATATCCCTCAAAGGAGGAATGGATGCAGAAAATGTGGTATATTTATACAATGGAATACTACTCAGCAATTAAAAATAATGAATTCATGCAATTTGTAGGTAAATGGTTAGATCTGGAAAATATCATGCCAGGTTACAATTCTTAATGTTTTATTAAATTTATTCCTAAATGGGAGACAGTGATAGAGTAGGGAACTTGATATCTTTTTCTGGCCTCCATACATGTCATGCTTACTAACAAAAACACAACACAGATATACATCAGTGTTCTCTCTCTCTCTCTCTCTCTCTCTCTCACACACACACACACACACACACACACACACACACACACACACGTATGAACAGACTACTCACCACCACCAGTGACAACATAATAATTTATTTTGATTTGTTTTGTTTTGTTTTTGAGAGAGGGTTTCTCTTTGTAGCTCTGACTGTCTTGGTACTCATTTTGTAGACTAAACTGACTTTGAACTCGCAGAGGTTCCCATGCCTCCCGAGTACTGTGAATGAAGGCACATGCCACCACCATGCTCAGCAACAATAATCTTAAAACTTGCTTCCTAGTGCTGCTCAGTCAAGAGCAGTTATTCTTACAGAGGACCAGGGCTCAGCTTGCAGCACAAACATGGCGTTTCACAACTGTCTGTAACTCCAGCTCCAGGCCACCTAACACCCTCTTCTGGCTTTTATGGGCGCCTAGCACAAGCATGATAAGCATACATATTTGCAAGCAAAACACTCGTACACATAAAATCAAAATAAATATTTTTAAAATACTTGCTTTTACACTTGTTCAATAATTAACAGGTTGTCGTTTGTTCTGTTACAGCCAGTCTTTCTAGATAGTTGAAGCTGTCCTCAAACCTATAGGATCCTCCTGCTTCCACTTCCCAATTCATGGAATTAAAGATGTATGTTGTTGTGTGAAAAGATTCTGTTTGTTCTGTTACAGCCAGTCTTTCTAGATAGTTGAAGCTGTCCTCAAACCTAGGATCTTCCTGCTTCGGCTTCCCAAATCATGGAATTAAAGATGTGTATTGTTGTGTGAAAAGATTCCTTTTCAAAATTGGCATTCTTAAAATTAGGCAGGGCAGGACATCCTTTTCTCTGTTCCTTTTAAAATTTGAACCATAGCAATATTTCTGATCAGCTGTATCAGAACATTCCCAAAGCTGGTTCTAATTCATAAATGCGAGTTATTTATAGTAATACATGTACATAGACATGTATTACTATACATATATAAGGCCCACACAGCCTTTTTTAGTTAATTCTGCCTTTGTAAGCCTTGTCCATTTAAAGAGAGCAAATGATTTTTCTAGGATTATACAAAGCAAAGCACATTGTAGAAAAATCATTCTTTCCCACAATAGTTCCACAATCTTGCCTAATTCCTATTTTGGCTTATTTCTAGAACCACAGGATTGAGCTCTAATGTTTATAGTTCTTTCATTTAATTTTATTTCTCTAGACTGCCCATAATCCCTTTAATCATTTCAGCCAGGGCAGCCATACCCACTGAGATAATGCCTACTTTCACATGGCAACTTTGTGTGTGTGGTTACAATATGCCACTCACTTGGTACACATCTCTCATGCTGTCAAACATTCTCAGTGGACGTTCTTCTAGCCTGGTAGTCATTAGCTCGAAGTACTCTTTGTTCTAAAATATTGCTCTTATGCAGTCTGTTATAATCCTCTAACTTTATGCATTATCTCTTCTTTGTCAGGAGAAGATAATCCCTAATATGAACAAAATACAAATCAATTTATCCAGTTCTTTCAACATTATATAAAGGATAATGCCTAACCTGGTTTCAGATTAATATTTATTATAAGTAAGTTACTGTATAGACAGCCTAGACAGATTCTTGTCAAATAAATTCAAGAAATATATAATTCCATATGGGAAGGGTCTTGTAGGAGAATACCAGTTCACCAATCAAGCCACAGACTTGAAAAAGTATCTAGGATACAAGATAGAAAGAAAAGTTTTATTTGAAAAAAAAACAATAATAAGCATTTGATGTTCTTAAGACACTAATAGCAAATTCTGTACAAGAGAAGCTTTTGATTTTTAATTTCAGATATATTAGAGAATCTTCTGTTTCATACTGCTATGTGGATAAACTGGCATGCTTCTTGCTGCAGAGAAATCACAAGGTGGTCCTGGAGAAGGTGGTTTTTGTAGAAATAGGTGCCTCTTGGTTTCTAGGAAGTTCTTCTCTCATCCTTGACAACTGCCTCAAAGCAGCAACTATTGAGAATGGCATCCATGTGTTGCTTTCCATGTGATCACAGCCAGTACCTCCAACGTTCTTCTTGCCAGTATAGCTCTGAGCCTCCACCCAGGGAACACCAGAAGCTGTAAAGAAAGAGGTCATTCTGAATCATTACTACCTTCTGAGATGTTTCAAAGAGACTGCTGGACAAAAGAATTAATTGTGACAAGAGTAATAACTCAGTGGTTCAAAATCTCAGCACATCTCAGATTGCAATCCCCGATTAGATGATGGGACCTCCTCAGAAAACACTGTACCCTTCAGAATTAACAGCTGGTAATAAATGATCAGTGGTAGATGTGCAGTCCTTTATTTTAATTGGCCTCAATTCTTTTGTTTTTATGTAAGAAAATTTCACAACCAAAGTGTTTTTCACATTTGAACAGCTAATCATGCTTTAACAAAGGCCATTGCCACTTAGATGACAAAATCCATGAGCCCTTTAGGACCAATTAGAAGATGTCATCCTTTGATCTCTGGGGAGGTACTCCTACACTCCAGCCTCTTTTGATTTCTGAGCTTGAAAATCAGAGAGATCTGTCAGAATTTGTCCCTGTAATTTAAAAAACGTTTTCTGTTTCATCTCCAAAATGTGAAGAAAACTCCCTTGGCCTTCAAAGTTCCATGTCAGTGTTCAGGAACTCTGTGAAAGAACCCCAGGGACTCTCTGGCATAGGGAAGAGAAAGACTAGATAGTGAACCTCCAGAAGGTTTTGATGATTCACCCTGATGCTGTGGATCCCTTTAATTATCTCTTTCCAAACAGTCTAGTCAACCTCTAGAAGGCATTCATTAAACAACTTCCTCTTCTCCTTCTTCTCCTTCTCCTTCTCCTTCTCCTTCTCCTTCTCCTTCTCCTTCTCCTTCTCCTTCTCCTTCTCCTTCTCCTTCTCCTTCTCCTCTTCCTCCTCCTCCTCCTCCTCCTTCTCCTCCTCCTCCTCCTCCTCCTCCTCCTCCTTCTTCCTCCTCCTCCTCCCCCTCCTCTTCCTCCTCCTCCTCTTCCTCCTTCTTCTCCTTCTGGATTTTATGAACTGATTATCAACCCATATAATGTTTCTCAGTAATGATAACATGTGGAAGAATGTGGCTGTGACACATCTTGTGGTCAAGAAATGGCAGTGATCCTTGGAATCCAGTCAAAGACTGGGCACTGCCTGTACCCCCCTCGTGACTAATCAGCCTGGGACTCAGACCATCCCTACCCCATCACGACAGTTGGAACACACAGATACTATGTGAAGGAATAAACACTTTTAATTCCTTGCTCAAGGGATGCAATCGTTTCACAATGAATGGATATAAATGACTCACTTTAAGGAGCAAAATAGTATCTACAAGTGGGACTTGTTATAAGATTTTCAGTATTTTCTTGCTGATCTATTGATTGTTTGTTTGAAACAAGACAAGTTGTTAGATCAGCTTAGAAAATGAGTAATAAATAGGTGTTTTTATCCAGGCCAGTGCTATAAACTCCTAGGTAAATTGATTCTAAGAATCATGTTTAGTGCCCAAATTTGGATCATTTACATTGAAAACCTGGAGTAACAGACTCTGGGTATCCACTAGCTCTTTTCTTTCCAATAAAAGTCATTGTTATTATGAAGAGCAACAAAACTGTACTTTAAGAAGAAGTTAACATGTTTTGTTCTCACATACATGACCAGAAAACCAATTTTCCCAGCTTTAGTTTTACTCTTTGTTTTCTTTTTATTAATTGACACATGGCAATCCTTGTTTTGAATCGATATAGGTATTTAACTACATTTATACCTTGAGTAGGATCAATTCTATATCATATCAAAACAGTTATCAGTTCCTTGTTCATACAGCACTTATCTCCTTACTAGTGATCTTGTGATGTACAACTTGCTGTCAACCCTCCCTCGCTGTCCTCCAGAATGTTCAAAGGCAGACTCATCTCCAGCTATGCTCCTTGTATCTGCTACCCATTTTCTTTCCATGAACCCCACCTCCACATTTCCCAGGTTTAAGCAACTGATACTTTCCTCTTTTTATAGGATCTGAATTTCCTGTCATAAAAAAGACTACACAGTGTTTGTCATTTTGTGCCTGATGCTGCATGTAACTTGATGCCCTTAAATTCCTCCATATTGTTACAGGTGATTATTTCATTCATTTTATGGTTAAATGGTGTGTTCTGTGTATTAATGTATAGATAGAAGGAAGGGTTTTTCGGTAGCCACTCTCTCATCAATAGACACTTGGTTTGATTCTGTATCTTGGCTACTGAGAACCACCTTCCCAAACTAATATTTCCAAGTGACTAATATTTTTAAAGTAATAAAGCACCGTTTTTGTAATCTCCAACCTCAAAAGTAGTATTTATAACCATAATGTATAAATTAATTAAAACCAGTTTTATATTTCAGAACTTACTGAGATTAAATTTCAAGTAAGCCTACCAGAAATAAAGGTTTATTAGCTTATCGATGTATTAATTAGCTTGATTTAGTTATTCAACATTGCATTCAGGAATCATAAAATGTTTATTTATATCCTGTACATACATACAACTATAATTTGATAATTAAAATTTGTCATTTTTGACACCAGAGAACTAGGTAGCTCTACAGCCTTCTGTTCACAGCCTGCCAGGAGAGGGTGATCTTCCAGTAGCGCTTTCACTTCTGATCTCAGACCTGAGATCTCTACCTTCTTTCTGGAGAGGAATAGCTAGGAGTACACAGGACATATGATCAGTGGAACTGTTGGGAAAGGAGTCTTCCCTTCTGGCCTCCATTTCCACCAGGAGGCCAGGCAGCTCTACAGCCTTCTGTATGTAGCCCACCAGGAAGAAAGTGATCTCCCAGCAGCGCTTTCACTTCTGAGATTGGAGGCAAGATCTCCACCTTCTCTCTGGAGGGGAACAGCTAGGAGCAAAGGGCATATAATCAGTGAAGCTACTGGGACAGGAGTCTCCTCTTCCATCTGCCATTTACCCCAGAGAGGCAGGTGACTCCACAGCCTTCTGTGCACAGACCCTACCATAAGAGAGTTGGTCTCCCAGGACTATAGACACAGACTTACAGGCGAATAGGAGGGAAAACTCCAGGGAGACAGCAATACTAACCCTAACCCTAACCCTAACCCTAACCCTAACCCTAACCCTAACCCTAACCCTAACCCTAACCCTAACACCAGAGATAAACAGATGGTGAAAGGCAAGGGCAAGAACCCTACCAACAGAAACCAAGGCTACTCAGTTCTCCCACCACAGTGAGTTGTGGATACCCCAACACATTGGAAAAGCAACAGTTAGATTTAAAATCTCATCTCATAATGCTGATAGAGGACTTCAAGAAGGACAGAAATAATTCCCTTAAAGAAATACAGGAGATCATGGGTCAACAGGTAAAAGCCTTTAAAGAGGAAACACAAAAATATCTTGAAGAAATACAGGAAAACATGGGTCAACAGGTAGAGGCCCTTAAAGAAAAAACACAAAAATCCCTTAAAAAAATACAGGACAACACAAACAAACAAACAAGTGAAGGAATGGAACAAACCCGTCGAGGATCAAAAAGTAGAATTAGAAACAATAAAGAAATCACAAGGTGAGAAACTCTGGAGATAGAAAACCTTGGAAAGAATTCAGGAACCAGAGAAACAAGCATCAACAACAGGATAGAAGAGATAGAAGAAAGAACCTCAGGTGCTGAAGATACTCTAGAAACCAATGACACAACAGTCAAAGAAAATGCAAAATGCAAAAAGCTCCTAACCCAAAACATCCAAGAAATCCAGGACACAATGAGAAGACCAAACCTAAGGATTATAGGTATAGAAGAGAGTAAAGATTTACAACTTAAAGGGACAGTAAATATCTTCAACAAAATTATAGAAGAAAACTTCCCTAACCTAAAGAAAGAAATGCCCATGAACATACAAGAAGCCTACAGAACTGGAAACAGACTAGAACAGAACAGAAAGTCCTCCCAGCACATAATAAACAAGACACCAAATGCATTAAACAAAGAAAAATATTAAAAGCAGAAAGGGAAAAGTGGAAAGTAACTTATAAAGGCAGGTCTATCAGAATTACACCAGACTTCTCACCAGAGACTGTCTATGAAAGCTAGAAAATCCTGGGCAAGTCTCATACAGACCATAAGAGAATACAAATGCCAGTTCAGACTGCTATGCCTAGCAAAACTCTCATTTAACCATAGATGGATAAACCAAGATATTCCATGATAAAACAAAATTTACACAATATCTTTCCACAAATTCACACAATATCTTTCCACAAATTCAGCCCTACAAAGGATAATAGATGAAAAATGCCAACACAAGTAGGGAAACTACACCCTAGAAAAAGCAAGAAAGGAATATTTTTCCAACAAGCCCAAAAGAAATTAACCACACAAACATAAAAATAACAACAAAAATAACATGAAGCACCAATCACTATTCCTTAATATTGCTTAGTATCAATGGACTCAATTCCCCAGTAAAAAGACATAAACTAACAGAAATATTTTTCATGTAAATCTTCAATTTTATCAGAAAATGGTTGTAATTCCTCTTTCAATTAATTTAGAAATGTTTTTTATGTCTATAATTTTGTCTGTGTTATTTTTCACGATAAACTTCAATTTTAACATGTTTTCTATATATTTCTTCAATCTTATCAGAAATATTTTCCATGTAAATGCATAGCTCTGAGTGCCTTCAAAAAGAAGCAGGAAAGAGCATACATTAGCAGCTTAACAGTACACCTAAAAGCTTTGGAACAGAAAGAAGCTAATACACCCAGGCGGAGTTGAAGGCAGGAAATCATCAAACACAGGGCTGAAATCCAACCAGTAGAAACAAAAAGAACTATACAAAGAATCAACAAAAACAGGAGCTGGTTCTTTGAGAAAATCAACAAGATAGAAAAACCCTTAACCAGAATAACCAGAGGGCAAAGAGACAGTATCCAAATTAACAAAATCCAAAAGGAAAGGGGAGATATAACAACAGAAACTGAAGAAATTCCAAAAAATTCAGATCCTACTACAAAAGCCTATACTCAATACAACTGGAAAATCTGGATGAAATAAACAACTTCCTAGACAGATATGAAATACCAAAGCTAAATCAGGATCAGATAGACCATCTAAACAGTCCCATAAACCCTAAAGAAATAAGCAAGAAAATAATCTTCTTCCAACAAACCCAAAAGCAGTCATTGAAAGTCTCCCAACCAAAAAAACACAGGACCAGATGGTTTTACTGCAGAATTCTATCAGATCTTCAAAGAAGGCCTAACACCAATACTCTTCAAACTATTCCACAAAATAGAAACAGAAGGAACACTACCCAACTCATTCTATGAAGCCACAATTATGCTGATACCAAAATCACACAAAGAACCAACAAAGAAAGAAAACTTCAGACCAATTTCCTGTATGAATTTATTGCATAAATATCAATCCAAAAATACTCATTAAAATTCTTACCAACTTAATATCCAATATATACAAAGAACTCAAGAAGTTAGACCCCAAAGAACCAAATAACCCTATCAAAAAATGGGGTACAGAGCTAAACAAAGAATTTTCACCAGAAGAAATTCGGATGGCCGAGAAACACCTTAAGAGATGTTCAACATCATTAGTCATCAGGGAAATGCAAATCAAAACAACCCTGAGATTCCACCTCACACCAGTCAGAATGGCTAAGATTAAAAACTCAAGAGACAACAAGTGCTGGTGAGGATGTGGAGAAAGAGGAACACTCCTCCACTGTTGGTGGGATTGCAAAATGGTAAAACCGCTCTGGAAATCAGTGTGGCGGTTCCTCAGAAAATTGGGCATGTCACTTCCAGAGGACCCTGGCATACCACTCCTGGGCATATACCCAGAGGATTCCCCTACATACAATAAAGACACATGCTCCACTATGTTTATAGCAGCCTTGTTTATAATAGCCAGAAGTTGGAAGGAGCCCAAATATCCCTCAAAGGAGGAATGGATACAGAAAATGTGGTATATTTATACAATGGAATACTACTCAGCAATTAAAAATAATGAACTCATGCAATTTGTAGGTAAATGGTTAGATCTGGAAAATATCATCCTAAGTGAGCTAACCCAATCACAAAAGAATACACATGAAATGCAATCACTGATAAGTGGATATTAATGAGCCCAGAAGCCCTAAATACTCAAGGCACAATTAGCAAGTCAAATGACTCCCAAGAAGAAGAAAGGAGAGGACCCTGGACCTGTCAAGATTGGATCCAGTTTTGTAGACCCAGAACAGAGAAATCAAGGGGGGGGGAATGATCGGGGAATAGTTGGGGGGAGAGGAATTATGGAACATATGGTGGGAGGGGGGAACTGGGAAAGGGGAAAGCCTTTGGAATGTAAACATAGAATATAGAAAATAAAAATTAAATAAGAAAACAAAAACAAGTTATAACTCAGTGTCATCCAAGCATTGAATGAACATAAAAACCAGATGAACTGAACTGAATGTATACAAGTAAAGTCACAAACCTATATACAACTGTCATTAGAATGTATGTGTAATCATTTTGATGTTTGGAGTCTTCTAGATCGTAATTTACCTTAATATCAATTCTTTATATCAATTATCTGTAATAGAGGTAAGACTAATGAATCTTGATATAGTTCCATTTTTAACCTAATATTTGAGAACTGTAAAAAAATTTGCCATGGTACAAAGTCTTAAACAGCATTAGGTATATATGTTTTATTTAACAGTTTCTAATTATGGTGTATAATTTTGGAAATAAAATATACTATATATGATCAAAAAAAATTCTTGTCAACTGAATTCAAGAACAAATCAAAATGATCATTCACCATGATAAATTACACGTCATCCCAGGGATTCAGGGATGGTTCAATATACGGAAATCCATCAATGTAATCCACTACATAAACAAACTCAAAGAAAAAACCACATGGTCATTTCATTAGATGCTGAAAAAGCATTTGACAAAATTCAGCAAGGCCCATACCTAAACATAGTAAAAGTGATATACAGCAAACCGGTAGACAACATCAAACTAACTGGAGAGAAACTTGAAACAATCCCACTAAAATCAGGGACTAGACAAGGCTGCGCTCTCTCTCCATATTTATTCAATATAGTACTTGAAGGTCAGCTAGAGCAATTAGACAACAACAGGAGGTCAAAGGGATACATACAAATTGGAAAGGAAGAAGTTAAATTGTCACTATTTGCAGATGATATGATAGTATACTCAAGCGACCTAAAAAAAAAAAATTCCACCAGAGAACTCCTACAGCTAATAAACAACTTCAGCAAAGAGGCCAGATATAAAATTAACTCAAAGAAATCAGTAGCCTTTCTATACTCAAAGGATAAACAGGCTGAGAAAAAAATATGGAAATGACACCCTTCACAATAGTCACAAACAATATAAAGTATCTTAATGTGACTCAAATCAAACAAGTGAAGGATCTGTAGGAAAAAAACTTCAAGTCTCTGAAGAAAGAAATCGAAGAAGACCTCAGAACATGAAAAGATCTTCCATGCTCGTGGATTGGCAGGATTACTATAGTAAAAATGGCCATCTTGCCAAAAGCAATATATGGATTCAATGCAATCCCCATCAAAATCCCAACTCAATTCTTCATAGAGCTAGAAAGAGCAATTCTCAAATTGATCTGGAATAACAAAAAACACAGGATAGCTAAAAACTATTCTCAACAACAGTATTAGAACGTCTGGGGTATCCCGGACTTCAAGCAGTACTACTGAGAAATAGTGTTAAATACTACATGGTATTGGTACAGTGACAGGTAGGTAGATCAACAGAATAGAATTGAAGACACAGAAATGAACCTACACACCTATGGTCACTTGGTCTTTGACAAAGGAGCTAAAATCATCCAGTGGGGAAAAATAGCCTTTTCAACAAATGGTGCTGGTTCAACTGGCAGCTAGCATGCAGAGGAATACAAATCGATCCATACTTTTCTCCTTGTACTAAGCTCAAATCGAAGTGGATCAAGGACCTTCACATAATAAATTAGACCGCAAAGAACCAAATAACCCTATCAAAAAATGGGGTACAGGGCTAAACAAAGAATTTTCACCAGAAGAAATTCGGATGGCCAAGAAACACCTTAAGAGATGTTCAACATCATTAGTCATCAAGGAAATGCAAATCAAAACAACCCTGAGATTCCACCTCACACCAGTCAGAATGGCTAAGATTAAAAACTCAAGAGACATGTGGAGAAAGAGGAACACTCCTCCACTGCTGGTGGGAGTGCAAGCTGGTACAACCACTCTGGAAATCAGTATGGCGGTTCCTCAGAAAACTGGGCATGATACTTCCGGAGGACCCAGCCATACCACTCCTGGGAATATACCCAGAAGATTCACCAGCATGCAATAAGGATACATGCTCCACTATGTTCATAGCAGCCTTATATATAATAGCCAGAAGCTGGAAAGAACCCAGATGTCCCTCAACAGAGGAATGGATACAAAAAATGTGGTATATATACACAATGGAGTATTATTCAGCCATTAGAAACAATGAATTCATGAAATTCTTAGAGAAATGGATGAAGCTGGAGAATGTCATACTAAGTGAGATGACCCAGTCTCAAAAGAATACCCATGGTATACAGTCACTGATAAGTGGATATTAGCCTAGAAGCTTGGAACACCAAAGACACAAATCACATATCAAGTGATGTCTCACAAGAAGAAAGGAGTGGACACTGGTGCTAGAATGGACCAAAACATCATTGTGGGAGAGTACAAGAACAGTAAAGTGGGAGGGGGTGGATGTGGGAGCAGGGGGAGGGAAAAGGACATGTGGGACCTTTGGGGGTGGGGAACCAGAAAAAGGGAAATGAATTGTAAATATAGAATATATACAATTAAAAAAAAACTCAAGAGACAACAAGTGCTGGCGAGGGTGTGGAGAAAGAGGAACACTCCTCCACTGTTGGTGGGATTGCAAAATGGTAAAACTGCTCTGGAAATCAGTTTGGCGGTTCCTCAGAAAATTGGGCATGTCACTTCCAGAGGACTCTGGCATACCACTCCTGGGCATATACCCAGAGGATTCCCCTACATACAATAAAGACACATGCTCCACTATGTTTATAGCAGCCTTGTTTATAATAGCCAGAAGTTGGAAGGAGCCCAAATATCCCTCAAAGGAGGAATGGATACAGAAAATGTGGTATATTTATACAATGGTATACTACTCAGCAATTAAAAATAATGAACTCATGCAATTTGTAGGTAAATGGTTAGATCTGGAAAATATCATCCTGAGTGAGTTAACCCAATCACAAAAGAATACACATGAAATGCAATCACTGATAAGTGGATATTAATGAGCCCAGAAGCCCTAAATACTCAAGGCACAATTAGCAAGTCAAATGATTCCCAAGAAGAAGAAAGGAGAGGACCCTGGGCCTGTAAAGATTGGATCCAGTTTTGTAGAGAAACCATGGGGGGAGGGGGAATGATTGGGGAATAGTTGGGGGGGAGAGGAATTATGGGACATATGGTTGGGAGGAACTGGGAAAGGGGAAAGCCTTTGGAATGTAAACATAGAATATAGAAAATAGAAATTAAAGAAAATTTTAAAAAGATGAAAAAATAAATTAAAAAAAAACAGACACACTGAAACTAATAGAAAAGAAACTAGGGAAGAGCCTTGAGCACATGGGCACAGGGGAAAATTTTTTGAACAGAACACCAATAGCTTATGTTCTAAGATCAAGAATTGACAAATGGCACCTAATAAAATTACAAAATTTATGTAAGGCAATGGACACTGTCAATAGGACACAACGGCAACCAACAAGTTAGGAAAAGATTTTTACCAACCCTACATCTAATAGAGAGCTAATGTCCAATATATACAAAGAACTCAAGAAATTAGACTCCAGAGAGGCAAATAACCCTATTAAAAATGGGGTACAGAGCTAAATGAAGAATCTTCACCAGAGGAATATCGAATGGTGGAGAAGCTCCTGAAGAAATGTTCAACATCCTTAGTCTAGGGAAATGCGAATCAAAACAACCCTGAGATTTCAACTCACACCAGTCAAAATGGCAAAGATCAAAAACTCAGGAGACAGCAGGTGCTGGTGAGGATGTGGAGAAAAAGGAACACTCCTCCACTGATGGTGGGATTGCAAGCTGGTACAACCACTCTGGAAATCAGTCTGGCTGTTCCTCAGAAACCTGGGCATGATACTACTGGAGGACCCTGTTATACAATTCCTGGGCATATACCCAGAAGATTCCCCAGCAAGGAATAAGGACACATACTCCACTATGTTCATAGCAGCCTTATTTATAATAGCCAGAAGCTGGAAAGAACCCTGATGTCCCTCAATGGAGAAATGGACACAGAAAATGTGGTATATTTACACAATGAAAAACTACTCAGCTCTTAAAAACAATGAATTCATGAATTTCTTAGGCAAATGGGTGGAACTGGAAAAATATCATCCTAAGTGAGGTAACCCAATCACAAAAGAACATACATGGTTTGCACTCACTGATAAGTGGATATTAGCCCAGAAGCTCGGAATACCCAAGACACAATTCACTATCAAATGAAGTTCAAGAAGAAGGAAGAACGAAGTATGGATACTCTGGTTCTTCTTAGATGGGGGAACAAAATACCCATAGAAGGAGATACAGAGACAAAGTGTGGAGCAGAGTCTGAGGGAAAGACCATCCAGAGACTACCCTACCTAGTGATCCATCCCATATACAGTTACAAAAGCCAGACACTATTAACCATGCCCAAAAATACTTGCTGCCTGGAGCCAGATATAGCTGTCACCTGTGAGTGCATGACAAATACAGAGGGGGACACTCTTAGCCAGCCATTGAACTGAGCAGAGGGTCCCCAATGGGGGAGTTAAAGAAAGGACCCAAGGAGCTGAAGGGGTTTGCAGTGCCTTAGGAGGAGCAACAATATGAGCCAACCAGTACTCCTAGAGCTCCCAGGGACAAAACCATCAACCAGATAGTACACATGGTGTTACCCATCGCTCCAGACACATAGACAGCAGAGGATGGCCCTTGTTGAAGAGAGGCCATTGGTCCTGCAAAGGCTTGATGCAGCAATGCAGGGGAATACCAGAACAGGGAAGTGGGAGTGGGGTAATTAGGAAACAGGGGGAGGAGGGGAGATGACTTATGGGATATTCTTGTGGGGGGGGCAGGTAGCAAGAAAGGGGAAATTATTTGAAATGTAAATAAAGGATATATCTAATTAAAAAATTTAAAGAAAACAAAGTAATGTTTTTTTAGGGATGTTTTCTTCTTTTTTATTTTTTATTTTTTAGATTATTTATTGGATATATTCTATATTTACATTTCATTTCCCTTTTTCTGGTTCCCCATCCCCCAAAGGTCTCACATGCCCTCTTCCTTCCCCCTCTTCCCCCATCCACCCCTTCCCACTTCCCTGTTCTGGTATTCCCCTACACTGATGTTTTGATCCTTTCCAGCACCAGTGTCCACTCCTTCCTTATTGTCGGATATCATTTGATATGTGGATTGTGTCTTTGGTGTCCCAAGATTCTAGGCTAATATCCACTTATCAGTGAGTGCATACCATGGGTATTCTTTTGAGACTGGGTTACCTCACTTAGCATGATGTTCTCCAGCTCCATCTATTTCTCTAAGAATTTCATGAATTCATTGTTTCTAATGTCTGAATAGTACTCCATTGTGTATATATACCACATTTTTTTATCCGTTCCTCTGTTGAGGGACATCTGGGTTCTTTCCAGTAATGTTTCTTATGTCTACCATTTTATCTGTATTATTTTCCACAATAATCTTCAATTTTAACATGATTTTCTATATATTTCTTCAATTTTATCAGAAATATTTTCCATGTAAATCTTCAATTTTATCAGAAAATGTTTATAATTCCACTTCTAATCAACTTAGAATTATTTTTATGCCTACCTTTTTTTCTGTATAATTTTTTCATGAAATAGTCCATCTTAACATGTTTTTTATATATTTCTTCAATTTTATCAGAAACATTTTCCATATAAATCTTCAATTTTATCAGAAAGTGTTTATAATTCCACTTTCAATCAACTTAGAAATATTTTTAGGCCTACAATTTTATCTGTATAATTTTCATTGAAAATCTTTAATTTTAACTTCTTTTTCTATATATTTCTTCAAATTTATCAGATATATTTTTCATGGAAATCTGCAATTTTATCAGAAAATATTTATAATTCCACTTTCAATCAAATTAGAAATATTTTGATGCCTACCATTTTATCTGTAATTTTCCATGTTAATCTTCAATTTTAACATGTTATTCCATATTTTTCTACAATTTTATCAGAAATATTTTCCATGTAAATCTTTAATTCTATCATAAACTTTCTATTTCCTTTTTCAATTAATTTAGCAATATTTTTACATCTACCATTTTACTCTTAAATTTTCCATGAAAATTGTCCATCTTAATGTGTTTTTTAATATATCTTCAATTTTGTCAGAAATATTTTTCATGTAAATCTTCAGTTTTATCATAAGATGTTTTTACTTCCTTTTTCAATTAAAAAGAATGAAAAAATTGTCATTTTTTTAAAAAAAGGCTTAGCTTTTTAACAAATGTTCACAATTGACATCATTAAAGAGGGTTTGCCAATGCTCTAGTAAGCACATAGATAACACAAATGGGACTATTAATTTTAATTTTGTGTGGGAGCAGGGAGGTTGCACAGGTAGGGGGCATACATGAAAGGTCTGATAAATAAATGCAGTCCTGGTACATATGTGAAATTCCCAAAGAACCAATAAAAATATTGTCTTAGGGTTTTACTGCTGTGAACAGACATCATGACCAATGCAAGTTTTATAAAAGACAACATTTAATTGGGGCTCGCTTACAGGCTCAATGGTTCAGTCCATTGTCATCAAGGCAGAAACATGGCAGCATCAAGGCAGATATGGTGCAGAGGAGCTGGGAATTCTACATCTTCATATGAAGGCTGCTAGTGGAAGACTGACTTCCAGGCAACTAGGATGAGGGTCTAAAGGCCACTACCACAGTGACACACCTACACCAACAAGGCCACACCTCCTAATAGGGTTTCTCCCTGAACCAATCATATACAAACCATCACAAATATTATGCTGAAAAAAAAGATAAATAAAAGCTAAAAATATTACCTGTTACCTTTTGCACACTAGACATTC
This sequence comes from Apodemus agrarius, assembly GCA_964023405.1. Classification (NCBI taxonomy): domain Eukaryota; kingdom Metazoa; phylum Chordata; class Mammalia; order Rodentia; family Muridae; genus Apodemus; species Apodemus agrarius. Next base: position 31,180,702 of record OZ030025.1, on the reverse strand, counting down.
ATTAAGTTTGACCTAAATTACAGAAAATATCTACAAATTTGTTTCTACACCTGCCTTTTGGACTGCCTAAATAGAAAACATTCAAATAACTACTGTATAACACATCTAAATACCATGAGCAGTGAAGAGAGAATAGAGCAGCATGGATTTACTCACCTATTTGAGCGCTGTGAACTTTGTGAGAGAAATAGTAAAGCATGTCCCTGGAATGATCCAACTCTGTACTCTACTTTGTAGAGTGCCAGACAACACCAAGCATGGGAACAGAAAACACAGGAAAGTTTAAAGCCCAGATAGTAATTCTAAAAACCAGGGAAATGTCATCAGATCTCATGTAGCTATGTAAGAATGGTGACTTGTGAACCTTCCCAGCTGTGTGTGTGTGTGTGTGTGTGTGTGTGTGTGTGTGTGTGTGCAGCATGCACTGCAGAAACTTTACAGACATACTCCAAGTGAGAAATAAGATGGAATTGATTTCACTTCTTATTAAGGCATTCCATAAAGTCACTACAATTAAAGATGGTGTTGATATAAGATCAGATTCATCAATAAAATAGGACATATGCTAAAAAATATTTTATTTTATTTTATCTTTAATAATATCATAAATAATTATAAACATAAAAAAACTTGATTGCTGTACATTGTTCTCTGACCACCACTTGGAAACTCTAGCCTGCATACCCATTCCTACACACTACATTGAAATAAAATGTAAATGAAATACCAGAAGAAACTAAAATATCCTTACTAAGAGCAGAAGGGACACCATATTCTTGTGTACATGATAGAAATCACAAAGGGGCAGCAGATTTGACAGTATAAAAAGGTCAAATTTCAGTTAAAAAGGAAAGTAAAACCAGTAAACTGAATCAATACTTTATAAAGACTGAAATGTCTTTCAACATAGAGCAGATTAATTATTCCAGATGCTGAAGGATTGAGCTTTCTTTGTCACCAAATTTATTCCTTGGTTTCTTAAAAGAAGATTTCCATTTCCCATTAATGGTTCCCAATTTTCCACAGATAAAGAATGTAGAGATCAAAGTAAGGGTTCTGAGAAATTCCTCAAGTAGTATTAACAATAATTTTTTTACTAATTTAAAATTCATCTTCAAAATTGACAGATATATAAAAGAGGATATACTAAGAAGACATACCAAGAATTTTTTATTTAATCAATAGAAATATTTTCTAATAATACATGATGCTTAATTAATAATAATTAGTATTTACTGAAAAGAATATGTTTCTGAGATCTTAGTTTAAAATAGTCTAAACATAAGTGTGTTGATTTATTTCTGTGTCCGCTATTAAGCTCCATGATTTACAAGTCTTTGAAAATCCCCAACTCCATGCTGCTCTGATTTCTATAGATTTATATTTTATTTTGAAATCATGAAGCTTGGTGCTTCTAGATTTGTTTTTGTATAAGAATTCTTTGACTATTTTATTTTATATTATGAGATATTCATGCAAATCTTAATAGAGATTGAAGTTAATTTTTGATAGTAATGATATTCTGACAATATGCTTCCACACCAGGAACATTGGACACCCTGTCACTCACCATTTATATCTTCAAAATAAATATTTCATCAAGTTTCATTCTTCCAATATAAAGATATTTATCCTACCTGTTAAATATTTTCATATTTAATTATTTCACATCTTTTATAAATGAGATTGTTTCCCTGAATTCTTTATTGAAGAGTTATTTGATAGTCCTTAGAAATATTATTGATATTGTTTAAATTATTATAACTTTACTGGGTTTATTAACTAGTTCTAAGAGAGGTTTTGTTAGTGAAGTTAGAAATTAATATCCAACTGTTGAAGAATTATACTTAACCCATGTTTAGTTTTATATAATATTTAAAAGTTAATTCAAAATAGGTTACAGACTTATAAGACCTGAAACTAGAAGGAAGCATGGGTGAAGTTCTTTGACACTGGAGAATATTTATATTCTCCACATACAGTCACAGAAATGAAAATTGATAAAAATGGTCAATTTCAAAACCTTCTACATAACTAAGAAAATAATCAATGAAGTAAAAAAGCAACTGTAGGGTTGGAAAAAGGATTCACCAGCCATACATCTGATAAAAACAAATAACTGGGCTTGACAATGTGTGAAGGAATTGAACAGACTTATTTTTTAAAAAGCCATCCTAACAGCCAAAAGTTAAGAGTATCAACTGCTCTTTCAGAGGACCTAGGTTAAATTCCCAGACTTTACACAGCAGCTGACAACACCTTTAACTCCAGTTCAAGGAATCCCATACTCTTCATTTGTCCTCTGTAGGTACTAGGCAAAGATGTGATACAGACATATATTCAGGGAAAATACCCATACACATAAGCTATATTATTCAACTTATAAGTGTAGTTAACATATGATACAGCAATGACATGTGCAACCAAAGGAAAAAAATTATATTAAAAAGAAGTTTGCGGGGAGGGGGGGATGATTGGGGAATGGTTGGGGGGAGAGGAATTATGGGACGTATGGTAGGGGGGAACTGGGAAAGGGGAAAGCCTTTGGAATGCAAACATAGAATATAGAAAATAAAAATTTAAAAAAAAAGAAGTTTGCTTGCCCGTATCCATTATAGGATTATGTACAAATCATAATAGCCACAGGATAGAATCAGTCTACATATCTATTAAAGAATAAATGGATAAATAAAATTATGTATTTGCTCATTGTGCATGGGTGTGTGTGTGAGTGTGTGTGTGTGTGTGTGTGTGTGTGTGTGTAGAAAAAGTAGTATTACTAAAAAAATTTAACTGGGCACAGCACCACAGACCAGATTTTGGAAAGCAATACAGGAGAATCAGTGGTTTGACATAATCCCTTGCTACACAGTGAAGTCAAGGCCAGCTTGGGTGTAGCAAGAAACTTTGTCTCAAAACAACAACAAAAAAATTAAATGTAGAATATGATGATGATGTTAGGTGTAGCTTCAGTTTTTTTCAAATCCTACTTTTAATGAGGATTCTTAAATCCTTTAACCTCCCTTCTAGCCCATCACCCACCTGAGATAGTAGAAAAGTAAGGAGTGTAAGGAAAGGTTCTTTGAAACAACTCCCATCTGTATTGTCAAGAAATCAGCAGTTCAGTTCACATGTCAGTGGAAGCTCAATCCACTTCCAAACACTTCACAAATATCCCAGCAGCCCAGTTTGGTAGTGCTGGGATAGCAAATACAAATCAGCAGGGGCAGCATTACCTAGCACAGACACTCTGGCCTTAACTTCAGCATGAGTCGGTAGAAAGGACCAGAGCCAACAGGAATGCCAAGAGAAATTCTCTGCTGTGTCTCTCTCAGCAAAGCAGCTAAGACTTGAGACCAATAAGCATTTAGCTATGTAAGGAAGCAAAAGTAGCTCCTGACACTCCATTGATTTTTTTTGTTTGTTTGTTTTGTTTTGTTTTGTTTTATACTCTTTCCAAACATCATGTTTCCTCCATGGGTCTTGCCTCAGCACGTAAGTCTGTCTTACCTAACATCACTCTGCCAATCATCCTAAGACCTCTGAAGTAGCAAGGAGCTGCAGCACATGACCAGGAGATAATCGAGCTCAGGGTTGAAATCAACCAAGTAGAAACAAAATCCTGGGCAGGTCTCATACAGACCCTAAGAGAATATAAATGCCAGAACTATGCAAACAATTGACAAAACCAAGAGCTGCTTCTTTGAAAAAATTAACAAGATAGATGAACCCTAGCCAGACTAATCAGAGGGTAGAGAGGCAGTATCCAAATCAACACAATCAGAAAGGAAAAGGGAGATATAACAACAGAAATTGAGGAAATTCAAAAAATCAATAGATCCTACTACAAAAGCCTATATTCAACAAAACTGGAAAATCTGGATGAAATAGATAACTTTCTAGACAGATACCAAATACCTAAGTTAAAACAGGATCAGATAAATCATCTAAACAGTCCCATAACCCCTAAAGAAATAGAAGCAGTCATTAAAACTCTCCCTACCAACCAACACCCAGGACCAGATAGGTTTAGTGCAGAAGTCTATCAGAACTTCAAAGAAGACCTAATACCAATACTCTTCAAACTATTCCACAAAATAGAAACAGAAGGAACACTACCCAATTCATTCTATGAAGCCACAGTTATACTGAGTATTCTCCCTTGGAGATGGAATGGTTTCTGTGTAATCAGGAACCTGTCATAATGTCCTTTCAGAAAGGACTTTATAAGAGATTTATTTTTCTTCTATCATGTTTAATGCTCCAAATAGATTTTAAAAACTGTTTGAGTGCCTGTTACTTTAAGCTTCAGAAGACTGCATATATATTTAAGAGCCATTTAACTATTATAAATTATTTTGATGACTTAAAGAAATGTCAATACTTAATTGTATATTTTAAAAGAAATTTTATTAATTTAATAAAAATAAAGAAAAAGAAAAAACCACAATAATATATTTAGGTGTTCTCACCATAAAAATGGCACAGGAAACGAACTACATGAATTAACTCAAGTCAACCTTTCCACATTATATACATATTTCAAGACACCATAAATGTATTACTTTATTCGCATGTTGTAAAAAGTAAAACTTAAGTCATGAATTAAAAACTGAATTTCTGTTTCTTTCAGATGCAGAGCTTTGACTGTTAAGCTAAAAACTCCCAGGTGGATGCCATTTGTGAAGCAAGATGCTCTGTTGTTCCATAAAATAATTTCACCTAGGAGACACACAGCAGGGTAGCAGCTCTTTGGAAACAACATTCCATTTTCTCAGTAAAACAATGTTCGTCTGATTAATAGAAAGCAAAGGAAAGAATCAGGCCCAAACACAAAGAATTTATTTTTAAAAAGACCATCCCATCTCAGCTGAGGGATTGTCTCCACACAGTTTATTTGAAGGCAGCAGGCACTTTTGGCCTGTCTACCCTTTTCTGTTAGAATTCTTAGTTTTGGATGTGTGGTCAATTGCTTCATGCTGTTCTTCCCCAGCAAGCTATAGGTTCACCACCACTGCAAAAAAATGTTCTGAACTCTAAGCAAAGCCCCCATATACAAAATCAGGATGTTATCCTTCAAGCACCAACAGGGAGGCTCTGTAGGAGTCTACTCAGGAATGTGAGGAAAGTACTGAGTGACTGGGGGAAAGTGTGTCCTTTTATTGCTGTTTCTAAATCAAGTCCAAAATGCCATTAAAATCCATGTGTAAATTCACTATGAGAATGGGCATTCAATATATTGTTTATTCAATGAATCTCTCTTCCAGACTAGATACGAACTACTAACTATTGGACAATCAGAACAATGTCAGAAGCTTGAAGCAAGTCACCTAGGGAGCACTCCATGTTCCTGCCAAAGTTGGTACAGAGTTTCTAGGTTTCTAAGCCAAACTACGTAGTACTGAATATCACTATAGACAAGAATTGATGCCAGATTTCTCCTGATGGATGAATTTGTTCCCCATCATCTCCAAAAAAGTTGGAAATGGAAAGAATTATTCTAACATAGAAGTATGATAAGAATAAACATAAATGTATTTATTTTAACCCTTTAAATTCTTCAAGTAGTTAACCATTGTTCCCCAAACTACAAGAACCAAGATAATTCATGTGGAAAGCAATCTCACATCCTGAACATGGCTAAGAATGGCTCAAATCTGCTACATTTATAATTATCATACTATAAGGAAAGAATTCTAACTTCACCCAACAGTGTCTCTTTTGGCCTCTGTCCCTCTTTTAATCTATTAAGCCATTGGTTCTCATCCTGTTGGACACAATGCTGTTGGCAAACCTCTATTGCCAAAATTATTTACTTTACAATTTATAACAGTAGCAAAATTATACTGAAGAAGTAGCAATGAAAATCATCTTATGGTGGTGGGAACATAAGGAACTAATGGATGGCAATATTAGGAAGGATGAAAATCATTGTTAAAACCATCCTGTAATGTGTAGGATGCAGTGTACTATGAAATTCAGTAGATACAGGGACATCCCTGCAGGAACATATTTATCTCCTGGATTCATCTCTCCATCTATTTATTTTCTAATGAATCATTTTTACCTCTTTTTAAGTTTTGTGCAAGTGTAAATATGTGCTCATGCATTCATGTGTCTATAGAGGCTAAAGCTATCAAATATTATGGAGCTAGAATAATAGATGGTTGTAAGCTACCTGATATGTGTGCGGGAAACACAATTCTGGTCCCTCTGGATGAAGAGCAAGCATTGTTAACTATTTTTCCATCTCCTCTGCCCCTTGATTTCTTTCTTTAGGAGTATTCATGTCCATCTTAACCTATAGTTTAACCTGACTATAGTTTCTATCATTGCATGAAGCTGTGGTGTTTGAGAAAGAATAATACAATGCAACTTTGATCTCTCTTCAAAAGAATAAAAAGCATTTACTTTTGAATTTTTCATAATCCAGTTTGGAAAGTACACATGTCAGTGATCCAGTATTTACCTGGCAATTGACAACAACCTTGGGAAGTAGCAGAGCAACAATACAGAAGGATCTGGGCTCCTGAATGGACAGATCAGGAAAACAGAAACTAAACAGGGACACAGTGAAACTAATTGAAGCTTTGGACCAATTGGATTTAACAGATATAGAGAATACATTTCATCCTAAAGCAATATATATATATATATATATATATATATATATATATATATACCTTTTTCTCAGCACTTCATGGTACCTTCTCCAAAATCAACCATATAATTGGTCACAAGACAGACCTCAACAGATAAAAGAAGATTGAACTAATCCCATGCATCCTATCAGATCACTATGGAGTAAGAGTGGTCTTCAATAGCAACAAAAACAACAGAAAGCCCACATATACATGGAAGCTGAACAATACTCTACTCAATGATACCTTGGTCAAGGAAGAAATAAAGAAAGAAATCAAAGACTTTTTAGAATTTAATGAAAATTAAGGCACAACATACCCAAATTTATGGGACACAATGAAAGCAGTGCTAAGAGAAAAACTCATAGCCGTGAGTGCCTCCAAAAAGAAACTGGAGCGTACAGTAGAAGTTTAATGGCACACCTGAAAGCTCTGGAAACAAAAAGAAGCTAATTCAACTGAGAAAATACCTCTATACAATAGAGTGTAAGCAGTTCTGTTATGCAATTTATTGATTAAAGATTATTTGATATGGATGGCCCAGCTCATTATGGATGGTTCCACTCCTAAATAGGTTATTCTATATGGTAGCAGAGTAAGCAATGAGGAACAAGCTAATAAGCACCACTTCCCTGTGGCCTCTCCTTTAGTTCCTACCTGGAGTCTTTGCTCTGGCTTTATAACAGAAGGTGATCTCATAGGAGAAATGAATCCTCCAAGTTTCTTATGGTCATGACGTTTCTCACATGTCTTTATCCTAATTAGCACAGAAATTGGAACCAGTAGTGGGGTATTACTGTAACAAACCAGACCATGTTGTTTCAGAAGGATGGTGAAGGATTTTAGAACGTTGGCCTAGAAAGGCCATTGGAATGTTTGGAGCTTGATGAGCTGTTGTGGGATCTTGAAAGATAATGCTAAGAGCAGTGCAGAAGATAGAGGCATGGCATGGCCGTTGAACTTTCAGAGGGATGTATGAGAGTCCCTTAAAGAGCCCATCAGGGCCATTTATGTGATATTAAGAATCTCTAGTTTCTGGCGCTGAGGCAACAACTCTAATTAGGAATAGACCAGAAAAATGAAAGTAAAACCTTTGCCTTACTAGGAAGAGTGATGCTGGTTAGCTAGAGCTAAGAGGTGAGCAGTGGTTAAGAAGAGCCATAATTACTGAGGAACACAAATCTGGGAGTATTTCAAGTGCTGTACCAGAGGGAATCAAATAACGTCCAGTTACTAACGTCTACAGACCCACCAGCTATATCAGTAAGAAAATGAAGAATCTTGTATATTTTAAAAATGTAAGCCTTTGGGCTGGAGAGATGGCTCAGTGGTTAAGAGCACTGGCTGCTCTCCCAGAGGTCCTGAGTTCAATTCACAGCAACCACATGGTGGCTCACAACCATCTGCAATAGGGTCTGGTGCCCTCTTCTGGCGTGTCTGAAGACAGCTACAGTGTAGTTGTCTACAATGAATAAATATTAAAAAAAAAAGTAAGCCTTTAACTTTGGCCCTGTAACCTAATTATGCCTATATCCTGCCACAATAAGGTCTACCTTTCTTCTTATGTACAAATCTGTCCATCACCCTGTCTGCTTGCTGAGTTCCCTCTTCTTATTTTTTTTTTTTTTTGCCAATCTCCCTTTCTTTCTACCCAGAAGATCTGCCTTCTACTTCCTGACCAGTTATTGACCTTTCAGCTCTTCATTAAATCAATTAGAGAATGTGTTAGCCAGGTAAGGAAGGACAGAGAAACATCTTATAAAAAGCTTCTCCCAACAACATCTCATGCCAACAACCAAACTTGATAGTTTATGAGTCATCGAGGTGGTTCTGATTTTAAAGGCATTCATATATAGAAGCTGAAGCCTGATACTGTATGGCAAAGATAGAGTCCCTAAAGGGAAGTCAGTACAGACCATTGATAAAGATGCAGCATCCTATGCAGTGGAAGCCCCAGGATTGAAGTTAACATGAAAAGTTGATGCTTGGCACCATATGGTAGGATCCGTGTCCTAGAAAATGCCTGGGAGAGGCTACTGTTGAATGTGCTGTCAAGTTTCTCTGAAGATTCCAATACTTTGGAGATGTCAGTACCATGAGATGACCACCAACAGCAGCAGAGCAGGTATGGCACAGAGCAGGTCTGAGACAATATGACAATAGTTGTATGCTGCAGATGACAGAGCCAGGGAATTTTATGACTGCATAAGCCCTTTGAATCTTTATTTTTAATTTTTATTTTCTATATTCTATGTTTACATTCCAAAGGCTTTCCCCTTTCCCAGTCCCCCCCCAAACCATACGTCCCATAATTCCTCTCCCCCCAACTATTCCCAAATCATTCCTCCTCCCCCCCACGGTTTCTCTGTTCTGGGTCTACAAAACTGGATCCAATCTTTACAGGCCCAGGGTCCTCTCCTTTCTTCTTCTTGGGAATCATTTGACTTGCTAATTGTGCCTTGAGTATTTAGGGCTTCTGGGCTCATTAATATTCACTTATCAGTGATTGCATTTCATGTGTATTCTTTTGTGATTGGGTTAACTCACTCAGGATGATATTTTTCCAGATCTAACCATTTACCTACAAATTGCATGAATTCATTATTTTTAATTGCTGAGTAGTATTCCATTGTATAAATATACCACATTTTCTGTATCCATTCCTCCTTTGAGGGATATTTAAGCCCTTTGAATCTTATATCATGAGTAGATCCCACATGCCCAACATTGAGCTCTTTATTAGACTTTGCTTTATTTGATTTTGCTTTGATTAGGTTCAGACCAGGATGATTATAAGAATGTAACCTTTTCATTTTAATTTTATTTTTGAGATTGTAATATAATATCAACACTTCTCCCTTTCCTTTCCTCCTTATAACCTTCCCATATAACCCTCCCATTTCTTCTTCAGATTCCTGGCCTCTTTTTCATTTATTTTTTTGTGTGCATATGTATATATGCATAAATATGTGTATATACATATATTCCTAAATATAATCTGTTTATTCCATATAATAGTACTCATATGTATGTTTTCTGACACTAGACATCATATTTAGACAATTAGACATCGAATTAGTATGCTCTTCCCTGAGGAAGGCCACTTCTACTGCTCTCTGATTTCCTTGTTTGCCTATGTTTTTGTCTATTGGTATCACCCTTATTCAGTCTTGAATAGTAGTGTTGATGACACTTTATGGATATAGCTTTTGATACCCATAGGCAAGTGTAGTCTTTACCATTCATCAAGAAAAAGTATCTTTATAACAGATAAAGACCACTACAGAAAACCAAAACCAGTTAAAATGTAGTTGAGGATCCTAGTTCCTATGGATAAATCTTCAAAAAATTCCTTTAACTAAGCCTTAGAGAACAGTGTGGAAAAGGGTGAATAAAGTTCTCAATTGAGAAAATCCCTTAGCAAGATTTGCTTATAGGTGACCCTGTATTGAATTTTCCTGATTAATGTTTGATATGAGTAGGTAGGGGGTCCTGGATGGTATAAGAAAGCAGAATGTGCAAGCTATGGGGATCAAGCTAGTAAGCAGCATACCTCTCTGAGTTCTGTTCAGTTCCTGCCTGAAGTTCTTTCCCTGACTTTTCCCAATGATGAACTATAATCTGAAGGGCAAACTAAACTTTCTACTTCAAGTCACTTACTGATATGGTGTTTACCACAGTAAAAGATACCCTACCAAAGATAATTCAATAATATGAGATTATAAATAGATGTTAGTTGAAAATAAAATTCAGAACTTGGAAGCTAGCTTAATGATTAAGAGCACACAATCCTCTTGAAGAAGACCCAAGCTCTATCCCCAGCTCCTATGTCAGGCAGGTCACAATCACCAGTTACTCCAACCTCAGAAGACCCAACGCCCTCTTCTGGCCTCAGTAAGCAACAACATTCGTGTGCATGTACTCCCACAAAGAGAAGACATACATAGATAGTTTGGAAAACTAAACATAAATCTTTAAAAACTAAACAATAACAAATGCCCAAATTCATCAATAAGTCTGTGTGTGTGTTTGTGTGTGTGGGGGGGTGATTGCCAGAGGAAAATGGGACTTTCATGTTAATCTTCATTTCTTCTCAGCCTTTTAGCAAAGATCAAGTGTTGTTTTATCTTTGATCTGCCAGACAAGAGCATTTGCAAAGGAAAAGCATTGTAAAGATGATCTTCTGCAGCAGTTATTAATCTGTGTTATTTTGTGCTCTATACCTTGGCACAGAGTCTTAGGGTGTGCCTGCAGTGAGCTAGGACAAGAAGGCAACATGGGAAGAATATGAGTCTTCCTCAGACCGTTTCTTTCATCTTTCTTTAATTGGGTTAGGGTTTAAATTAAGATTTTATTTTAAAATATATCTCCTAATAAGTGTATTAAAGGCCTTGAACTAGTCCAAACTACGTGAGAGAATTAAGAGCACAAAAACTAAATCTACAGTTAAACTATGATAGGTGCT